>CM076244.1:7915914-8598414 GCA_038380765.1 Odontothrips loti | reverse complement strand
CTTGCGATTGTGAAATGAATGGGAAAAAGAGGGAGAAAGGGCGCGCGATATTCAAAACAGCAAGGGGTCGACACCGCCGACTCAAAACGCGGAATTTAAACCAATCCGGGGAGGAGGAGCGGAGGGGAGGCGCGTGGCGGGGGGCGGAAGAATAATAGCGATTACTGCCCTCGGATGCCAATCTATTTTCCCGGAGGATGTTGATCCTCACTTCTTGAGACTGTTTGCGGATTATTTTACCCGCTCTGCAAGAGTTTTGGGCAGCACTCCGCCTCTCCTGCAGTATGAGTTCTGCGGCGTGGCGTCCCCGGGCGGGGGGCTGGGCTGGCAGTGCTCTGCACACGGTCTGCACAGATCACGTGACGGGGAAAACAGCCGTCGGGGAGCCGTCGGGAAGCCGTCGCGAAGCGGTCGGGAAACCGTCGGGAAGCCGTCGCGAAGCCGTCGGGAAGCCGTCGGGAAGCGGTCGGGAAGCGGTCGGGAAGCCGTCGGGAAGCCGTCGCGAAGCCGTCGGAACGCTCCAATTACACAGAGCAATCCTTGCGGACTTATCGCAGGCTGTGGGCGCGGCACCGCGGCGCGCTAATAAAGTTGCCACCCCGGCAGGAGGGCCCAGCGGGGCCCCGCTCACCTGCCTCCAACCCGTTGTGGCGGTGCCGGGCGGTGCGCACACACGTTAACTTCGTCCATAAACTGCCCTTATAATACGTCGCGCCCCTCCCCGCCGGCTACCGCGGCTACCGCCCGGCCGCTGCCCTGCTAATATCATCGGATAAAGGGCCATAACTCTGTTCAATGGCTGCCATCGGCTGTGTAAGTTTGAGCACCGCGCCCTCTCCCCTTTTGTCCCAAGGCGTACGCCCACGCCGGTCGCAACAAAGAAGGCCCTGACGAACCACCCACCCTGTCCCAGACACGCGGGGCGGTGCTGTATCGTGATCCACAAATCCGGATACAAAAATTAATGTTCTCACCGAGGAAAGCCAAAGTATGTTCCACCCCATTCATCACACCAGCCCCGCTAGATAGTCGCCTGGCACGAAAGTTGATTTTCCAATTACGGGCTTCGAGAGGTGGCCTTATCACAGAGGGTGGCGTATGCCGCCCCCCGCCAGCGCCCTCAATGACTTTATGCCATGATATTGCTCTCCATCACGATAGCGCCCAACTCCCCGCGATACTAATATAAGATAAAATCAAAACTGTTGGCGCCGCTCCTTCCGCTTTCCATTCCGGGACGGAAGTGGCTGCGCCAGGCTGTTGGCGAGAGCCGAGACTTTTCAAAAAGGAAGAACAAGCCCGGCAGGTCACGGCGCGGTCTAAGCCGACTGACCACCAAGTTCATGTGGCGATCCTAATTCTGCCGCCTCGACCGGTTCAACGCCGCAGAGATCAGTCAGAAGCGTTATCATAATAGTGATAATTCCCGCACAAATCTGCGGCGACGAGGGCCGGTCACTTCACCGAAGACAGAATAAGACCTCGAGGACCGTCCGGTGGGGCGGCCAGCCAGCCAGTCAGCCAGCCAGCCAGCCAGCCAGCCAGCCAGCCAGCCAGCCAGCCAGCCAGCCAGCCAGCCAGCCAGCCAGCCAGCCAGCCAGCCAGGGACACAAGCTTTATTGGCGCAGATCGCAATGGCAGCCGAGTTTGATAAGTCATGCCGTGCCGAGAGCACCTTCAAAATGCACGCCAAAGCCAGCAACAACAACGCTTCCAACTTTGTTAATGAAGCCTGATTTTAATGAGTGTGACGGGAGGAAGGAAAAGGGGGGTAAAGAAAAGAAGCAAGACGCTGCTGAGGGGGGCTGTGGGGTAAACAGGGCGGGGGAGAGAGAGATTCAGGTTCGCGAAAGGAAGTAATGGCTGACGGTTATCGGGTCATCGTCGCATTCGCGGATCACGACTGCGACGTAAAGAACAACTAGGTCTTTGGTCGGATCTGGTCTGAACGGCATTCTGCTGAGTATGTACTACCCCTGCTGAGAGAATTTAGGAACGGACACAGAAACGGGGAACTCGGTAGCACCACAGGAGTAACATGGCAGCAGGTTTCGGGACGCAAAATAGCGAAAGCAGCCGGAGTTATAATTTTTGAATTAAGAAGAAGCAGGAAGGTTCAGCCTTTTTTTTAAATGTATAATTACCATGAAGGCCAGGTTCACTGAATTGCTTGCCCAGTTATGTTCAGAAAACACGAACATGCGAGGACCAGAAAGAAATTTACTTTCCGCAGTTTTTATTTGGATTCGCAAGCCGCGAAGCACATGAGATGACCACGACGCTGTTCGCTATTACTATTATCATCATCATCATGACCATCATACCCGTTGGAAATAGAGGCCGTAAATCCAGACCGTGCCGAGGCCGCTGTTCATATCGTTGGCACCTACGGCCCCCGCGGCCCCCACGGCTGGGCTCCGGGGGCTCCGGGTTACACGCATACTAAGAAGGCCCTATATACACGGGTGCACGGCGGTCCGTCGATGTCCGGGATAAGGGTTGTAATGTAATAAGAGTATGGCTTCACAGAAACGAGGTGTTAATGTTTCGCCTTGTTTGTTTTGGAACGGCAGCGGCAGAGCGACATCCCGTGGGAGAGCGCAGCAACACAGTATGTGCGGTACGTACCGGACGGTACCGGACTTTGGGTCGTGTTCATTCAGAAACAGCGAACCCAGCGCATGCAGCCGTCTCGGTTTTATTCGGCCGGGCTCCGCCGGGCTCCGCCGGGTTCCACAGAGTTATAACTTGGCTCGAGGCCACGCCAGGTTCAAAATGGACAAGGCTCGTCGTATCACGCGGCGAAAACGCTACTGTAATCCAGCCCCATATTAAATTACAAGACTGATGGATAATGGGAATGGCGGGCGTGCGGGCCGTGATTCCAATCTGACGTGTGAATGGACAATCCCTCTGGATGAGTCCTCACGGAGCGGCGGCCGCGCCACGGCTCGCCACGGCCCGCCAGCCAGCGCCGAGATAACCTCAAAACTGCCCCATTCAAACGACATTCAAGCCGCTAATTATAGCAGGCGGTGCCTGACGCGTCAACCCCGCCAGACAGAGGCCGGGACGGGAGCAGGGCCCTTTCACGGCGAGAAATAAGACACGACAGAAGGCGCAAATACCAAATACCTGCGCGCAAGGCGCAATGCGAGGGCACGTCAGGAAGGAAAACCGTCTGCGCAGGCTGTGTGTGTGTGTGTGTGTGAGCGCGCGCGCGCGCACGCTCGAGGCCGCACGTCAAATGCAGCTAGAAAATGTGCTGGTTACATAATCTTGCATAGTTGCCCAGGCGAAATGCATTAGAGCCAAAGGCAGTTACTGCTGTGTATCGGTTTCGCAGATGAAAACACCAGCTCCTTGTCCAGCAGAAGACGCAGAGAGATAGCGGTGTATTATTGCCGCCATGAATAAGGTGCGTTTGATTATGATTTTATGGGTCATAACCGGCGGGGAAATCTCTCTAACGAGTACGGCTACCACGGCCAGATGCATCCATGCAGGAGGAGGACGGCGTGGCCATGCCGAACAGCAGGGAGAGAGAGATACTGCACTTGTACGCAATAACGGAACGGCGACATCCGTCAGTCGACGTCTCTTGCTTTGACTTATTATTTGCAAGCGGAAGAAACGGAATGTGGGCCGAAAGGAGCGGTGGTCGTACACAGAGTGCACAGAGTGCACAGAGCGCACAGAGTGCACAGAGCGCACAGAGCGCACAGAGCGCACAGAGTGCACAGAGCGCACAGAGCGCACAGAGCGCACAGAGTGCACAGAGTGCACAGAGTGCACAGAGCGCACAGAGCGCACAGAGTGCACAGAGCGCACAGAGCGCACAGAGCGCACAGAGCGCACAGAGTGCACAGAGCGCACAGAGCGCACAGAGCGCACAATGCACAACGCGGCCGGCAGCCGGTCATCGGGTCGGAATGCCGGGCAGCTAATCGATATATCACTGATGACGATTCGGCCTGCCAATTTGACCGTCAATACGGCTCGAGAATGAGGAACGGGGGACACTTATGCGATGCGGGGTCAGCGTGTCAGGAATGCGACGCGCTATGCCAATTACACTCAGCATTACGGCGGGCCCCACTTCGGGCCCATACCCTTTGCATACTTCTCCGGTTACGTTACGTTTGGTACGTCGCTCGCTTTTGCCTCTCACTGCAGCTGGGATAGAGGAGCTTGCATCAGCAGAGAAGGCGGTGATTTCGTACCGTTTACCTTGGTCCTTAATGAGCGGCCACGTACTGCCGCGGAATGTGTCAGCAAAGGTCGTCAGGCTTTCTCCCACGGCGCAGTCTGCACCCGAAAGCAGCCGCGTGCTGACACCTCGTAGGGCTGACACCTCACAGGGCTGACACCTCACAGGGCTGACAACTCTCAGGGCTGACACCCCACAGGGCTGTCACCTTACAGGGCTGACAACTCTCAGGGCTGACACCTCACAGGGCTGACACCTCACAGGGCTGACACCTCACAGGGCTGTCACCTCACAGGGCTGACACCTCACAGGGCTGCCACCTCACAGGGCTGACACCTCACAGGGCTGTCACCTCACAGGGCTGACACCTCACAGGGCTGACAACTCTCAGGGCTGACACCTCACAGGGCTGACACCTCACAGGGCTGACATGCCGTAGCAGCACTTCATCATAATCACGACAAGGGCCCAGGCGGTGCGTCATGCATGCCAACGAGGTCCCCGGCCGTAAAACCCAGAGCCACCCCGCCGCTGCCGGCCGCTGGCCGCCATGGCAGAGAGGTGCGGTGGGGGCTGCCAGAGATGACTTTGTAGCATTTCAGCGGCATGACTCGGACTGAGGGTGCCCTGCGGCCCCTGCTAGCCCTGCTAGCCCTGCTAGCCCTGCTAGCCCTGCTAGCCCTGCCCAGGGCCGTGCGGAAGGTAAGGGAGTCCGGAACGCTCCAATCCCAGCAGAGAGTGCTGCGCCACGCAGTATGTTACTGCTCGCCATCCATCGTAAAAATGAGATGGAAGTCCTCGGAGTCAGCGACGCCTTTGCTAGGAAAGGGGGGCTCCCGGCCATCCCAGCAAAGCGTTGCACATTTTCCAACAAGGAGAGCCTTGCGGGGCGCGGCGGGGAGCGGGGGAGGGAGGAGCATGGCGCCTCCATAACTTTTTCTCATTTTCTCGCCCCCCCTCTCTCTCTCTCTCTCACACCCACTCGATGGGGCGGCGGGAACACGGCGCGGGAGCGAGGCAGTGTGCTGACGCCGTGGCGTCTGGTCCGTAGGGTAGTACGCAGTACCGCGGCCCGGCTGAGATAGTCCCTTCCGTTTTGAAGCTTTATGAAAAAGCGGCGGCGGCGGTGTTATAGCGGGCAGCGGAGCATGGCGGCCGTCCGTCCCCAGAGCTCAGCGCTCGGCCTGGGCTCGGCGCAGCGCGGCGCACTCTCACTCTCCGCCTTTCCAATTTCTCCTTCCGGCCCGACGGAGCCGCGCCGCAAACAAATGAATGCAGACGAGACGGACAATAAATCGGGGGTGACGGCGGGGGGTCAGCTTTTTGAACCGGCCGTGACATCGTAATCGGACTGCTAAAAACTGGAGTCTGTACACGGAGCGGGCAGGCCCCAGGGCCCCCCCAGGGCCCCGCAGGGCCCCCCAGGGCCCCCCCCAGGGCCCCGCCCCGGCGGAAACAGGTGACGTCCGCCGCGGTGGGAGCACGCCGCACGCCGCAGGGCCGGCTAGCGGAGCTCCGCCAAGCTCCGCGCGCCGCTTCCACCGGAAGTCGCCGGTTGTGGAGCACGAGCGCAGGGCGCGCGCCATTGCAAACGCTCTGCAAAAGCAGGAGTTTGGTCGTGAAGAAAAGGGCGGAGGAAACGGGGCTCTTGCGGCAATCGCGTGGGACGGCGTGCCGTGGGCTGCCATGGGCTGCCAGGGGCTGCCATGGGCGCGCCGAGAACGGAAGACGGACTGCGGCTGTGACGCCGAAGGCATTGAGGCTCTTGTCACGTTGCAATGTGTGCACTTTCCACGTCACGACGCTGCATCAGAAATTATGGAGGGGTAAAAAATATCCCTGCAGTATTTTACATACGACGACGCCATGTTGGTTTTCTGCCCGGTCCGCTTACAGGGGTCCCGTGCGGCGAGCAAGGGTCGGTGGCTTCCATGCAACCAGCCTTACCTGCAAACAAAACGAGAAAACGATCAGATGTTTTGGCGTTGACTCTCCCATAACCACAGCTAACATAATTTCTCATTAGGGATATCCAAAGAGGAACCCCCCTGCCTCTCCTCACAAGCGATGAATCCAGAGATAGACAGAGAGAGGGAGAGACAGAGAAAGAGGGAGCGAGAGAGAGAGAGACATGGCCTCGTTGCGAGGCTAATGGACGGAGTCGAACGCCAATATGAAAATGAGCGCCGAGTTTTGAGCCGCACAAATAAAATAACGAGTCCCTACCGCCATGCCAAACGAAAGGGAGACGATGGCGTCGAGAAAACTACGAGTACCTTCTGTCCAACTTTTTCTTTTATCAAATAAATGGGTCAATTAGGAGTCTCTGGAATCGAGAGTGAAAACTCACACCGCACCTGACACGCGAACGCGTCCACCTTAAACAAGCAACCAGCGGGGGCGGCCACCCGGCCCGCCGGTGCAGCGAGGGCGGCGCGGGGGCGGCGCGGGGGCGGCGCGAGGGTAGATAACGCCCGGTGCGTTAAATAACGCGTAAAACAGACACGAACAATTAGGCTCGTCATGCCAGATAAGCGGCATAAGATTGCAATTTACATTAATTAGGTCGGGGGAATTATTATCTTAACACTTTTATACGACCTCTTGTGTGTGTGCGAGCGAGAGGGGTGAGACATCGTAGGTGCCCGTGTTTACAGAGAGAGAGAGAGAGAGAGAGAGAGAGAGAGAGAGAGAGAGAGAGAGAGAGAGAGAGAGAGAGAGAGAGAGAGAGACAGAGAGAGACAGAGAGAGAGAGAGAGAGAGAGAGAGAGAGAGAGGGGGGGGACAGACTCGCGCAAAGCAAGTCATATGCTAATGCGCGTATGTGTGTGTCTTTATGTCTCAATATGGTGCGCCCCGCGTGAAAACCACACCAAGCGGTCTGAATTAGACCTCATTTGAATACACCGCGTGGCTCGGCGGAAGACAGTCCGTATGACTGGGAGATATATCGGTGGGCGCTTTGATAACGGCCGCGGCCTGCCCAGCCAGCCCAGTCCAACCAGCCCAACGCAGCCAGCCCAGCCCGCCGGTGATACCGCCTCCGTCCCGCCGGACACGGCCGCGCGCCGGGCTGCCTACCCGCCACTCTGCAGGCGGCGTCCCATTCCCGCATTCATATTTCTTGTTTGGAATCCGCGCAGCTTTTTGCGAGTAGCATTAATTTTTGTTTTGTAGCGTTGATTGATTTGATTTCGATACCTTTCGCACACAACCTCGGCTGGGGTCAGGCCGTGTTTGGCGAACGCAGTGCATAATGCTCTTAGCTCGGCTCGGCCCCGCTGCGCCCCACGACCCGACCTCGCGCACAGGAAAGCCGTTTAGGAAACAAAACGAAAATGCACCGGCAACAACAACAGCAGCAGCAGCGGCAGCAGCTGGGAGGGGAGGGGCCGAGGCGGGCCGTGGCTGGGGGAGGGGCGTATGCAGCGTTGTACTTGTGCACTGAAGACATGGCGCTCGATGCTAATCCCATATGCAGACCTCCACCACCGCCGCCACCGCTACCACCGCTGCTGCCGCCGCTGCAGCGTCTGCAGGTAAAGTGATACGACCCGGTGCGACAAATAGCGGGGGAACACACAATGAGGGCGAGTGCAGAGTGCAGGGTGTTCCAATCCAGGTGTGAGCGACGCACTTCCGGCAGCACCGGACCAATTTCAAGACGCGAAATTCGGCCGCGAAACTCAGTTCGCAGTCTCTCAAAGAAGTCCCTCGACTGGTTTTGTGCAAGCGTCCTATACTTCCGTTCTGCACCGTCTCCGCGGAACCGGCTAATTCAGCTGGCTGCGATACTGCCGCGAACCCGCTGTGTTGGCGATGCAGCGGCCCGGCCAGTGCCGCAGTGTCCGGCAGACCGGACGGACGTGCGGGAAGCGGGAGTGACCCGGAAGTGTCGATACAAGTCGCCAAGTGCGCATGGGACATGGGATGCGAGTCGCCAAGGCCGCGGCTCGGGGGGCTTCTGCGAACATGGCGCTACCGATGATCCGAAACCCGAGCCGGGGGACGGGGAGGGGAGGGGGAGGCGGAGCGGGGCCACCAATCCGAAGAGGATGAGAAATAACGCTGACCCCCGGATAACCAACAGCGCCCACGTGATCCCATCACGACTATCCTATCAACTCGCAGCTACCGCGGATTACACCACTTCTTTCCCCCCTCTCTCTGTCCGTGTCTCTCTCTTTCTCTCTCGTTTTCCTGCTCTTCCTATGTTTTCCGCTGGCAAGAGTTATTTTGGCTTCATGTACAACGAGTGAGGGCATCGCGTGCGGCCGTGCACGGGGCAGACGAAGGTCAGTCAATGAAGCCATTTTAGTATGAATCAAGCAGACAGAATAATGACTAAAAACCGCATTGGCAGTTAACAGCTTTTTTGGTGTGTTTTTTTGTGCGTTTCAAGGATTGTGAGGTGCATAAGGACCGAGCAGTCGAAGTATAGTGCGAATCGCTGCACGGCCACAAAAAGCGACAACTGGGACGGGCAGAGGGCTGACGGGCGGGGCGGGGCGGGACAGGGCGGGGCGGGGCGGGGCGGCGAAAAGGCGAAAGAGTGCGCACAATCGCGCGCACATCAACGCCGACTTCAGCAAAGAGAGCGAGAAAACGCCGTAAAACAAAATCAGGATGGAAAATACGCGCACATCAAACCCTTTCATAAACCGAAGGCCCTCTCCTCTCGTGGCCGGCGCGCCCTAACGACCCTGTCCCCGCCCCCTCTCCCTCTCTCTCGCTCCCCTCACCCGACCGTACGACCGTGCTCGGGGCCGGGCGCCGTTGGTCCGTCAATTTTGCCGATTTTATGGATCGTCAGCCATTTCGCGATCCGCTAACGTCCGCAGAATCCAGCGCGTCGTACGCCCTTGCCGCCATTTTTCTTTTCCCTTCCCTCTCTCTCTCTCTCTCTTTCTTTCACTGCGACCCCTTTCCCTCTCTCTTCTGCATAATGTCCCTTTCTTTCTCTTCATCTCTGTCTTTTTTATTTTTATTTATTCACGTCGCAGGCAAATTTGACTTTTTTTATTCCATTCCAATAACAACAAAAATGGAAGCGAACGGAGGCAGTAACAGCAGCGGCGGCGGCGGCGGCACTCGATTCCCGTTATTTGCATGCGTCATACGAACGTTGTTGCGATCGACTTTTTTTACTTTTTCATTCCCCCGCCGCTTTATTTTCGGCCCGTTTTCTGCACGGCGATAAATCGCGATGAGCGAAAATGGCGCAGGCTCATGGCAGCACGCATGTCATGGGACGTGCGAGCATGCATGCCTCGTAAAGAGCACACATCAAAAGGAAAAGCACGCGGTCATATCGTTTTAGGGTGCGGAAGGCAGTTTTGCAATGAGTAGGTTTCGTTTGCGCTTTGAACCTGTTTGAAAAGAGACAGAGGAAGAAGGCGAGAGACGTACTTATGAAGCGTACGATGGCGATTCATAAATGAAACAATTGTTGATTGCATATTTGCTAGTTGGTTAGCGTGCGGAGAGCGTGCACACACTCACACACACACACACACTGTCGCGTTTACTAATCGCGGCCCGGTAATGCCCTGTGGTGGCACTGCGGTACTCAACAAACATCCATCCATCCATCCATCCATCCATCTCTCTCTCTCTCTCTCTCCCGCCCCTTTTGCCCCGCCCCCGCCCACCCCCTGTGCGCCGCCTCCCTCCTATGACGCCCCCTGATCCGCGCGGCAGAGTTAGAGGTGTGCGAACAGCCTTTGTTAACATTCGAGCAAGCGCGAACATTTTGGTGAAAATTCGAGTTTTGAAAATTTTGGATATGAGAATTTTGTCTATTAATATTAAAATTACATTAAGCGCTAAGAAAAATTATTTTGGGCCGGGATTTGTGCTGGACGGCGAGCGCACGCGTGTTGATCGCCCTCGCGAACGAACAACTTTTCTGTTCGGGTTCGTTCGTGTTGGCACATCTCTACGGCGGCCCGGCCCGGCAGAGCTCACAGCCTCGCGGGGAGAGGTGCAGCACAGGTGTTCCCTGCTGGTCCCCGTGGCCCGGTACCGGTACGGACCTCCCGCCCCGCCCCGCCCCGCCCCGCCCTCACCTTCCCTTGGCCGCTCTAATCCGCGGCCAAACGCACGGGTCCCGAGCCTAATACGGCCGGGGCGGGCCGGGGCGCGCGCTTTATCGGCCGGAAGAGACTCTGCCCGCTCCATCCGCCTCCTCCCGCAGCCTGCCGCCTGCCCTTCGCCCTTCGCTCATAATTACCCCAGAATCTGCCCGCTGCCGGCCCCGGCCCGGCCTCGCTTTATGCGGCCTATTCACTGGCCCCGCCGCGCCCCGCCACGCCCCGCCACGCCCCGCCACGCCCACCGCCGCCACCGAGGCCATTTATTCGAAATAATTCGCATCTCCAGTAATCAGAGTGGAGTAGGGAGGGGCGGGGGTGGGGGGCATCTCGCTATATAATGAATGGCCGCAGCCGGCGGCGGAGACAGAAGCACGCAACTCACTCGCGCCGCCCGGCCGGGGTCTCCATTTGAATATACGCTGCTGGGCCCCGCCCCCGCCACGCTGCAGGGGGATGGACGGACACCGGCGGAGAGGTTGGAAGTCTGCCGCGACGAGACGCGCGGGGTGCCCCTGGTGCCCCCAGTCTTCGCGGGGGGTAATAAGAGTACGAACTGCCGGGGTAACTTTCCCGCGACAACGCTTGCAGCTTGTAGCATGACAACTCAATTGGCTAACGACGTTACCTATATCCTGCTGCCCGCCCAGGCACCCACCGGCACCCGCGGGCTGAGGCAAGCGGAGGGGTGGCGGCGCCCTGCGTGCCAGCAGCAGCCAGCAGCACGCCAAAACGCGCCGGATTTTAAACGACCACACACCAACACCAGGCGGTGGTGGCCCTTCCCCGCCACCCCCACCGCACAGCGCACCCACCTCGCTCCAACCCCCTGACGCTGCCGCTCCCTCTGCATTGTTTTATGCACACTTAAAATTAAATGTGTTGCGATCCCCGCGCGGAGCATAATCAAACGGAAGGGCCATAAAGTAGCGGCCGCTTTGCGCACCCTGCACCCCCGCCGCCCCCGCCGCCCCCGCCGCCCCTGCCGCCCCCGCCGCCCCGCCGCCCCCGCCGCCCCTGCCGCCCCCGCCGCCCCCGACACAGCGACGCACAGGGAGCCCCTCGGCTGTGGAACTGGCGAGGTGAGAGAGGCTGGACCGGCGGGGCTGCAAAGAAACAAATCCGCAACACTGCTTCATAATACGGCATAGTAATAAAAATCGTTCACGAAATTAACAAGACAGGCATGGAGAACGCTTTAGCGTCCTAGGACAGACTCGTTCTTTGAGTTTTGAGGGAAAATACGGTTTTTCGAGATTTTCATAATTTAAGGTTTTGGGTTCTCATATTTACGAACAATTTCTGCACAATCAGTATTTGTGATTTTTTTTAAATTGTTTTTCTCGCATTTTTACTGGACTTAGCCACTGATCTATTACTCCGAGCCCTGCAGAGTACGCGAAAAGTGATTGTTGACGGCGGGCGATGGATGGTTCCAAGACAAACTTCCACCGATCTGCGGTCTCTAAAAACGAGGATTTTTGTTCCTTGTTTTTCAGAAATCTAATATATCATTTTCGAAACTAGATCAACGCCCAACCAAAACGCCCCCAAAACAGAATCCCTCCGTTACGCAATTTTCGAGATGAATCGGGGTCTTAACTGACAGGGCGAGCGCAATTCTCGTTCTTTTTTTGCTTCTACGTCATAGTCGTAGTAGAGGAAGCAAAGAACGAGTAAAAAGTGAAGAGTGTGCACAATTTTCAGAGGGCGCTGGTCTCGCGACGGTTTTGCCGTGGCTCCCCCCACCCCCTCCCCACCCCTCCCCTTCATTCTCTGCATTACATGCTCCGAGTCCTTAAACATGTAAATCTGCTCGTGTTGCAGCCCGCTCTCCCCACCCTTCACACATACCCTCATATGTGCGTCGGCGGGGGGAGGGCAGCGGAGACCGTTCGAAACCGATCCGATTCATTCAAATTAGCGAGCGTCGCAACGGTAATTAATTGCGACCAGATAAATCAATTTCATGGCGACGCGGGGACACAGACGTAGATGCGCGGGGCGGGGCGGGGCGGCGGCCGCAGCCACCCAGGCCGGCCGGTAGGCTGTTGGCGAAACCCCCATTTTCGAGTTTGGGCGATAAGTATATTGAGACGGATTCATACTTTGGTCACCGGTAAAGTTGGTGCCCCTGAGTAAATCCTGTGAGTTTCATCGAAATCGGTAGGGGGTACGGGGTTCAAATCGAGGGTCAAAGGTCAAAAATGGCCATAACTGTTTTCTGACTTTGCGACGCTCTAGCGTGAGAACGATAGAAGATAGAAACGATTTCTTTTCTGCGGCGTAATCCTTGGAATGTTCTGCACATTTCGTTCGCTGCTACTTGTGAGGTCCGACAACTCCTTCCCACCTTAAACAGACCAAATTTGAAAGTCACTGACGAAATTTTTTTCATCATTTCAAATCTCACATCGTGGCACCGAAATAAGACAAGATATCAAAAAATTACCCGAAGCAAACCGAATGCGGGCATTCTTCAGCTCCATGACAGTACCCTCGTTTTTTTCGTCAGTTGAACGGTTGCCGAGATATTCGGTTTGAAGTTGAACGCTGCAGCCCGCCCGCGCCGGCCCGGGCGGCAAGGCCGCAGCCGAATGGCGCGATCGCTCTCTCTCCCTCTGCCTGCCCGGCCGTGCGTGCGACGAGGACGGGACGAACCGCTCTCCGGAGCAGCCGCGGCACCGGCCTGCCTCCGGCCTGGCTCCGGCAAGCGGCAGAGTATCGCAGGGAATATTTATTGATTGAAGTAGTAGAAATGCTTCAAATGTACGGATGTTGGGCTCTACGGACGCACTAGACATTCACGAAGATGTCTCCGTACATTTTATATCAAATTAAATTCAATTAGGTATGGGATTTGGGTGAAAACGCACGTGGTGTCACCTCATTCAATATTAGAATCGTTCCGAAATCGAAGAAGTGCACTTTTAAATGTGCTGGGGTAGTTCAATTTTTCTCAGTCTATGCCTTAACTTTAAAATTCGTTACATGTCCTTTTTACTCACGCCGATTATTTAACGCCTTAGTAGGGTTTTCCGTTAAGGAAGGTCTTACTGTTGTGTTTCGGTCACCGGGGCAACACTTACATAAATGACTGACCAGGCGCGAGTAAAAAGGACATGTAACGAATTTTAAAGTTAAGGCATAGACTGAGAAAAATTGAACTACCCCAGCACATTTAAAAGTGCACTTCTTCGATTTCGGAACGATTTTAATATTGAATGAGGTGACACCACGTGCGTTTTCACCCAAATCCCATACCTAATTGAATTTAATTTGATATAAAATGTACGGAGACATCTTCGTGAATGTCTAGTGCGTCCGTAGAGCCCAACATCCGTACATTTGAAGCATTTCTACTACTTCAATCAATAAATATTCCCTGCGATACTCTGCCGCTTGCCGGAGCCAGGCCGGAGGCAGGCCGGTGCCGCGGCTGCTCCGGAGAGCGGTTCGTCCCGTCCTCGTCGCACGCACGGCCGGGCAGGCAGAGGGAGAGAGAGCGATCGCGCCATTCGGCTGCGGCCTTGCCGCCCGGGCCGGCGCGGGCGGGCTGCAGCGTTCAACTTCAAACCGAATATCTCGGCAACCGTTCAACTGACGAAAAAAACGAGGGTACTGTCATGGAGCTGAAGAATGCCCGCATTCGGTTTGCTTCGGGTAATTTTTTGATATCTAGTCTTATTTCGGTGCCACGATGTGAGATTTGAAATGATGAAAAAATTTCGTCAGTGACTTTCAAATTTGGTCTGTTTAAGGTGGGAAGGAGTTGTCGGACCTCACAAGTAGCAGCGAACGAAATGTGCAGAACATTCCAAGGATTACGCCGCAGAAAAGAAATCGTTTCTATCTTCTATCGTTCTCACGCTAGAGCGTCGCAAAGTCAGAAAACAGTTATGGCCATTTTTGACCTTTGACCCTCGATTTGAACCCCGTACCCCCTACCGATTTCGATGAAACTCACAGGATTTACTCAGGGGCACCAACTTTACCGGTGACCAAAGTATGAATCCGTCTCGATATACTTATCGCTAACTTCGTTATTTGAAGACTTTTTGGGGTTTCGCCAACAGCCTACGGTGAGGTACGCCGGTACGCCGCTCGGCGCCTGCGAGTGTCAGGATAGGCCAGCCCGCGCGACACGCGTGTGCTGCAGGAGTCGGGATTGCCTACCCACCCGGCGCCATCTGCGTTCTCAGCCGGGCGAAAGACAAGGTTTTCCACTCACGGCACAGTCAGAGTACGGACGTAATACTCAGGCTTGCCACCACAGCCGCTGACACTCATTCTAAAATTTGGTTAAGTAGCACCCACTTACTAAAAATCACACAAAAAAAAAATCACGCAAAAAAATACAATGCCTCTGAGCTTGGGTAGCTCGGGTCGAAACACGCTGAAATTCATGGCAATTTCTCAATATTCCTTCCCGGCTTTGGCACAGCGAGACATGACTGACACGGACCGTATAATACGGGATGGGGCGACGCGTCCGCGGGGAGGGGGGGGGGGCATTATTGAGGTGATTAAATTATACAGCAAGAGCGCCCGCTTATATAAAGCGAGCGGAGACAGACGGAGATGATGATAGTGGGCGGGAGAGAGAAAGACGACGACGGCGCGAAAGGGTGGGAGAGAGACAGACAGACAGGCAGAGAGGTGAAGGGGCGCGAGAGGCGCTCGCAGCAGGTGTATATGAGTGTGCTTGTAAAGCTGTCTAGGAGAGGGTGTTGTGTGTCGCACGCACACACACACACACACACGGCGTCCTCTTTGGAATTGTCTTCTCACGTTTGTTTCATTGCGGAATTCTAACCCTCCCCTCCCCCTTCTCCCAGAGGGGACACTTTAGTATACCATCCTCCTAAGAAGGCCTCTTTCCCCTCCCCACCTGAAACTTCCTATGTGGCCCCGGCCGTCCCGGCCGCCCCGCGCAGCACACCCCGTCGTCTCGCTGCGTCCCACTCACTCGCCCGCCCAGGCCGCCCGGTCTCTATTCCTATCTCTCTCCGATTAATCGTCGACACGTAGGTGTCGGGTCGGCACACGGCACGTCGTGATGTGGTGTGTAGTTTGCACGCAAACTTTTCACGCTCATGAACCCCCTCTTCCTCTCCCCATCCTGTCTTGCAGTTTGTCTCCCTCGCCGTTTCACCCCCCTCGCCGTGCGCACACTCAGACCGAAAGAGTGTAAATAAACACGCAAGGAAATTAATCGAGTGGTGCGAAAGCGGCGGGTTTGTGTGTGTGTGTGTGTGTGTGTGTGTGTGAGTGTGAGCGCGCGCGCGCGCACCTTGAATAAAATATGAGTGCGCCTGGGCGCCTGCGGTGGCCCTGCCGTGGCCACGTAGCGTGAAACGTCTTCATGTGCGCGGACCTACCTGTCCGTGTCCCTGTGGGCGGGGCCTGCGGGGCCTGCGGGGCCTGCGGGGCCTGCGGGGCCTGCGGGGCCGTAATTAGGACCCGAGTCACCTGGTCGTGTCATCGAGAGTGTTGACGAGCGCCGAGCGCCGCGGTGCCGAGAGTCGAACCCCGGCCGGCTGGCGCAGCCCGGCCCAGCCTGGCGCAGCCCGGCCCAGCCCGGCGGGGCCCCGCTATTTATAGACGAGTTAGAGATGTGCGCCTGGTCCTGGCGACACCCCGTGATGGGCGTCCAGGCGGTGGGGGAGGCGGGGCGGGGCGGGGCGGGGCGGGGCGGGGCCTTCGATATGTTTGCACAGCGAAATGATTTCACGCGGAGAGGCGCGGAGCGCGAGAGGTGGCGGTGGGGGCGAGAGAAAGGGGAGGAAGGTAGGAGGTTATGAAGCGGGAGTCTGAGTGGCGCCGGGCGGCGCCGGGTGCTGCAAGGCGTTGAGTACACAAAACTGGAATTACGGGCCGGCGGTGCAGCAGCAGCTGTAGCGGCAGCAGCGGCAGCAGCGGCCGGCAGCGGACACCCAGCACTGTATTGTTGACGCACTCCCCACGATAATGGGGCGGGAAGAGCAAACACCGCAGTGCGACTTCATTCCGATAAATCATCCGGGCGGTATGGAAAACTCAACCACGTCTTAAAATATCTATGCCAACGTCCGCCACACCCAGGCCACGACGACGCACACCTCCGGACCCAATTTTTCATACTCCAGGGAGCGCTGGGGGTGCGCGCACCTCAGGGCGCGGCGGTGACGGTCAGTGCCGAGGGCGGCCGCCGGCCAACTGCGCGGAAAAGTGACTTCATTTTCCATGAGAATGAGTCTAACCTGTCGGCGGGCTGGGGGCCGGGGGAAATGTAATGGGCTATTAGCAGATTGGATAATGCCATTCATGGCGCCCGTCTTACCCTCAGTCGGCTCGCGCCCCAACGGCTGGCATTAAAATTAAAAACACGGCGCCTCCGGCCGAGAATTCGCGCTCCCGGCCTTTGTTTGTTTCTTTCACTCATTTCTTTCGCCTGCTGCTTCTCGTCTTATTCATTTCGAGTTGAAACGCGACGCGGCCGGAGATCCGTCGGACCGATCCGCGGCTATATATTTCTGCGGGACGGGACCGCCCCCCGCCCCGCCCCGCCCCGCCCCGCCCCGCTGCGGCCGCCTCCACTGTGGATTCGACAATGAATTTTTAAAAGGACAAATTTTCCGTCTCAAGACGGCGCGCCGAGAGGGGCGGGGTGGAGGTCGAGGGGACGGGCCGACGACCTCGTTTGACCCGGCGATTTCTCATAGAATTAGGTTTCTGCCACTCCGCATATATTCTCTGTCACTGTCAGTCTGCGCCTGCCCGCGTCTCTCCTACTCTGTCGCGTGCGGTGAAAGCGCACAGCGCAGATAGCGCGAATCAAAAGTCGGCCGATGGCCCTCCACGGGCCGTTTTGTTCCGCGTCGTGGCGTGGCGGCCGCAGCCAGGCAGGGCAGGCAGCCTGACCCGAGCGGAGCCGAGGGCTGCCATTTGTGTACCCGACAAAGGAAAGGTGAGCGGGCCGGTGAGAGGGAGAGGAGAAGGGGAGAGGGAGATGGGGAGCAGCGCGCAGCCAGGGCAGCAGCGTTTTGGCCTCCACACCTACGACGGGCCTGAAGGGCCCCGTGCGGCGCGCGCCGTGATGAGAAATCGCGTGGCGCGAAATGACGAGCGGCCCTCCGGCCAGCCGGCCTCGACTCAAAAGTAATCACTTTGGCCGGCAGGAGGCGCCCTCCTCGCCGTCGGCCGGCTGCCGCGTTCAATATTTCGGTCACGTTTGTGGAGGCTGCCGGGGGTCGGCGCCGAGCCGCACGCAGCCCCACTGCTTGTCTTGGGGGCCTCCAAACGCCAGCCCGAGTTTGGCTTCTCGCTGTCATAAAGAGAGAGCCGAAAGTTTGTACGGTGTTCGAGGAAGAACCCAAGTACGTATATATTCACCAAAGAGACGATATTGTCAAACCCAAAAAATGTGTTTCCAACTCAACTATTAAATTTAGGTTGGCATGTACCCTGTATTTGTTATTAAATTCCAAATTTCAAGTTTCGAACCCTGTTCCGCTATATATTTCTGCGACGCTGCCGAACGGAAGACCGTCAAACCATCCACCGTGTGTGCGGCGGTAGCGGCGGTAGCGGCGGCAGCGGCGGCAGCGTAGTGTTGTGGTGGTCATCGTGAGGGTGTGGGGAGAGGGGCGAGGGGGGGGGGGGGTCCCCGAGAGCGCGCTCGCCAGCCTGCCGGCCCAACGGCTCTCCGGGGGCACACGTACATCCCGCACCGATCGCCCACCGATTTTCATGTCCGCAGTTATGTATTTCCCCTCCCCCGCCGCCCGCCCCCGCCCCGCCCCCGCCCGGCCCCGCTGGGAGTATATTCTCTATGACCTAGCTCCCCTCTCTATACACATTTACGACGGGATATCTCAATCCGACCGACCCCGCGGTCGGGTCCGACCCCCTCAAGATTGAGGCGGCCAGCGAGGCGGGGCAGCCGGAGCGGGGAGAGGCTGGCTGACCCAGTAACGTGGCGCCTTCTCACCAAAAAATGTATAAGACAGTCGGAACGGGGAAAAATATCGGAAATCAGCGACCAGCCAGACTGCGGAAAATGTAAATGTGATTCGGAACACGAGTGCATGGCTCAGGTTGTGAGGAGGGAACACCGTACCTGCAGCAAACGGAATCGGGCGTTGGGTCAGAGCACACGTGAACGCAGGCCGCGAGGGGAGGGAGGGGATGAGGGTGGAGGAGGCGGTGGCGTCACCAGCATTCATACCGTCATCACAACTTCCTGGCATCGTCAATCTTCGGGAGAGCTTTCGGCAGATGTTTACTCCCCCGGGCCGTGGCGCGGAGCGGAGCGGTGTGGCGGAGACGGGTGCCCGTGGTGCCCCATCCCCATATGACTCGGGCCTGTCAAAGAGCTGGACCGCCGCCCAGACCGCAAGGCGCTAAGTATGACAGGAATAAGCTGCGCTGGCCGACCAGACGCCTCCGCCCAGCCCAGACCCAGACAGCCCCCCCCCCCCCCTCACTCACTCACTCACTCACTCACTCACTCTATTGTGTCATATCTGTCCCTCTCCCGCCGCGGCCGGCGGGTTGCCTACGCCATGAAGACTGCCGTTGGGCCCCCGGTACTCGTATGCAGAGGCCGCTGCTTTACAAGGCCCAGACGGGGCGAACGACCCCTGCTGCCGTCGCGGGCACGCGCACACGCTCTCTCTCTCTCTCTCTCTCTCTCTCTCTCTCTCTCTCTCTCTCTCTCTCTCTCTCTCTCTCTCTCTCTCTCTCTCTCTCACACACACACACACACACACACAGGCGCGATGGGCTGCGGAGCGCGCGGGTTCGAATCCACCGGCCGCACTTCTCCTACGGGGGATTTATATACATTTTGTGTTTGATTTACTCCAATATAATCCCCCCACCTCCTCCCCCGGCGCCACGCGCCGCCCGCATAACAGTACGCCACACCCCCGCGCACCCCCGGGGGCCCCACTCCAGCTCCCCACTTCACCGCCTTCGCGCCCAACTTGAGAAAGATAAGCAATATCTCGCCCAAAAATGGGCGCCTCTGATTTGAATATGGCGGAAGCGGGGCGGCGGAGCAGGAGAGGAGAGAGGGGGGAGAGGGGGAGAGGGGGGGAGGCAAGTGCCTCGGCAAGGGTGCGGAGAAGGGTTGGAGGGAGATGATATTAGCACGAGAGCGTCGCCGCGCGCCTTCCAGAGTGGTGAGTGGTGCGAAAGAGAGAGAAAGAGAGAGAAAGAGAGAGAGAGAGAGAGAGAGAGAGAGAGAGAGAGAGAGAGAGAGAGAGAGAGAGGGAGAGAGGAAAGGAGAGAAGAAGAGAGACACAGAAAGAGCGAGGTGGGGGTGAGAATAAGAGAGGCGGGCGCGGGCGAGTCCAATTTCATATTTGCAAAGTCAACATTGGTTTTGCCTGTATGCCTCTCGCACCCCGGCCGCCGCCTCGCCGCCCCTCGCCGCCGCACTGCTCTCCGCCCGCACCCCCGCACCCCCGCAGCAGCAGCAGCAGCAGCAGCAGCAGCAGCAGCAGCAGCAGCAGCAGCAGCAGCAGCAGCAGCAGCAGCAGCAGCAGCAGCAGCAGCAGCAGCAGCAGCAGCAGCAGCAGCAGCAGCACCAGCCACTCCACTGCCGCCGTCACCTCCTCGCGCTCTCCGTTTTGCCGGGGCTCCCGTTTACATGCCGCCACGGAAGGATAAAGACAAAAGAAAAGAAGAAGTAAACTGTTGTAGTTGTTGTTGATGTGAAATGGCGGAGGTAATTTTGCAATGACGCTCGTCAGCGCGCGGATAGCCGGCCAGCTCAGCCTGATGTGGCACGAGTCACGATGGCAGACGGGAATCGGCACAGAGATCTGCGCTGAGGCCGGCTGGGCTGGGCCGGGCTCTCGGCAGCTACCCGCAGGCAGCCCGTAGCCCGCGGCCTCCAGCACATCGCCAATAATTATTTGCGTACCCGGCGGCCCCGGCGGCCCCGGCGGCCCGGCGACACACAGCCGCGCTGCATTGTCTCTGCGGGACATAAAGTCACCTCTGGTACCCGCTGGTACCGCTCATGGTAGTACCTCCAGTGGCCGCGGCGTCGCGTCGCCGCGTTGCGATAGTGGGCCGTCACACATCGACGGGGGCCGACGGGGGCCGACGGGGAGGCAGGAGGCCCCGTGCTGATTTACCGCGGCCACCGCCACGGACGTCTGTGTACGAGTTCTCTCGGAGAGAAATCCAGAGAGACAATTATGCGCGATTTTATTGCTATCGCGAGCATCGTCGTAAGACACGTCACGGCGGGGCCGGCGGGGCCGGCGGGGCCCGGAGGAGCCGCGAGAGTGTTGGAGGTGATAGATCAAACAGCACGACAGACCGGCGGAGGAGGAGAGGAGGGCCGGAGGACCGCGTCAGAAAGAAAACGTCCCGGGTGACGAGCACGCCAACTGCAGCGGCAGCGGCAGCAGCGCCGCCGCCGCATTACGCATACGCGGCGACAGCAGCGCCGCCTGCCGGTGCTGCGCCGAGGTTATGAAGCTATGAATCGATCAATCGATTGTTCCCTTTGCGGCGGCCGCCGCGGCTCCCCGAAGGTCGTTAATGTCGTGACAAAGGCTTGCGGACTATCTCGCGGACCATCGCGGCGTCGCCTTATATAATTCCGATTTATGCCCAGTTTGAGATGAGCTGGCGGCATAGCCGCTTCAGCCACGCGGTGTGCAAATAATTGATCGAGATTGTATCAGCGTGTGTGTGTGTGTGTGTGTGTGTGTGTGTGCTGAAACGGCCGAGAGAACAATAAAAGCAGCCAGCTTCCGGTATGGCTGAGGCATCATCCTTGGATCTCATCTGTCCTCTCGCTCCTTCCTTCTCTCTCTCTCTCTCTCTCTCTCTCTCTCTCTCTCTCTCTCTCTCTCTCTCTCTCTCTCTCTCTGATATTCTCTGATTTTCATCACACAGTCACACTTAAAACCGTAGTATTTTTCATTTCCCGCTCTTTTCACCCCTTTTTCACCCTAGCGGCGCGCGGCCGTGACGGCCGGTGACGATCCGCGATGCAGCGCATAATTTAACGCACATCTCGCAAATTGTGTGAGCGACCGGGGGACGCTCGCCGTCTCTGTCGCACGCGGACGGGCCGGGCACGGGAACGACAGAGACGGTTGACAGCCCGCCCGGACGCTTTAATTTTCCCGCGGACTTAATTGCATTTTTGCTATTAAATGAAAAGTATATTTGTTTCAAGCGGCGAGAGGGCTGAAGCGGGGGTGGTCATCAGAGGCCCCTGCCCGCTGCACGCAGCGCGGTCCGTCATTCGCGCCCCGCATTTTCACGGCATTTTATCTAAACGAGAGAGAGAGAGAGAGAGAGAGAGAGAGAGAGAGAGAGAGGAGAGGGGGGGGGGGGCAATGTTCATATGTGTACCGCAGGGACTGTTGGAATCAACATGCTCGCTGCTCCCGTGAGACTCTGTGTGCCGCGATGGTTTTCTTCCTTTCTTTCGGTTTCCTTCGGAAACGGGGAAAATATATATGAAAAAGGAGAGAAAAAAAAACCAGCAGAGACGATCGAGAGAGGGACGCCGAAATGAATCGTGGAAAGGGAAACAACATTTCTGTTTATTCCTCTCAAACATATGCGGGTGTGTGTGGGGACCCCTTATTGCGGAATATGAAAGGGTTGAACGGATACGAGAGGGGAGGGGAGGGGAGGGGAGGGTGGACAACTGCGGCCACGGGGTCGCTACAGGCTCGGGGCGGTTGTTGCAGTACAGAGGGAGATGCTCCGCAAAAGTTCTAGAAAAATCGAAATCGTGATTATTTTTGGGGGGAATTTAATTTCATTTGCATCGTAAATTTGAACTCTTGTTTTAGAGTTGGCGTTTTGGCCAGCATACGTAGTAACTGGTTTCCCAGGACTCGGGCCACGCGGGGGAAGCGATGCTTTTGACTGCCATTCCCAGAAGATGGCAGTAACGCTGATTCGGCCGAGGGATGCGGCCCGGGCGCGGCGCGAAGCGGGGAGGGAGATGATTTGTTTTCATATTCTTCCGCTGGCCTGGCGTGGCCTGGCCCGGGCCCCGCCGGGATCCACGCCCGTATGTACTTCTTCGGAAGCGCTCGGCCACTAACTAGAGCGCGCAAACAAGGATTCCCAATAAATTTGAGGAGGCGGAGGCGGCGGACAGCCCAAGACGGATGCCTGAATGCAACAGGCTTACTCAGCGGCGGCGGCGGCGGCGGCCGGACACGGCGGCCGGGCAGCCGAACTGTACTCGCAGAAGAGGGGCGGGGCAGGACGCGTCGCGGGGGTATCCTTACATACCGCGCGCGCGGGAGGAGAGCGAGAGAGACGAGGAGGCCGCACAGCAGCGCGCACACACGGGGAGGAGAGCGAGAGAGACGGAGGCCGCACAGCAGCGCACACACGTGCGTGTTTACCGCTCTCTTAGCGGTCGTCGGAAGCTTTCAGCGGCCACCCGTTCCTCTCATAAACAGGCGTTAAACGGCATAAACAGGGGGAGGCCTTCTTGTAATAAGGGGCCCCTCTCCCGCCTCCACCGCCGCCGCCCCCGCCGCCCCCTCGGCCCCACCACGCGGCGACACTCTGTGGTCACTCGCCATCCTTGTCGCGAGCACGCAGCAATACCCGCAGCGGCAGACAGAGAGGATACGAGGAAGGCGCGCAGGGATGAAAAATTTCCCCCGAGACAGATGTGAGGCGGCGGCGACGACGCCGAGGCGAGCCGCGCGGCCAGCGGGCGTTGTATAAAACGGCCGCGGTTTGAAATATGAAAAACTCGTTTGTCATAGGGCTGGTCCCCGCTGGTCCCCGCTGGTCCCCGCTGGTCCCCGCTGGTCCCCGCGCCCCTCGGCTCGGCCCGACCAACCGCAGCGCAGCGCGACGCACTTTGTCAAATTCCAATTAAAAAGCACGGCGACAAATGAAGCGCGCGACGAGGGCGACGACGGCGACAAACTCGGCGGCTCGAGGGGGGCGCGGCGCGCGGCGTGGCGGCGGCGCCAAAATTCGAACTCCACCCGAGGCTCCCCTGCTTCCCGCACTCCCCGCGCCGCCCGCGTGGCGCTGCCGGCAGACAGCACACAACCGCGAACTACAAACTCGTCATTTCCGGCCGGACCCTCAGCGCGGTAGACGGCAGACCCAGGCAGAGCCGGCGGGAGGATATGACAGGTTTAAAAGCGGTTTATGGCGTCATAACTCGGGCGTCAACAGACACCGGCACGGCCTGCAGGGCCTGCATGCGGAGGTGTGCGTGCGACGGAGAGGGGGGCGCCAGGGCATGGCCAAGGTGTGCGGGAGGGAGGGAGAACCAATAAATGTGACACTGCGGGGACCCGCCGGGACCCGCCCGCTATGACGGCCGCCCAAACTCTCCTCTGCCGACCAGCTCACGTCCCGCGGTGCCGCGTGCCTCCCGACACGCCTTGTCTCGTTGGGCGATGAGAGGCCGATCGGGGAGGCGATACGTGTCGGAGGCCACGTATGAGAAAGTGGGCGCAACGCGCGAGGGCGTCACGCCGTATTACCCTCATAACGCGAAAGGGGGGGGGGAGACTCGGGGCGTCGTCTGCTGCGCGCTGTCGTCTGCTGGCTGTCAAGGGGGCGCGGCGTGTGGAAGTTGAAATCAGAGATCAAGCAGACAAAACTTTTTTAGGGGGAAAACGACAGGGTCTAAATATGGTTCTGTGTGTGTGGGGGGGGGGGGGGGGTGGAGGCTGTACTTTACCGAAACGCGACCGAATGTGTCGACCAACATGACTGAACAGCGCCTGAACTCACCTGAAATCACATAGAAAAAAAAACCACAAACGGTAAGCAACAGTTCCCAGCAGTTTCATGGGTAAGTCTCCGTGGCGCCTGCCGCTGTCCGCTGAATGTGTTGACACACTGTGTTGACGCACGGCTGGGCCGGGCTGCGTGCACCCATATTCAATCCTCATCCGTTTCGACGCATGTCGCATCCAAGATGTTATCCGCGCAGAGAGAGGTGGGTGCCGAGCGTACGCAGTGCTCTCAATCACGGACGAGCATCTACACACACACACACACACACACACCCGGCCCACAAATAATATAGACCAATATGTCGCATACGCTGCGACAGTAGCCTCCACACACACAACACACACGCACACGCACACGCGGCCCCCTCATACGCGTGTAATGCACTCTACTTAGCTCGCAATGCAGTACAAGATGATATGCTTTATAGATATTGAAGGAAGCGCGGCTGAATACAAGAGGAGGGGGAGAGGGAGGGGATATTTTTTTTTTCGGGAACGGTCGCATTTTCCGGCGGAGTGAGCACGAATACAGGTCGCGCCGCCGCGGCAAAGGGGGGGGGCCGCCACCGCCGCCTTTTCGTAAAACGTGCCGCCGACAACGCATAAAGATGTGTCCGCTACTGTGATAGTTGTCCCCGATGTACCGCGCGTATACGCAATACCATCACAACTCCCTCTCTTCCTCTTTCCACACACACACACACAACACACACACACACACACACACACAAATACACATGTCCTCGGCCAGCGAACAGCCTCAGTGGCCACGACATGTGCCTTTTCTATTACATGCATGCAGTTCGGCCGCGATATCTGGATATACGAGTCGTCTGTTTGCAGCAGGCTTCGCATCCTCCGCCTTGTGCGAGCCCAAGTTTCCCGCCCCACACATTTCACCATTATAAGGCCCCTCCTCCCCCTCGGCGGCCGCACGGATCCAAGTTGGCCATTTTTGCTCTAAAGAGGCAGCGGATCACTTTGTGTGTCACGTAGGGTGTCCTTGGCGCTGATGAATAAGAAATGGGCGAACCGGGGGCAGCCGGGGGCAGCCGAGGGCAGCCGGGGGCAGCCGAGGGCAGCCGGGGGCGGCCGGGGGCGGCCGGGGGCGGCGGACGGTCGGAAGCAGAAGCGCTGCCGGACCCGGCCGGACCTGAGCAGCACGGCTGAATAGATAAAGCTGAGTGACAGCTAATCCGCGTGTTGGATCGACCTGATCGCGCTGCAAAGAGGAGACGACCAAAGGGAAATAATAAAAAGAGTGTCGTCCCCCGATTCGTCGCCATAAACTCCCGCAGAAGGGCTTCTGGCGGGGGATAATGGACTCTGTGACATCCACGCACACACTCACACAGACTTGGCACATGACGACGGGGTGCCATTTTTGCATGCTCACAACAGATGGAAATTATAACAGGATTAGGGCAGCACTTGGCGGCATGCACTCAGTGCACCACCAGCTGCTCCCGGGCAGCCTCGGGCGGCCAGTAGGCGGCCCAGCCCAGCCCAGCCCGGGGACACAAGCCGGGGACACAAGCACGGGTTCCACGCCCGGCCAACTACGCATGCTTCGTCTCCCCAGTGGGCGCGATCGAATTTAGCCAGCGGAGGGACACGACGTCTGGCAGAGAGAGACATTATTTGCGGCGAAAATCCATATTCCCGCGCTGAGAACAGCTCGGCCGCGGGGCGCGCGAGGACACCTTATATATATATATATATATATATATATATATATATATATATATATATATATATATACACACACAATGTGAAGGAACGGCCAGGGCGCGTCGCCTGCTAGCAGAGCTGTGCTCGGAGAGAGAGAGAGAGAGAGAGAGAGAGAGAGAGAGAGAGAGAGAGAGAGAGAGAGAGAGAGAGAGAGAGAGAGAGAGAGAGAGAGAGAGAGAGAGAGAGAGAGAGAGAGAGAGAGAGAGAGAGAGAGAGGCATAGATGGGAGAGGGAGATGGTCAAGATGCACATAAGCGACGAGCTGCACGCCGAGGGGGGCATATTTATGATATTTATGACGTTATGTCGTGGGCCTGCAGGCCTGCATGCGGGCTGGGCTCGTGCGCGGCAGCTGTCACTGCCTCCGCTACCGGTATTGTAGCGGCGTACCGGCGCTTCTGATATATCGTACCCATCTCTATCTCTCTCTCTCTCTCTCTCTCTGTCTCTCTCTCTCTCTCTCTCTCTCTCTCTCTCTCTCTCTCTGTCTCTCTCTGTCTCTCTCTCTCTCTCTCTCTCTCTCTCTCTCTCTCTCTCCCCCCCCCCCATACAGCCGATGCGCGTGCTGTAGTACGACTATACCTTCCGTCCATGCGCGTCGCATCGCGCATCGCGTATACCGCGCCTCAAAAAGTTCTCACGACGGACTCACAGCTGACCCACTTGGCAGCCCGGCCGCCTCCAAGGTCACACGTACGTACAGAGTGTCTGGCTCCGCATCCCCACCGCCGCGGCCATAAAACGCACCGGCCATATCCGCGGACGCCGTATGAAAATTGTATTCTTTGATAACTGTAACCATAAATGTATTTTCTAACACCGCGCCGAGGGGGGGCGGGGGGGGGGGGGAAGGGGGAATCGCTGCAAATCGAGCTTGTTCGGATGCCACCGGGTGGGAAAGAAGCACAGGGCAGAAGGGGGGCGCCGTCGTGAAATACCATTTCGTCGTTCGCATGGTCGCAGTCGTTGGCTCGCGCTTCGGAATGGGACGTGGGAGACAAAACAAAAGGATCCTGGAGAGAGTTAGGATTACTGCGAGGACTGCTGCCAACAGAAAACCGAAGGAAATCGCCGTTCTGCCAGAAAGCTAAAAGGCGGGGAGGGGAGGGGGGGGGGGGGGGGGAGCGGGGGGCACTTCTTGGCGTCAGGGGCGGGCGCGAGTGCTGATGCTAAGTATTCCAGTGTCCCCCTGGCGGCCTGGCAGGCTGGCAGCTGTGCACAGGCCGCCCGATTGTGTCGTGGCTCACAATTCGCAGCCCGTCATACGCGATGTGTATCTGCTGCATAACGGCGTGGCCGAGCATTTCCATCCGAATGTCCTCGAACACATCGCCGCACGGCTCCGGGCCTCCGGGCCTCCGGGCCTCCGGGCCTCCGGGCCTCCGGGCCTCCGGGCGGCCCCGGGACACGACCACGGCTTCCGATAGCCGCCGCCCGGGAGCTGCAGCAGCGGCTGCCACACGGAATATGACTCAGCAGCCTCGCCAAATTCATGGATTCGCCAGTCACTGAATTCTGAGGCCGTTGTGATGCGTTGCTGATGGCCGCCCACGCTCTGCGGTGCTCTGCGGTGCAGTAGCGGTTTAGGGGGGGGGGGGGCGATCCCCCCCCCCCCCGCTGTGAGATCAGCAGCCGGCCGGCGCTCCGCCTGAAAGGTAGGCAAACACCTGAAATTTTTCAGGATCGCCCCCCCCCCCCCTGTGATGGAGCAGTTAAACCGCCACTGCTGCGGTGCTCTGCGGTGCTCTGCGGTGCTCTGCGGCCGGTGCTGGCGGTGCCCAGCGCCCTCTGGTGCCCACTGCTGCCTCTCATCTCTCCACAGTGGGGCCCTGCGGGGCCGGGCTGCCGCATATCTGCACGGAGATGCAGGCCGCTGCAGGGCTGCCATCCGCGACGGGACTGAAATAAATAAATTTGGGGGCTGCTGAATAATGCCGAGAGGAATGTGACAGTGCCACGCTCTGACACGACCATTTCCATATCGAGGCGGAACGACGCGCGCGGAGATGTTGGTGCCCCTGTTTGTTGTCGCTGTTGCCGCTGTCGGCGGTGGCAGCACTGGCAGCAGTGCCGCTACTGGTGCTCGCAGTGCAGAGCCGATACTGCTGGCAAAGTTTTCGCTGCTGTCGCCGCGGGCCGCCGTCTGCTGCCGTCGAATGCCTCGCTGTTGGTGGTTCTGGTGTCACCACGGCTGGTGCGGCGTGCAGACCACGGCTCCGCAGCAGGCTGCTGACCGGCCGTACATCCCACGAAAATCTCTGCCCGTCTCTGTCCCTCCCCCCCCTCTCTCTCTCTCTCTCTCTCTCTCTCTCTCTCTCTCTCTCTCTCTCTCTCTCTCTCTCTCTCTCTCTCTCTCTCTCTGTCTCTCTCTGGCTCGAGAGGCGGTCACTCCGCCGGGATAAATGCCTCCAGATGCTGCAACGCGCGTGCTCTCTGCGATTGGTTTATGGCCCTGCCTTTTGCATGCATTTAATTATGAAGAGGCGGGTAGCGAGGCGGCCGGCCGGACGCACGGCAGTGACGGACTGCTCAGGCCGCTCATTTCCGACATTCCCCGAGAGTTTTCCAGCCCCGCTGGAAAAATATGGCCGAACATATGTCAGCAATTGTTTTTGAGGGCCCATTCCTTCGGCGACGCCCAGGCGGACAACGACAAGCACTCGCAGCGGAATTTCTCCATTTCCTTCCGTAATTGTCTCTCGCTCTGATGAGAGAAGGCCGTCGTGTCATCATTTCGCGCGCCATTCACCGTCTCTCTCGCTCCCATGGGGCCGACACGCCCCTCCGCGCAACCCTTTCCAATCCATAATGCGCGACTATTACTTTGACACAATATAACACTTAATGGATTAGACGCGCTCGCGACTCATTTTCCAGTCGTGCGCTGGCTTAACGACTGCCTGTCTGTCTCTCTCCCTCTTCACCCTATCTCACCCTTCCTCTGTTTCTCTGTCTGTCTGTCTGTCTGTCTGTCTGTCTGTCTCTCTCTCTCTCTCTCTCTCTCTCTCTCTCTCTCTCTCTCTCTCTCTCTCTCTCTCTCCCCCCCTCGCATATTCAGCTCATAGTAGTTACTACCAAACTCTGCGATGACAAGCGCACAGAGGGAAGGGCTTTCTCATGTCACACACACACACACACACACACACACACACACACACACACACACACAGAGCGCTGGGGACGCAGACAAGATTGCAATGTAAACTCTGCCGGTCATGACATGGGCGCACCGGGGCCGAGCCGAGCCAGGGGGATATACGCTACAGGAAAACGTTCTAACAATACGAATCTCGGCGTATTCATCACGCAAGCATTACAGCAGCTGAAAGGGCACGTTAAACATTGCATCCGGCTGCTCTAGTTTGACATGCGAATCATCTCCACATTTCTTCTTCTTCTTCTTCTTCTTCTCCTTCTCAGACTCCGCGACAGCAATCATCGGCTCCCTCTCTCACAATGAGACGGCTCCGGCGCCAATTCCTCGTCATATTAAAGTGTTTACAGAGATAGATTAATTCCTCGGAGCCGAGGCTCACCATCAAAAGATTTCCCGGCCGACTTGCCACCCGCGCGCGCTGCTGCATGGCCTCAAGGGTTAGGGTGTCCCGGAGCAGCCGGAGCAGGGGTGTCGCGTCCCCAGGGGGAGGGAGAGGGAGAGAGTGGCGCCGGTCACACCCCCGACGCCATACGATTAAAACACGCCGGGGCAGAGTCCTTAACTCGGCATTACGCTCATTGTCGATCAAGTGAGAGAGAGAGAGAGAGAGAGAGAGAGAGAGAGAGAGAGAGAGAGAGAGAGAGAGAGAGAGAGAGAGAGAGAGATGATATACACCCTCCCCTGGGACACACTCGCATGGGGGAGGAGAGCAGACTCGCAGTCTAAAACGTGAAATGCGATGAGCCAAATCCCCTGATATGAAATTACCTTTCCGTGTTGGTGCGCAGGTTTCCTGTAACGTCTTATATGCCGTAAATACACATGATGCGATGGGTCCGGATGGATCCCCCCGACCCCAGGGCCAGCGCCCTTCTCCAGGTCCCGGGAAGGGTAAAGCCACTATTAATATATACGGTGGACACATGACATTTCCGCCCGGACACAGTGTGCTGTGATACTGGGAGGGGTGGCGCCACGCACACACCGGATACTAACATGCGCCCACAGCAATTTGAAGGCTGGATGCGCACATGCATACACACTGCGCAATGAACGTACGCGGATCTAGTTGGTTTTGTGTGGACTCCGGCGTAAACAAAAGAGGTCCTCTCTGCTCGCCAGAGCGTGAAATGAGCGGCCGTCATATTGATGGCAGCTACGGCCTCCGCTAAGTTGTGACATCCAAACATGATCCAGCAGACCCCGAAACTGGTTCCGTTTTAGATTGTAATTTATTGTGCCTTGGCGCCGCTGCCGCCCTTATCCAACGGGGCATCGACACTCAGCCGAACGCGACCAGGCCGCCCTCTGCAGACCGGGGACCGGGGTTCGAATACCGCCTCTGCTCGACTTTTCGAGCATGCACCGCTGCAGCGCCACGGAGGCAATAAAAATAACTGAAGTCGCTATTATTTCCGGTCAACTGGCGAGGCTAGCCTCGGGCCGTGCCGGTCACCCGGCAAATAAATAACCAATCTGAGCGTCCTTGTCACGATGGCCGCCTGCGCTCTCTAGTTTCTTCCCTTTTTTTTTCGCGGGGTGCGTTTCCCCTCGAAGCATCCATCTCCAGCAGTTGAAATCCTAGATATCTATCGCCGATCATTACCGGGCCTCGTCGCATAAAAAGCAATAATCATGAGAAACGCCGTTCACGCTTCGGGATAAATCGGTCAAAACGCGATACCGAACTGTTTTTCCTCCGGCGCCGCCCGCTCCCCCTCCTCCCCCTCCTTCTCCTCCTCCTCCTTTCCCCCAGATTCATTCACGACAGAAATTACCAAAAACCCTTGACGACGACGGCTCGGAAGAATTCATTCAGATCGGGACACATTTTTTTTCTGTTCCGGCGGCGCGGCGCTCTAATCCTGCTGTCCTTCTCTCTTTTTATATAACTTTCCGCTGCCGAATTTGTCATCTCGATCGGCGTCCACCGCAGAGAGGAAGTGCGGCTTTAGCAAAGCAATGAGCGACTCGCCCTCCATAATGCCCCTCCCCCCTCTCTCTCTCTCTCTCCCTTTCACCGCGCTCCTCGTCTCTCTCTCTCTCTCTCTCTCTCTCTCTCTCTCTCTCTCTCTCTCTCTCTCTCTCTCTCTTTGACGTCCGCATTGGAGGTGTATTCGTCTCCGTCACTCACCCTGGATCCACGAAATGAATGGTCGGCTATCTTACCCCTTCCGCCCCACCCCGCCCCCGGCCCGCCCCCCGGCCCGGCCCTCCCCCTGACGGACCGGCTATGATGGCCGACAAATGGCAATGTGTCCATCTGCCCCCGGCTCCTCTCGGACGAATTAGAGACGGGGTCGCAGAAATCAGACCGAGAGAAATGGTCGGGGTAGGAACAGAACGGGCGCGACGAGGCTTCCGAACAAACAGACATCAATTTTCCTTTTGAGGAAAAGTTTTTCGAGCGGGGCGGCGCTCGCATCGATCAACAAACGCAACACAGGAGGGATCCACCTTGGCAGAGAAACGTCCCCGCCGCAGAAGGCTTCTCCGAGACGTCTCTTTATAACAGGCGTTATTCTGTCACCGAAAAAGGGGATTGGCAGCAGTGCCGTGAGTGTGCAATGCTGCTGGCAGCTCTGCTGGCGCCGCCGGGGGACCGACTCGATATGCCATATGCGCCGAGAGGGCGAGAGGGAGAGGGAGAGGGAGAGAGAGGGAGGGAAGGGGAGAGAGAGAGAGAGAGAGAGAGAGAGAGAGAGAGAGAGAGAGAGAGAGAGAGAGGGAGAGAGAGAGAGAGAGAGAGAGAGAGAGAGAGAGAGAGAGAGAGAGAGAGAGAGAGAGAGAGAGAGAGAGAGAGAGAGAGAGAGAGAGAGAGAGAGAGAGAGAGAGAGAGAGAGAGAGCCACGAAGGGGAACGAGGATAGGAAAAGTGACGAACCGTGGCGCGGAGGGCCTTGGCCTGGCCTGTGCGGTCGGTGACGGCGGGCGGCGCGAACACTATCCTGACAAAGATGAGCCCCTAGACAAATGTGTCGGCCCGGATGAAATATTCAAAGGGCCCGCGGGCCCGTGGGGGCCGAGGGCGCCTTAAACCGCAGCACGTATCGAAACCATGAGAAACATCCTGGCCGCGGCGGCGCCGGGCTGCGACGTCCCGACCGCGGCCGGGCTGTGTCTGACGGCAGAGGTTACTGCGCTGGGCTGGGGTGTCCCACACGGGTCAGCAGCTCTCACTATGACTGACGTTCTGCACACCGTCCCCGTGGTCCCCGTGGTCCCCGTGCGGGCCATACAAGGCAGCGGCGGCGGGGTTTGTAATCCAGATCGCTCACCCGTGAAGACGCCGCACTGCATGAGACAAACGCCGCACTCGCGGCGACAAGACCCGAGCTGCTTTTTCAATATTCCCGCCGCCGAGCAGCTGCCAGATATGCGACCGCGGTGCGTGTTGACACCGGAGGGTCCCCCCGCCCCCCAGAAACCAAGTAATGTAGCGAAGAAGACGGGGAAAAAACGACACGTTTTCGGGAGAAAAAGCAGGGCAGGCGCATCTCACGCACGTGTGGACTCGTGCGTGCGCCAGGGGGGCGGCGGGCTGAGCGGCGGGCGCGCCTGCGGACTGCGGGAAGATGATTTATCCACTTTAAAAATCAATCGGAAGGGGGGAAACCAGGAGAATTTCTCTACGCACTTCTTTACCTCGGTTTTGTGAAAGAAAAATAAATGGAGGGTGGGTGGGTGGGATTTGGGGATGTTTTACGCAACCAGACACCATCACAAGAATGCGTGGGGATACTAAACCAGGATCTAAAAATCTGAATGTGAATTTGGAACGCAGAGATTTGATTCGGGTTTTTTGAAATGAAAATTCGGTGCTTTCGCCGGCGGCAGTATGATCGAGACTCCGAACCAAGGCGCGCCAACGTCGGCAAGACACTTTCACCTCACACCACTCACTCCCCTCCTCTTCCATGATGCAACAGATAGGCTGGGGGAGAAGTTGGCACCCCTAAGTCTGCTGCCTCCACCCCCCGCGGCGAGGTCTCAGCGCCCCAGCGGTGCGGCCAGCGACAGTCAAACGCGGCAGAGGGCATGTGAGCTGCAGACGACGCGCCGGTCGCTAACCGAAAATATGGGATTTGTCATAATAATGGATACAGCGGATACGGAGGGGTCTGCGGCCGCTGCCTGCCGCCTGCCGCCGCCTGCCGCCGCCTGCCGCCCAAGGACACGGCTCGGCCGCTAAATGAGTCGCAAACGCCCAGAAACATCCCGCAGCGTTTCCACCCGAAAAATAAAAATAATACGACGGCGCGGCGCTGGCAAGGGGGGCAGCGGGAGGGAAATAAATCCAGCATTGTCATCGGCGGGGATTAATGGGCCGCCGGCGCGACGCCCGGCCGCGAAGGTCGGAGGGAACCAGAGGGAACTTCCTCAACACCTCACGGCTGCACCTTGGGAGCAGCGACGCTCAACTCACCGAAACCCTGCACAGTCGAATTTCTCATAACTATCCTCTAGAGTTCCCGATTTGGGGGTTCGGGCATACTGTATTTTGTACAGTTTTCTGCTCAGGACACAGCCAAAAGCACCTGCAGTGCAGATTTCAAGACTCCACATGGTCAGGGGGCCGCGGGCAGACCGCAGACTGCACTGCGCGGCCCTAACCTCGTCTAGACCGAACAAAAACGAGATGATTTAGGGGCGGTCGGCTGCGCATGCGCGGGGCCCGCGGGGCCCTGAGTGAGATGCTTTGGCGGCCCGCCAAAGATTATTAGTTCCGAGAAGGAGTGCGACATGCTGCGCCACAAGCCAAGTGAGTCATATCCCTTAATCCCCCAATTTATGGCGCATAAATCACAATTATAATTGAATCAGGCAGTTTGTTTCGACAGCGCAGCCCCCGTTGTTTGCCTGCTCTGCACCTTTATTTTGATTTACGTGGGAAATGCTGAACTCGCGGCAAAAACACGTCCAAGTCGGCTATACTGTATTAATTTGGAGTGAGCTTAAAGAAGTGCGTCTTAGCGTTCTGTTGGGCAGCAGCTATCTTGCAGGTGTTGATGGACCATGACATACAATGTTCTGTCCGAATTAGCGGGTCCAAGGCCGCCTGCCCAGGCCGCCCAGCTCCACTACTATGGATGTGTCCGGCCACCTGCTGACGTGTTCCCCTCAAATATGTCCACCCTTTTCGTTTCCTCCTCGCGGCAAATGTTAAACACCACCCCTCTGTTCCCATTCATACGTACTTCTCGCGATGTGACCAGATAAACGGGTAACTTAATACCTCTTCCTCTTCACGACACCCCTTCCCCACAAAGCTCTTCCTCCTCTGTGCTACTCCTCTTCCTGCGTCCGCCGTCCCAAATGGGAGGACACAGTGCTGTATTATTAAAACGCCTGGCGATGCTATCAACCGAGTGAAATGAATATGAGGGTATCGAGAAAGTGTGCGTGCTGGAATCAAGGGGGCGATTCTACTGTACAGTAGTATAAACAAAGGGACCAAAATATTGAACATTCACAACATTTATCCAATTGATATAAACAAACGATGAAATTGAGCTGGCACATGAAATACGCGAGGAACTTCCAATCGCTGCATAGCAAACTGGCCTGACGCCAGAAGACAATAACATGGCCTTTGCAACAACGTGATCACGCTCCTCCGCAAGTCCTGAACCCTTTATTTTTATCTGCTAAATTGCATGAATGGAGCGGCGGCCCTCCTGAATGGGGTCCGGACGCATGCGGGTTTATGAGGTATGAAATATCATTCGCATCCGGAACCGCCTCGGCGTATCTCTCGCGGTATCAGCGTTTAGCATCAACCCGTCCGGGCGAACACCTCTCACACCGCCACACACCGGAGTATCAAATATCGTCGCTCTTTTTGCGCTCTTTCAAAGTGTCCGCGCCTCGTGGGTCCCGGCGCGTCTCTTGCGGCGGCCGAGCCGAGCCGAGTTCAAGGCGAGCCAAGCCGAGCTCAAGCCGAGCCGAGCCGAGCTCAAGCCGAGCCGAGCCACAACCGCGGGATACGAGCCGACGGCAGTCCGCGGCCCACACACGGAATCATTCCGCGTCTTATCAAAAAGTCGGAGCAAAGCGGGGGCCGACTGCCAAAACGATTCGATCCCTTCCGCGGGATTTATGGGGATGCAGCCGCAGTCACCGGCAGCCACCGGCACCACCCTGATGTGGCCAGCGGCCACCCCGTGCTGCCGGGCAGCCATGATTCATGGGCAGCGTGCCGCTGACCACCCCACATCCCTCAGGGCGGGCCCACGCCGCTTCCGCCGTTATATGGATTAAATCTATATTTACGACGCGCACGGAGTTTGTTTATTTACGTCAATTAGAGAAATAATGATTGTGGCTTGATCATGCCTCCCCTCTCTCTCCTCTTGCAGTGTGAGTTACGATGATACTGATAATTAGCGCTAGACAGAGCCTGTCTCTCTCTCCCGCATGGACCGCCCGGAGGTGACCACGCACTAACATGTTTCCCCAGCAGTGCGTGCTGTGCTGCCCGCGCATTGCTCACTCAGTTTGGCCAGTGCCGTCGCTGTTGTCAATGACCATGATGCAGGACACGCCAAACAACCGGGCGACCATACCTGCAACACACGAAAGGCATACCATTAGTCGGAGCACAGAAAACAGGCAGCGCGATGGATGCACTGATATGGAGCGTACGGCGCGGCACGGCGCGGCACGGCGCGGCACGGCGCGGCACGGCGCGGCACGGCACGGCACAGCACGGCACGGCGCGGCGCGGCCCGCATGGCGGCCAGCGGATGCCCCGGAAGCCGCTAAACGGATCGACTCTGGTGTAATTGGACATGCACCGTCACCGCCCACGCCAACAACGAGTATGAGAAATCGTCTGTCGCTAAGGTCCCCGGCGGTACGCGGCCGCGAGGTCTTGATCTAATCGGAGCGGGTTGAGGGATATCGCCGATCGGACAGCAGATCGGGTTCCAATTTTCGACAAACCAACGACCAAACGGAACGAGAGGAAACACATCCACACAGTTCATCTCCCGGGGGGGGGGGGGGGGGGGCTTGCGTGTCGGACAAGGCGCATTTGTTGCACCAGCCAGCGGCCCCCTCCTTTCCGTGTTCGTGCGCCGTAATATGTGGGTGGTTATTGGCCAGACAGGATAATTGAGGTGTTTAGCAGCGCCGTCTAATCCATCCTTCCATCTATCTATTCCAGCGCCATCTCGATGCCCCTCGCGGACTTCCTCTCCGCGGGACACCGCAGCGCGCCGCGTCTAGACTGTATGCATTCCGAGACAAAGAGCGCCAGCGTGTGCTTTTTAGAGGCTGGGAGGGAAGGCCCGCGACGGCGGAGGAATTCGGGCAAAGTGAGTCCCGGGCCGTGCAGCCGTGCAGCGCCGCCCTGAGTACAAAACCTGTGATTTTCGACGAAATCGGAATGCAGCGCAGGACGAACGGTGCACTAAACAGAACACGCGTCGGCGATAGGCGATGGCGTCTGATCCCCGATATATTCGTCTGGCGACTCGAGGAATGCGTCGAAAAGCCCGCGCCGCCGCCGCTACAACTGCCGCTGCCGCTACCACTGCTGCCGCCGACGCCGCGGCTGCAACTGCCGCTACCACCACTGCCGCCGCCGCCGCCGCGCAAATGCCGGTGCGCAGCATCTGGCTGGGGGACGGTGCGGCGGCAGCTGGTACTATTTCGGCAGGAACCGAGGAAGTATTTAGCCCGGGAAGGAGGGGGGCTCCTAGGGGCAAAAAGCGTGACAACTCTTTGGCTGGCTGTCGTCGCAGTCGGCGACTCCCCCCCCCCCTCCCCCCCCCTCCGACCCCCCCGGGACCAGCACGGCGCCGGCGCCTCCATATCACACGCAGTACTCGAACCAACGTTCCTCTCCTCCCCTTTCACATTTCCCGCCTCGGATGGCGGCCGCACGCGCCGGCCACGCGACCGGACACGCGACAGATTTTACGGCTTCTAATGCCGATAATTAATATAATCCGCGGGGCGTGGCGGCGCGTGGCTGCGCGCTGCCGGCTGTGTGCCAACAGCTGCCAACGTGTTCAGTTTTTGCGCAGTGAGCGGACTTCACGACTCTGTGGGAATCCCGTTGAGGAGGAGCGCTGCGGAGTGTGCACTATGTGGGTACACGGCTCCGGCCTCATAACGTTGTGCTGCTGCCGCTGCCACCGCCGCTGCTGCCGCCGCTGCCACCGCGAACGCTACTGGCACCGAGTGAATTACAAGGTTAATTGATTCCGTATGGCATTCATAAATGACAATGCGACACAGTAGTATATAGAGCGCCAGACGCGACTCGGCTGCGCGCGGCCGTGTGTGTGTGTGCGTGTGTGCGTGTGTGTGTGTGTGTGCCCGCGTCGTGTGTGCGTGTTGCGGTATTGCCTCGCAGGCTTTGCGACCACACAATTAAGCGCATATACGCGCGTGTGTGCGAGGGCGTTAGGCCCCCGAGGCGGTGTGTGCCGGTGGTGTGCCGGGGGCGGCAGGGTGGGGGCGCGTCACCACAATATTCCATCACGCCCGGAGAGTCAACCCTTCAGCGGAGAGCACTTCATCTCCGTGTCGCGCCGGGACTGGCTGCGGGGGGCCTAGGGGACCTGCGGCGCACAGCCAGCTGCCAAATGCCGTCTCCACCACAGGTACAGTACGCCTGGGGAAAACTATTCGCCGTATACGGCACATGCAATGCCAATTTACGAGGAGTACGTTGTTGAATTCAACTACGAAAATAGCCGCGCAGGATAGAGAAAACTGATTCTCTTTTTTTTTCTTTTCAATGCCGCAGTCGGGAATTTTAGACGCGAACACAATCACAAATGTACCAAACTGAGTGCTGATTCCAGCCGACTGGAGCGGATTACGCGGCGCGGAGCCGCGGGGCGGGTGCCGGCGGTGCTGTCTGACCCCCGCCGTGCTAAAGGGCCATCGCCTCATAATCCTCGTGGGACACCCTGTGCCGCACCCTGTGCCGTACCCTGTTCCACACCCTGTGCCGCACCCGCTGGACCACATTTTTCGTGAGTTAGGCCACCAGTATCACGGCCCGACTCAGAAGCCCCCTGAATATTTCAACGGGTCTTCGCCTTGAAGTCATGACGCGCCCATTACCGCACAGTGTAACGTCAGCCCAACTTGTTAAAGTCGGCGACAGAGAAGGACTCTCTGTCCCTCTCTCGTCTTGACTGTTGATTGGCTGGACAATGAGCCGGGCACCCGCAGGGCACCAATCACGAGCGCCGTGGCCGTCTCTCTCGCTCCCACACGGTACGACGTGCTAATCCATCGCGGCGCTGTGAGCCAATGGCCTCACTCGGCCGACTGCCTGCAAAAGGATTTGATTACGAGGACGCGCGCTGGTACACACACACACACACACACACACACACACACACACACAGAGTCATAACACGCCACCCTCCACCCCCCCAGCCACCCTTTGCATTATCTCCGTGATTATCTGCCTCTGCCCCGGTTATTGTCTCACATTCCGCCATGCCTGGCCGAGCACAAAGGCTGGCGGACTCCCGATCGGAATTACGTTCACTCTCCTACCGTTGTATCATTTCAGCGGCGCCAACAGACAGCTCAGTCCGAGCGGCGAAACACCCGACCGCCTCCGCCTCAGCAGCGGCAGCGGGCCCCCCGTGCGGGCCCCGTGCGGGGTAGGCAGTATCTGCACTGCAACGCATCGGTGCGGGCGCATTGCCTAGCCCGCCAGGCTGCCGGGCTCCGTGAGCCCCGTGCGGGGTAGGCAAGATCCGCTCCGCTCCGCACGGCTGCGGGCGGGTTGCCTACCCCGCCGGGCTGCCTGCCTGCCTGCCTGCCCGCTCCTCCCCGCGAGTCGCCAGGCGTTATGACGTCCCAAGTAATAGAGAGCTCGACGGGCACAAAGGCCACCTAATTGAGCCTAATCGCTCTCGTCCGCACCAATTTGTCCGACTATAACCACACGTCATAAGTTGGCCGCTTTGATCTTTCGCGGGGGCGGGGCGTGGCGGTGGCAACGAGGCGCGGGCGGGGCCGGCAGCGAGTGGGAGTGAGAGAGAGAGAGAGAGAGAGAGAGAGAGAGAGAGAGAGAGAGAGAGAGAGAGAGAGAGAGAGAGAGAGAGAGAGAGAGAGAGAGGAGGGAGCGAGGGGAACAACGCGAGCATATGCTTCATATTAAAGGCGGCTTGTCATAACGGCCAGTAGTGAGGAGTCTGTATTTACCCCGCCACAAGAACTGGCGAGTGTGTGTGGGTGTGTGGGAGAGAGAGGGTGAGAGCGAGAGCAAGCGGAAGAGTGAAGGGCACTGGGTCGTGATGTTCTTTGATGTAAGAAGTGATGAGGGGCGAGCAAACAGCGAGCGGCCCGCGTCGTGTTAAGCGCTGTGTGTTCGGCCCGTTCGGCCCCGTGAACACCGCCAATAAACCATTCCCATACGCGGCGCGCATAATATGATGCCACCGTCTCACCTCAATACCGCGCCGCGAGTTTGAGACCGTCCGGCCTGTGGCAATCCCGGAAGGCTCTGGTTATATCGGACGTGCGCTTTCTGCGGTGTGTGCATGTGTGTGTGTGTGTGTGTGTGTGTGTGTGCGCATGTGTGTGTGTGTGTATGTGTGTGTGTGTGTATGTGTGTGTGTGTGTGTGTGTGTGTGTGCGCGCATGTGTGTATGTGTGTATGTGTGTGTGTGTGTATGTGTGTGTGTGTGTGTGTGAGCGTGTCGGCGTCACGGTGAGTGAGTCAGGGGCTGGTATGGAACTAGCCGCGAGCAGAGGGGAGCTTACCTACTGGAATGGCATGCCGGGGTCCAGATGAGCACGCTGCCGCTGCTGCCACCGCCACTGCTACCACCACCGCTTCACGCATGCATGCGCGACAGGGAGGGGGCTGGTAGTTAGCAGGACAGCGGCGCGTGGTCGGTTAAGCGAGTGGCACCTGCGAATAGTGCGCGCATAGCTCTGCCAATACTACCGGTGTGACGCGCCGATGAGGCCCTGCCTGCCCTGCCTGCAGCGCGGCCACATAATAGTCAGTGGGTCATGGCCCCGCCGGCCTGGGCCCCGCAGATACCGTAGGCCTCGGCGAATGCCGCCGGTAACTTTTCGTCTCGATACTCGGCGGGCTCACATTCTCACATCACCGCAGATGAGCAGGAATCATAACCTGTCCAGGGCCTCGCCTCGCGCTGCCGTCTGCCGTCCTCAGCCGCGATCAATCTCGACAGAATGATCGGTGGCCAAAAGTGGCCGCGAGGGGCGCTGGGCATCGGGTTATGGCGTCGCATTGGAAAGCTCCGCGGACGGAGGCAGCGGTGCTCCAACAACTCCGTAGCGAAGCCGAAGCCAAGCCCCCGCCAACGGGCCGACCCCGCAAAATAATGGAGTGATTGAACACAGTAGTACGCATGCAGGTGCACGCCGAGTGCATGCGGAGATATTCAGAGGAGAGGTGGGGGGGGGGGGGGGCAGCAGGCTGCAGGAAGGGTCCCGGGGGAGGGAGAAGGTGGGGGGGGGGGAGGGAGGCTGGATACGGCGGTACTTTACGACTGGGCTTGCGACCGGCCGAGTTGACACCTGTGCCGCGCCGTGCCGCGCCGTCGATGTTAGTGTCGGACAAGGCGAGAGCCATACGTAGCCAGTTAGAGAAAAGCCTTTTTCTTCTTCTTTTCCGTGCCGATCGCCGGGCGTACATAACGACACACACACTCACACACACTCACTCACGACGCGTTCGGCATCCGATGATGGATGTGCGAGTCCTCGGCGAAAGGCGCGCGCGTACAAGGCGGTGGGAAAAAAAAGGGCGGGGGGGGGGGGAATGGTGTCAGAAAAATTGTGATTTATAGGGGCGTCGCGCACGGAAGGGTGACGGCAAGAAACAAAACGCGAAACACCAGCAGCGGCGACGGAGGCGACGACTCGTGGAGGACTTCGGTGTCGCTCAAAGAGGGCGCTTGTCATCGTTCCGTCTCTCTCCGTCTCCCTCCGACAGCGCTTGTTCCGCTACGGATACACGTCACGTGACGTACGGCACAGGGAACCTGTATTACCCCGCCCGGCACAGCCCGGCACAGCCCGGCACAGCAGGCCACAGGTGGCGGGGCCAGCGGAGGACCTGCCGCCGTGCGATCGCGGGGTGAAAAGGCGAAAAGGGCGGGAATACCTCGCATCGCAGCGCGCTATTGTATTTGGAGCCCCGCGCCGGCCGCAGGGCCGCAGGGCCGCAGGGCTCCGACGAACAGGTGACATTCTAATTGAAAGTCGTCGTGCACGCAGCAGCTCTCTCCCCCGCGGAATGCAGGGCTGAAAACTTTTTTTTTTAAGTTCACGCCCTCTCTCGGTGCCGTCCGTACGGCCATTCCTCATCCGCCGAAAGCAAAGGTACAGTGCCTGCCGGTAGGGGTACTGCGGCAGGTACTGCGGCAGGTACTGCGGCAAGTACTGCGGCAGGTACTGCGGCAGGTACTGCGGCAGGTACTGCGGCAAGTACTGCGGCAGGTACTGCGGCAGGTACTGCGGCAGATACTGCGGCAGGTACTGCGGCAGGTACTGTGGCAAGGTACTGCGGCAAGTACTGCGGCAGGTACTGCGGCAGGTACTGCGGCAGGTACTGCGGCAGGTACTGCGGCAGGTACTGCGGCAGGTACTGCGGCAGGTACTGCGGCAGGTACTGCGGCAGATACTGCGGCAGGTACTGCGGCAGGTACAGCGGCGGGTACCGCGCGTGACCTCCGATTGGCTGAGGCATCGCTGCTGCAGCAACATCCGCACCCACGTACCTCACCTCCGGCTGCCTCCGGCTGCCTCCGGCTGCCTCCGGACTCCGAGCCGCGTCTAATGAGTGCGCGCTGCATTGCCATCGCATTGCCTTGCACGGAAGCTGCGGCCTGGACCACTGACGCGTGCAACGCGCGCACACACACTCACACGCGCACACACACACACACACACAGGCGGACGCACACGGACGGGCGGACGCAGACACGCGGTGAGTTATACCAGTCGCTGTCATCGTCTGTTTGTTTCTACAAGGCGCCGCTTTTTATTTGCATATCTCGCCGTCTCCCCCCCCCCCCCCTCTCTCTCTCCCTCTCGCTGGCCGTTCGCTTGCTTCTTTTTTTGCCATCGATGAATGGCGGCACAGCGAAAGAAGAGAGAGAGAGAGAGAGAGAGAGAGAGAGAGAGAGAGAGAGAGAGAGAGAGAGAGAGAGAGAGAGAGAGAGAGAGAGAGAGAGAGAGAGAGAGAGAGAGAGAGAGAGAGAGAGAGAGAGAGAGAGAGAGAGAGAGAGAGAGAGAGAGAGAGAGAGAGAGAGAGAGAGAGATCTGCAGGAGTGATGGAGTGCTGAAGCGTTGCCATCCTATAGGAAGGGCTTGCAGTTTGAGGCATGGCCGGCTGGAGCCTGGAGCTCCTTCCCTTCCCACCGCGTCCCACGGATCATGAGAATAGTACGGCCGAGCCGGGGACAAGAAATCGACTTAAAACAGGTGCATTTCTGGTTCCTCAGAAAAATCTGGGTGTGGCTCACATAAAAAAAGAAGAATTAATATTCTAATTAAGCTGTGTTGTATTCATCGTAGTCATCAACAGGAAGGGCGTTCAAAAAAAAAAGGGGGACTTAATGATCACAAAAGAGGAAGAGAAAGAAATAACCAGTTGCCATGCGACGATATCAACAACAAAATAAATTGGGACAGCCGTCCAGACTTGCGCGCTTGCACGCACACACACACACACACACACACACACACACACACACAGGTGCTGTAAGGACACATGGGGAAGACGACACACGACAAAAAAAATGAGGCCCATCTATCTGCTGGCATCATCATAGCTCTCAATTAACGCCCCCTGCATGCTAATGGTGGAGCCATCGTTTTCTAATCGTGGCCAGCATCTCTCCGCCGCCTGTCTGGGGCTTCCGTTGTCGACGGCTGCTGGATGGGGCTCGCTTTGGCGTGGACAGGGGCTGCGGGGGCCCAGGGGAGAGGGGGGCGGGCAAGGATGCCCCCCGGGGGAGGGGGGGGGAGGGGGCCGCGAGTCGAGGCCGTCGGAGATATTACGCCTGAGATATGCTGGAATGTTGATCGTCAAGCCCTCCGTTCTTTGGGCTCTGCTTTAGTGACAAACGTCCCGCTGCAGCAGCGGCAGCAGCGGCCGCCGCTCAAAACATTTCTCACGTCGGGGATGAACATGGAGTGGACACCGCCCACCCCTGACATGCACAGGTGACCACTGAGAACGAGCGAGGTCACCTTGTCGCCAAAAACTTGGCACGACTTTCCATTTTCGGTGCGGAAGGGAAACTTCATTTCGGAAGGGACGCCTGCAACACGTCCACGCAAACGCCGGGGGCGTGGTGGGGCGGGGCGTGGCCTTTATAATAATACCGCGTTATTCGTGATCATCCCGCTCCGCTTCCTCCTCCTCCTCCTCCCAAAGGCTCTTTGTCCCCTTCACCCCTCCCCTCTCCTTTCCCACAAAAGTTATTAGCATGCTCACTGTTTGCACAGACGCAAAATATACATCAACCCGTTCATTTCATTTCGCTAGGCGAAGGGGCGGGCGGCGGCGGCGGCGGGGTGTGAGGCGGGGGGCGGCTGAAATGGATGGGGAGGGTGGGCGAGGTGAGGAGAAGGGTTGCACAGAGGTGAGCCATATAGCGCGATGGTGACTCGATTACCCTATCGGTGCCACGGGGCGGGGGGTGAGGTGGTGGGGAGGACGGGCCCTCACCCCGGCGCACCCTTGACAAAACACCCTCGGGCTTATAATGGCGCAAGAGATCCCCTCCCCTCCCCTCCCGCGGCCAGGCCTCTCTTTGTTCGCGATAGTCCTGTGAATAAGCATGCAGATAGCGAGACCTAGCGACAGTCAGCGACGGCCAGCGGCGGCCAACGGCGGCCAACAACGGCCAGCGACACTGCGGTTTCCCGACCGGCACTGCTGTATATGTCCTTTGCAGACCTCCTTCTGCGCGGCCGACTGACTTTCGCAAATGGGAAGGAAAACGCCGTCCGAGTAGCATCCGTAGTGTTCTGACATATGTCATGTGTTTGACAGTGTCGGCCGTCGGCAGCACTAGGCTGGAGGTGCACGGCCACCGCCCCGGCCTCTGCGGGCTCACACGGGCTGTTTACAGAGCAGAGGGCGAGACAGCTTTATGTGCGGAGACGAGAGCGAGCGGGACAGAGAGAGGGGAAGAGAGAGAGAGAGAGAGCACGGCAGAGAGGAACGGCACGGGGGACAGAGAATATGGCCGTGGAGGGGGGGAAGGGCGTTACTCCAGATTATTATAATCCCCCGAACGAGATGGGTGGGGGTGGGTGGGCGTAACCCGACGGGGCCGTGCCTAGCGCGCTGCCGGCGCTGCCTATAGGGGCGGGGATTAGAACATACATGCTCGCAAATCAACGTCATAACACACTCGCAGAATGCTTCGCGGTGCCAAAGTCTCCGCCGTGTCACGCCGAAACGGCTGCACAATGCCGGCGAGCTCGGCGCACAAAACGCCGACTCCAGCAAAGCGACTCCTCGACTCGTCCTGGGGAAATAATTACAGCCGAAAGCAACGGAATGGTCTATTGGCGCGCCATGCAAATTACGCCTAGCATTGCCCGGCCCGCCCCGCCCCGCCTCTCCGCGCTGCTGCTGCTGCTGTTGTACCACCTTATCGGGTCATAACTCGGCGGCGCCAGAAACATCCCCCGCCTTATCTGTGCATTAGCAGGGGGCGCTAGCCATGGCGCCAGCTGCGCCGGACCACCTCCGCTGCGGCGCTCAAAAGTTGAGGATTCACTCAGCACTGCCCTCTGCGATAGATGTGCGAAATGGTTTATTTGCCGGCAGCAGGCGCAGCTAGTGAACATTAGCAGTACACCGCCTCGGGGGAGCTTACCGAGGTAACCTCCCTCAGGTCGACGTGATTGAAACCACGCCGCATCGGCAGTAAGACGTGAGGGGCGGGGGGGGGGGGGGGAGGGGAGCATTAGGGAACTGGAATCCTATGCGCTTGAGCCCAAGTGTCAAGTCCAACTCCGGCAGTCCTCGCCCCATGCAGCAAGGGCTCCCTCCATGGGGTTAAACCCCTTTAAGCCCGGCTGCGCGCGCGCGTACACACACACACACACACACACACACACACACACACACACCTAGCGACTACTGTACTGGACGAGGCCAGGCCCAGGCCACTGTTCCCGGAGGATGTTCCCCATTTCTGTTCCCAACTTATTGGAATAATGTATTTTTGCCACCTTACGGGTCCGCCCGACACCACCGGCCCGGTATCGTGGGCATATCTAACCGCCTTTCGTGGGCGAGAAAGAGAGCGGGGGCCGCGGGGGGAAGGGGAAAGGGGTACCAATAAAGAAAAGACGAAACAAAAAGATGCTGTGTCGGTAGTCCGCTCCTCTGCATTGCCAAGTCCTCGGGCCGCACGCCGTACAAAACGGTCTCCCCCCTTTTTACATATCTGAATATACGAAGGGGAAGCAAAGTCTATGCTGAGCTGGCCAAGATAGGTATGAGCCTGGCGGCGAGAGCGACACCTGCAGACCGAGGCTGTGCCCGGACGAAAACCGTACCGGCATCGACCCCTTCACTTTAACTCGGACAGCGCCGCAAAGAATAATTTACATGACACCCACAGGACACCAAGTGATACACGGATTCGCTCTTCGCTGTGGGAACAGCGGCCAGCGTGTTTCCGTGTGAGAGTTCACTGCCTCTGCCGCTGGCCGTGCCGCTGGGTCCGGCTGGGTCCGGCTGGGTCCGGCTGGGTCCCTCTCGGACCCCGGCTGCTCCGGGCTGAGCAGGCCGATCCAGGCCCTGGGCCTCTGGGCCCTTCGGCACTCCCAAAGCAGCTGTGTTATTGTTTCGGATTAGCATATTTTTTTTACACGGTGAGAAGGCAGAGAAGGTGCGACCGCGGTGCGGCGGCGTGTGTTGGGGGCCGAGCCGGGAGCACACACGGGCATATGCAGCGCCCTATGAATCAGAGCGAGAAAAGTTGGTCGGAGTGGGATCGAGATACCCTTGAAACAAAACATTATTTACATTCTTTTTGGCGAGGATCGGAAAACCGTTTCTGCTCGTCGGTCTGGGATGTATCATCTCATGACACACGCCAGAAACTGAGTTGGGCCCGCCAAAGCTCGAATGGCTTCAACTCGGAAAAGTTTGAAGACGCGCGAAGGCTCTGGTGCTGGCCGAGGGCTGAAGGCCGAAGGCTCCGCCGCGAGGGCAGGCGTCCGGTGGTGCCGGTGGTGCCGGTGGCCACAAGGGACCAGGGCGGCCGTGTTTGTAAGCACATATAAGTGACCGACAGGGGCGCGGGGGCTAAATTTGAGAACGCGTACACAAGCCGTCACGCGGCGCTGATCTGAGTGTTGACGGAGCGGAGAGCAGCGGCGGCGGTGGCGGTGGCGGCGGTGGCGGCGGTGGCGGCCTATGGCGGCTCACGGGCGGCAGGCCGCAGCGCAGAAACAAAAGGAGGACGGAGCGGGCTGTGCCGGGCTGTGCCGGGCTGTGCCGGGCTGTGCCGGGCTGGGCCGTGCGCTTCACGTAGCTCACGGAGCGCGGCGGCGGCGACATTCCTGACGGACAACGGCCGACGGGGACCCCGGCCGGACCCGGGCCCGGGGACCCCCAGCACCGCCGCCCGCCGCCCCGCCCGGCCCGGCACCCAGACCTAATCAAAACGCTGCCCGCAAAGGAGGAAGGATATTCGGTTACTTGTGGAGCGGAAGTGATCGGGCAGGGAGGACCCAGAGGACCGCCGGGGTAAAATACACAAGGCGCAACGCGCGGCGACACGGTGGCTGTCTCTGTCTCACGCCCACACCGGCGGAGCGACGGAGACGGCAAGCAGATTGAATGGTTTATAGATCGTCATCGACGCCTATAAGGCCACAATGGGATGTGAAAAGGCGTGAAGGTGGCGGGACCACCGCGCCGCGCCCAAAAACAAGTGCCGCTAGAGAGGGAGAGAGAGAAAGGCGGGCGGGTGTGGGCGGCGGTGAAAGAGAAAGAGAGAAGGAAGATGGATACTTTGAGGGGTAAAAAATGTTGTTGCGTTTAGGAACGAAAAAGGTGGGCGAGGGGAAGAGCGAGTGAGAGAGAGAGAGAGAGAGAGAGAGAGAGAGAGAGAGAGAGAGAGAGAGAGAGAGAGAGAGAGAGAGAGGGGGGGGGGGAGTTCCCACCCTATACCCCATCGGGTGAGAGAGAGAGAGAGAGAGAGAGAGAGAGAGAGAGAGAGAGAGAGAGAGAGAGAGAGAGAGAGAGAGAGAGAGAGAGAGAGAGCGAGAGAGGCATGCTTATTGAAAACGCGCGTTGCACGTCACACACGACTGCTTTGTCGGGCAGCGCTCCCCATGATCGCACAGTAGCTATGCTATCACTGACCAGCGGGCGGCCGCCGCCGGCCCGTGTGTCCGCGAGCCCTTGCCGAAGCGGGCCAAACGAAAATGAGATGAAATTAGATTTCGCGTCGAAGGGTCCTCCAAAGGGAAACAGTACGTCGGCGCGCAACCCTTACGGATGGCACGCAGCCAAATGTGAAATCAGACCGAATCGGCAACGATTCTGTATAATGGCGGCCGCTGGCGGGGCTGGGGTCCGGTTTCATAAGCCGTCATGCCCCCGAGAGTCGGAGCCCTGATGACGGCCGGCCGGAAGGACTGCGCGCCGCGGAGCCTTTGGTTCCGCAGCCAACAGGTGCGTCTCGAATCCTTACTCTGTGAGCCGCTCCCTTCTGTGTCCTCACCAACACGTGTTTGTGGACGGGCCCTCGCCGGCCTGTCACCACAAACTGTAACAAGGTGGGCGGAGCGGCGCCAACTGGGCCGTGAAATATAACCATACCAGACTCTGCTTTCGCACGACAATCGATTATCTCGACTGCTCCACGAGTCGACCAGAAAAAAGTCCCCCCCCCCCCGCCGCAGAACTTTTGCGGTCGGTGATGCGAGCATATAGCACGGTCTGAATATCGAAGAAGCAAATCCCATGAAAAGATTATAGAGGAGACACGGGAGACACAGTGGAAAATTGAATTGATATATAAAAAGGAGCCGAGAGGCCTCGATGCCGCAGCACCGCAGCGGGCAGCGAGTAGAGTCCTGGATGGGGAGAGAACGGCGAATGGCGTCCAAGCTTTTGTGCGCGCAGTTTTTCATAGAGCAGATTTCGTTGCGTGAAGTTTTTCATAAGCCGCCATTTTGGTCATGGTTTGTCGGCTGTCGGCTGCCCTGCTAGGCTGCTCCGGCGGAACCAGCCTTGTCTTCTCGAGTCTTCTCCAGTCTACACACGCTGATTCTACGTTTTGTCATCCTGCTAGTCAAGTCCAGTTAGTCAGTTTAGTTTATTTTAGTATTATCGATGGCAAACGACACTGTACCGACGCTATCCGTGGCCTAGACTGCACAGCCCCACAGCCTAGCCGAGCAGTAGAGAGCAGCCGACACCAGCCGCCATATTGGTCATGGTATGGGAAATCGCGCGGGCGTTTTTGGACGATATGAAAAATTCAGCAGTATTTTTTTTCCATTCGCCGTTCTCTCCCCATCCAGGACTCTAGCAGCGAGGAGGTGGGAATATTGTCATCAAACGTCCCGCCTCCGCCCTCTGCCCCCGTGGGCGCGCGCGCGCACACACACACACACACACACACACACAACAAAGGCGCACGCCTCCCAAAGCACCTAATCAATTTCAGGACTCGGTGGGCGGGGCCCTGTAGGCGGGGCCCTTGTAGGTGGGGCCCTCCAGGCGGGGGCCCCAAAGACCCCCGCGGCCGCTACCGGGCGTCGCACATAAAGATGGCCGATAAATTATCCCTTAATCACGGTTATTGGTGCGGCACGGGCTCACCTATGCAGCCCTCTAAGGTCCCCGGTAACCCCCCCCCCCCCCCAGCCCGCCCCGCCCCGCCCCGGTCCGGAGCCCACGAGAGGAGAGACGTACCAATATCTTCATCCGAACCGCGTGCGTCGTGTGCCGGCCAGCCCGGCCAGCCCCGCGGGAGCGACAGAGACCATTCCGACCATTCCACATAAACTTTTCTTGTGCCGGTGGCGCCAGCGTCTGCCGTCTCACTCGCGCGCACTGCCCCGCGCGCACCCGCGCCGTCTCGTGTCCGTCTCTCTCGCACCCGCGGCGGGAGCGGCCGCCTGCGCCCGCTAGAGGGAGACGGAGAATGAGAGCAGAGCTCGCGCGTCCGCAGCCGCAGCCGCAACACAGAAAGATGATGGTTCCCGGGAAGAGTGTTGCGGCAAAAACGGGGACGACGATCGCCCTTCCCAAAACTCGATGAAAAAATGATTGACAGGCTGGCGGCTGGCGCCGTCCGCCTCCTCTCGTCCCATCTCTCTCCCTCACACGCTGGTGGTCTGCCCTCGGTGCGTCACCAGCACAACATGATCCGGGCCGGGAGGATTTCCGCTGATCCCACCTAGAACTGCAGCTGGAGAGCCCGGCCCGGCCCGGCAGACAGTTTGATATTCTGTCCGACCCTTCCTCATGGCGAATACTAATTGGATTGATTGGAGACAATGAGTGTGGGAGAGAGAGGGCCTCGGTGCTGGGCCGGGCCGTGCGCGCGAGTGAGACGCCCGCGATTCCTGCGAAAGCCGTCGATGAGTCGGGCTGCCGGCTTTTTCTGCCGTCCGTGCCGGAATGCGGTGTATATGATGAGATGGATTTTGATTTGGGCCGCTTCTCGTTATGACCGGTATTGTTTCATGTTTTACTCGGAACGGCAGCAGCGTTTTAGCGCGGCCACGACGCCGTCTCAACTTTTTTTTTTTTTTCGCTGTCTTTCCTCTGAACAGCGTCCGCGTCTCGAGGGCGACTGCTTGGCAGAAGTTCGGGATAAAGAACAAGAAGAGCGGCGCGACGGAAGAGCGTGGACACGACCAAGATGACCTAGCCTAGAGGGGCAGCGGGAGCACACTCTGCTAAGGACGAGTACGTACGTGGGCCAGTGCAGCCAGTGTAGCCAGTACGGCACATGTCGGGCCACCGCTGGGCCACCGCCGCCTCCGAGGCCCCCCGCCCCCTCCTCTCCCCTCCTCCCCCCGGACCACACAGCGCGGGGGTACGCGACATCGGCCACGGCCCTGAGAACCGGTAGCGGTCATTAACGCTAAACTTGCCCAATTAGGGACACATTCATGACAATAACCCCCCCCCCCCCCCCCCCCCCCGCCTTTCCTGGACATGGGCCGGATAAATACTTTTATATCGATAACCAGCGGAGCCCGTGCTGGAGCATGGCCGGATCAGGGAGCCGCAAGACAAAACCCGATCCGCTCTTATATAAGGCGCGCGTAGAAATATGACGTTCTCGGATGATTTGCTCTCGCCGTCGTAGTCTGCTCCGTTGCCATGGCGACGCGCGGCAATGATACTGCGGAGCAGACGGGCCGCTTTCGCGCATATTAAATACAGATCCATCCTGGGAAATATTTATTATGACGCGACAAGAGTTACGAACATGGGGACGGGCTGGTGACAGCCGGGCGATACGGCCGGCCCTGGCTGCGGCGGCTGCGGCGGCTGCGGCGGCGGCGGTGGCGGCAGCGGCGGCGGCGGTGGCGGCGGTGGCGGCGGCGGCCCACACCAGCCAGCACCCTGCACACATAATCATTCTGTGCCGTCTCACCTTTTACGCCCGGCTGATACGAGCGATGAAAGGCGTCCCCGAATTGTTTTCTGGATATGACGTGATATATATGACTGAGACGGGGTTTCCCTCACAGAGATGCGCTGGGAAACACTATATCCACGGCGAGGCCGGCCGGCCGGCATATGGCTTTATGAGTCGGTGCAGCGCCTCGCGACGCCTGGCCACGCCTGGCCACGCCGAGCACTCCCGGCAGCGGGAATTTTCGAAAGATAAAAACTCTGCGATATGGTTTGATTGCCGTCCGTTAGGGTCGTTACATCACAGCATCGCAGCGCTGGGAAGAGGGCCGCAGGTAAAGCGTCTCAGGAACAACTCATTCATTAGTTGACCGGGCCGAGACGCGTCAGCAGAGATATTGGCGTCATCAATCCCCTGTCCATGAGTAGTATATGGTGACCTTTGGCTGTCATACCGTGACAAACGTAAACAGAATTTGCCGTCGTGCGTTGTGCGGTCTTCGCGGAAATGATATCCCGATGAACAGGTTTTCCTTTCTTTCCAAGCTCCTTCTTGCCCTCATACAAATACACACACACACACACACACACACACACACACACACATATATATATATATATATATATATATATATATATATATATATATATATATATATATATATATACAATTATTTGTATGTATAACAAGCGTTCCAATATAGTGCAGCGCGCGTCTGCAGTACCATTCCAGTCGTAATTGCAGGCCTGGTGAGTTGCCCCACTATCAGCCTGGCCTGATAGTGTAATGGATTTGTTCAGTGCGGCCCGCCCCGGGCACACAGGCCGGCCTGCCGGCCTCCCACCCAGAGCCGCGCAACGCGGACTGTCGCGCCACAATAAAGCACGCGATTATACAAAATGGCAGCCCCGGCAGGATTCGAACCCGCGACCGCTGCGGCGCTGCTTATGACTGACGGCCGCGTGTCTCCGTGAGGGCAGGCCGGCGGTCACGCGACGGCAGCGACCGCTGCTGGCCGTCGGAGCCAGAGGGGCCAGAGGGGCCGGGGGGCCGGGGGGCCGGGGGAGGGGGGGCAGGGGAGGGAGGGGGGAGGGGGAGGGGGGAGGGGGGAGGGGGGAGCCGATAAATTGCAGATCTCGCGCCTCTCGCGTCCAAACGGTGCACGGCATCTCACCGCCGCTGCCGGCCGCTGCCCCCCCCCCCCCCCCCCCCGCACCGCCGGCCTGGCTCGCCTCCTGGCTCGGCGCCAGCTTTTGCATAACCTAGGAGCAGTGCACCCTTTTGACTATCGCCACCAGCGGACGCCGTGGTGGTCACATTGTAGTAGGTGTAAAAGGCTGCTCGCGCTGCCCGCAGTACACCTTCGAATAATAAAGTATCAATATTTCTTCTTCCTTCGGACATATATACGAAAATGAAAATGTATTCATGTAATATGGGCTATCTTGAAAGAAACGTAAATTTTGCTACAGTGTCGGATTCACAGGAAAACTGTAAACTATTTTTTTTCTCTCTCTCCTTTGAAGAAGTATAATTTCCTGTTGGCGGCCAACACGGTCAAAATTTATTATTTTTTTGTTTTTCCCTCAATTTTTCCATAAAGAGTTTCTTTCCCTCCATAACACGATCCTGTATTCCGCGTGAGGAGCTGCACGTTGTGGTACGGCCGGGGTCCACTCCCGCCCCGATCCGATTAGCTCTTCTGCTCCGCGCCTAAAGCAGCGAGCGCGATGATTCCAAACGGCGCAAATGTGCTGTTTAGATATGGTGATGGCGCGCTCACGCCCCGGCCACGCATTTGAATACACTTCCCTCCCGCATGGGATAGTACTGCGGACGTGGCGTGGCGGCGGGGACGGAAGTCCATGGAGAGGACAGGGACAGGACAGGCGCGGCGGGAGCGCCGCCGCCGCCACCGCTGCTGCTGCTGCTGCTGCTGCTGCCTCTGCCGCGGGTGTTCAAGAAGGCGTCGCTCCCAGCGGGCGGGGCGATCATCTGTTCGCGCCCGTGTGTGTGTGTGTGTGTGTGTGTGTGTGTGTGTGTGTGTGTGTGTGCGTGTGTGTGCGGCCCCACGGTGCGATACAAGACAGCGGCACACACTCGTATGAATGGATGATCCCCCCGGCGGCCCCCCGCGGCGGCCAGCCCCGCTCACCGGCACCGGGCCACGGTCCGGGACACAGGGTCCACATTAATAACATTATAATACGCGGCTTATATGCTCCTCAGGGGGTCCGATCAGCGAGCCGTGCCGGTAGGGGCGGGGCGGGGAGGGGAGTGGAGGGGAGGGGAGGAGCCGAGGGGCCCGGCGGCCAGCCCAGACCAGCCCCGGGCGGCGCACACAAAATACTGTTAGGACACAGGAGGATCGGTCAAAGCTTTGACGGATTTCGCGTCCGCGGCGTGATCGTCCCCTGCGGCAAAAAAAAACCATAGAGGTCCCCGCAGGAGAGATGCGGGGGCCGGTGCGGGGGAGGGGAGGGGGGGGGGGAGGTTCCCAACGCCAGGCCGCGTTTTCGGCAGGTGCGTATGGCCGACTGCCCCGGCCGGCCGGCCCCTACTTCCGGGTGTTGTCATGGAAATGAGGCGCTGGCCAGGCCGGCTCAGCTCAGCGGGTACCGCGGTACTCTGACCCGGCCGATATAAATGAGAGTGCACCGAGTGCGCACGGGCTGACCAGCGACCAGCACCGGCGGCAACCCTGCGGCAGGCGGCCTACCGCTCCTGGATGCTCCGGTCCAGGGTTCAAACACCGGCTGTACAGCGGGGGTGGTGTTGGAAAAGCCTCTCAGCGTTACACCCGCACTCTCAAAAATGAATGCTTGATTCGAAGTGATTTTGATGCGAATCTTGTATTCTTGTGGGATTTTGTTGATTTAAGAATCATCTGCGTACATCAACCGTCTGTATGCTTGGCACTAGCATATGATGCTTGAGGCACGTATTGTATTCTTGGCACAAGCATATAGTATCCCTCAATCAAGCATAATATGCTTCAATCAAGCATAATATGCGTGTGAGATTATTGGCGTTTCAAGCATGAAATATGCTTGACTTTAAACATTTTATGCTTAAATCGCGCATTCATTTTTGAGAGTGCGGCCGCCAGTGTTGCGCTGCAGAGGAAGGGAAAGGGTTCGGCTCGTCTCGTTACAGGCGGCATGTCGCGGCCGCGGCCCCGCCACTGCTGTAACGGTCCAACGGCGCCGGCAATGGAGCCAAATCTAATTTTTAATCGCACCCGCGCGGTCCGCTGCCCGCCCCGCCCTACCCGGCCCTGCCCCGCCCTGTCCGGCCCACCCCTCCGCCAGGCGGCGGGAGGTATTATCAACTTTCATCACAAACTTCGCCACAGAGTTAGGCAACCACCGCTTTGCCCCGGGCCGCGGCCCGCCGCGCTCTCCACCGCCACACCCAATTAACCAGAATTCTGGAAATCCTACCTCAAGTCGCGCTGCGCCCGCTGCTGCGCCCGCCTCCAACGCCGCGGCGCCCCGACTAGTTATTGCACACTACTTACCCCTTGCTTCCTCCTCTCTCCTTCTCCAAACTCGACCGAGCAATTAACCTGCCCCCTCTCCCTCTCTCTCCTTCCTGGGGAGGGGGGGGGGGGAGAGACCGAACCCAATTGAAAATTAAAATGTTGGCGGTTAACCGATTAGCCCAGCAACACCGCGCACCCCGAGCTCAGCCCACGCCAGCCCCGCGCCGTGTATGAAAAGTCCTAGGCTCACCAACCCCAAGGCACCCTCCCCTCCCCTCCCCTCCCCTCCCCCACCGTGAGGGCGGTCAGAACCCAACACGACATCAGCTGGTCTGGGCCGTCTGGGCTGCGGCCGCCCTCCGACGGCGCCTCAGACTCCCCCCCCCCCCTCCCCTCTCCTCCTTGACAGTCTTCCTCGTCTGCTATCCCGTCTACCTTCCTTGGGACTGGCTGTGCGCAGCCTACGCAGCCCGGAGCCCCGCGGCCGTGTGTAGGACGACAGCCAGCGCGGCAGCCTATGAGAAATTCACAACGAAGAATCCCTCTTTTTCTTTCCCCCTTTCTTTCTTGCGCCGTCAGTTTGACACGATCATGACAGCCGACCCCCCAGGGGAACCCCCGGGGGGACGTGTGGCCTGCGAGTGGCCAGTGGCCAGCGGCCAGCGGTCAGCGCACACCAGCACGCACAGCATCAAAACACACTGGGGGCGGAGGGGGCGGAGGGGGCGGAGGGGGCGGAGGGGGCGGAGGGGCCGCGGGCCGCAGGGCTGCGCCACGGGCAGCCACGGGCAGCCACGGGCAGCCACGGGCCCACGTCTGCTCACCACCGCCTTGTCGCAGGTGAAAATCCGGCCGGCACACAGCCGCCTGCTGTCCGTCCGCCCGCCTGTCCGCCTGTCCGCCTGTCCGCCCGTCGTGAGGAGGAACGGAGAAGAGAAGGCGCACCGGCAATCCGCAGATATGTCGTTGTGTTGTACCGCATGCGATCTAGCGGGTGGTGGTAGTGCGGGGCGGGGCGGGGCGGGGCGGGGCGGTGTTACGGGCAGCCCGGCGATGCCTTGGCGATGCCTGGCGATGCCAAAGCCAAGGCACGTCCCTCGCAGTGGGTCGTGCAGGCGGCGTGGCGCGGCGTGGCGCGGCGTGGCGCGGCGTGTCGCATACATAAAACACACATGCTAGCCCTGCACGGCTACCGTGCTCGCACCCCGCAGCACACCACCACCACACCCGGATCAAAAACGGCTCCATGAGGACGCGGCGAATGCGGCGGGGGAAGGGCATATCACTTCCTTCCTGCCGCCATACAGCGCGCCACCGGCAGCAGCGCGGACGTGCAGCGCGCAGCGCGCCTCTAACCCTGGACATGACTCGACTGTAGGCGCGGCCATCATTATAGGATGTGACAAGGCGTTGTCTGTCTGCACCGCCGTCATAGGCATTATTTCCCAATCGATTACCGACACACACACACACACACACACACACACACACACACACACACACACACACACACCTGATCGGTATGCCAGCCACGCGGTATGGTCGTAGCGCGTGTAGTGAGTGTGTCTGTGTCCTCCCCGGCCGCCACCGTCGGACCAACCATCATTTCAATTTCATTTAATATGACGACTGACCCTCCGCATGCGCTGCGGCAGTAGCACTAGTACACTGTCTCTCTCTCTCTCTCTCTCTCTCTCTCTCTCTCTCTCTCTCTGTTGTCACAAACGAAATCTACTGTACGGGTCGGAGGCTAGACTCTGTGTGTGTGTGTGTGTGTGTGTGTGTGGTATGAGCGATCCGAACGTGAGATATGCGCGCACTGCACACCCCTGCCCCCTGCCGCCGCCGCCCCTCCCCGCCTGTTGCGTCGGTCGGCTCGATGACTGAATGGCTAATGCTGACGCCGAAGGGGATGGAGTAAGAGCCCGTCAGTGTCTTACAAGGACGGCGAGCGCTACCCTCCCCTGGCGCTCTCTTCTCTCTCTCTCTCTCTCTCTCTCTCCCTTTCTCCATCTCCATCTCTCTCTCTCTCTCTCTCTCTCTCTCTCTCTCTCTCTCTCTCTCTCTCTCTCTCTCTCTCTCTCTCTTTTCTCTAAATTTGGGGCTGCCAGAGAACGCTTTACAACCCAAAGGCGGCTATCGCCAACAAGGCCCCCATCTTCCGCTTCCTCGCTTCCTGGCTTCCGTCGCGCCTCCGCCGGCTGCCCGCCTCAGAAGTGTATGGAGTAGCCAGTCCTGTTTTCGGGCCGGGATTATTAGTGCTGTTTAGCAGGGCGGTGCAACGAACTGGGCGGCCGGCACACGTGGGGGTCCCCGCGCCCCCGGCAGCCCCCGGCAGGTTACACGCGGGCCTTATCAGCGCAGCTCATTAGAATCATTATCACGGCCAGCGCTCACACACGTGTGCGACCATCATGTTGTCTCCATTTCAGTAAATATGTTTTTTTCCGTTCTTTTTTTTTCAGCTCCCGCCGAGGGCAGCGGCGGCTGTGCCGGGCAGTCCGAGCACACACGGCGCCTGACGGGTAGGCAGCCACGGCTGCTGCACGCACGCGTGTCGGCCGGGCTGGCCTACCCTGGCGCTCGCAGGCGCTACGAAGGCTGCGGCGGGCGGCGGTCCCGCTGCTGCTGCTGCTGCTGCTGCTGCTTCTGCTGCTGCTGCTGCGCTGCATGCCGGAACATAACCGCCGCGTCAAGACTACCACTACTCCACCGCGCAATCCGCGGCCGCCATCTTGTGTTGTTGACACGCCAGCAGCACGGCAGCGCGCGTCTCGCAGCTGACTTCGGGGGGAATGGGGGGGGGGGGGCACGCCGACGCTCGCATCCCGTTCCGTTCAGGTGATGCTCCAAAAGGCGGTCGTCGTGGTCGCATTGGTGCTCGGCTCGGTTCGGTCGCCGATTTCGTGCCGGTGGTCGTCTGTCGTCGGCGTCGTGCGTGCGATAGGAGGCCCCCGTCGGCCCCCGTCGTCACGCAGCCGCCCGTCCTCACCGTCGTGGAGACCGTCGTCGTCGTCGTCGTGATTTCGTGTTCCCCGCGCGCGCCTCGCAGCGCCTCGCAGCGGCTCACAGCGGTACTACGGAGCGCTGCGGTCGCAGACGGACGGATGTACGGCGGAAGGAGTTGGAACAGACGCGGGCATTCAGCATGCAGTAATACGGATCACATGGCCGTGGCCGCGAGATACAACCCGCCGATACACGCGCGCGTGCACACACACACACACACGCACACGCACGGCGCACTCACTTATTTCCGGGTCACGTGTCGCATATCATAAGCGTGACACACCAAAGATAGCCGGCGCATGAGAATTTCAGCCGCACTCGCACCGTGTGACGGATAGCGCCGATATTCAAACATGCGCACATCAAGGATAGCCGCAGCGCAATTTCTCATGCGCGCAAGGCGTCTCGTACACAACACTGAGGGCAGAAGCGGAGGAGGGGAAGGGGGGGGGGGTCTCAGCCCACCTGCCCGTCCTACACAATGTGTGTACTACTAGGTGCGCGCCGCGCAATTCGTATTACTATCAGCTTCACACATTCTTATCGCGGCGCTTCCGTGGTGTCCGCGAGCTCACAGTAGTCAGAGAGTCACAAAGTGGGTGCAAACAGACCCCGCCAGGCAGTGGCTGGACGGATTCATCTAGCGTTTAGGTTTCTGGTCGAGGTTCGAGGTGACGTGGCTCGTGGCGTGGCGTGGGGAGAGGGCCGGCGGGCTTGTGCGATCGGTGTACCGAACGTCGGACGGCATATCGATGTTGTTGTTGCACTTTGGAACACGCCACGCCACGCCAAGCCACGCCCACCGCAGACCAATAATCACTTCATCCGCCGTGCGCACGAGGAGGACGGATTACAGATATTTTATAAGAATGAGGCTTTTTGTGCTGCAGTCTCTTTTCCCCTCGGACATGCCGGCAGAGCAGGAGCGTCCCGTCCGGAGCGGAGCGGGGAGGAGAGGAGCACGCGAGCTGCAGAGCTGGGAAGAGCAGAGCCAGCGGAGGTCCACACCGCGGGGGAGGGGAGGGGAGGGGAGGAGCACGCGAGCTGCAGAGCTGGGAAGAGCAGAGCCAGCGGAGGTCCACACCGCGGGGGAGGGCAGGGGAGGGGAGGGGAGGGGAGGAGCACGCGAGCTGCAGAGCTGGGAAGAGCAGAGCCAGCGGAGGTCCACACCGCGGGGGAGGGGAGGGGAGGGGAGGAGCGGAGCGGGAACAGGGCCCATCCCGTCCCGCCTCAGACATTGCCACCCGCGCGCTGTGCTCTGGTCTGGTCCCAAACCGAGCGCAGCGCGGAGAGGTCCGGCAGGACAGCCATGTCTACGGCGCCGGTGTCAGAGTCCAGGCCGGTGACAGGTATGAAAACCATTGGTTTCAAACGTTCGGACACCCGCTCCGCGCACCCGCCGATGGGACGCTGGTGTTGTCAGACGGAATAATCTGCAATCTGCTGCTGCTGCTGCTGCTGCTGCCGCCACCGCCGCCGGCTGGCCACGGTGAGGTTTCGACAGGGGGCGAAACCGAATAGGAAAAGGGTGGCGGCGGTGGGGAGGGGAGGGTAGGAGGTGTCTGCGGGAGGGGAAGGGGCAGGTCAGCGACCCCCGGAGGGCCTGCGAGGGGCGGACGGGGCGGACGGGACTGCCGCGCCAGGGCAGCCGCCGCCGAATCTGGAGCGCCGATACTCCTCGATTCGGGTGACAAACAGAACCGGCGAGGAGTAGCGCCAAAGCAGCCAAAGCGGGGCGGCAAACCTTGAAACCGCGCAGCCTGACGGCCTGACGCTGCCCCGTGCGGCCACAGGATGCCGTGCCGTGCCGTACTGTGCCGTGCCGTGCCGTGCCGTGCCGTGCCGTGCCGTGCCGTGCCGTGCCGTGCCGTGCCGTGCCATACACCACCGCCTAGGCCGGATATGATAATGCTAGCCGCAGGCCGGGAAAAAGGAAACTATTGGGTACTCGCCGGTACCCGCCGGGCCGCCGGTACACCCGCGGGTCCTAGCCTCGGACACGCGAGCCACTTACACACGCGTCGACGGACACCTCGGCGGCTGCGTCCGCGACGGCACACACACAAACACACAGCTGAGCCCCAGAGGACTGAGCGCCCTGCTCCGGACGCAGCCCATCCCCATACAGGACGCCGCCGGGCCGTCGGCTCCAGCAGCACCGCTGCGCTCGCGCCCCGCCAGGCCCCTGGGCCCCGCTGGGCCCCGCTGGGCCCCGCTGCTCGTCGCTCGTGTCGGCGTTGTATTCTTATTCAGATTTCGCGTGACAAGGGTGGTAACGCCGCACGTCACATGGGTGAGTCATCCAGTGCTCACGGCCCGGCTGTTCGGGGCTCAGAGCGGCTGCACGCACGCGAACACACTCTCACACACGCACGCACACGCTCACGCGCACACACACACACACGTTTTGGCCTGAGACTTGTAGTGTTCATGCAGCCGGCCGGACCCTGTGGGGGCTCCCTGCCTCGGGGCAAGACCTGTCAGGATCCTGTGTGTGTGTGTGAGTGGAGCGGGCTTTAGCACCACGCGGCGCCCTCACACACACACACGCACACAGATATCGGACACGCTCACTCCCATCGGGGTATAGCTCGTTCCCATAGTGTGCCACTCCCGCCCCTCACCTCCCCGCCTCTGAAATCTCAATCCCCTACCCTAGCTGGAATGCGGGAGGGAGAGCAGCAAGGCAACTTGGTATCCCCCCCCCCCCCCAACACACACACACAAAAAAGGGTCACGATATTTCGAGGATCGATACCCTTCACAGGAACAACATTTTAGTGACGCGCTCACGTTGGCAACAATGTCGTTCCAAATTGGTCAGACTGAAAAGGATGAGGGAACGGCGGGCGGCGGGCGGCCCGTACCGCCGGCTGTAAAGGGCGGCAGCGGCGACGGGGCGGCAGCAGCAGCAGCTGCTTCGTCGGAATCACCGAATCACCCCCAAAACACCTCCGCTCCGCTCCGCATCCTTCCGCGCGCCGGACACTCGCTCGCACACAAAACGGCACCCCAAAAAAATAAAAATGGTGTGTTGTTGTTGACCGGTGCCGGCGACACACACGGCCCAGCCTAGCCCTCGGCACCCAGGAGGTATTATAGGAGGCCCCCGCCGCGCGGGCAGTGGCCGCACCCCGGCCCGGGGCCCCGTGGAGCTAGGCGGAGGCGGAGGCGGAGGCGGCAGGTGAGTGAGTTCGGCTCGGCCGTCATTTCTCACACAACGACACACCGGCCGGGGTTGTTCGCCCCCCGCAGCACGCCTTGCATCGCCTTGCCGACCGTCACCCTATCGCACAGGTATGCAAGGACACGGCGACGCAGCAGGCGCAGCAGGCGCAGCAGGCGCAGCGAATGGAGCCGACCGGACCATCCCACCGGCCGCGGCTCTTCGCAGAATCAAGGGGCTACGGCGCCCTGCCGCCGGCCCAGCCTAGCCCGGCCCAGCCGGGGGCGGCCGTCGGACTGTCGCGTGCTAAACACTCGGCCCGCCCCGCCCTGGCATCAGCCTGGCGCAGGGGTCGGACCAGAACTAGAACCCCTGTGGCCGCGTGTGCGCCGACGGGGTGCTGACGGCGGCCATGTGGGCGTAAGCAGCCCGCTCCCGGTAGTCCGGGGCCGCGGTGGGCTCCGCTGGCTCCGCTTGCTCCGCGCCCAGGCCGTCCCGCTCAGCTCCACTAGGTCTTCCCAGTGAGGCCCCACAGCCCGCACGGCCCATAAACCGATAATTTCTGCGCGATCAAATCTATCGGCCTGGCCGTGCGGCGCCGGCCGCCGGCACCGCTGGGCAGCGCAGTGGACGGGGAGGGTTATGCTCCGTCCTTAGTGGCACTGCGGGGAAACGGGTTGAGTCCAGCCGCCGTGGGGGCTTGGGCTTGGGCAGCGTTCTCGCGTTGACGGGCAGGGTGTGTGCGCCGTGCGGTGCGGGCGGGCCCGGGCGGGCCGGGGTCCTGGGTCCCGGCGTGCCCACTCACCATTCGGAGCTGCGATGGGAGTGCCGTCCTCCTCTAGGTGTCGGATGGGCCGCGCCTGCTTCCTGCGGGACATCTTGTCCACGACGGCGCGGTGGTCGTCGTCCTCCTCCTGTCGACTCGTCGTCGTCCGGGATGACACGAGCGGCCCGTCACGCAGCGAGGGTGCCGCTGCGACCCGCCATTCCATCCAAGGGTATGACGGGGGTCAGCAGGGGCGTCCGGCACGCCGGCACATGGTCACACTCACTTGACCCTCATGCTCCACTATCCGTATGACAACCGGGCTGGCATGAATCCACGCCGGTTCGGGGCGTAACACAAACACAGGCACTGATGATGATGATGCTGATGACACTGGCACTGACCACGGTCACACTAGGCCCGACACCGATGACACCGCTCGCACAGATATCACAGACGCGGTGCCGCGCACATACTTCTCGTTTACCGAGACACTACAAAAGTCGCGGGAAAAAAAAAGTTTTTTCGTGTTCGTGGTCGTCGTCGTCTGCTTGGCTCGCGTAGCGGCACGGCGGCGCAGCGGCACGCTATTCCGCACGAGCTGCCAGCCGACACTGGCGCGGCGCGAGCCCGCGGCCGGCCCCCTCCCCGCCGGCGCCGGGGTGGGGGAGGGGGGCGTGGCCCGTGGCCGCCGCACCGCCAATGGCGGGGCCCGCCGCGTGGTGGGGGGCGGTGGAGGGGAGGCCGGCGGCCGCGGCCGCGCCCGGCCCATCCCGCCGACCGCCGCAGAGACTCCATTCATCGGAGAGCCGCGCCGCGAGACGCACCGCGGGGCCCCCCGCGGCCCCCCCGTTCAGGGGCAGCGCCGCGGGAGGGCCGCGGGGGCGGAGGGGGCTGCGGGGGCGGAGGGGGCCGCGGGGGCGGCAGCCGTCTAGAGCGCCGTCGTCGTCTGCCGAGAATGTCATAGCGAAATGTTACAGCGGGCTTAGCGAGCCGGACATGCCCGCGGCGGGGCCAGCAGAACGCGACCACTCCGGGCCGGAACATACAAACCCCGGCCGGAACTACCTGCCCGGGAAGTACCATACCGTCTTCGGACACATAGATATTTTGATTCATTCCGGCTGTCACGTTACCAACGGAATTACTCCTCGCTGTCTGTCTGTCTGTCTGTCTGTCTGTCTGTCTGTCTGTCTGTCTGTCTCTCTCTCTCTCTCTCTCTCTCTCTCTCTCTCTCTCTCTCTCTCTCTCTCACACACACACTCTCTCCCCGTTCTCCCGTCCGCAGAGCACGGAGAGGGCTGAGGGGGCCCTGCGGCTCGCAGACTCGTGATAATTCTTGGTCCAGAAAATTAGCCGATATTAACAAGAATTCGCGCTGTCCGGCTCAGCACGCCCCATCACATAGTTTCACGGGGCTCCTTCGTAATGAACTGGGTGGGGGCGCGGGAGCCCCCGCAGCCGGGACAGGACACACACACACACATCTGCGCCCGAAATGAATGAGGGGGAGGGGGGGGAGAGGGTGAGTGAGAGAGAGAGAGAGAGGGGGGGGAGGATGGTCACCTTTTCAATAACACGATAGGAAAGGGTGAGGCCCAGGGTGCGGCTTGAAAGGCATCCAAGGTCTAGGACTGCAATAAATCAATCATTTTCACCCAAAAGAGGACCGTGTCCAACACCATTCTCTCTCTCCGCACCGTTTCCGAGAGGTCAGGTGACCGACCGGGCCTGGCCAGGTAGGTACACCGCCAAACATCCTCTTGCTGCTTCACACTCATTACTTCGACATGATTGTTTTAAGTGATAGTATTTAAGTCGTGTCAACATCTTAAGGTGATTTCACCCAGGAACAATTTTTTTCTTTCTTCGAAATTTCGATTTATTGGTCTGGGGAGAAAAACGGCATTCTTATTCTGCAGGATGAAATGGTAAAACGGTGTCGCTCATTGTGTGGCAGTGTACTGACTGCGCTGACCTGCCGCACAAACTGTCAACAAGGACGACAACAACGCCGCCGGCCCGGCCGGGCCCGGCTGCGAAATGAGTCCCACATGACCGGCCAGTCGTGCCGCACAACGAAAATATTGTGAAGGCGACGAGGACAAGGGTCCTCTATGAATTGTGCGAGTCACAGCAAAACCATAAGCCACAGGGAGCGGTGTTTTACAGCGGTGTTTTACAGCTCGGCCGGAGCGTGTCCAATGGACCATTACACCTGGGGGCACGTCCATTTGAATATTATGGGACAAACAGCAGCGGCATCACGGCTAATCGACTCATGGATTTTGGCCTGAACGCTGAGGACAACGACGCGGCTGCTGAGACAGTCATACACGCCAATGCTGCCACTGTACTACACGGAGTGCCACGGAGTGCGGCCAGAGGGGGAGTGGGAGTGAGAGGGACGGAGGAAGGGGAGGGGATATTTCGACGCTTAACGACGGCGTAGGGGGAGCGAGAGAGAGAGAGAGAGAGAGAGAGAGAGAGAGAGAGAGAGAGAGAGAGAGAGAGAGAGAGAGAGAGAGAGAGAGAGAGAGAGAGAGAGAGAGAGAGCGACGATGGGGAGGAGGACGTGAGTCTTTTGGACGCGCAGTCAGCAGGCACGCATGCCGCTGCAGGGTCATACGCGGTCATACGTATCAGTCTGCTTCCCTATCGAAAAGCTCTCATGCCAAAACCAAAGTTAGACCTGAACACTCGACTAGGTCAGGTTAGGCAAGCGCGGTAGGTGTCCTTTTTGGGAACAAGACTGTCTGAGCGTGTGGGTGTTGGGCCTGGTGTGTGTGTGTGTGTGTGTGTGTGTGTGCGCGGTGGCACGCGGGCGCAGGAGGCGATGTGTGCTGCCCCTGCTGCCTGCTCGCTCTCCGGCCCTCCGCCTTCCCTCCTCCTCCCCTCCCTGCCCTTCCCTTCCCTTCCGTCCTGCTCTCTCGCTCCCACCCCGAACTGACCGGTGGTTCAGCACGGCCCATATGGCTGGTGATATGAGCCGAGGGTGAGCGTCTCTTTCTCTCTCGCTCTCGCTACCGCCCCCGCACCTCGTGTGGTAGATCGATGCCGAGGGTCTCGCTGTAGAGATCTCACAGTCTTTCTCTCCCTCTCTCGCCGTCTCCTCTCTCTCTCTCTCTCTCTCTCTCTCTCTCTCTCTCTCTCTCTCTCTCTCTCTCTCTCTCTCTCTCTCTCTCTCGTTGTCGCTCCTCCCCCTCCCACTTTCCCTTGGCACTTTTGGAGAGGTTAACGACAAGGACCACCACCTCCGCGTTTCTTTCGCAAATTGTCCGAACGCACGCCATGATTTTTCCGTGTCTTACGAACGGTTCTCTGTGCGGCTGAAGTGGTGCGCGGTTAGCTGCACTGCTTCACCCTGGTAGTGTATCTGTAGGAGGCCGGGTAAAGTGCCGGGAGGGGGAGGGGAGGGGGGGGGAGCGCCGGCGGAAACATCGAGCCGCAAATGAGAGAATTCCGGAAGAGGTTTCCGATATTGGATGACGAATGTGATGCGTGGCCTGCGCCTGGCTGGTGTGTTATTGCTAAGGCGCGCCAAGGCAGGTAGTGCGCACGCGCGCCAACAGCCTCAGCCGGCGCCAGCCCCTTGGCGCCTATATTGGAGTCCGTTTGTGAGCCGCTGGGATAATATTTGTCCGACCGCTCTCTGTGGCCAGTTAATATCTGACGTGTTGGCAGAGAGCGGCGGCGGTGGTGGCGGCGGTGGCGGCGGCGGCGGCGGCGGCGGCGGCGACGGCACCCCTTTGCTTATGCAGCGTGAGGCGCACACGCTGCCCGCCCCACCCCTCCGCTGTGGCCACGTCCGGCGCTGTCCCGTGGCACTCAAACATTAGCCTCCCGCACGAATTTTAACTGTCCAAGAATTTCTCATACAATGACTGGGCTTTTGCGTACCGAGGGGATATGCGTGATTGCGGACCGCAGCGGAGCTGTGCAATGCGTAGTAGAGTAGAGCATGGAGGCCACGCAACCTGTTGTTGCCCCCATCGATCAAACGGAAATACACAGATAATTAATCAACGCCCCCTCCCCTCCCCCCTCTCCCCTCTCCCCTCTATCGTGCACCTTGCATCCAGGGCATCGCATTCGCTCGGTCAATCACACAATACTACGCATACACAATGCGCGCTCACTCACACACGCGCAGCTTGGGTATCGCCATGCATGGCTGGCACGAGTCATAAATAACTTGCAAACGCCATACAACAACTTCGTGGCCGAAATGTAAGCAGGAGAGAGGGAGTGAGAGGGGAGGGTCGGAATAGACAGGAGAGAGAGGGAGGGGGGAGACAGAGAAATGCCGAAAGGGGAAATTTACCAACGCTTCGGGGCTCAAATAAAAAGAAATGACACGATCGCGCTGGGTATAAAATTGAATAAGGGAGGCGTTGGTGTATAATAGAAGTGAATAATGCGAAAGGCTATAGCTGCAAGTGCAAGTGAGAGAGAGAGAGAGAGAGAGAGAGAGAGAGAGAGAGAGAGAGAGAGAGAGAGGGGGGGGGGCCCTGATGGAGGCACGTCTGCCAAATAGAAATTAGTCATCGAAATTATAACCATCTGTGGCCTGCCTGTGAGGGAGGGGGAGACGGCCTGTTGAGTTGTGTGCCCCCGGCGGTGGGACCTCGCCCAGCCTGCTCAGCCCTAGCCGAAGGGTTGAAGGGGAGACACGGAAACAGCCGCCGGTATCTGCCTGCCTCTATCGTCTCGGCCGGCGCATAGATGAATAGATGCGCCGGATAGATGACTGTGCTGGACGCGTTCACAGAACGGAGCTCAGCAAGGGCACGGCGGTATAATACCACTGCTATCATGATTCGCCTACTAGTACTACTACATTTCGAAAAAACAACACACACACACACACACACACACACACGCGCGCGCGCGAAACAAAACGAGCCGGCTAGCTCTGTCTTTTTCTTTCGCTATTGGATGGAGTGAGAAAGCTGAATTTGAACTCGGTTTTGAGACTGTCTGCTGCATTTCTGGAGTGTAAAATAACGTCCGACGCTCTTGTATGGGTACTATGCGAAAGTCAGGAAGGTCTGAAAAACTTCTCACAGAGCCTTTCTGTTTTGGCGTAAGGGGCAATATTGGAAAAAAAAAAAAAAAAAAAAGTCCGATTTTGGGTGAAACTATAAGGTCACTCCGTGCCTAAAAAATGCAGTGTATCTTGCTTCGTGAACTTTGTCCAGGACAAACGGAGGAGCCTGAGAAACGAAAGAGGCAAAGACTTTCCCCGCAGACAACAATTCCGTGAGTGTAGCCAGCCATAGGCCTGGCGGCGGGGCCGGAGGCCGGCGGGGCACCAATGGGCACCACAGGGGGCCGCAGAAATAGTTTCACGACCGCGGACGATGCCTGTTAGACGCCTCTCGGACGCCTTCGGCCTGGAACACGGACAGCAGGGGGGAGATTTGCAAAACTGGCGTGGTTGTGTCGGTCATACGGTTTGAGCCAACGGAGGCCAGTCTGGACAGGAATAGCGCCTGCTAGGTAGGCAATCACGGCTTCTGTATGCACGCATGTCGTGCGGGCTGGCCTACCCTAGCACTCGCAGGCGCTCGGCGTCGAAAATTCGGCCTTTTAGAAGTTTCTGCGTCCACATTTTCCGTTTGCGAAGGTCATCGTCCCCCCCCCCCCCCTCTCCCACAATCCCCTTGCATGGCCGCGCGCTTCCTTGGCCGTCGACAGAGAGGCCGTTGGACAGACAGGCAGGCAGGCAGGCAGGCAGGCAGGCAGGCAGGCAGGCAGGCAGGCAGGCAGGCAGGCAGGCAGGCAGGCAGGCAGGCAGGCAGGCAGGCAGACAGGCAGGCAGGCAGGCAGAGGGAACGTCCGTCGCTTCTCTGGCCACCCCGTCAAGCCGTCAGGGCCGTCAGACGCGACGTCAGAGAGCGGCCACGCTTTCTGCGTACGTACCATACTCTGATATAGTATCTCTCTGTTCCTCTCCCTCTCTGTCTCTCCGTCTCCCCCCGCCCCCTCCTTTCCGCATGTGTGAAACCACCACTTTTGGCTGGCTCGCACCACATCGGTAGCATATCCCCCTTTCCGGCCCCGCACAGCCCCGGCACAGCCCCGGCACAGCGCGCACCTGACTGACTGACTGACCGCAGCCCGCAGATTTGCATAACACATTTCCGTCAACATATGCATCGGTAACGAGCAGCGCTTTCGGGATGGGGTGGCGGGGGGCATAGAATAATATTGAAATGAGCCCCCCGCCAGGCCGCGCCGCTCCGCCCCCGCTCCGCCCCCGCTCCGCGGCCCCCCGGGTCAGCGACTCACGTGAGAATATCCGACAGCTTTCACCGCGCGCTGCCCATATATAACAACGCTGCACATAAAACTGCCAATAACGCGGCTGAAAACAACCGCACTTCTAGCGCAGGACGATGAGAAACTCAGCAGCGAGGTGTTCTGCATCATTCTGCAATACTTGAGAGCTTCGTCATAATGAGAAAAATTTCGATTCCGCTTTTCTGACTCTTAGGCTCTCCAGGAAGACGGGAGAGATTGGGATGGTACATATAGAGTGAGGGAGGGCGAGGGAGGATCAGTCTGCTGTCCGGAACACAAAATAGGCAGCGGTGGAGAGCGAGAGAGATAGTGCAGAGAGAGAGAGAGAGAGAGAGAGAGAGAGAGAGAGAGAGAGAGAGGGAGGGAGAGAGAGATGTAGAAAGAGAGTGTTCGCGTCACCCGCTCCCCCACTCTCGTTCGTGTGGTCCCCTCCACACAAACTAGTGCAATATTTCAACAATTAGACGAAAAGTAGTGGGGCCGTTGGTGTGGCCTCCCTGCCGGACACCCCTGACACCCCGCGGCCAGGCGATACGGCCAACTGGTGCGGGGGCCACCACACACCCACACTCCAGCACCAACTGTATGGTGTCAGACTCTACCACCTGATTTTAAATTTCGCCATCCAATTATATACGAAGCGCGGGAAACGTTGAAATCATGGCAGTCAGTGCGTGCTTCGAAATGACTTCTTTGCTTGAGACGCGGCACGGCGCGGCGCCTAGAGAGACTCTGCTAATGGAGCTCCGCGCTGCACTCCGTGGCTTCCCTCGCGGCTCGTTCCGGTTTGCAGGCATACGCTGCTCGCCCCCGGGCGCCCCCCCCCCTCCCCCTCTCTCTCCCTCTCACGCGCCGGGCCCGTTGGTGCCCGCGGGCGACCCTGTCACCAGCACGCCGCCACGCCCCGCCACGCCCCGCCACGCCGACTCATCACCTCGCAGCAGTTATTACAATTAGGGCGGTGTGTCTGCTGCAGCCGGACAGAGAGCGCTGTGCCGCGCCGCGCCTGTCCTCGTCGCACTCCTGGACCGTGCCGCAGCCCAACACGCCCGCTGCTTGTTCTGCGGCCGATATTTCTGTTTTCCAGTTGACGCGGCCGTATCGAGGTCGGAAATCTTGGCACCGTAATAACCGGACGCATCTTCACCGCGCCCGGCATCGCCCGGCTGGCTGGGCTAATAACAAAAGATACACAGCGCGATAGCGACAACGAGCCCTCTTTATCTGCAATAAATACATCTCTGCGCTTTACAAAACGCGCGTGCGTGCGGAGGAGGTGTGCGTGTTGTGTGTGTGTGTGTGTGTGTGTGTGTGAACTACACGCACAGCCGACACGCCACGCGCCCCCCCCCCCCCCCCCCCCCCCGCGGCCCCCGGCAGCGCCTTCGCGGTTTGCTGTCCGATCGGCCAGATGAACACTGTGCATCTCACCGCAAGGAAGATCTCGAACCATGATCTGAAGAAAAGTCAAGTTCTACCACCGAAACCTAGTATCACATAAGGGGCTGTTCAGAAACCACACGTGACGAGGTGAGCGCAAGGTGGGGGCGGGGGGAGGGGGGGGAGCGTGGAGTCGTCTGCGGGAATCGAGCCGAGCCTGCAGTCACGTCAGGGCTGCGACTGAGGCCCCCGCTAACGTCTGCTTGCTCCAGCAACCCCCCCCCTCCCCCCACACGCTCCCTAAGGCCGCATTTTTAGAGACACAGAGCGTTCGACGTGTGCTCAAAATCGCAGACGTCGGCCCACGGCGAGAGCCTGGCGGAAAGCGAGAAAAGAGTTGGCGGTTTGGCGCGCACGTGTGCGTGTGAGTGTGGGAACGGACACATCCCCGCCGAGAGTGGGTAAGTGAGACTGTAACCGAAGCCCGCCACCCGGTCCGGCTCCGGCCGCCCGCAGTGGGCACCTTGCGCATGCGCATCACAACCCCTTCCTTCCGCTGAGGAGGCCGCCTAAGCATCAACAAAAGCAGACAACTTTTCTCAACGCACTGCCGGGAAACAGTTTCGCGTCCAATAAAATATGCATTTTCCGGGGAATTTGGTCACGTGATGCCTCTTGGGTCACATCATGGTTGCACAGCAAGTTAATCGATGACGGCTGGCCTGCCTGTCCTGCTCCCATGGCTGTCCGTTCATGTCGGCCAACTGCTGCAGAACAGACAAGTAGTCCTGGCCGAGCCCGCGGCCGAGCCCAGCAACAAGCATAGTGTAGCCTTTGTGCCGCAATGTTGGCTACAGCTGTACATAGTACGTCCCCGCTGGCGACAGGGAAAAAGCGATGGCGTCAAAATGACGTCAAGTAACACACACAGAGACAAAACCCTCCCGCGGGACGAGGCCGGGTTGCCTACCGGGCTCTGACAGGCGGAGAGGTCCCACTCAGAGGGCTGGGCTGGGCTGGGCTGGGCCGGGCTGGGCTGCGTCTACGTTTGCGTTTTCTTGTCCGTTAATTTGCACACTGTGTGGGGAACACTTTAATTGCAAGGGTATCGAACGGCAGGAACAGGGCTTGAGAAAATATGGTGCGCTTACGGCGCGGCAGGAGGAGAAGATTCCTCGCGAATAAAGTATACGGTAAGACGCCCTCGGAATGCGCGAAACACATATTTTGCCTCACTGCAATGCATTGCACGCTACGTATGAACACACAAAGATGTGATGACAATAAGGGAGAGGGGGAGTCGAGGACAGAAGGTGGGAAAATACTCAGCATCGGCAAATACTCAGAGACGGCGCAAAAGAGAGAGAGAGAGAGAGAGAGAGAGAGAGAGAGAGAGAGAGAGAGAGAGAGAGAGAGAGAGAGAGAGAGAGAGAGAGAGAGAGAGAGAGAGAGAGAGAGAGAGAGAGAGAGAGAGAGAGAGAGAGAGAGAGAGAGAAGTCGTTTGATTTATTCCGAAAGACGAAATGCCAAAAAGAAGCATACATTTATATAACACAGCGCAAACCGATCGCCGGCATTGTTGTTGCTGCTGCTGCAGACGCGGTCGTAGACTGCATGAGACACCACCGCTGGCAAGGACAACGAACAAAACAAAAGAGACGGCAAACTCCCCCAATTAAAGGAAATATTTCGGGATTGGTGGGCAGGAAGGGGCCCTTGGGTCGTATGCTGATGTCTGGAGTATGGATTCGGTATGCGGTAACGCCTAATATATCAGGCATCCCCTCCTGGACCAGTTGCAGTCGGCATTCCAATAACGAGATGGATTTAAAAACACAGAAAGCCCGTCTCGTTCGGAGGCGTTCGACGGGGAACTTTTGCAGCGCAATTCTCAATTCGCTTTGTTACTAAAAGAACAAATTCTGGGAGGAAACCCAAACGATAAAAAGCTGAGAGGTCCAGGTAGTTCGATTGAAAATAATTATATATTATATAGAATTCTCAAGAAGTATATCGTTTGACAAGTAGTTTCAGAACAAACGCCGACTTAAATATATCTCCCTGTGAAAAGCAAAACTATCATGTGCGCTGCGCACGAAAGTAGAAAAGAAAACTCGCACGATATAAGGGGTCGTCCACAAAGGATGTCCGGGTTTTTAGGGGGAGGGGGGTCCTACGAACCGGACGTAGTTGGACGTGAGGGGGGAGGGGGTCGTACTAAATGGACGTCCACGTCAAAATGCTGCCAAAATAATGCTACTTCTCCGGAATCACGAAGCATCCGACCCAAGTGCGTCTCTCAGATGATGCCTAAGTATTTGAAAATGCATACAGCCACTATAATATGGACACGCCCTCTTTCGGAAAATTAACCCCATAGTTTAGCCAGATACCAAATATTTACACAGATGGCACTTTTTGAAAACCGGACGTCCAAACGAGTTGGGGGTTCTCTAAAACCGGACATTGGGTGGACGTGAGGGGGAGGGGGTTAAAATTGCATGAAAATACCCGGACATCCTTTATGGACGCCCCCTAACGCAGTCCTGTGATTGGCGCTAGCGGTCCTGGTGGGCCGTGCCGAGCTGTGCTGTACTCCGTTGTGTAGGCACGCCCCCAAGTTCATGTCCGACGAGGCAGGCGTGTGTGCGTGTGTGTATGTGTGTGTGAGTGAGTGTGTGTGCGTGAGTGTGTGTGTATGTGTGTGTGTGTGCAGACTCCACACAAGACGCACACGAAAGGAAAAGGGGGCCGGGGGGGCCGAAGTGGGTGGAAGGTATTTACCGACTCTCTCGTACAGCAAACGGTATGACCGACGCGCCCAGCCATGACATGCCGCATACTCTTTGCACAAACGAAGCCTCCCCCCGCCTCCCCCCTCCCCCCCCTCTCTCTGTCTCTCTCTCTCTTTCTCTCTCTCCTGGGGGGCGGGAACCCAACGGCCCATCGATATCCCTGGCGATCCGCATAAGCGTATGGAAAGGCAAGGAAAGGGAGCAGAGCGAGTGCGCGATTGGCTGACGCGTCTCGGACCAAATTACAGGTCTGGCCGTCCGTTTTCTGTTTTCTCTATGCCGCGGCACGCCGGCGTAGCAGCCAGCGGCGTGGGAGCCTTTACTCTAGCGCCTCACTCCGGCTGCTATGCTTTGACACGAAAGGTCGCCGGTTCGAATCTTGGCAGCAGCCAATTAGGCCCCCCCGACACGCGCACGCCAAAAGCGAGGGGAGCATGTGCATTACGTAGTGAGCTTCATAGTGCTCACACTGCAGGCCCTCGTGCAGAAAGCGGGTAATACCTGCGTGGGGTGATGTGTGTGTGTGTGTGTGTGTGTGTGTGTGTGTGTGTGTGTGTGTGTGTGTGTGTGTGTGGTGTCGGGAAATGAGGCAGCACCCACCCTCCGCTCTCTGATTGGCCGGCGCGGTATACCACGTGGTATGGCCCTACTTAGGCGGGCGGCGCCGGTCACGAGTCTAGGACCGTCCGAGAGGAACACGGGAAATGGGACAGGGACCGACAGGGACTGAAGGCAATGCAAATAGGCACCGAGCCGAACCCCTGCACAGTCCGCCACAGGCGCAGGCCGCCACAGGCCGCCTCGCCTCGCCTCGCCTCGCCTCGCTGTGACCTTCCTGAAACTCTTTCAGCCGTTGCACACACGCACAGACCGCAGATAAACGGTATGGGCATCCTCCCTTACAAGGGACCGCCGTGAGGCAGCCCGCAATACTGGGTGTTGTCAATCGCCGCTCTTTCCACGCCCGTCTCAAACTTTAAAGGGAATGTACGCACGGTTACTAGAGAGTGACCGACGCCCGCTGCGCGTGCAACAGCAAAAGTTCCACAGATGCATATGGTTAGCATACGCGGTAGTTTTGTAATTAGCTAGCGCTAGCTACCCGACTACACTACAACGCGCGTTACATGTGGATCCTGTTTGACTTTCCGAAAAGGGCAAATGAGGTCAAGCAGTTACCTTTGGCCGGTGTTATCAGGGCCATATTATAATGAGATTTTGCGCCTCTATCCGGCCTGCTTGCGTCACCACAGGCGGCCACACATTATAATCCTAGTCCTGATTTTTGATGAAGTCAGACGATACCTTTCCGAGCTGAGAGTTTACATGTGACACGGCCCCACACCGCATTGTTTCTGATTATGTGCGCTCCCACACGGCACGGTGACCGCGGCACTGAAAAGAAAAAGAAATGAGGAACCCGAGGCTTATTTAGCGTCACAAGCATTCGGAATTTTCGGAGCGATATTCTAGCCGATGTCTTGGCTGTCTGCCGTATACATCCTGCCCTTCCAGACTGCTGACTTTCGAAATGTAAAACTGATATATCCGTATACCGGCATGGTGGCACCGGCGGAGCCGGCCGCGTCCTCGTTTTAATTGTGGCTGCCGGCAGCCCATATAATTTAGGAGGGCCACCGACGAAGGACGGGACGGGACGGAGGCGGAGGGGAAGGGTGAAATATGCGATTAGGGCAGGAAGCCACCTGCAGTGCATAGCCTCGATGTGACATGCGTGTATGAGTCTGACAAGTACCCGCATGGGCTGCGGCCGGAAGGTCAGAGAAGCGTAGCAAAGCGAGCGACACACACACACAAACAAGTACGTAATGCAAATACACGGTCACATCTTGATGCCCCTGATGAAGGAGCAACAAAAAAAAATCAAGTTTGTGACACCAAATAACCTATAGAAGCGTTTAATTAGAGGGTTCGTGATGTAGACCAAGAGTACGTAAGACGGCTACTAACGTTTGGTGTCGAAAACGGTTTGCGTTATTTTTGTGTAAAATAAAGGTCGTCGTTAGAACTCCGCAAGTGTTATTGTTTAAAAAAAAATTGGAACTGAATTTGCGGACACTTTTGTGATCCGCTTTGCAAGAGGAGTTGTTTCGCTCGAGCTCTCAAGCCGAACATGCTGTGCTCCCCCCTGCAGTGGGCTGCGGCCCGGCTGCGGCCGCTGTGCCCTGCCTTCCCAGGCCGTCACCTCTCCTACATCCGGGCTGGACAAGACACCTGCACGGCGGCGCTGGACGGCGAGTGGACGTTACTGTGCGTGAAGACCTATTAATGCGCCGTGTCATGTCTTCCGGTGCGTCGTTCACGAACCGCGTTGACCCCTTTCGGAGCCCTTATGCTGTCGGAGTCTCGCTCACTTCAGCCTGTGGTTCGGCTCCGGGGGACGGATCCAACTAGCCAAAGCACTTCTCGCCGCTTCTTCAGAGCAAACAAATAATCCACTGGAAGAAATAAATAAAGTGCAGACTGAGTCCGGCTATCCAAGAATTCGCTGGCGCTTGCTGCCCGTTCTTTGGTCAGAGCTCCACAGCGGCAGGACTGTGCAGGGCTCTCGTCCGTCCGTCAGCTCCCTGTTCCTCCTGGGTGTCTCTCGTGTCCTCGTGATGCCTTCCCAGACAACATCGTACGCTCCCATGCCGGTCGACATGACGTTATACGCTGCTAATACACACACACACACACACACACACACACACACACACACACACACACACACACACACAGGGGCTCATGCCCACACGGGGCTCACACATATGCAGACAGTGCCATGTCGCCGCATGCCATGGGGATCGCCAGATCTGTTGTGTCGGCCAATAATTGGGGCCCGTTATTCTAAACAGAAGCCAAAGCGAAGGCGATCGTCCTTGGGCCCTTCTTGGCTGGGCCCTTAGCCCTGTCAAGGTATCACAACTCAGACAGGCGAGGATGCTTGCGGCCCCCTGCAGCACATTGCAGAGAGCGGCGCGTTTTGACGATAGGAAGGACTTTGTGAGGAATCGACAAATTATTCCGTTCGCTTTGGCTCTGCCGCGGCGGCCGGCGGCCCCCGACACCTGGTTGAGTCACCCACCCGCAGCGGCTTCCATTTTTGCACCGCGCCACTACCCGCATTAGAAGAAGTAGGGCAGATGAGCGTCCTGTTGGATCGATCCATTCGAAGGCCCCTTCGATAGAGAATGGTTTAGTCACAGACAGATGCATAGATCGTATAACTTTCCTCTCTAGCCTAAATTCCCCAAATTTCTGCCAGATGTAATTGAGCTGGTAACCGAACTCAGTCTCCTGTGTCCGGTGATGCACAAAGCTCGCACGGAGCTCGGAGCTTGTGCTCAGCCCGCATGCGCAGTTTTTCTTTCCCTTCGACTCGTCGTCCCGTGGCCTCCCGAGGCACAACCTGCCTATCAAGGTCAGCGCGAGCATGTTCGTCGAATGCGCTCACGGATTCGCAAATGAAGAGAGGAGCCGGAGCCCCGTTTGCCCTCCGCTAATGTCGATCTTCTGCGAAGAACTTGCCTGGATGTAGTCCGGAATGCTGAAACAAGAGCTTTGCGCTCGGAGATGCAACAGTCCAGGTATGCACATGCACGCCGGAGCGCGCTATACATACGTTCCCTCAGCTAAATTACCACTATTAATCTCTTATCGTGTTGCTTGAGGAATTCACACAGACGGCCTGTACCAGACCTAGTAGGAAAGAAATAGGCAATTGAATTTAGAAAAAAAAAAGTTGGCCCGACGTAAAAGACATACACCACAGACAAACTAGAATAGGGTTGGGTTCCGTAAGAAACATTTAGAATACCTCAACAATGAGACGACACCCCTTTTTCATCTCAAATTTTGACTTGGAATGTACATTAGCATTCACTGGCTGGGGCAGGTTGTAAAGTGGCCGTAAAGGTCTGGAATCTGTCGTCGGTCGGTCGGACTCCAAAGACCGCCGCCTCCGAGTGGTTCGGCCAAACGTCAAAATATTGCCCCGATCGCTTATCAAGGGGCACATATGAGAAGCTCGGGGCAGGGCAGGTGGAAATGCTGCGGCCCGCCAAAAACAAAACGCAAGATATGAAAGGGAAATCAGTTTGGCGAGGACAATAAGGGTCTTGGGGCCTGCGCGCTCATTCTCATCTGAGTGTGTGTCATAAAGCTTGACAATGTTACTAAGTGTGTTGCTCACAAGTTTGATTCATGAATTGAGCTGACACCACTGTCTGAAACAACAGCGGGGCGCGGCGGAGGGTATGAGGAATCTCCCTGCCCGCTTTGCACTCGAATACCGGGAATCGGACGTCAGATTCCTTGAACACGGAGATGCCTACGGCGAGGTCACAGTGACGCGCGCATTCTGCAACTGGCGAGCAAAGCAACATTGCCAGCAAAACTGCGAATTGCGACTTCTAAAACAATCGCATTGCAATATTGAATGGGCTGATTTGCCGAAAATAGCCGAACGCTTATCTGCATTCCGCTTACCAAAAGCATGTCGATGCGAGGCTTCGAGCCGTCTGCGCGAGCCCGTCTCCCCACAAAAGGGGCAGATCGGGCGCGTGAGATTATAGTCCTGTTAAACGGTGATTCGCGCTGAGCGACGGACAAAGAGGCGAGATGCAGGATAGGCTAGGACAGGATAGAGAGGACGGGGAGTAAAGGGGGAATAATAAAAATGTAACGTGCGCTCCTATTTGAATTTATTTATTTCGCTGTCGCCATGCAAACCCTGTCCGCGAACCCGCTCTGCTGCTGCTGCTGCTGCTGCTGCTGCTGCTACTGACTGCAACGCAAAAATTCACGTATCCCCGCGTATCCAAACTGAGGCACGGCCACGGCCGGCCACGGCACGGAGGGCCCTGTAGTATCGCCTCGCCGGCTACCTGGCCTGTTTCTACACGAGTCGTAAAGCTGGCGAAGCTGGCGGGGACTCGGTTTGCGACAATGTGTAAAAGGGGCGCCATAAGGACTGATATAAAATATCGAACGGCAGCGCGGAGCTGCCGGGGCCAGTCACCTGCCGGCTGCAGCGCCACAGAAGCCGCGACCAGTTTTCGCACCAACTAAATGTTCAGTTCAGCTTTCCGCGCTGGACCGGAATGAAAACGCGGCGTTATGAGGATTCGAACCCGCGGCCGTCTAATTGGGCGCGTGACGTGACGGGGCCTATCGGCATCGCCAGGCACCGCTCGGTAGCCGCAGCCCGCAGCCCCCGACCCGCCTATTCAGCCCAGCCACACAGAGCGACGCTCTCTGACAAGGCATCTCGTAATTCTCGCTTGTCGGACACGTCTCGGGACACACGGCCGTGGCTCGGCTGCGGCCACCGCCGGCCACCGCCGGCCACCGGACTCTCCGGCCGGGTGCGAGAGAGACGGAAGACGGACAGAGCCCCGCAGTGCTGCCAACCGCACATTTTAAAGTGCTGCCCATCAGGGCGGTGCCAATATAACGCAAACGGACTGATCGCAGCGGAAGATCTCCATTGAAAGGCGAAACATCGCGGCACAGTGGTGGTTTTATGTGCGGAAACTTGTCACTTTTTGCGCCGTCGTTACCATTTTCTTGCGTAGTTTTATAACATTTCAATCTTGAAGCAAAGAGAATAAAATCACCATGGTCTGCACCTCGACCTTATCTTGCAAAAACTTATCATTCGTCACACACACACAATTTAATGGCACGCATCAACGGGTGCGCTGCTGGCCGTAGGGGCCGTGGGGGCCGTGGGGGCCGTGGGGGCCGTGGGGGCCCTGGCCGTGGCCGTCCGCCTTCACGTCGTTGGCACCGCACGGCCCCTAAAACAATCGTTCCATCCTAATTCGCGGCGCAGGCTTCCCTGTCACGAGGGCCGCCTGCTTTACGAGATCGCCGTGCCCGGAATATTTCCACTTTTCGATACATTTCGACACCTGCTGCCGACGGCCACCGTAAAGTAACCGGCCGACAACCTTCTGCCTGGCCCTTGCTTTTTCCTCCTTTTTTTTCGTTTCCTTTTTATTTTTTTATTTTTGCGACATTAAGGTGTCGCCGTAACGGGAGATAACTCCAGCTTCCAAAACGTCAGATTTTCTGTCGCTTGCTGCCGGCGTTTGACAGGAAGCCTCAGCAGCCGCCTGATACCCTGATAGACAGAAGACTCTGACCCCGCGGAGCCAGCAGCGCTGGGAACAAGGAGCCCCCCCCCCCTCTCCTCCCCCCCCCCCGGCCCCTCTGGCCCCTCCGCACCGCGCCCGCCTGCCTGACTGCCCTTTGACAGAAATCTTCTGCAGCAGCGCACTTTAGCAAATGGCCGGTTATTTTGCAGCGCCGTCCGACCGCGTCTGGTGGGACCGCTATTATGGGTAATTAATGAGCTGTGGGAGGCTAGAGCAGGCAGTGTCACGCTCTGCGATAATCGTTCGATAGCAATTCGAGAGAATCGATTCCGCCGATTCCACTTTCTGTGTTTCTCCGTACGGGCCCTGCATAACGACGGCACACAAAATGCTCCTTTTGTTCTAGCCGGATGCCTGCGTACTCTAAATCGATAATCGCGCGGAAGAGTTTAGAGCCTTTTTTTTTCTCTCTGGACCGAAACAAATGTTAGAAAAAGAAGGCGCGAATTTTGTTTCGGTTTGCGTGTATCACTGTATTGCTGACCCGGATGAAACGTTTCCTGCAATGCCACCATCCATTTTATCGCAGTTGTCGAATCCTTCTCTTTGCGCGCCAAAACATGATTATGCAGTGTGTGCGCACTTGGAGTGTTGTCCGGTGGTTGGGTTTCACCAGCTGTCACCCGTGCGCGCCCCCGCACACACGCACACACGCGCACACACGCACACACACACACAAGCACCTGGTGCAACAACAAGGGCCACCCACCGGTCCAGACACAGTATATGCACACGGCCCGGCGCACACCTCCGGGATTCTCTCGCGATTGGACACCGACAGCTGGACACGCACCGCTCGCCGGCCGCTGATTGGGCCGCGTGGGGCCCCTGCCCCCCCCCCCCCCCGCACACTTTACTTTCCTGCTTTTAATAAGCAGCGGCCACCGGTGTGTGGACCTTATGGCCCTTGTATCATTAGAGACTCATTCTGGTCCAAGTCAGCAGCGCAGCAGCGCGCCTCTGCAGTTGTGGGGGCCGGGAGGGGGGGGGGGGGGGGCGCAGTCCGGTGCTGTTCCACTGGCGGGCCGTTGTGCGCCACGCAGCCTCTGGTCACCTCTGGCCACCTCTGGCCACCTCTGGCCACCTCTGACCACCTCTGACCACCTCTGGTCTGCTCATCCGGAATGTAATGAGCAGCGCAACATTCAAATTTGGATTCGGATTCCCAAACTTCGGATTCGGTTGGCGTTTGTCTCGTCCACTCCGATGTCACACCCGACACGTTTCACCCAATGCCCCTCGTGGACGTCCCCCCCCCCCCCCCGAAAACTAAAGTCCAGCCTGATTGAGAGCGAGACGGGTGAGAATGGAGGATGGACTGCTCCGCAACTGCAGCGCGGCGCGTCGGCCGGCAAAATAAGAGGAGACGGGGGCGTCCGAGTCGGCACGCTAACCTTGGCGTCCTCAAGCACCTCAGGGTGCTGGCGGCCGGCACCTCCCGGACGTGACCCCCCGACGGCCTGTGGTGGGGGTAGGGGGCCCACGGGGTCCGGCGGGGCCCCGCACGGGGCGTACATGAGCGAGTGTCGCGACCATAACTCGGCTCTGTCTCTTACTGATTGGTTCATACGGGTGTGTGTGTGTGTGTGTGTGTGTGTGTGTGTGTTCGTGTGTCTGTGCGCACGCGGGGCCTTCTACTTTATAAATTAAGGTTCGACGCGATAGGCCCAACGCTTCGTTATGTACGTACGGGCACAAAAGGAGGAGGTGTTAAAACAAGGCGGTGGGGACGGCCGGAGTAAGTAATCCTCTCGGCCAGATTTGAGTTCGGGAAAGCAGGATGAACGGCGGTGCGGCGGACAAGCGGCCACTTTTGGTAGAGGAGTCTCAAAAGCAAGGGCTACGAAGTTGGTGAGCTTCAAGCGCGTAATCAAACTTGAACTTGAACAAGAAAGGGAAACAATTTGGAATATGTGTGTCCGGCAGCAGGTGTGCGGACGGTGACTCAGGCCCTGCTAGCGGAGCAGCCGGGCCGAGCCTTGTGGGGCCGAGCCGAGCCGAGCCGAGCCGAGCCGAGCCGAGCCGAGCCGAGCCGAGCCGAGCCGAGCCGAGCCGAGCCGAGCCGAGCAGCTCCGGCTCCGGGCAGGCGGCGGGCGGGACGCTTGAAGGATGAGAGATGCGAAATGCGTTCTGAGATACGCGACACAGCGCGACAGCCAGATATATGACGATATGAAAACAATATATAATAAGCCCCGCCGGCAAATGCAAAAGCAGCGCCGCATACATGAATGTCAATGCCACGTCTGTCCGGCCTGCAGCACATGCAAGGCATCGAAAGGTACGCGAGACACCTGAGCGGCCCCTGAGGGCCCGGCAGTGCCCGGCAGTGCCCGGCAGCCACACATAACATGCGGCCGCTGCCACTGAGAGTGCATGCCCCACAAACCAGCGAAACGCCATTTCTATTTTTAGAAAAGTTTTAAAAATATTTTCATTTCGGTCATTTCGGTTTGGGATCCGCGCGCACGAATCAATTCCTTTTTTTTTTCTCCGTTTCCGAATCCGCATGTGTTATTTTAGGGTCGGCTGACGTGGTTTGGTCAAACTGCAGCGGGCAGACAGGTGTGGTGGTGGTGGTGGTGGTCCCTAAGCAAGTCTTCATTCACAGTGGGTTTGCCGCGGAAGCGGTATGATCCGGGCCCGCTTAGCACCCTGTGGCTAACGCGGGCAGCGGTTGACTCACTCCTCCCGGCACCGCACCGCACCGCGCCTGCCTAGGAGCCTTCCTCGAACCGCACACTGCACCGACTCCTTGTCATGGGGGACAGGCAGGCGGGGCGGGGGTCATGAGGGAGCGCAGCGTGCGGCAAGCATGGCACAGCCCGGTATTTGAACCCGTGGCGCCGCCGCCGGGGGGAGGAGAGAGAGAGAGAGACAAAAGTGCATGCGGTGTGGTGCGTGCGGCTGTGGCGTCGGCACCTTGTGTGTCGGCGAGCCGCAGGGCCGTAGGGCCGCAGGACCGCAGGGCCAGGGACGCCATGCATACGCTGCACGCCGTGACCTTCGGGGAGGGGAGGGGGAGGGGGGCGTGCCGAACGCGGTTTATGGCGGCGTAAAGCACGGCAACGCATACCGTCTAATTGGCACTCCCGGCACCAGCGTGTGGCACGTACTGCTGCGCCCTACGCGCGCGTGCCGCGTGGCCCTGCGGACCCAGGCGCCTAGCAGGTAGGCAGCCGCGGGCTTGGCGAGCACGCGTGTCGTGCGGGCTGGCCTACCCTCCAGCTCGCAGGCGCCCGGCGTCACCGACTAGCCAGGCTGATGTGTGAAGGCTTGCTGAACGGCAGCGGGGCGACAGCAGCGTCACGTGTTTCCCTGCAGCGGCTTTGCTAATGAACACCTCGGCCGGTGCTGCAGGGCGCAGGGCAGAGATCGGGGCCACGATATTGACACGTTCGGCAGGCCGCTGCCATCCCCGGACCCGGGAGCGCTCCGCCGCCCCCGCCGCCCCCGCCGGTCACGTCGTGGCCGCCGAGCCATCTCAATGTGATCTGCAGACTCACACGGATGACGGCTTGTGCACAGTTTTTGGCGGCAGCCCGCGGCAGCCGCTAATGAAGACGCTCTCCAGCACCTCAGCGGCGAGGCTCTCACCACTATCACCTCCTCGCCCAGCTCCCATGCAGCGCGCGCAGCGTGAAAGCGACCGTCTCTCACCTCTGACCGGGCCCTCAGGGATCCGCCCACGACATGATACCGTTCCATTTTTTACAAGCAATGCCCCGGCCGATCATGTGCAGGCCTATGTGCGGCGCAGAAAAATAGGGACATAATCACGACGGGACGGAGTCGTCAGCGTTATGAGGTTTGACGAGGGGAACAATCGGGCCGCAGGCAGGCAGCCTGCCGAGATATGTACTCGCTGCGCAGCCGTCCGGGACGGTCCGGGACCCGGCGGGGCCGGCGGGGGTCTTTATGGTGGCCGCCGCGCGCCTCCTGCATGAGCACCGGCACGGCACCGGCACGGCACCGGCACGGGCGCACAGCCCGCGGCATCCGCTGGACCTGCTGGACCCGCGCATGAACAAGCATATCGGCGTGATACTGTGAAACGAGCGGCGGCGCCTGCTGGCCGTGTCATTATGGAGTCCAGCACAGCACTACAGGCCGGCAGGAGCAGGAGCAGCAGCAGCAGCAGGAGCAGCAGCAACAGCAACAGCAGCAGCAGCAGCAGGAGCAGCAGCAACAGCAGCAGGAGCAGCAGCAGCAGCAGGAGCAGCAGCAGCAGCAGGAACAGCAGCAGCAGCAGCAGCAGCAGGAGCAGCAGCAGCAGCAGCAGGAGCAGCAGGAGCAGCAGCAGCAGCAGCAGCAGCAGCAGCAGCAGCAGCAGCAGGAGCAGCAGCAGCAGCAGCAGCAGCAGCAGCAGCAGCACACCCATACCGCCCGCGCCCTGCCCGGCCCGCCGTGCCGCATGCCACTGCCTGGCACACTCCTCACATGAGTGGCCGAGGGCCGCGGGTACGAAACCAAGTCCAGAACCGTACGTACGCGGCTCAGGGAGCCCCCGGCGGCGGCCTGGGGCCCCGGGGCCGCCCAGAGCCCCCGAGGGGGCAGCCGCGGGCCGGCGGGCCGTGTTGAAGCACGCCAGCGCCATGCAATATGCATGGCACGACCCGACACAATGAGTCAAAAAGGCGCCAAACCGTTGGACGACTCGTATCACACACACACACACACACACACACACACACACACACACACACACACACACACTCGATCTTGCTTATGCTCGATTCCAGTCTGGGGCATTTTAAAAGCGGCGCAATAAATTCAGGTCACGGAGTCATAGACCGTGAAAATCTTAAAAATTGACCACGTAGGGAGAGCAAAGAAAAACCGATAATATTCCTTGAAGAAATAAATTGAAAACAAAAACCTCGCGCTTTTTACTAAAACCAAAAATAACCGGCCGTCACTGAGCCCCAAAGTCAGAACGAACTCATGCGCTGCCCTTGTCAGCACACGGCGGCACTGGCGCGGAGCGGCGTGGCCGGGGGCCGCCGGGGGCGGCCGGGGGCGCTGGGGGCGCTGGGGGCCTACAGGGGCCGACGGGGGCAGAGGACAGAGGGCAGAGGGCACCCCGGCCGGCCGACACAGCGCCACGGCGTTTTACTGCGCAGCGTGCCTACGCTGCTTATGACAGCTGTATGGCCCTGCGGTGCCCTGCGGTGCCCTGCGGTGCCGGCTGGAGCCCCCGGCTGGAGCCCCCGGCTGGAGCGCCCGGCTGGAGCCCCTGGCTGGAGCCCCCGGCTGGAGCCCGGCCCAGCCCGGCACACCGGCACACCGTACCGAAGGTGTCCCGCCTTCACACCGCATGTGCTTAACGTTTCGCGGAATCGTGGACTGCAGATTACGCGACCGACACGAGTAAATGGAGTCACCCGCCTGCCGGGGCCCGGCCGGGAGCATATGCTACCGCGGCCGGCTACTGGAGGAGGACGGGTGCGATATGACGGAGACAGAGAAAGAGAGAGAGAGTGAGAGTGTGAGAGAGTGAGAGGGAGCGCCCGGCAGGGTAGGCCACGTCGTCGGGTGTAACGCAGCGGTGGCCAGCGGGCTGCCTAACCAGGTGCTGCCCAGGCGCTTGGAGGCCGCGCGGGCCGCTCCGTGTGTGCGTGTACGTGTCCGTGTGTGTGTGCCCGGTGCACTCACGTGTTCGTTTGACGACCGCCTCACACCGCATCGGCTCGCTGTCACACAAAACGCAACTCTGCGTTCCTTCTGACGCGCCCGGCGGCGCGGCATCGAGCAGCAATGCCGCGGGAAGGAAGAAAAAAGTGATGGAACGGGAGCATCACATATGACGCCGCAGCAAGTGTGAATTTAATGCCCGGATCCGTGTCGGACACCGACAGACACAGTTTATCACTCTTTTTGCGGGTTCGCGTCCGCTGCGGCCGCTGATGTGCGGCGTTCGAATCATGTGTCTGTCCGCGGAGGCTGCGGCTTCGACTGCGTCCTCGAGGTGTTAAAGTGGCTCCTTGCAATGACGGAAACCAGAGCGTTAGCAGGCTGTGTGTGTGTGTGTGTATGTCACGCCGCGCCTCGCCAACACTGCGACCACCGCTCTGCCTTCTCACTCACTCTCTCTCTCTCTCTCTCTCTCTCTCTCTCTCTCTCTCTCTCTCTCTCTCTCTCTCTCTCTCTCTCTCTTTTCCTCTCTCTCACTCTCACGTTGGTTTCTGCCTGCTGGAATTCGGCGTGGCAGGTGGGGTTGACGAGCAAGATACCTCACACCTCGACCATGACCACCACAAAGAAGAAGAAAATGACGGTCGCTCCGTGTCGCGTTGTATCCCCCTCTCTTTCTCTCGGCAGGGATTGCGCGACTCACCTGTGCAGCAAGACGAGTAAATTCACGATGAAAAGGCCACTGGTTTTTGAACGGTAGGTACCAAGTGACACAGGCAGCTCAGAGCCGACTCCTGCCAACGGGAGCGGCAATCCGTGCACCGCATCGGCTCGTTTTACAAAAGCGACAGCGAGAGACAACACAGACGAGACCGGAAGAGGGCGATGCAAAATGTGCAAACTTCCGGCCGGAGTGAGGCGCGATCAGAGCACCGTGTCTTGTGGCTGGTGAGAGGGGGAGGGTTTGGGGAGGGGGGGAGAAAGGGGGCACCTCGCAATCTACCACTGCGCACGAGCATCTGCAAATTGTACATACGACAAAAGAGGTATTTGAAATGGCTCGCACTGACGTGAAACGTACTCGCGGCAAATTGCGAGGAGGAGAGAGAGAGAGAGGGAGAGAGAGAGAGAGAGAGAGAGAGAGAGAGAGAGAGAGAGAGAGAGAGAGAGAGAGAGAGAGAGAGAGAGAGAGAGAGAGAGACTCCGAGCTTTCACCGCTTTTGTGCCTCTTTCCACCAAGGGGAAGTCTCACACAAAAATTCTAGACGAAGCGAGGCGCCGCTGAGCCGTTTGCGAGTAAGAGAGAGGGGGAGAGGGATAAGGAGAGAAGCGGAGGGGGCATCAGAGAACGTGCCCATGCAGTCAGTCGAGCTAAGTGGTACGCACGTTTGTTCGAGTTAATTATACCTGTGGTCATGAGGCCCAACAGGCCGGTACACTACTCACACATCGCCCGACTTTCTGCATGCAATCCCCCCACTACTTCACACTGCACTCTTATTCTTCCTGAGTGTTCTCTCCCTCGCACTAAAAGGCAACGCCCCCTGGAATCTAAGGTCGAGCACTTTTTGCTGTCTTTTTGTTTTGGCGTTGGTTTTGTTTTTAGAAATCGATAACGTTTGTTGAAGATTGGCAGCGGTCACTGGATTGCTTGCTGCAGCCGCGCCACATATGATGTGTCTGCGCACTTCGTTCGCGGGACACTGTCAGCTGCGCAGCGCGCCGCCACCACCACCACCACCGCCACCCTACGACAACGAACCAAATCCCATTTGAAAATTCTTCATACGGAACAGAAAAATTCCCAGACTTCCGTCCGGAACCGTTCCTGCCTTAACTTCGGTGTTCGGATGGGAACCGGTGTACCAGGAGTTGACCGCCACTAAGACACTGGCACGACGCAGCCCTCTTGGTAGGCGGGCTTCCGCAACGGCAGACATCGCCCCTTCGCCGCTGACCAGATTTCCGGAGTCAACCCCCTTCGACCAGCAAGTTGGTTTGAGGCACTTTGCCCATACAGAAAGGTCTGTGCTAGCGACACACCGCGCATTTCCGCCCCGTCGGATATTTTCTGAGGTCCAACCACAATTTTAGTTCTTAGAACCAAAATTTACTGATTGTCTGGAAACTAACTTAAGAATCAGTCCGCGACCTCTAATCTTTTTTCTCCGTTCTCGGCGCGCAGTTCCCATGCGGATCGGCGCGGCGGTGGCTGCAGTCGTACCAGCAGCAAAGTCCTTGCGGTCAATGCTAATTCAAACAGTCCTCATGCAGATGAGTCGGGCATGGCCCGATGGCTCCGATGGATGGCATGGCCTATGGAAGGGGTGGGGTGCCAGGCGGTGCCGGGCGGTGCCGGGGTACAGCAGGTGGCGTGGCAGTGCTTTGCGATCCAGGGGACGCATTAAATTACAATTAGACTAACAAGACTTTGAAGACGGCCTAGTTCTTTTTGAACGGCGATGGATGCCAACCTGCAGAATAGTTTTGCTGGGCTCCGTTCGCTGAAGCCGCGTAGCCTTGTTCAAATACACGGCGTTGTGTCTCAGAACGCGATGTTTGAGTCCAATGCGATCCGTGATTCGTTCCAGTTTTTCTGCGCGTGTCTGGTCTTACTTCTCAGGGGCGGATGTGGCGGGGCAATGTGACGGACTGGGGCGGATCCGATGCCTATTGCTGCAGCAGACGGCGCGCGCGCGCTCACACACACACACACATACACACACACACACACACACACACACACACCGTCCTGAGAATTTCTGCTTGGCTGGTCCGGACGGGCCGGACAGCGAATGGCAGATTGATGCCACAGACAATCGCATGCATGCACATGCACGGCGATGCCTCCCCTCCCGACATCTGACCCAGCAACAACAACAACGGCACATGTACCAGTTACCAGGCCATCCGTGGCCAAACAGCACAAGATCGCTCAGGTCAAATGGCGGCTGCAGGGACATGGCCGTTGTCCCGTGCAACAACTCGGAATATCTGCCAAGCGCGGCTACCGGCGGCCTTGTTTTGGGGTGGGCATTTTCAGGAGAACTTGACGAACGAAAGTAAATTTCCCGCTATTTTTTTTTAAATTATTCCTACCCGGGAAATTTTATCGACATGCAAAACAACGACGGCCTTTCTGCCGATGCATCTCCTGACAGCCAATCAGCGTCCGCGGGGCCGACGACATGCCAGCCAATGGGCGGACGTGAATCCGGCCATCGGCGCTAATAAACATATCCGTCTGCAATTAAAGGAAGCGGTTGGACAGTTGTTTACGCCCGTTGGCCGCGAGAGCGCGCTGTGCGCCGGCCGTGCCGCCGTGCCGCCGGGCCCCGGCCATGGCTACTGCATAACCATTCGAGATGCCTTCTTATTTCCTACGCGTAACGAACTCCCCGCGCACTCCGTGGACTTTATTTATCAGACCGTATACCCTGCGAGGTATCGACACGCAGCACACGCGACAAATAAACCACGCGGGCACGCCACTGGCCCGCCACTGGCCCGCCACTGGCTCGCCGCTGGCCCGCCACTGGCCCGCCACTGGCCCGCCACTGGCTCGCCGCTGGCCCGCCACTGGCCCGCCGCTGGCCCGCCGAGCGGGACTTCGCGCCCCGATATCGTGTCCCATGGTGACCAACACGCAGGCGTGTGATGGACGGTGTCAGCAGATACGTGAATAACATTCGAATTACCTGCTGCCCTCTGCAGTACAGTGAAAGGACATTTAAAAAATATTCAGATGCAGGGCGTATACTTATGTACAAATGTATTAAATTGATAGAGCGAATAAAAAACTTTGCTGCGATTCGTGAATAGTTTAATGAGCATCTCCAGCTTTACGCTCACTCGACCCTCTTTGCTGGAACCGAACAGAAATTCAACCCCTTAATCCAAACAAAGGATAAGCCCATGCGATCTTCTCGCTCGATCAGGGCAAGGGGAAAAATCGCGAGCTGAAAGAGGAAAAAAAGTGGAGAAAAAGAGTCTTTCCCTTGGCCGCAACCAGGGAAAGCGAGGCAACCAGTCTCTGAAATTTAATCAAATCTCTTTCTACTTGACTGGGAATTAGTGAGCGTGTGTGTGTGTGTGTGTGTGTATGTGTGTGTGTGTGTGTGTGTGTGTGTGTCTTCCCTGCGTGTTCGCTGGCAGCAGAGAGCCCTAAGGGATGATATGGCAGGGCTTATGTGAGGGAGGGCGGTGAGGGGCTGCGTTTGCGGCCACATTGGCCGGACTGGGACGCGTAGGCGGATGAGTGGGGTGGGCGTAGGAAGAAGAGGTGCGATTCGGCACATACGTATCTTGGAGCATGCAGAGGCGCTTACACTTGGCCATCATCACACACACACACACACACATGAGTCAGTACTGCCGGCCTTGTGTTTCCTCGCACACAAAGGGCGTGTGGCCGCACAGGGCCACACGGGGGCTGGCGAAGAAAGGCAGTCCGGAGGGAAGAGGGAGAGAGAGAGAGAGAGAGAGAGAGAGGTGTATGGCTCCCGAGATAACAGCGATTGCCGATTGTTTTACTGCCGCACTGTCTTTCTTCGTCTCCCCGGCTGTGCCCGACCCTCGGCCTCCGCGAACCAGCAATGGTTTCGCGCCAATCCGGCCTGCGTTCGGTCCAGGCAACCAAAAGCTTGATTCCATCCGACATCTTGGCTCCTGTGATAATTTTGCAACTTTTTAATCGGAAGAATTCGGCGTGAGGTAAAACACAGGAAATATTCAGGGAAATGAACCCAAGTCAGCCACATGCCCAGCGCAGCGAGCTGCTCCAAATGGTTCGATAACTGTACGCACATGGCCAGTTATACGCTTATTCCAAATTGTACAGATCATGTACTTTTGTATCCGCTGTCAGCAGCCTTCCCTGCTTTCCCACCCGAGCCCCCGTCACTCTCCCCGCCCCGTTCGCCTTCCTCGCATTATTCTGCTCCGACGTGCCATTTGAATATCGAGACTTATGCGAGTCACACTAATGAGTCTCGTTCGCCACATAATTTCGAAATAAAACATATAAACACACACACACACACACACACACACACACACCTACACACATACACACATACACACACACGGCAACGGAGCGGACGGGAGCGGAGCAGAGTGAGGGCGTTATCACGGAATCAAAAATCGGCATCGAGTGTGTGACAGGGAGGCGGCCGGGCCGGGCGGCTAAATTAGGGAGCAGCGGCACTGCAACGGCAGCGAGTTGGAAGGCTGAGAATCACGTTCACTCGAATATCTTCGGCGAGAACTTTGATTTCGGTCACGAGTACTCTACTCGATCCACGATCGACCTCGTTCACCCCGCAGATTCTTATTTCTCTCGAGTCGACTCTCTACCGTTCGCCTCTACCGTAATGTGGCTATCACTAGCATTGACGACGGACGGCTCCAAAAAGGTGGCGTCGAGGGCATCAGACCGAGCGACTGTGTGCTCCATAAATTGGAAGCGTGTCAGCACAGCGCTATACACATATCATTCAAATGGCGCACACGCACGCACACGCACGCACACACACACATACACAGACGGCATGCTTGGCATGGAGCGACTGCAGCCCAGAGGCAAACCGATGGCAGCGTCATGTGATCAGAGAATCAGAAGGGGGCCCTCCAAGGTTTTCCTTTTTTCTTTTCTTTTTTTGCCCAGCTCTTCCTCGCCCTGCCCGCTCTCTCTTGCATATCTGGCGGTAGGTATCTGCAGACGCGTGTACCTCGGTAAGTACCGCACATGGGCTAGCTCCCGTGAGATCACGGCCAGGGTCCCAGCCGCAGGGCAACCGCTATTTCCACGCTGCAAAATTAATCATCTCGCCAAGAAAGAAAAACAATACGAAAAGGTGACAAATGTTTTGCATTGGCAGTGTCCCTTCCCTTGCGGACTGGTGAACTTTACTCCCTAAGCACTCATCGGCGTGCCGCAAACCTCGTCTTCACGAGAATTTGGCCTTTTTTCCCCCCTCTCTCCCCCCACGGGGCCTCTGTCTCGCGACCAAAAAGCGGCAGACAGCTATACTCTCCCCGCCAGGAATCGCGAGCGCCAGCCACCGACTTCCCCTCCCCTCCCCGACATGGTGTCTGGTCGATGCGTCTTGTTGCAGGGAAATTGAAGGGTAGCAGAGGGATGAGGAAATGAGTGGGATTCCCCGACACCGTCTGAGAGAGAGAGAGAGAGAGAGAGAGAGAGAGAGAGAGAGAGAGAGAGAGAGAGAGAGAGAGAGAGAGAGGAGAAAGGACAGGGGCTCTAGAAAATGGCCAGCGCTTGCATCCTTTCGTCACTTCCTCTTTTTTCTCTCTCTCAAATACAACACTATGGAAAGGGGTTCAAAATTCGGGCCCTTTTCCGAAAAGTTCCCCCTCAGTGTACTGCATGGCTGCGTGTGTTGTAGGTGTGTGGCTCCACCACGGGACCTTTAGTGCACCCGTTCATTCCGACAGTTAGAGCTGGGTTCCAATAATGGTTGGCTGTGATTAGATTCTCTGCACAAAATGAGCCCCCAGCTCGAAGGGAATGATGGGGGTTCATCAAGAAATGCGCTGCCCTCAGACGGGAGGCGTCTCTCTCCCTCTGCCCCTCTCCCTCCCTCTCTCTTTGCTCATAGTTTCCTGCTTTTATATCACCGCGTCCACGAATTTAACTATGCTGTTTATTCTCGGAATGCCAGCCAGCACCTTCCGCCATCCCCCATCCTCTCTGGTTGCGTCCAAAGTCCATCACTCTGTCTCTGTCGCTCACAAGATTTGGGCACGTTGCGCCCGCGTGCGACGGAGATGGCAGTACGCGAGGAAGTGCAGAAGGAGAGGGGCCTGGCCGGGTGTGAAATCTGCGGCGACGAACATGGGGAAGTGCGCGGGAGGGAAAAGGGGTGGCGCCGGAGAGAAAGGGGTGAAGAGAGACAAAGGCCCGCCACGCCCCGCCCCGCCCCGAGTCAAACATACTGCTTCATTTATGAACAATCTGACGGCTTCGCGCTGCCTGGCGCTGCCTCTGCCGCGCTCCCAGAAGCCCGCCTTTCCTGCGATTAACATTAATGAATGCATTATGAAGCTGGTGCCGCTGGTGCTGGGTGTTCGCTGGCGGTGGCGCCACCTCAGCCCTCTCGGGAGCCTTCGTGTTGAGGCCGTGCGCACGCGTTTTCAGCTCGCAAATGACAATAACCTGACACGAGTGTCCTGGTCCCGAGCTCAGAGTTACGAGTTTAATTTGTAAGTGCAGTATGTATTACGTATGACCTGTCAACGGATGACGCTGCCGGTTCGACACTACCCGAGCCGACGACACTGATCACCCATAAGGTTCTTCCGTGGAGAAGAGATCGGGAGCGCCGAAGTAACTGACAGAGGGCATCGGTCACCAGAACGCCAGTTAATGATGGCAATTAAGCCCAAGTTGTTGACGGAGGAATTTGTCTTATCAGGGGGGGATGATGCAACGCTAACTATTTTGATTAAGGCTGAGATGGGACCGGCCCTGATGGGTATTAATGATGAGGGAAAGCCAGGCTGAAGGATTTGGTACGACTCTCCTCCCTCACAACAACAATCACTACCAAAGCATTTAGGGACCTCTTTGCTAGATTGAAGCGCCTGTAGGTTTTGGTTGACAAGATTCTAACTGTTGCTACCTTGTCACACCTTATCACATTTGGTTGTTCTTTTTTTCGTTTTTGTTTTTTGCCGGTATGGAGTGTCGGAAACCGATTCGGCGTGAGGAGCCTCGCCACAGCAATGATGAAGGGGGACAAAGATGCAAGCACAGCGCTGCTTTGGCAACTGCCCACCAGGGAGCGCTGGGAGCAGGGGAGCTCTGCTGATGACGTGATTATCGCACTGTCCGCTGCGGAGGTGGAGACTCACTGACACTGAAAAAGTCATCATCATTGGCAAATCGTGGCCAAGTTTTCTGTACTCTCTTTCGAGCATCTTTGTCCCCCTTCATCGACCAAAAATGGGCGATAGTCGTGCTGATTTGGAGTGTTCTGCTCGCTGAGCTGGACGGGTCAGGGTCTGGCAGTGGTCTGCACGCACAGACTTCCGTCTGGCTGTTGTAAGATTAACTTGGCCCACGACCCCTTCCCCTCTCCGAGGGCTGACGAGCTCCTTCTCCGGATACCGGACTCTGGCATCATCTTCGGCTGCTCTTTTAATTACGAGGGGTCAATTAGCCGAGGGGACTGCGAAAGAATGGCGCGGGGAGGACGGCGCTCGCCTCTCATCGAAGCCATCCCTAGAGCTAATGAATCAGGAAATTTGTAGAGACATTACGGCGCATGTCGTTTAACCTTCTTCGCCCCCTTCTCCTAGGAGAAAAAGAGTTTGAAAACAACGACCGACTTGATGCCTTTCTTTTCGGTAATCTTTTCTATTGGCAAGGGGTAATTATACGAAAGATGCGTCCGAGGCGGGAGGGGAGGGCGTTGTCGTAATGAAGGCCTCTGCTCGGAACCCAACCTCCGAGAGCGGCGCTGAGCCCTAGGCCTCCGTACCCACACCTGGGCATCCAGCGCGCTCTCTCTCTCTCTCTCTCTCTCTCTCTCTCTCTCTCTCTCTCTCTCTCTCTCGGTCGGAGGAGAGTTTGCTTCTAGTCAAAGATTTATTTTTAACAATTATTATTTTATGTGACTGTGATACAGACTGTGATACTGTCGGTGTGATAAAGTGAATGATAACGGATAGATTGGAACTATAATTTGCTGTAGTGAAGGGCTGCTGTCTTTCTGATTGAGCAAAACCGAGTAGTGGAGTGTAGGACGAGAAGTAGAGGTTAGGAGGCTCTCGGTCGAACCTTATTGGCAGTCAGCTGAACTGCAAACAATGCCTCCCAAGAAAGACAGAGCAGAAGCTGAAGCAGAAGCAGAAGACAATGGAAGCGAAGAGTTTAAAAAACTGAGGAATATGATCACGGAAGTTAAAACCATGGTCAGGCAAGTAAGTGGCAGTCAGAAAGAGTGCCAGAAAAGTGTGGAGCACTTTGGGAAGGAATATGACGAGATCAAAGCTGCTAATAACAGCATTCTCGAGCAACTGAAGAAGATGGAAAAGAGAGTAGAAGAGCTTACCAGGTCAGGCCAGCAGAAGGACAAAGTGATTGACAAGCTCCGGCAAAGAGTGGCAAGTCTAGAGAACCACTCGAGAAGACGCAATGTGGAAATCCAAGGAGTCCCTGAGGTCGAGGGAGAGGACGTCGAAAAGCTGGTGTGCAGTGTTGCTACCAAAATGGGTGTAACACTGCGTAAGAGTGACATCGAACGTGCTCATCGTGTGCCTACTCGAGCACAAAATAGGCCCAAGCCTATTATAGCTGAGATGTCATCACGGAAGAAAAGGGATGAGTTGGTTTCCGCAAGGGGACATAACCTTAAAAGCTCTGATGTTGTGGCTGGCAGTGACAGCTCGGTGAAAGTCTTTGTGTACCCCCAGATCAGTCCTGAGGTTAAGGAGCTGAGATGGAAGGCCAAAGAAGTAGCCAACACGGCCAATTGGAAGTACATATGGATTAAGGAAGGACTTGTTTTTGCCAGGAAATCCGATGCCACAGATCGCATCAGGATTCGATCTGAGGCTGATTTGTTAAAAATTTGTTAGTAACAACCTGTTGTTCCTTAAAAGTACTAATACTGTGTTTTTCTGTTCTAGTTCATGGAAAGTCTGGACTTATTGAGTTTCCAGCTTAGATCTATTGCTCGTAGACACAGAGGCCTGCTGAGTGTTGCTCACATTAATGCTCAGTCCCTAAATGATACTGTACATTTTACAGAATTTGAGCATGTTTTTAGTGACAGTGGATTTGACATTGTGGCTGTCAGTGAGACGTTTTTCAAGAACTCAAGTAATGTCAATATAAGGAACTATAGATGTTTTAATGTAAATAGAGTAAATAGAAGTGGAGGTGGTGTTGCTATCTATGTTGCAGAAAGGTTCAAAGCCAGAGTACTGGCCACCTCAGATGGGGAGGCCCATAAGCCTGAGTACATTTTATTAGAAGTTAAGTGTGAGACGAATAATGTACTAGTTGCTTGTGCTTACAGGCCACCTAAGATCGGAGCTATGGACTTACTTACAGATGTCTTGTTTAATTATTTGCCCTATTATAAGTATGCAGTCTTATGTGGAGATCTTAATGCGAGATTTGGGAGTGGATCCTTTGAAACAACTAATGTCGAGGAGTGCCTAGCTATGTGTAATCTTAGCTCCATTCCCTTTGGGCCTACCTATCATACAGCACTATGTGAATCAACATTAGATGTCATAGCAACTAATATGAATGAACTAGTGATGGAATTTGGACAGACAGTTGCCCCTGGCTTCTCCTATCATGATCTCATATTTGCTGTGATTGATTTGAAAGTTAGTGCTCCTACCAAGAAATATATTACCTTTAGAGATTTTAAAAATATGGATGTAGAAGAGGTGGCAAAGGATGCAGCATTACTATCCTGGAATGATGTGTTTGAGTGTAACACTATTGATCATAAATTATCATGTTTTAATTCCATTATAAATGGACTTATGGAGAAACATGCTCCTGTCCGTACAGTTCTTGTTAAACGCCCTGCTGCTCCTTGGATGACTCCTGTTATTTTACGCATGATCTCTAACAGAAATAAAGCTAGGAAAAAGCACTTGCGCACAAAAGATCCTGTGGATTATGAGGCTTTCAGAATATTAAGAAATAAAACCAAGCAAGCAATTAGGGGTGCTAAAATAAAATACTATCATAGTGTCTTTGATGGTAATAAAAATGTAAAGGAGATTTGGTCACACATTCGCTCCCTGTGCAGTAAAAATACTAAGAAATGTGAGAACCCTGTAGATATTACACCTAATGAACTTAACCAACACTATGTAAATGTATCTACTGTTAGCAATGATAATAATGTTAATAATGCAATTCTACATTATGAAGCCCTTCCTGAATGTACAAAAGAACCATTTCACTTTAAGTATGTTACCCCTTGTGATATAATTAAATCAATTAGCTCTATTACTTCCAATGCTCAAGGTGAGGATGGCTTGTCTGTGATATTTTTAAAGGCCTGTCTTGTTCAAATAGTGTGTGTGTTAGAGCATATCTTTAATTTTAGTCTTCAATCTAGTGTCTTTCCTTGTGTCTGGAAATTGGCTAATGTTCTTCCAATTCCTAAAGTGACAAATCCTGTATATTGTAAAGACTATCGCCCAGTTAGCATACTATGTTTATTATCTAAAGCCCTGGAAAAGATTGTACACTCTCAAGTTTATGAGTATCTCATGCAGCATAATTTGATAAATTCTTTACAGTCTGGGTTTAGGCCTGGGCACAGTACTAAGACAGCACTTCTAAAGGTGACAGATGATATAAGGCTAGCAATTGATCGAAGAAAACTTGTACTGGCTGTACTTCTGGATTTTAGTAAAGCCCTTGATAAAGTGCACCATGGGCTTCTTTTGGCCAAAATGAGAAAACTAGGTTTCTCTCGTTCTGTTATTTACTGGTTCTATGCCTATCTTTGTGATCGTGCCCAGAGAGTCAAGCTGGGTAGTGACTTTGTATCGGATTGGGAATTTTGTGACACTGGTGTGCCTCAGGGTAGTGTGCTAGGGCCTCTGCTATTTCTTATATATATAAATGATATATCTGATGTTATCACATACTGCTACTACCACCTATATGCTGATGATTTGCAAGTGTATTTACATTTTGATGTGAAGTCTGTTTTGGAAGCTGTGGGAATGGTAAATGCTGATTTAGCTGGTATTCTTCAGTATGCTGAGAGTCATAATCTGGACCTTAACATTGATAAAACCCAACCTATAATTTTTGGCTCTAACAAATATTTGAACATCTTGCAAGAGGGTCATGTACCTCAAGTTTGTATTGGTAACAACCCAGTTCCCTATAAAGAGACTGTAACTAACTTAGGCGTTGTTTTTGATCAGAGTCTGTCATGGACTCCACAATGTGTTAATATTGTTAATTCCGTCTTCAAGAATTTGGCGGTTATCAGAAGAAATTTCTGTTATCTACCATTTGAAGTGAGAAAGATGGTGATACAAAGTTTCATTTTTCCTACTTTGGAATATTCTGCAGCTCTCATGACCAATTTGTCAGTTACTAATTGCACTAAAATCCAAAGAGCTCAGAATGCTTGTGTTAGGTTTGTAACCAACACTCCAAAGTTTGAACACATAACTCCAATATACAAAGAACTAAATTTGTTAAAGTTTACTGAGAAGCGAGATCTTATCATATGTACCATTATGTGGAATATTTTCAAATCTTCATCTCCGTCTTACTTGTACCAGATGTTTACAAAATCCTCTACTGTTAATATGCGGCAAAATAGGCAATCATCACTAAATCTTGTTATACCAATTCATCGCACTTGCCAATATAGTAAATCCTTCTGTGTGTCTGCTTCTAAGTTGTGGAATAAATATAGTATTTATTCTTACATTTATTCTTGCTCAACAGCCAATACTCTCAAACGGCAAATTCATGTTAAACTCATGCAGCTGTACTAATTAATCCATTCTTATCTGTGATATGTTACGTTTCCTGTTTTTGTTTGTTTGTTTTTTTTTTTTGCTTTATTTGTATAAATATGTTATTTCATAAATTTATTCTATAATAACTAAATGTATATGAGAGAGCTGTCTCTGGTGCGCTCGCGGGGCTATGCCCTATGTATCCGGAGACAAAAATAAACCATTTCAATTTCAAATTTCAATTTTCTCTCTCCCTCCCTCACTCTCTCTCGCCTGGTCCTCGAGCCGAGGACGCGTTACGTCTTCTGTTTGTTGTTATGCCGGCACAAAGGCGTTTTGCGAAAGAGATACACCGACAAATCTTCGGCCAGCACTTAAATTATTCCATAAGCGGTCCGCTGGTCCCGGAGGACCCGTGGGGGACCCGTGGGGGACCCGTGGGGGACCCGTGGGGGACCCGTGGGGGACCCGTGGGGGACCCGTGGGGGACCCGTGGGGGACCCGTGGGGGACCCGTGGGGGACCACGCACATGCATTCCGCAGCCTCGGCAGCAGCTAACCTCCCCGGACTCTCCTCTCTCACGCCCCGTATGGCCCCGCCCCGCCCTCCGTCCGCATTTCGGCCGCTTCGCACCTTTCGGTGCGCCGAATAACAAAAGGCGCGGTACATAACTCGTTATTCTTGTCTGAAATCCTGCCGCCGCCGCTGTTCCCCCGCCGCCGAGAAATATCGTACGTCGGCGTTATTTTCACTCTCAGTTATCGAGCACCAACCAAGGCCGCCTCCTCCTCCTCCTCCTTCTCCCTCTCCTCCTTCTCCTCCCTTCTTCATCGGTCGGCCGGCGTCCCTCTTCGCGGGGCCCCTTCAGCAAGCTGTAGGCATTTCCAACAAGGCTCGAGAGCGGAAGTAGAAGAACAAGAATACTTCCAGACGGGAAACACATCAGCAGCGCGACCTAAGCCTCCTAATTTTTGAGGCGGGTCGTGGCTGACCCGCGGTGGAGATACTCTTCGCCTTGCGATTTCTCATACTACCTGTTTCCGATCTGGAAGTACGCTTGTTCCACTTCCGCTCTCGAGTCCCGTTGGAAGTGCCTATAACGGCGGAGCCGCCTCGAAACTGAAAGAATCGGCGGGTTTAAAGTTCCGAGCGTTTGTCCTGCCCCGGCGCGGGTGACTCAGAGCGGACGCCCCGCTGGTTAGCGCCGGACAGCGCTGCCCCCATATAAACAGCGGGGAGCCCGCCCCGCCCCGCCCCGCCCCGCCCCGCCCCGCCCGGCCCGGCCCGGCCCAACTCGTGTCCACTAATTTCTGTTGTTATGACGCGCCGGCCGCACCGTGTCCGCAGCTCCCGGGTACACATTCCGGCCATGCTGCTGCGTGATTCACATCAGCCCTCTTCTAATTTTGTATCGGCAGAAGAAAATGTCGGCGAATACTATCTCTCTCTCTCTCTCGCTCACGCTCTGAGATGAGGACATGACTCAGCTGCTTGGGGAGGAGGGCCGAGGCTGAGCCATGCACAGTTAGTTCTCCCAGCCACACGGGGCGCCGCAGAGCAGGGCGGAGCAGAGGCTCATCGAGCAGTTCTCCACGCCGCCGCCCCCGCGGCCGCCGCCTATCCCCCGATGGCAGCAATTAAAATGACTTTGAAATTTCACCCTTTCTGGCCCCGATCCCGGGCGGGCGGGGGCCTCCGGGGCTCCGGGGCTCCGGGGCTCCAGCCTCCGGGTCCCGGCCTCCGGGCCCGCAACACATCGACATGATGAGGAAACTTGCGACCGCAGGCAGCGCGCGGAGTGGATTAAGTCTATCCGACGCGACGGCAGCTTTTCGCGTAGTTCATTTACAGCCACAGAACGAGGGAGAGAGAGAGAGAGAGAGAGAGAGAGAGAGAGAGAGAGAGAGAGAGAGAGAGAGAGAGAGAGAGAGAGAGAGAGAGAGAGAGAGAACAGAGGGACGTGGCAAATCTCTTTTCTTTCTAAACAGAAAAAAAAAATTGTATGCGCGAATGCGCAGAAAGACAAACACAAGCTTCCTCGCGAATGCATATAAAAGCAGAGGGAGGTGGTCATGCGTGAATGTTCCCATCCGAATGTTCCGCCGGGGGGAAATATGACACATTAAAATCCAATTAAAACTAAAACGCTGCCGGGCCAATTAAAGAGCCATTACCCCGGCCAACATAAACCAAAAGGATGTGCATACGTGCGCGCGCGCGCTGTGTGTGTGTGTGTGTGTGTGTGTGTGTGTGTGTGTGTGTGTGTGTGTGTGTGTGTGTGTGCGAATTTTACAGCGGCATTGGCTACTGCGCGTGATCGGCCTCGTGGTTGGTCTCCTTTGCGTAGTTTGGGCCATAAACTGACTTAATGCGTCGCGTCCTTAATATATATTCACATGACGTTTTCGTGCCGATAAGAGTCGGCGGGACTCACCAAGAGCACCGGCCTGCTTTGCTTATACTACTGCAGTGCCAATAAATTTTTCCCGTCGTCCTGTCGATACGCGAACAAAGATGAGGTATGCAAAGTCTTCCCTGCAGCTGCCTTTTTGCCGTTGTGCCGATCAAAACGTGCTGTATATATTTCGAGGCGTATGCGCACTCCTTCTGGGCTTAGAAGGGACATGGTATACTCGATACTCGCTTCCTGAAGCCTGTGTTTTAAAGCGTGGGATTTGTAAACTCCTGAACTTTCGATCATTCTACGCCCTTAAGCCCTTGAGGTTCTAAATGGTGGCTCCAAACACGTAGCTTGTCCTCTGTCAGCAGCAGCAGTGTGGCACACGCGTGGGGCACACGGCTCTTGGTACTCTTGGGATATAGTCTTTTGATCGTCCCCCAGCGTTCATTCCGCACGATGATGAGGCAAAGTCGCGAACCGTGTACGGCACTTAGTATCATCCCTCTCTCCGCCCCGCCCCGCCCCGCCCCGCACAGCACACCCCCGCCGCCGGCTTTGCCAGCCAGTCATTTCCCGAGGCTTTCCGGCAATGTCAATTAATTCCCCGCCGACGCCCCCAAACAGCAAGCGGCATTGACCCCGGCCCGGGCCGGCGATAGGACCCGATCTCAGAGACCCGGATCGGATCCGGCGCCCAGCGGAACAGAAACCATCCTCATTTCTTGGACAATCCCACACGGCCACGGCCACGCTTTGCATCCCGTCGGCCCCTTCGCACCCCAACACAAGCGATTGACTGACCCTCTCTGCGCCAAATGCAACGCGCACGGAGGGTAAAATGAGAGAAAGGAAATGGGAGGGGGGGGGGGGGGTAAGAATTGAGAGAGGTATGACCCGCCCGGGTTTGCCGTACGAACGAACGCGAGCACCGACGGCGCTGCGCTGTGCTGTCTCCTCTTGTTTTTATTCGGTTGTTGGTGTGCGTGTGTGTGTCCCTTTCCGATTGGAGCCGTTTGGGGAGGGGACACAATGGCGCGGGGGCAGAGGGCGTTAGGTGTGTGCGTGTGAGCGCGCACGGCGCCGTCAGCCAGACAAGACGCATTCCCATTGTATAATTAGAAACAACGCGCTACAAACTCTCCCCGCTGTTTGTTTTCTCCGCGTGCTTATTGCTGTGTCGAAGTGCGGCCATGTCGGCGGCGAGAGGGTGCCGGGCCGGCTAGCCGAGCCGAGCCGGGCCGAGCCGAGCCGAGCCGAGCCGAGCCGAGCCGAGCCGAGCCGAGCCGAGCCGAGCCGAGCCGAGCCGAGCCGAGCCGAGCCGAGCCCGCCCGGGGCCGGGGAGTAAAAAAAAATGTCTCGTGACGAGACGACACGGCGACTACTCGCCTGACAGGTAGGCAACCGCGACACGCGGAGGCTCGGCGGGCTTGCCTACCTCCCCCCTGCTGCTCCAGTCCGCACGCTCCCTCTGTCCGTCTGTCTCTCTCCCGCTCTCTCTCCTCGTCCCCCGCCCCATCCTATTCCCTCCCCAGCTGAACGGCTCTTAGGGAAATCACGTGGAACAGCGTTTTTGTTTTTGCTAAATTTGGGTCTGATTGTTGGGGCATACGTGTGCGCGTTCGTGTGGGCGAGACAGAGAGAGGGTAGCGAAATAAGGGAAAGTTGAGGGAAACAACACGGGATGAATAGAGGCGGCGGAAGTGTGACAAAAGAACGCCCAAAGGTTACTCCCATCCCTCCCTTTCCCCCCTCCTCCTCCTCCTCCTCCTGCCCCTCCTCCTCTTCGTCGAGGCCGGCTGCGGGGACCAGTTTCGGTGTCCATGTACGCGTAAATTAGGAATGGTTTGTCGGCCGATGCTTGGCCACGCAGACTGCGCCTTTTTTGAAAAGAGGAAGTCTAACACGATCGGAAGGCCTGCCGCGGTCGTCATAAATATAAGAGGCTCTAGCTGCTCGGCCCTCGTGACGGTGACGGAGCCTCCCCCGGCCCGGCAGCCCGCGGGGGTGGCCGAGGCCGAGGCGTGCTGCTGTGGCAGCGTCGGACTCGCAGCTCCATTTCCCCTGGACGCACTTCTTTTATGGGCCGCCAGGTTATAATACTTGATTGCGGCCCGAGATGGCCTCAGTGACCACACGCATGCACACACACACACACTCCTGTAATTACAAGTATGTAATGTCCCCCTCCGGAGGAATTACGGCAAGAGGGTGGCTGAGATGCATGAGCCCGAACTTGGTCCATAACCGTGTCCAGCGAGGGCCCGGGCGCCGAGCCGACGGGGAAGTCCCCGACGGGAGGCCACAGTGCACTCGTGCTCTCTCTCTCTCTCTCTCTCTCTCTCTCTCTCTCTCTCTCTCTCTCTCTCTCTCTCTCTCTCTCTCTCTCTCTCTCTCTCTCTCTCTGCACACCCGTTCCGGCCGACCCCAGAACTTCCTCCCCACACTAAGCCGTGTTCATGTACCACAAACTTTTCAAACTCCCGCCGCCGCGACGCCAAGACAGGCGCCTTGCTTTATGGGGGTATATCACATCACCGCGCGCGTCAACATCCGCCCCTCCATCTGGAGGCTTTGGCGGGTGTAGCGCCTGCGAGCGCCAGGGTAGGCCAGCCCGCACGACACGTGTGCATGCGGGAGCCACGGCTGCCTACCCACCAGGCGCCGTCTGTGCGCAGGCTGGCCGAGTGAGGGTTATCAAGACCGGAACGCGTCGGCGGTCTTCCCACCAGGAGGACAGCTGCTGCTGTTGTGGCCGCGGCCAGAGGTGAGTTATCGCGCCGAAAGTGTCGACAATATTCAAGGAGGCGAGCTCAGTCAAGAGTAACGTGGGGGTCATTAATTCCTTCCTTCCTCCCTCACTTCCTTTCCTTTTTCCCCGTGGCCTCTTATACCTTCCTTTTTTCTTCCGATCGGTTTCTCTCATACCAAACAGCGCCGCCTTAACTGGTGATTGCAGGCGCGGGGACCGCAGCGGCGGCAGCGGTGGTGGTGGTGGTGGTGGTGGTGGTGGTGGTGGCGGCGGTGGCAGCGGCGGTGGTGGTGGTGGTGGTGGTGGTGGCGGCGGTGGCAGCGGCGGCATCGGCATCCCCGAGCCCCTGGCCCTGTTTATGCTTCTATCATTTTATATCCCGTTGTGATCGCCGGCCTCGCCCCGCCCCGCCCGCCCCGCCAGATGCGCGCAGCCCGCCCTGTCTTCGCCTGCTGTAAACACACTGGCGGTGTGGGCGCGGACGGCCGGTTAGTTTCCAATCAGCCTCTTATTATTTCTCCACCCATTTATAGCCTTGAAGCTTTTTGAAAACGTGGGAACTCCAAATCAAAGCAAAGTCAAGCGATCGGGGTCGAATTTCTGAGCATTTGTCGGTGAATGCGAACGTGAGGTGCTCCCCTCTCCTCCCCTCGCGCGGTGGGCGCTGCGGCCAAGGCCCCCCTCCACTGCGACTGGCGAGCGGCCAAACTCATTTTGGAAGTTCCAATACTGTTTTCACACCTGAACAACGCCCCGAATCCATCACGACGACAGGTGAGGTTGGGCTGTCCGGGGCGGAGGGAGGGGCGCAAGGAGCCCAGGGAGCCGTCGGGACCAGCCTATGACGGCGAGGAGTTACAGGCCGGCCATACTGTGCAACCGTGCATGGGTAAAAGGAAAACTGCACGTACGTGTGTGCGTGTGTGTGTGCGACGAAGTGACAGAGACAGTGTGAGGGTGATGCGGCCAGGGAGATAGAGGGCGGAGCAAGAAAAAACGGTCGCCATATCGTATTTATGCAGAGCAGCAGCAGCGCACTGCCACGCGCCGCTCGGCTCGCCCCGGGGCTAAGTAACCACCACGCCTGCTGCACGCCCGCTGTACGGCCGCTGTACGGCCGCTGCACGCCCGCTATACGGCCCGCCGTGCGAGGAAGTCAACAACAAAACGGCCGCATCCTCGACACGGCACGGCGGGGAGAACCCTTCCCATAACGCGGCGCACGGCGGCACGTGCCCATAACGCCTGCGCCAATAAGCCGCACGCGACGGAGGTAATAACCACGGCCGCCCACCCCTCCGGCCCTCCGGCCTCCGGCACCCTCCCCAACCCTCTCACCCTCCCGCCGACACCTCAGAGACGGCCGGCCAGGAGACATCTGCATCGGAAAACAATATAATCACACCCTAACATCCAGTGCACTCTCAAAAACGCACGCTCGATTTAAGCATTTTCTCATTCGTGTGGGATTTTCTTACATCAAGCAACCGTATTTGAGACTTATGCTTGGTTCTGGAAGGAGCCTAAATACGTCATTCTTGATTCAAGAAAATCTCACAAGCGTAAAAATATGCTTCAATGAAGCACGCATTTTTGAGAGTGTAAAACGTTACCTTATTTGAAAGCTCGAAATTTCACGCAGAAGTACGGAGTATAATGATGTTTGGGTTCGGGGAAGAAAATTTGTGAAATTGAGTGTGCAAAACTGGAGCAAACGAAAAGAAGAATATTCAAAGGCCACAGTGTCACGCGCAGGTCGCGTGGCACAGCAGCTCGTATTCGAATCACAATCACATCATGGGGATGATTCCTTTTTAAAAAGCAGATCACTGCACGGAGCACGCAGATCTGTACGGATCCCCGGGCCTGAGAAGGGTTTGGCGGCGGCACGATGAAGACGTTGTGCGCTCGCACGCGTTATTAGCGGCGGCGTGTGCGTATGCAAAGCGGCCAAGCGGCCAAGCGGGGGGATCTGCATGAAATCGCTATGACGGCGATTCATGAACCGTGTCGGGAGCGGAGCCGAGCCTAACCGTGCCAAAGCGGGGCGCACACAAAAATCAGCGTGGTGTGGGGGGAGGCGGGCCTCGGGCCCCGGCCGTGGGTGTGGCATTAGCCGCATGACATCGGCATGGCAAATCCGAGCCAGCAGCTGAAATATGAAAGGGTTATTACGGCTGTTCCATTTCTGTGTGTATTTGCGCGGGACGTCAGGTGAGCTTCTGCAGCCTACCCGCGCAACGGCAACGACACCGCCGGCGTGTCAACAACTGCGGTACTTGAACCCGCGACCCGCGCCTCCATGCGTTTCGCCTATAATGTTTTCCGGGGTTGGCGGGGCGGACAGGGATGACTCGAGATAAGCGACACGGCCTACTTGTTTTTTACACGGGATTATGACGGATGCTACACGTCGGGGCGGTGTCATCGGCCGTGTCGGGGCCAGGCCGGGGCCGTGGGAGATAGCACTGGGCGACACGCACGCACGCACGCGGCCCGCACGCGGCCCGTGACGACGGCACGCGCCGGCGGCCGACAAATAATGATGAATATGATAAGCGCACGCGCGCCGCCGTAAGAGCGGGCGGCCGCCGCCGTGCCGGAGAGGGCGGGGCGGGCGGGGCGGGCGGGCGGGTGGGGGCGTCCCTGCCCCGTGAACACTCCCCGGAGTGCTGCCACAACTTATCTCAGCGAATCCTCGGACTCGGCGACGCGGTGAATAATTACGGGTTTTGAGTCGCAAATTCTCGGATTTCGCGGCGATGAAGAAAACGCGATGCTACGGCGATGATTAATGAAATGGCAGCGCTGGGGTGGCAGTGTCAGTAGCAGAGTTTCCGCCGATGCGACGACCTCACTGAGGAGCGGTAGCGGTAGCGGCAGCGGCACCCTCTACGCCGCTCTGATCCGCACCCCCGCCGCTGCAGCGCACTGCCCGGCACGTGCCGCCCAGCGCCGCGCGGCGCGGCCAGTCAAAATATTGTCGCCGACGGCGTCCCGTCCCGTCGCCCCGTTCCGGCAGCCGTCCTTGTAGGCCGTGTTGCGCTCCGCTCCGGAAAGGCGTCCTCCGACATGGCCTCCTCGGCTACGCCCCCGGAATTATATGGACCCCTTTCCGAGCTGGAAACGTATTGCGCGCGTTAGCCTCCGCCTCTGCCGCACTGCCTGACCACGCGCCGCAGCGGCGTTTGTATGATAAATCGCTGCGCCCGGAGAGGGAAGCGAGCTAAAATATGGAACGCAGTTTCACATTATCGATTCCGGTATGAGAAATACAGACCGCGCCCACGTTTCGCACCCGCGATTCTGTGGATAGCGGCTGTCGTCCTTGTCTGGCACACAGCGGGCGTGGGCGGGCCGACGGAGACAGAGCTACCCCCGGGCCTGGCCGTCAATGTCAATACAATCCTCCTCACCCCACGAGTGTGGCGCGTGGGAGCGGCAGCCGTGTTGGCAGCGGGCTTTTATCTTACCTGCTTCGTTTTCACGGCTGCACTGCACGAGAGAGAGAGAGAGAGAGAGAGAGAGAGAGAGAGAGAGAGAGAGAGAGAGAGAGAGAGAGAGAGAGAGAGAGAGAGAGAGAGAGAGAGAGAGAGAGAGAGAGAGAGAGAGAGAGAGAGAGAGAGAGAATGCCGAGAAGAATGATAAAATAATATCTCTGTGGTGAGCCTGGCAGTGCCTGGCCCCTGGCCGGCCTGGCTGCACTGTACACCATCTCGGGGCGCCGGACATGAAATATAAAATAATAGCCCTCTTAGCGCCAGGCATCATCTCTCTCTCTCTCTCTCTCTCTCTCTCTCTCTCTCTCTCTCTCTCTCTCTCTCTCCTCGCCGCTCCCGAGGACCCCGTCCCGTCTCGGCCCATCCCCTCGCAGGTACAATGTGATGGGGTCGGTGGGGTAACCCTCGGTGGACTGGAGTAAGGAGTAGTCTTCGACTGGAGTGGCAATGGGTGCAATCTAAGTGAAGCCAACCTCAGTGCAGTCTTCCCGGCGGGGCGAGGGACGAGCCGGGCTAGGCCTAGGGGACCATCCAGTAGTGCGGTGCGTCGTGGTGTGGCGCGGCGTGGAGAGGAGAGGAGCGGCGTGGCGCGGCGTGGCGGTAGGCAGGTAGAGGAGTGAGAAGTGTGCGCCGGCGGGGCCCGGCTTACAGACCGGCCCCGGGCCCCGGCACCCGGAACCCGGGGTCGGACCCCGGGTCTCGCTTTACAGCCCCCCAATAACCATGTTACACGCAGGCCAATGCTGTAGGGATAGGCATTGCCGCTCCAGTCGAAGACTACTCCTTACTCCAGTCTCGGTGGGGTAGGTTGTGTGCTTTGATGGCCGGCGTGCCCCCGCCCGGCCCCCGGATATCAAACTGACCGTCATTTGCCCCGGAAGACGAGGGTTTCGTGAAATATGTCTTGCGCCCCCGACCACCCCCGACCACCCCCGGCCACCCCCCGGCCGCCCCCGGCCGCCCCCGGCCGCCCCCGGCCCAGGGGAAGAGGCCGAGTGCCGATCCGAGTCCCGGACCAGCCTAGCAAGGCAGACGCCTTGCCTGGACGAGAACGCAAGACACGGTCTCAGAATTCGGAGAACGAGAATATTTCGAACCCGAGTCAGACTGCGCGCAGTTAGCTGCACGCGCGCGCGCGCACACACACACACACACACACACACACACACACACACAGTTCGGAAAAAAATCGTTGCAGTCCGAATCATTCAAATGTCCGTTTCCCCGCCCTTGCCTGGTGCACAGCACGGAATAATAACTGCCCTCTCGGCCTCGGTGGCCTCGTTGGCCTCGGCCTCTCCTAGTCCGCGGTCCGCGGGGTCGAGGAGTGGTGGTGGCCGGTTGGCGGCTTCAAGTCTGACCGCGCGCTTCACTTCCACCTCATCGGCTGCCCGAGAGGGCGCCGTGGGCTCTGGCAGCTCTGCGGACAGCGTGAGCTCAGCAGTACCGCCGGCCACCAGGAGGGAGGCGGCGGCCCCGGCCGGCCCCGGCCCGGATGACAGCTGCGCTCCGCCTGTCCGCGAAGGAGAGGAGCAGTACTTGCTAATCCAGGGCCGCGGCAGTGCAGAGGGAGGGACACAGGCCATCGGGTGAAGTCGGTCTAGAGAAGCCCACAGCGCGGCGTATATGCAGGCGTACGCAGGCCTATGCCTCATCTGAGCCTGAAACCGAACCGCAGCGAACCGAACCAAACGCAGCCCTGGACTGGAGGACTCGTATAATGTGTGCAGTGGGGTTCCCCCGGCCGGGCCGCCGCCGGCCGCGGTGACCGGACGTTTGTATGAAATACGGACATCCGGACCGATAAGTCACGCCAGAAGAGCAGATCACGTTAATAATTGAGAGTACGACAGAGAGAGAGAGAGAGAGAGAGAGAGAGAGAGAGAGAGAGAGAGAGAGAGAGAGAGAGAGAGAGGGGGGGGGGGGGGGGGGGGGGGGGGGGAAATAGAGGGGGAGTTAGCGCCGGGAGCTAGCAGCGGGGAGGGGATGCGGCCGAGGGAGGCGGGGTTGAAGGGGGGTCTCAAGACAGGGGAGCCAAGGGCAGGCGATGCGTGAGCAGCGGAAGGAAACAGGACGGGAGAGGAGGGAAGTCCACTGCTGTTGTGTGCCAGAGAGAGAGAGAGAGAGAGAGAGGGGGGGGAGGGGGCAGTAATTGCGATTACTTGTAAGCAGAAGGGATATGGAAAAAGAAGGCGGAAGTGGCTCGGACGTATGGCTCTCCTCCGGACTCGGCTGCTCGCCTTGGAACCGTACCGCCAGGATCCATTCTATATTCTTCCAGAAATATAAATATGAAAATAGCATTCATTCTGTTTCAACAGATATTTTTCCGAAAAAAAAAATAGAACCTTTTTCTAGGCCCTCCAATGACTAAGCCAGCAGTCTGCATTGACTGCAGTGTTGGCTGCAGTGTTGGCTGCAGTGCTGGCTGCAGGGCTGGCTGCAGGGCTGGCTGCAGGGCTGGCTGCAGTGCTGGCTGCAGGGCTGGCTGCAGGGCTGGCTGCAGGGCTGGCTGCAGGGCTGGCTGCAGGGCTGGCTGCAGGGCTGGCTGCAGGGCTGGCTGCAGGGCTGGCTGCAGGGCTGGCTGCAGGGCTGGCTGCAGTGTTGGCTGCAGGGCTGGCTGCAGTGCTGGCTGCAGGGCTGGCTGCAGGGCTGGCTGCAGGGCTGGCTGCAGCTGGCTGGCTGCAGGGCTGGCTGCAGGGCTGGCTGCAGCTGGCTGCAGTGCTGGCTGCAGTGCTGGCTGCTGGCTGCAGGGCTGGCTGCAGGGCTGGCTGCAGGGCTGGCTGCAGGGCTGGCTGGCTGGGCAGTGCCGGCTGCAGGGCTGGCTGCAGGGCTGGCTGCAGGGCTGGCTGCAGGGCTGGCTGCAGTGCTGGCTGCAGGGCTGGCTGCAGGGCTGGCTGCAGGGCTGGCTGCAGGGCTGGCTGCAGGGCTGGCTGCAGGGCTGGCTGCAGGGCTGGCTGCAGGGCTGGCTGCAGGGCTGGCTGCAGGGCTGGCTGCAGGGCTGGCTGCAGGGCTGGCTGCAGGGCTGGCTGCAGGGCTGGCTGCAGGGCTGGCTGCAGGGCTGGCTGCAGGGCTGGCGCGCTGGCTGGCCGGCGTACGCCTCAGTGACCCTCTACATGACACCATGTGCACACGCTCCCACGGCGCCGCCGCACCAGACACATCCAGCAGCGGAGCCTGCGGAGACTTGTGGACGAACCGCGGCACGGGAGCTGCACTAGCGAAGAGACTAGCGCTCTCTGTGTGCGCGCACACACACACACACACACACACACACACACACACACACACACACACACCACGGGCTGGATCTCACAAGGGTTAACTTATAAATCCATCGCGGCCTGAGCTATGCGCCCCACCGTCGCCCATGTCTTTATCATGAAAATCTCTGCCATGCTGTGTGTATCCTATCCCATCCCATCCTCCGGCCTCCGCTCCGGTCTGGTCCTGACGGCGTCGGCAGGCGTTGGCGCGCGCCGCCTCCCCGTGCCGTGCCGTGCCGTGCCGTGCCGTGCGGCGTCCCGCGGGACCTCGCAGCACGCTCTCACTGCGCCCCCCAAGGGCCCTCCCCTCCCCTCCCCTCCCCTCCCCTCCCCTCGCCGGGCCCGGCCGCACCCGCGGGACACCCGGACAGGACACCTCCACTCTCTTCACTTCCACTCCATATCGCCAATTTATCCGATATCCTCCTCCACAAAGACCCCTCCTGCCAGGCCGCTGTGTGTGTGTGTGTGCGTGCGTGCGTGTGTGTGTGTGTGTGTGTGTGTGTGTGTGTGTGTGCGTGCGTGTCAGCGCTCGGCCGCATGCAGTGGCGGTGACAACCAGGCGCAGGGAGGTTTGGGCATGCGCACTGCGCACGCGGTGCGGCGCGGTGTGTCTAGCTGTACATAAGTTCCCCGGTGCCTATCCTGCCCGCACATGTCACTATTTGCAGTGCCGCGGCTCCCACGGCGAAGGACAAGGACGCCGTGACGTCACGCGCGACGCCTCGTCTCCTCCGGTCTGCGGCGCTCCGTGGCCTCGGCGGATCGGCTGCTGCCGTACTGTCGTCGTGTGCGCCGCCGGCTGAGTCACTCGGAGATCGTGAACTGTGTCCACTGACAATTTTCCACAACCACGCGCGGTGACTTATACAACAAAAAGATTGACAGGCCCCCGTCCGCGGCGATTTCTCATACTCATAGTACTGTGCATACTGTGCAGGGGCAGGAGGAGCATGGAGTCGGCGCCGCACGGCCTGGCTATTACAGCCGCGTTAATCTCTGTATAATGTCCGCCCGGATTACCGCACCCTTTCAGCCTCCCACTCACTCCCCTGGGGCGACAAGTGTGAAAATATTGCACGCACCTCTTTTAATAATGGTGTTTTATAATCGGCTCAGCGTGTTTGCACGAGATGGACGGCCGAGATTGGATGCGGCAACGAGAGAGACGGAGATAGCGATCGCACCCCGCCCGATGTGAGCATGTGAGTGCGAGCGAGAGGGCGGCCAGGGAGGGGTGCGCGGGCCGGGCCGGGCGCGAGGGCAGCCCCGGTTAGCCCGCCGAGTGGGAAATTGAAACGTCATGATGGGATTGAGAAATTGTTGGGCGCCGAGGCGACACCGACGCGGCACAGATTTCCCGCTCGTCATCGCGATGGAATAGATGCAAATCCGCTTCCGCTTCATTCTTCCAAAACGCACCGAGGGCGACTAAGTGGCGGTAGCGGGCCGAGCGGACGGCACGGCAAGGCACAGCGAGCGGAAAATCAATTTGGAACACAATTATTTTTTCAGGAAAAAGAAACAACAGCTAAGGCTTATGAGGTACGGCTTAACACCTTAACATTTTAAGTTTTGACGAAAAATAAAATTGAGTTTTTTCGGTTGCAGTATAATGTTTGGACCAGCCCCTGAACACTGCAGGCACTCTAACTGTACAGACACCTGAGCATCTGAGGCTGTACGTTTTTAGACCTCCTCTATCGGCGTTTGTCAACTGTCTAAGTTTGTGGCAAAAATCGCCGCCGCCGTAGTGTCTCTGTCGAAATAAACTAAGAGGGCGGACGGGACGGACTTCTGAGGGGTTAGTTAATTTTCCCCCGCTCAGTGGGGGTGGTCCGGGGACGGCGGTCGCTGGTGTTGGGGGCGGCGGGGGCGGCGGTGGGGCCTCGGAGGCCGCGGAGGCGATGGCTCCCCTGCCGAGCCGGGCCGGCGGTGCTGTGCTCACATCCCGTCAACTTGTTTGTCTTACAGAGGTTTTTTCGTGCTCTTCAGCAGGAAGTTCACTTTTCCATGAGACGGTGGCGGCCCCAGCCGGCAGCCGCGGTGCGGTGCGGTGCGGCATGGGCTGGCCGGCGCCGCTCCGCGCCCCGCGCTGCACGAACAAGCCTTTCTTGAGCAGCATGCGGGCGGATCGCGGCGTGGCAGGGGACTGGACTGGCGGCTTCGCGCCCGCTGTCCGCCGCCGTTCGCCGTTGTTTGTTCAGAGGGGAGTCCTGGCGCGGCGCGGGGTGCTTATTAACCGACACCCATATGCTGGAGGCGCTCCAGGCTGCAGGGCTCCTCAACACCGACATCGCAAATAATGCAGACCCTGTTTTTTCGCGGTCAGGAAAAATAAATATTCAGATTAATTGCCTTTTTTTTAGGGGGGGGGAGTTCGGAATCAAGCAATTGCGTCTTCTCGCCCCCAGTTGTCTTGTGATTCCCATGCAGATGGTTTGGTCTTATCAAGGAAGTGCGAAAGTCCTCATGTTGGCGTGGGGCTGGCGGCCATACGGCTGATGCCGAGATCATCTCCAGCCGGCGGGGCGGGCAGCGGTGCACCGTCTGCTGCTGCTGCCGCCCGCCCACCGCCAGCAGCCACAGCGGGCGGGGCGGGGCGGTACCCGACGGTACCCGCTATACCCACCATTGTATACCCCCGCTGCTGCAATTAGTCAGTCGCGGCCAAGTCCGCGGCCCCCGCTGCCCCCCGCAGCCCCCGCTGCCCCCGCTGCTCCCGCCGCCCCACCGCTCCGAAGCAGTGCAACTGCTGCTCCTTTGCTGCGCTTCCCAGCGCACCGCCGGCCCTGCCGCGTTTTCTGTTTGCAAAGCAAGACGGATGAGAAATTTCGGTGGGGGAATTCGGATGAGTTTGGCTGAGCTCTCAGTGCTCTGACGGCGACCCCGCGAGCCGATGGGCCGCCGTCGGCCGTCGCACTGGCGTCCACGTCGTGGAAAGGAATAAGAACAAGACCCGGCTTTGACGCGGGCGAGCAGGTGTGCGGCGTGGCGCGGCGTGGCGCGGCGTGGCGCGGCGTGGCGCCGGCCCGGGATTGGCTCGTCCACGGCCCGCTTCTCGTTATGATTGGCTGCAGCGCCGCACAAGCGGCTTATTATACTTCTTGACGGCGGCGTGGCGCGGCGTGGCGCGGCTTGGCGGGGCGCTGCGGAGACGCCGCGGGGCGCACGACCTCACCGCGCCGGGGCCGGGAGGGCCGCGATGGATGGAGCGCGGCGAGCCGAGACGGGGCGTGGAGGGAGAGAGAGAGAGAGAGAGAGAGAGAGGGAGTGAGAGAGAGGGCAACGCCTTCACAAAGTTATGATTGGGCCCCAGACGGGGCGTGGCGGCGCGCGGCGACGGCGGCTCGGGGTCTTATGGCGCTCACGGCCAGAAAGTGGGGGAACGATACACTTTTTCCAAGAATATGAATAGACCGTAATAGCAAAATGTGCCAAGTTTTAAAACAATACGGGGGCGAAAATCTATGAAAGTATAAATATGGGATAAATAGTTTTGAAAACCCGACACATAAAAATTGTATTTTTTAGACTTTTTTTTTTTTTTCGCGGAGCCACATTTCGTGTATACGTACTTGAAATTAGTTTTGGGTTTTTCCAAATGAGAATCATGCCGGTGAAAATATCCGCACCAAGCTTTATTTATGCCGTTCCAAGACTTGCGGGAGACGAGTCTGACGAGTGGCTGGTGCTCGGCTGGCGTGGCTCATCAGTGGTGTGCCCCCGTCATGCCCCGCGCCTCGCTTCGCACGCTCTCGCCGTCTCTGCGCTCTGATTGGTCGAGCGGAGCCCCGCGATCCATAAGAAGGCCTCCCGGCCGGCTGGTGGGGGCTGCGGGGGCCTCCACCTCAGGGGGGCACCAGGGGGCACGGACTGCCAACAGCGCGGAGCACGGCGGCTGCCATATCTGCTCGGCCAGCGGCGTGGCAGATAACCTATTGCGGACGCTTGTCGCCTGCGCCCCTGCGGTCGGCGGGGTAGGCAGCCCGGCGGGCACCTCAGTGCTGCGGGGGGGTGCATGGCCACGACGGATAGATATGATAAACCGGCGGCCGGAAGCACCGGAAGGAGCGGCGCGCCGCAGGGGGTCTCGGCAGGGGGCCGCGGGGGGGGGCGGCAGAACGTGTGGCCCGACACCTCCGCTATGAAACATCGGGCCGAGATGGAGCCGATAAGGGGCGGCCAGCGGGCGGCCAGCGGGCGGGGAGAGCAGCAACGGCCGCGGCGTAAGGGGTCCTTCGCAGTCACCACGCGACACGTAATCTTGCGCGAGGAGGTGAGCGCTTGTAACTGTCCGTGGGAGTCGAACCCACCGAGCTCTGCAGCCTCTGCAGCCACACACACTCAGGCCCGTGTCGACGACAGTTTGCTCCAGCACCAGTGTAAAAGGATTCGGAGAATACAGGCCACGTGGCTAGTTGCGAACGCCGCCTAACCCGCGGCCCCAACGGATTTGGCGCCCAAAGTATACCGCTGTTCGAATTCGGTCGAGCGCAGCGCGCTCTAGACGGAAAAGAATGAAACTATGGAGACGTCGCCGGACTAGAAAGCCTCTGCCCCAGGCGGGGCAGTGCCGGCGGCCTGCTGTAGCCTCCGTGGGCCCGGCGTGGCCCGGCGGTACGCGGACAGGTGATGCGATGGGAGTGCTTTCGCGCCCGAGGCCGTGCTGGTGCCGGCCCAGGACGCCTTGTTGTTTGTGGACCCCCGCCGGGACCGGCCGGCGCTGCCACGGACTGGCCAGAGGGAGTTCATTCCGTATTCAGCGCTAGAATGCGTGTACGCGCCACGGAGCGCCGCGAATGGGGGCGGAAGGGGCGGTGGGGGCCGGAGCAGCGTAGGCAGCGGGGGCAGCGGCGGCAGCGGCGGCAGCGGCCGCCTGGGAAGCAGGACTCATATCTTCATTGCCGGCGGCCGGTGCACCCGAGGCACTCACCCGGCCCATTAGCGAGCAGCTACGTGATCCCTATTTGCGCGCATTACACATTTCACATTTAAGTTTTTGGAGGACGTTGATTACAGGCATTTCACCGCTCTGTGTGTTTTGGCCCGTCAGCCCGACAGAGGGCGCGCTGCATCACGGAGCGTTGCATTTGCGCGTCTGATGAATCACAGGCCTTCAACGATATCCTGAATGGGACCGACCGTCACGACCTCTTCGGATGAATGAAAATGATCCCACGCACTTACCTTACCGAAATGGGCAATTGAATAATTAACACGAATTATATTTCCCTTCTCCCTCGCTTTCTGGCGTCGCACACGCTACCCTATGCTCTCGTCAAGAGCTCTCTCTCTCTCTCTCTCTCCTTATGGGAACCAATAGGAGCCTCGTAGCCGCGTCTGCCGTCCATCTCCGTCTGGAAGTAGCCATCAGAATCGGTTTATAAACGCCCCGGGCACCGACACTGCGCGCTGGCAGTAAACGGTGTCGGCGATCGCCTTGTTTCTCTCTCTCTCTCTCTCGCTCTCTGCAGGAGCGACAGAGAGGGGGGTGTGGTTCGGGCGCATCGAAGCCGGCGGGGTCGGCGGACCCTCTTGACGCCTGAAGCAAAGCGAACAGCAAAGCGGTCTGCAATTAAAACGAAACTAGCGGCTGCCTTGACATGAAGGTACCGATGACAGCTTAAGGTTTTCTCTCTCCCGCCCCCTCTATCCTTATAATTCTCTCTGTCTCACACACGGGTGGATGTTGTAGTGGTCTGAATGCCAAAAAACGTCCCCTGCTAAAAAAAAAAGACCAAAAAAAAATAGTCAAAAACTTAGAATATTTGTGCAGATACCGAGCTGCATTTGGAATAACGAGAGCGTTGTTAGGCAAGAACAATAAAATGCAGGCCGAGGTGCACCGCTTTTCAACGCTCCGCGCTGACGAGCCAGTTCCGGGACGGGACCTCCGGCAGAGTTAACACGCCGAGTAAGTTAACAAATCGCCACCTCACCTGGCCAGCGTGCACTCTGCATTCTTTCTCGCTCTCGCACACGCCCTCACGGTGGCGACCGGAAGAGGGAGTGAGAGGGATAGAAGGAGAGTATAAAGCAGGGGGAATAGCTCCGGACGCGTCCCGTAGCAGACACCAGCCAACAACTACTACATACTACCCAGCGCTCCCCTCCGCTTTCTTAAGTTATGACTACGCTTTAGAATTACGCCTTTAATTACATGTTATCATTTTCCGCCAATTAGAGACGCTGAGCGGGGACAGGCGCGAGCGGGCGCGAGCGGGCATGCACCCAGCCACCCGTAATATTTCATTCTCCCTCCCCCCGCTAGCGCGCAGTCTTTCGCGTTTTCATTTTAATATTCAAATTCCCTTCCCCCTTTGCCCCCCCCCCCCCCCCCCCTCTCTCTCTCTCTCTCTCTCTCTCTCTCTCTCTCTCTCTCTCTCTCTCTCTCTCTCTCTCTCTCTCTCTCTCTCTCTCTCTCTCCCCCCCCCCCCCGTGAGGCCACGGCTGCATCCGAGATGGCCAAAAACACACCAACAAACGATTCCTACCTGTTGTTGGGCCTGTTTCATACGCCATACGAGAGCCTGCCACACCACCCGCGACGCGCAGAGCCCGCTGCCCAACCATAAAATAAACAATAAATTACCAACAAATACATACGAATTATATGCACACACATATATATTGTGTGTGTGTGTGTGTGTGTATGTGTGTGCGCACGCCACAGCTTGCCATAAATTCTACTCTAAAACAGTCCAGAGAACGGAATCCAATGCCACAACCCCCGCGTTCGAAATAGTAGACATATTTTTCGTACAGAGAGACGGCGTAAAACGTATATCGGAGGCAACATTTCTTAGTTTATTTAGAAGCAACAGAAAATCGTTATGGTTGTGGCGGTGGTGTGGGGGTGGCAAAGAGAGACGTCAGGGCGGCAGGGCGTCTGCCAGCGTCATAAAGGAAGTCACGCGCTGTTAATTTCGCCACATACAACAAGCCGGCGGCAGTCTGCTTTGCATTGCTGCACACGCAAAACAGCATGGGCGGCATGAGCTCACTGACGTCCCAAATATTTCACGAAAAAAAAAAAAAAAACCAAGCGCACACACATTCGCGAGGAAGAAGTGGCTCTGCTTTGCCGTAAAGACAACCGAAAATGTCATCTCTATGTTTCGTTTCCTGACAATAACTGTGACCAGCCTCTAGAAGGTGTGAAGTTTGAATAACAGGATCTCGCGAGACGCCCGAAATCCGGTTCAAGCTGAGCGGTAACTCGACCACGGCGGAGGCGGCGGGGAACACTGTCACAGACTGCCGCGGCCGGGACACCCGCGGAGAGGACTTCCGCCCCCCCCCCCCCCCTCCCCCTCTCCCTCCCTCCCTCCCTCCCTCTCACGCACACTTTCAGTCGCGGGTTTCATCACGAAGCCTTCTCTTTGCGGAGTAGTTTTGGGTTTCGCGTTGCTCGCGCTGCCGGACTCGCGGCAGCGTGGCTCTCGTCTCTGCTTGCGAGATGGCGAGACGTTTGCCCAATTATTTCCCGAGTAATTACCGGGGAGAAAGTGTCGGCGGGGATTTGCATACAGTGGCGGCGACGCCAGCGCCCCCTCGCGGTCGCGCCGCGTAACTAGCGCCGCCCAGCGCCGCCGCAGTTACCGCAAGGAAAAGGGGCGCGCGCCTGCCGGGATTCGAACCTGCGGCAGCGGCGGCGGGCTGCCTGTATCGCCAAGGTTTGGAATGGGAACAGTATACCGAAATTTGATGAAGCTGTGCAGAAAGTATGGCCGTGGCGCCGAGCATCCCCTTTGGGGGCCGCGCGGGTGCCTGGAAATGAAGAGATCCATTCTCCTTCTGCATCCCATTGTGCGATGCGATCTGGCGGCTGCGGCTGCGGTGGCCGGTGAGGGCCGTGAGCACGCCGCTCCCAGCAGAGCCACCGCACCAGAGCCACCTGAAAAATGTTTCCATTTCCTTGTTTGTAATTCGATGCGACGCCATATCGGCCGAGTCAGCAGACGAGTGCCGGGCAGTGCCGGGCAGTGTCGGGTCCCGGGGGCGCGGGGGGGGGGGGGGGGGACGCAGCCGCGGGGGTCGGCGGGGGTCGCAGCGGCCGCCGACTCTCACCACCACCACTCTAATTGAAGAAGCCAGTGCAGTGGCCACATGGCATTGTGTGGTTTCCGTACACCACATAGGTCAAACAACAGAGCAGACGGGCCTCTGCTTTTGCAACACAATCAGAGGCGGCCACAGACCAAATAGCCAGACTAGGAACAATGCGTGGCCAGCAGCTGGGCTGGGCTGGCCTGGGCCGTGAGCACGCGCCTACAGCGACATGACTGAACGAGGCACAGGCACCTGGCCGTGGTCCCTCTCCAGCCTGCATGCATCTCATGCATCTCATGGCAGCCATGGCGGCCGGGTAAGTGGGTCACTTCCATAATGACGGCCCATGAGCGGGGCGGGGCCGGGGCGGGGCCCCATAGTGCCCCAGAGCTCCCCTCATGGCGCCGCGCTGTGCACATATATCGCCCATAACGCTCCGTCCTTGTCGCACAGCCGGGCAGACGCGGCCGCGCGGCTCGGCGGGACAGAGAGAGGCGAGCGGTCGACGTATTGTCAGCGGCAGAGACTGCAATCCCGGCCGGAAGCGCTTATGATGACGTCCGCCCATTTCCGGTGGTGCTCTGGCCGTGTATCGATTGCGAGGTGGCCTGGCGCGGCCGGACAGCGGACAGCGATGGGCCACCAGCCGCCACTGGGTCACCTGCCGTGTCCAGTCATACGTCAGGCCAACCCGAGCAGAACCGCGTCCAAATTAAATTGCCCGTGCCCAAACAATAATTCAGACGGCCTTGTCAAATTTTGATCGCGAGGAACGTCATCGTCATTCATTCATTCGTTCATTCATTCGTTCACTCATTTGTTCACTCATTTGTTCATCCATTTGTTCATTCGTTCATTCATTCATTCGTTCATTCATTTCGCTCGTATTTCCTTTCATGCATTTGTGCATTCCTTCGCGCCGGCCTGCGCCCACGGTGTACGATCGTAATCGCCATTTACTCAGACAACGACTCCCATTCCATTTTTTGTGGTGCCGGGCTGGTCTGTGCTGCGCTGTGCTGCGATCCACTGGCGCTACGGCCGAGGCTGGGCCGGCCGGGGCTCGGCGGGGGCAGCGACAGGTGGCCGACAATATCACAATCGGTGGTCGCGAGTGCCGGAGGGGGCCTCTGCGGCCCCAGGGGGAATCCGGCGGGGGCGGCGGGGGCGGCGGGGGCGGCGGGAGCCACAACCAGGTAAACGCCATGCACACTGGAAGAGGGGGCCAGGGCGCAGCGACCGTCAAAGTGCGGGCCGCGACCGCGGAACTGTGGCGGAACCGCCGGCACCCGGGGCGGCGGGGCGGCGGCCCAACGGGGACCTCTGGACGGGTCCTACGGACAGGGCCTATGGAAGGGACCCTCTGGCCGGGGAGGACCCCGTTCGCTGCGCCAAATAACCTAACAAGCAGAGGAATCAAAGGCGTGATTCCCTAAACCACCGGGAGATTACCCGGTCGCTGCCCCCCAGGAGGACTTCGCAGGTCCGCGGCGGTGCCTGGAGGTTCTCTGCCTTCCAGGAGGACTTCTGAAGTCCGCGGCGGTGCCTGGAGGTTCTCTGCCTTCCAGGGGGACTTCTGAGGTCCGCGGCGGTGCCAAGAGGTTCTCTGCCTTCCAGGAGGACTTATGAGGTCCGCGGCGGTGCCTGGAGGTTCTCTGCCTTCCAGGAGGACTTATGAGGTCCGCGGCGGTGTCTGGAGGTTCTCTGCCTTCCAGGGGGACTTCTGAGGTCCGCGGCGGTGCCAAGAGGTTCTCTGCCTTCCAGGAGGACTTATGAGGTCCGCGGCGGTGCCAAGAGGTTCTCTGCCTTCCAGGAGGACTTATGAGGTCCGCGGCGGTGCCAAGAGGTTCTCTGCCTTCCAGGAGGACTTATGAGGTCCGCGGCGGTGCCTGGAGGTTCTCTGCCTTCCAGGAGGACTTCTGAAGTCCGCGGCAGTGCCTGAAGGTTCTCAGGAGCGCGGGCGCCTCCTCGTAGAGCGGGCACCAACCACTGGCGCTCCGTTCGGTCTGGTACATGGCTCCTCATACCCCCGGACACAGCTTGGTGGTCCAAGCCGCAGTGTGGGATTAATCTGTGCTGCGATGGGAAATTGCGGGGGCAAATGAAGGCGGACTGATCGCCGCGCCTGCCGCCGCAAAGCTCTCTATGGATGGACCAATCTTATTGGCGGCCGGATAACAAGCGAGTGGATGCCGGAAGCGGAAGGCGGGGGCGGGGGCGGGGCTGGGGGCGGTATGTGCGGACCGGACTGGCAGATAACGCGGGGCGCCGGTCCGGGCCGAGATGAGGCGGCTCAGTGCTAAGTCCCATCAGTCTCCGCGGACGGCAGCCAGGGTCCGAAGCCTGATGCCATCGTTCTTAATTCGGACGCACTTTTCTTATTGTTTCTCTATCGCCGGCCAGCAGGCAGGCATCACGAACGACGGCGCCAAGATTCAAAACGGGAAGAAGGGAGCGCACTGGGCCGTGCTAAGATATCGACAGCGTTTGTGTGCTACAAGTTGCTGCCCCCGCCGCCCCCGCCGCCCCCGCCCACCTGATAGCAGGGCGATAGGCCGCGCGCTGTGAGTGACCATTCATCCAAAGTCAGAGCGAGATGGATCTCTTTGGGTGCAAAGCCTCTTCAATTTACCCAAAGTGCTGTGCGGCGTTCCGCCGCGGCCGCCCCGTGTCACGACCATATATATAGATATATCTATCTCTCTCGCACCCGTGTACGCCGCCGCGAGAGAGGGAGATACACCCGCGGCTCCATTCAAAACCTCGTCTCATTTTATCACGCAGATTTATGAAAGGCGCCGGTCAGGCCAGCGACCGCGCCGGCTGGGCACCGCCTGAGCGATGCTAGCGCCCCGAGATGGACGGTCCGACCCCTGGACCCCCGCTAACTGAATCAACCCTCTGCCTCATAACCGGACCAAGACGGACGCCCCAACGTGGCACCGACAGAAACATCCAAATCCTCCGCAACGCCAAAATCCCGCACCAATTTTCTATCTACCGAGGGGTCTGCGTCGTTGCAGTGTCTTTTTGGCGTTCAACTCCTGGTTCACCGGTTCCACGAAAGTCTGGGATAAGGACCCACCCATTTTCCTCTAATAATTTTTCGGATCTCAGGGGATCAACTTCCATGTGGATTCAATATACTAATGAACATATAACAACATCTGCTTCCATGACATTTTGTTGTTCACATAATGTAAGTATTATATTATAAATGTTATAAAGAATTATAAGAGGTATTATAGGGTTGTGTACGAAGTACTATCCGAGTCGGTCCCCCTCGCCGGGGCCGGGGCAGTGCCAGAGTGCACTGCGGGGTCTCCTCTGGCCGCCTCTGACATGGTCACTTGCCACTCACCGGCCAACGGGGTCAGCGAGCGACGGCAGTGACCGCTTATAAAAGCGATGCAGGTGCCTCGGACCGTCCCGGACACTCGTGTGTGACACGCCAGTGACACGTTCGCTTACACGTCCGGCAGGCGCGCTCAAGACGGACATGAATAATTGTTGCAGAGAGAGAGAGAGAGAGAGAGAGAGAGAGAGAGAGAGAGAGAGAGAGAGAGAGAGAGAGAGAGAGAGAGAGAGAGAGAGAGAGAAAGGAGAGACAGAGACAGAGGGAAGGGGAGGGAAGGAGGATACGGGCATTATGTGTGATCGACATGCAAGGGGGAACAGGGAAGTCCGGTCGTTGCCGGCCACTTCCAGGCTGTGCCGGGCGGTGCCGAGCTGGGCTTGGTGACGGCGGACATGCCACCCGCATCCCCGACAAGGAGGCGGCCGTGTTTTTATTCACGACACACTTCTCATTCCGACTCCTTGGCAGCAGTTAATTTAAAACAAAAAGGAAATTTTGCTTTTAAAAAACTAACCGAGTATTCTTTGATCTACTGTAAGTTTCTCATACTGGCTGCGGACAGCCTGCAGCGGAGGACTGTCCCCGCGGTCGTCCTCGATATGAAGGGTCCTGCAATGCCCTGCTGACCCTCCACCCGCTGCCCTTGTCCCCGGGGTAATAACTTTATGACGCCCGTGTCAATAAGAAAAGAGAGAGAGAGAGAGAGAGAGAGAGAGAGAGAGAGAGAGAGAGAGAGAGAGAGAGAGAGAGAGAGAGAGAGAGAGAGAGAGAGAGAGAGAGAAGAAGAAGAAGAGAGAAAGGGAGGACATCCCCATTACACGGGCAATGCGTCGTGTTTGCGTCGCTGGTCCGCGGAAAAAGATGAGACTGTTTTTCGGACAGCCAACGTTGCCGGCCCCCACCGGCCCCCGCCTCCTCAGCCGCGACCCTCGCCGCTGGCCATATCTGGCCGCGCGCACCATATTGGCCGGCCACCCGCTCTCGCCATAAAACATCGAAAGAATATCAGAAATCCCACATGACAAAGTAGGGCAGGGCGGATAGCCCTTGGCCGAGCCCTCGGACCTCGGAACGGAACTCCTCATCCCTGAGAGGGGAGGAGAGGGGAGGGGAGGGGAGGTGAGGGGGTGGCAGGGAGAAAGGATAACGCTCCGCACATCGGAAAACCATCAGGGCCCACCTACATGGTATTTCACGTCATATGCACGTACTGTATTATTCTTGCGACTTGTTTTTCCGTCCATTTCGAGCAGTGCCGTCGATGAGCCGGTGCCGTATGCGACGCAGTTGGCTCCCCTGCCGCCGGGGCGGCGGCGTCTCCTGATCCATATCTGTGACGTCATCGAGCAGGCGATCCGGACTGACAGGAGCCGGGCCGAGCCGGGCTACTGCCGGCTCCTGCAGTGGTCATTAGGGCAGCCGGCCTGCCGGTCAGACGTCACCAGGATGACGGCGACGATGAAGACGAAGGCGACGACGAGGGTGATGGCGACCGACAGGCGGTTTTCGACTTGATATGAATCCGCTGTGAGCCCGGCTGAGCCTGGCTGGCCATGACCATCGCAGAACAGCCGGCAATGGTCATTACGAATCAAAATAACGTTCCTGCTTTGATAGGGCTTGAGGCATTACCATGAAGGGTTACCACGACCACCGCGGCCGACCACACGTGCCGTCGTCAAAATGGAGATGTCCGCGATACGAGGTGCCATTTGTCAAAACACGGCCGGGAGGGTTACAGAACGGCTGGCGATGAGATATGAGAGCTGCCTGGGCGGTGCCGGGCCGGGGCAGCCTGCCCTGCCTGCCCTGCCTGCCCTGCCCGAGCTGCCCGGGACTATTCATTCACGTAGGCTTGTAATCCATTTGGATGCAGGTACTACGGCGGGCCCCGGCCTCTCGTGTGTGTCCGCGAACGGCTGCGGTCGGCAACGCCTTCATTCATGAGAAGGGAAGGGGGACCCGAAACCGAAAAGCGCCGTATTAAAAATACGGTAAGATTTCATCGACAGATCGAATTGGTAAGAGGGGGAGGCAGGCCATAAGGGCATTATACAGTTCGGGAGGGGTGCGGTGCTGGCACTGACCCGAGAGTGGGACGAGTCAGGAGGTTCGGGTCAGTCCGAAACAGCCGATCCGACGATAGACGGAAAAATCGAGTGGAGATCCTGTTGAGCACGAGCACGGCCCCATGTGGTCAGCGGGGCAGGACTGCGGCGGGCGGTGGGCCGGGACAACTCCAAACCACAACGACGGTCTAACACGCGGGGAACTGCAGACTGGCCTGCCATACCTTACGGTTTGGTGGCCAGAGTCCGATACCCCGGCACGTTTGAGAGGTTTCTGCTCTGCCGACAGCAATCAAGGTGAGGAGACAGAGACACTCAGTGCTCCCCTGCCCTCCCGGCCGCTAATACTGCGTGTAATACAGGAGGCTCTCTGTCGCCCTGTATAATGCACCTGCCGGGCGAGCCATCTGCCGGACACGGGCCGTGCGGGGGGGGGGGGGGGCGTGTGTGCGCGTGCGTGTGTGCGTGCGCGCGGGGCAGGTGGGAATACGCTGATTGAACACCGTATGAATATTTCGCCATGACGCAGTGCGCGTGACGAGTGGCGTCACGGTCAGATCGCTGCCGGGGGAACAGAACACGCGGCGGCCACTGGACAGCAGCGCCGCACTGCACGACATCGGCATTCATTATACACACATCCTCCACAACGCGTACTCCGTCCCGGAGAGCGAATCACAGACGTCACTGCGCGTCACTCCACTCCATGACCGTGCTCAAGAACCTTCTTGAGACATCGTCCGTAGCTCTCCCCTGCGAGCGCCGGGGTAGGCCAGCCCGCACGACACGCGTGCATGCGGAGGCCGTGGTTGCCTACCCAGCAGGCGCCTCGTGAACCGCATCACGTCGGCGCGGCACCGCTGGCTCAAGCTGCGGCCCGGTGGGGCGTTGGCGCGGGGTGAGAGTCCCCTCAAGGATGAAAAATCCATCCGCGCGTCGCACGCCGCATGCCCTGGACTTGTCGATGCCGGAGTATATGATATTCCGGGGCGGCAGCGCTGGTCCCGCCGGTCCTCCCCTGGGGACTGCGGTCTGCTTTCTCACCCCGTTCTCGCGAGATGTTATTTTTTTTCCCGCCCCTGCTGCACGCTGCTTCCTTTCCCTCCTTCCATTTTATTCTCCCCCTCATCCGGCCGCGACATGTTTCCATACATTTGGCATGGTTTTGCATGCTTTAACCCCTTCCCTCCCGCGTGGCAACCTGTCGAGCGCCGTGTGCCGTATGCGTGTGCCGTGTGTGCCGCGTGTCGCCTAGGGAGCGCTCAGGGCTCCCGGAGTCCCCAGCCTCACTCACGTCTGTCCCGTTGCCACTCCAGAGATTCTTCCATCAAATTTCAGGGTTGGCTCCTGGAATATTTTTTTCAGGCGTCGCACGAACTAAATGTAGGGCTAAAGGCTAAGCGCCCAGACCTGGCGCTGCACTCAGCAGGCGTACGACGGCACCACCACCACGAGGCCCTCCATGAGGGCGGTTAGGGCAATTACAGCGGGGAGCGCGACGGGGGAAATAGCCGAAAACTGGTCGGGCGTCACATGCAGCGCTGCAGCGTGCCCGTCACAGCCGAGGAGGCCGTCAGTCAGCAGGCCGTGCGGGGCCCCGGCCACCCTCACCTGCGCGCTGGAGTATTTCTCATACCGCCGCCGCCACGTCGGCGGTCCGGGTGCCGCGGGTCCCGCGGGGACGCCAGGCTCCGCCGAGCTCCGCCGGGGCTTCGCTCCGTCACACGCGGAAAAATAGAAAATTGCGGCAAAAATGGAATGTGTGTTTTATGGATGGATGGAGTGATTCACGGGTGACACTAAACGGATAGCTTCTGGCCTCCCCTGCCGCCTCCTCCCCGAAGCGCCGCCGCTGCCGCCGCCGCAAGTCGGGTTATTTTTCTCTTACTTTATGGCGCCGGCCTCAACCTCTCGATCATGCAGTGTCAGGTTGGCCGTATCCGAAGCCCGCCGCGCCACCGGGCCAGCGGTGCCCGCGGTGCGCCATAGGGGGATGATTCGGAGCAGAGAAATAAAAAAGGAAAAAACAAACACGGGATGGCAGAAATGGGATAGTTTTGGCGTATTTTTCACCGGCGGAGAGTCTGCAATGATAAATTCCCCCAAGCCGGCTCGGCTCTCCTCCCGGCCAGCTTGCATTCGGGTTGCCTACCCAGCGTCCGAAAGGGGCCGCGGGTGGGAGGGACTGAGCATAGCTGACAGTAGACATAATAACTACTTACTTCACCATCAACAAATTTTGGTTTCTAGATTTCTTTTTTCGACATAAGAGGTGTTGCTGCGACTTTGAGTTGTTTTTTTTTGTTTGTTTTTTTTTTTTTACAGAGAGTTGTCGAAAGCCGGTGCGCGGCCGCGGCCCACTCGCGGGACTCGCTTCGGTTTGGTTCCGTCTCCTCGTAAAAAGGGCCTGAATTTATTATTCGCGCGCTCTGCGCCCTGTGGCCCGCGAGTCCGCGTGAGCATCGATAACCCCCTCCCTCCCTCTCACTCGCTTGCCTCTCGCCTCTCGCACCCTCTCTCTCTCTCTCTTTCCCTCCCTCCCTGTCTCCCGCGGTGGGCACGCTGTATCCCGAATGTCGCGGGGGCCTTCCGTTGTGCTCTGCAAGTGCAGGGACATGTCCGACGGGAAGGGTCTTTTCTCTTCCGAGGCGGAAACGATTTTGCAAAGAATCCGCAGACCCTTCTTTTTATTATTTTCTTTTTTTTTTGCGATCACCGATCCGTGGCATAAGGAGTGGGCCCAAAGATGCGGATTGGCCGAATCTATCTTAATCCAGTCCCATAGTCGCCCAGCAGACGGTTCCCCCTTTCCAGTTACAATATTTCGGCAAATAAAAAGAAATGCGTGTCAGCTTGGCGAGAGGAGCTTGGGGTGCGGGCAAACGGAGGGGGTTGGAAGGAGAACGCGAGCGAGCGAGAGAGAGAGAGAGAGAGAGAGAGAGAGAGAGAGAGAGAGAGAGAGAGAGAGAGAGAGAGAGAGAGAGAGAGAGGCTGAGGCGGCGATCGAGGCGCCGCGGCAAGATCGAAACTTATTCCCGTATTGAATATTTCAGCGATCGCGGCGCTTCGGCCCGCCTCGGCCCCAAAGGGAGGGGGAGAGGGGAGGGGGGAGGGGGCTTGCTCCACTCGGCTCCGCTCGGCTCCGCTCCGCTCCCCCCTCCGTCATACTCAAGACATTTTAAGTGGATCCCCCTCTTAGGGAATAACTGATCAGTGCCCGCGCCGCACCGCACTGCGGCCAGACTTTGGCAAGAAAGTGCCCCAGCATGCTGCCGCCCCCGCCCGCCCCCGGCCCGCCCCCGGCCGCCCCCGGACCGCGCGGGCTGTGTTGACATTTCGTCGTGTCGAGCCAACCGCCTCCCGCGACTCCGAACCAAGCAGCTAGGCGGCCGATTCTGCCGAAATGAACTTTCCGAAGGGAAAGGGATAAAAATGGCTGTGGCTGGCTGGAACGTACTTACACCGGGAGAGAGAGACAGAGAGTAGGAGGGAGAGAGAGGGAGGGAGAGAGACTCCTCTCCTCGGGCCAGACGTGAAGTGCTGAGTAGCTAAGGGCAGTCGTGGTCGCGGGGGCGGCGGAGGCGGTGGGGGTGGCGGGGGCGGCGAGGATCATAAGATTGCCGCCAGGAGGCCCTACTCCGCGCCACGCCACGCCGAGTTTGGCGGGATGCCATAAGTCCCTCCGCTGCTCTTCCGATGCAGCAAAAGGTATACGTATCTCTCCGGGCCCGACTCTCACACTCACACACACCAACACACACACACCAACACACACACACCACACACACACACACACACACACACACACACACACACACACACACACACACACACACACACACACACACACCAACACACACACACACTCCCTCGTCGTTCAGGCAGGGCCAAAATGAAATGATATAAAAAGTTAGCGGGTGGGAAAGGGGAGGGGTGGGTGAAGGGTGGTCGGGCAGGTTTATAGAGCAGAGTCCCGGCGGTCCCGGCAGTGCCCGGAGCTTCGGCGGTGGGTCAGAGAAATTCCCTCCGATATGTTTAGAATCTGGAGCGATACTGCACGGTGGCGCGGCTGGGCACGGCCCCACTGCTGTCGGGGTAGGAGCTAGCGCCTGCGCGTCTCCGGTCTTTAGTACCTTTTCCAGCAGCGTTTGAAACGCGTCCAGCTGATTCGACGGCCAGAGTCGTAAGCCTCGAGCAACGACGTAATAAGGTTTCCTACGGAAGCTGAGGGACAAGAAGCATTCCTGCCCGGGAGTTCCCCGTGAGCGGATATGAGAATGCGTTTGGAGGTCGCAGACCGGCCATTCGGCGAGGTGCTTGTGCACGTAGATTTCTCATACCTGGAGAGTCCGTTGTCTCCGAGTGGGGTTGTTCTCCAGCTTTCTGGGCTCGGACATGCCTGCGAGCAGCCTGGGGATATGTCGCAGGAAACACGAATCACGGTCTGGGCTGGCTGCCACATGCCCTGCCCGTCCCAGCGGCTGGATGCCGGCTGCCGGCGGAGAAAAATGACGCACGCCAAACGGCGCAGCGACCGCCATTGCGTCAAAATCAAAAGTTGACACTGGCGCCGGTGGCGCCGGCGATGCCGTGCCGGTGCGGGCCGATGGTTATCGAGGGGATCCAGGAGATCCGGACCGCAGCCGAAGCAGGTAGAATCCTTCCCCATTCAGGCCGGGGGTGGATCGGGACATTTTACAAAACACCTTCCCAGCAAAACACACGCTCACACAGACCCCACGACGGAAACAAAAGTTTTGGTTGCGCATAATAGAGCCATCCTTTATTCGGCCCACCTAATTTCTCATCGTACGGTGCGGGCTGCACTGTGTGTTGCAGTATCGATTGGGATTTGTGTGTGTGTGTGTGTGTGTGTGTGTGTGTGTGTGTGTGTGTGTGTGTGTGTGTGTGTGTGTGTGTGTGGGGAGAACGGTTTTCACAGTAACCGGCAGCGTTCCGGTGACAGAAGGGTCTGTCTCAGGCAGGTACCGTCCGCCCGCTGGCTGCCGCTGGCCCCAGACGTAGATACAGGCTGGCGCCAGTGCCCGGCCTCAAGATAACGTACGAATTACGCCCTGCGACAGATTTATGAAAGGCCGTGTTTCATTTTGTCCCACATTTTAACCCTGGCCGGGGCGTCCCATATTGTGGGCACGGCTATCACACAGAGAGGAGCCACAGGGGGAAAAAAACAAGAAAACGTCGCCCTGCGTAGGTATTCGAACCCACGACCCGGCCGATGCAGGGATCGCAGCAGTCGTCGCTATGTATACGCTGCGCATCCAATATCCTCGCGTCGCGCACTTTTCCGCGACGTTTTTACGCGCAGCAGCAGCAGCCAGCAACTCCCCGCGGACCCCGAGGACCACCAGCAGGCCAAAGGGCCAAGGGCCAGAGGGCCAAGGGACGGCCAAGGGACGGCACAGGCATTACATGATATGTGAGGAAACTATATACTGCGAGTGCTTCCCGCGGGACCACATCAATATAAGGGAAGGCCGGCGCGGCACGCTTGACCAGCGCCGGCGGGGGCGGGCCGGGGGCGGCTGGGGGCGGGCTGGGGGCAGAGCGGGGCCGCGGCGAGAAACTTCTCCCTCGTCTGCATACGAGTGGCGCGCGGGGAGTTTGAAATACGACGTGTGAGGGCGTTGGTGTGCGCCCGGGGGCCGGGGGCAGGCCGGGGGCAGGCCGGGGGCCGGAGGCTGCCAATGGCCGGGGGACGGGCCTTCAGCCGGGGCTCCAGCCGGGGTTGGCTTGTATGGTTGTGTCGATACCAATAGAAATGCCGCACAGCCCGGGACGTCCGGAGCGTATTGGAGCCCCCAGGCACCCCTGATTTGGCTCCCTGATTCGCTAGCCGACTAAGATATCCGGGTGAAGTTGTGACCACTGTGTCCGTCGGACAGGTGGTGTCGTGTGCGACACGGGCCCAGGTTCGAACACCACCGCAGCGGCCGGGTAGGTTTTACTGCGTGCTTTGGCCTCCGCTCCACCGCTGGCTCCCCCGGCCCGAGCCCGGCAGGCGGACGGCAGCCAGCGGCAGGGGCTCCCCGCCAACCTCACACCTCCGCGAATTTCCACAATCACCCCTTCAATCGTAATGTCTTTGGCGCAAATATAAAAGCGCACGGCTGCCGGTTGGGGTGGGGTGTCCGGCAGGGCGGGGCGGCGGGGCGGCGGGGCGGCGGGGCGGCGGCCGGTGTCCAGCAGGGGGACCCGTAAACTGTCGAGGCGTTTAGATGGGAGAGACGGCGACGCCAGGGGGAGTGACCAACGGGTCCCCGAGGACTTCCCCGTTTCCCTTTTTCCATCAAAAAATAAAAATCGGGGGAGTGGGCGAGGCGTGTTGGGTCTGGTGGGCCTGGTCCGAGGGCAGGGCCGGCAGGGCCGGGTAGGGTCACTCTCGGTATACTTACAAACACGGCCGCCAAAGGGAGTGGAGAGGGCAGGGCCGGGAAACTAACCGTGCATGTTGTCGGCGCCGATACATCACACAATATCAGTTGTCACCCCCGCTCCGGCGCCGACTCGGGGGTTTTGTAGGCGGCGGCGGACTGTGCGCAAAAAACACAGAGCAGGGGTGCAGCTGGGGCAAGAAAATCACGCTCGCGGAGTCGGTATTTGAACCCGTGCGCGCCCTCCAGGTCGACTTGAGACCCACCGAGTTTTTACGCGCAAGAGTGTGATTTTCGGCGGGCGCGTGCCGTCGACCCCTGCCGACGGTGCAGCAGGGGTTGGGGGTTGGCCGCAATAGAGAGAGAGAGAGAGAGAGAGAGAGAGAGAGAGAGAGAGAGAGAGAGAGAGAGAGAGAGAGAGAGAGAGAGAGAGAGAGAGAGAGAGGGGGGGGGGGAGAGCCAGGCCCGGTTTTTGTTCGTTTCGGCGTCGCTGCAACTATTTCCATCATTAGCCGCGAGTGTGTACGACACAAAACTTTTAAATGAAGGGCGCGAAATCGTCCGCAGCAGCGACACGGCGAGGCGGCCGACGGCCACTGCTGCAGCAGCAGAGCAGCAGCAGAGCAGCAGTGCTCCGCCAAGTCATCGCCGGCTTTTTCACGTCTCGTTGTTTACGTTTCTGTCACGGGCCGCGGGCCGCACTTGTTTGATTTCAATGACGTGTGACTCGCGTGCCGTGCCGTGCCGTGCCGTGCCGTGCCGTGCCGTGCCGTGCCGTGGCCGCAGCCGCCGCAGGTCGCTGCCATGTCTTCGCCCTGCAGCCGCCCTACCCGACCAGGACCACGATGATGGCATTCGAGGAGGACGCGTTTGATCAGCAGAGCGCGGCGCCCTGGCCTCGGCTGGCCTCGGCTGGCCTCGGCTGGCCTCGACGCGGCCCTCTCGCCGGGGCGTGGCGGAGCGGGCGGGGGTGAGGCGGGGCCGGAGGGCGGCCGGCTTGTTAATATGGACCCACATTGTGAACGGAAGCGGGCGAGATGGAGTGGAAGCCGCCGCCACCCGCTGCCGCCCCGCCACCATCCACCCCCTGCTGAGGTTGGCATAAAGTCCCCCGCATAGCCTCGCCGCGCCCTGGCCTGGCTGGCTGCCTCTCAATTCGCGACAATTTTCGTATTAAAATCGTCTCCCCTCCCGGTCCGGGCTCTCCCCCAGCCCCAGCACCCAGTGGAGTGGAGTGGAGTGGGGGCGGCCCTGCGGACAGCCGGGCCACGGGCGGCCGGGCCGGGCCGGGCCGGGCCGGGCGCGCCACCCCTGCTGGCATTCGCACTACTCGCTAATAATCCAGCCAGGAGGCACATCTGGGCCAGATCTGCGGCGGGCGGCAGCGTGGCCCCGGGCATTAGCCGGTGACCCCCGGCGGGCTGCGTACGGAGCGGAGGGAGGGCGGGCCGAGCCGCCCCCAGCCGCGGATGCAGCCCCGACCGCGCCACCGCTGGTCACAGCTTGGTCACTACCTGGAGTACGTTCACTGGGGCCCCACTAATTCGTTTTACTCAAATTCCCAACTGAGGACGATCCTAGAGGACGCGGGCACTCGACGATGCCCCCGACGGCCACACAGTGTCCTGGAGGTGCGCCGGGTGCGCGCACGCAGGGCGTCGCGGCCGGGCCGGGCATTGTGGGCCCCGCCCGTGTGCGCCGTGTTAGGGGGCCGAGGCCTCCTCCCCCCCCCCCCCCTTCCCTCTTCCTCTGCTATTTTTACGCTACAAATGCCGCTCCGTCTCCAAGCCCTCTGTCGTTCGTCCCATTTTTCTTTTCTTTCGCGTGCCGCATGGCCCGGCCCCGGCCCCGGCCCTCTGGCCTCCCGGCCCCGCTGCACCGCACCGCACTGCACCGCACCGCGCACTGCGCCGGGGCCGTGCCGCGCCGGGGCCGGGGTAGAGGGAGAGGACCTACACTATACGGACGGGGACGGCCGGGACCCAGGTCCGAGCTGCGGCAGCCGACGCGAGTGCTATGAGGCCGGCTGTCGCTCTGTGAATATGCTCTTGACAGTGTTGTCCACCTGGGGGAGAGTGAGCCCCAGTAGGCCCCAGTGGGGCACGGTGGGGGACGGTGGGCCCCAGTAGGCCCCGGTGGGGCACAGTGGGCCCGGTGGCCCATCACCAGGGCTCAGGGCATCGACGCACCTTTCGCTCCTGCTCCCCTCCGACTCGAAATAAGCCATCTCGAATGTGACGCACCGCTGCCGGCCCGAGCCAGAGACAAAAGAGAAATTTCGGGAGAACTAATGGGCGCCGGGAAGCGGTCCAAAGAGCAGAGCAGCTCTCAAGCCAACATACGGCACCAGGCAGAAGCCGGGGGAGAAAACTGTAAAATGTGGCGGCCGTCCGCCCCGCAGGCCCTCGCGGGCCCCCGCAGCCCCCGTCACAACGGCGTTCGGGAGGAGGAATAGGAATGCGACGCGCGCGGCACTGAACATGATAATGAGCATAATGTGTGAAATGAGAGCGGCTGACGGGGGGCGTGCCGCACGGCCCACAGCACGGCCCACAGCACGGCCTGCCGCACGCCCCGCAGGACTCCGACACGCGGACCGACACACGGCCGACACACGGCCGACACACGGCCGACACACGGCCGACACACGGCCGACACACGGCCGACACACGGCCGACACACGGCACAAGATGCGCCCGATTTATGCTGGCGTCGCGTATTTAGGCGTAATAGCCGTGTCTGAACGGTTTGACTAACCCCCAGAGCACCCTGGTCTATCCTCCCCCCTCCCTCTTCTCTCTCTCTCTCTCTCTCTCTCTCTCTCTCTCTCTCTCTCTCTCTCTCTCTCTCTCTCTCTCTCTCTCTCTCTCCGTCCTATTCCCCCACACCGTGTTGCACGACGCTATCGTGTCCCAGTCGCATCTGCGCGTGCAGTGCGAGCACAATGCACCATAAGGCTGGCGGGGAGCGCGGTATAAATATCGTGCACCAGTCAGAGACGACGAATATGAGAAATCTGCGGCGGGGCGAGGGCAGCAGGCAGCAGGGCCGAAAGGGGTGCGGGGGTGGCCGCGCGGCGCCGCCGTACCGCCCCTGATTTGTGACGGGGTCCCCCCGCTGCCGGCCTGTATGAGAAATGAATGAATGGAGGGCGAAATGCCGGCCCACAATGAGAGGTCATGATTCATACTGCCCGCCGGCACCGAGTGTGCTATAGCGAGAGCTCTCGGTCGGCGGGAAGCAACAGAGCAGAAGCGCGGGCAAGCCCTCGGCAAGCCCTCGGCAAGCCCTCGGCAAGCCCTCGGCAAACGCCATTCACGACGATTCCGGGGCCAATTCTCCTGAATATTGCGGGTCATGTCGGGACGTCGTCGAGGGCAATCATCGATATCGGACCACGCCCCCATCATTCCGCCAGTTTTCATCCCCCGGAAGGAAAGGGAGAGAGAGAGAGAGAGAGAGAGAGAGAGAGAGAGAGAGAGAGAGAGAGAGAGAGAGAGAGAGAGAGAGAGAGAGAGAGAGAGAGAGAGGCAAAAAAAGTAAAACTCCCCGTCTCTGTCGCGTGCGCTTTCTCGCTCCAGCTTTGGATGGTCTATAGCACGGCAGATCGGAAGAAAGACAGATAGGCGCCATGAAAAACTGACAGGGGTGGGGCCATGAATGAAGAGTGAGAGAGAGCGCCGTATGCCCTCTCGACTACCCCCGCTCGCTTGCACTTTTGCAGCTTCTAGAGCGTACGCATGATTAAGTCGAGCAGGGAGAGAGTGTGAGAGAGAGAGAGAGAGAGAGAGAGAGAGAGAGAGAGAGAGAGAGAGAGAGAGAGAGAGAGAGAGAGAGAGAGAGAGAGAGGCGAGAGAGAGAGAGGGAGAGGGGGGAGAGAGAGAGAGATTAATGAAGGGCGCGCGTACAGCGAGATCAAGTGTATGATGGAGGCGAGGGCTGGCCTTTTAAGCAAAGGGAAGCCGGGCGGAGATTCGTACAATTGAGGATGAGGAAGCGTGTGTTTATTAAGGCATGTATGATGATGAGGCATGAATGGAGACTCGCACAGATTTTTCCAGTGGCGTAGTCAGGGCTGGGGTGCACCCCCACTCTGATTTCATCCCGTTTCATGTACACCACCAGAAGTGTTGGGCGCATACGCGGCGGCTAGGATTCTTTGATTTGCTGTCCACGTCCGGAGGTCGTCTCCGGGGTGTCTTCCTCATTACAATCAGCAGAGCCCTCCGTGACACCGGGTGGCTTTGCCCCTCAAGCCCGGCACTAGCCCGGTTCCCGCCAGGCCAGGGCTGAGCCGGCTGCGTCCGTGTCGCGCTGCCGCTGTCTCTCTCCCTCTCACGGCCGCGCCCACACGTCCGCACCCCTCGTCGTGGCAACGCTTTCGGACGCCTAGTAGTACAGCGCAGAAACTTGGAGCGGCGAGAGATTCGCGTTCTGGCGGCCCTTGAATTTATGGCCCTTCATCTCGCCCCGCACACCCAATGAATTAATTCATTTGCCCGGCCGCAGCGACACCGCGCAGGGCCTGGCGGGGCCTGGCGGGGCCGCGGCCACAGCGACATCGGCTTGATTTGCAATAGCTGGATAGACGAATAGAAACAGGGTCTGAAGACCGAAACCAGCCCTACCCTCGGCGGAAACGGCAGGCAACCTGGGCGGCTGGGAACTGGGAGCGTAGGATTACAGAAGCACCACCAAAACGCCAAAACTTTAGTTTGGAATACAGTTGGCGTGTGGCACGCCCCGGCTGAAGTGAGAGAGAAATCGGCCCAGTATCGTATGAAGAATGGACCGCAGCACGCAAATCGTGCCGGAGTGTCGCGAAAAGCCAGGCAACCCTTCCGCCGCGGCAGCGACTCAGACTATTCACCCGTCCGACACGCTCCGTCTCACACAGCATTAATATTTCGTTTTCACTTGTTGGCAGCAGTGCACACGTCCAGGGCCGCGGGGTGGGGTGGCCCTCCTGGAGCGATCATAACTCACTGCGGTTGGCAGACCTGGCAGCACACAAGCCAAAATGGCGCCACAATTACGCCCCGCGCAGGGTCGCCAACCAAACCCCTACGCAGCACCACCAACCGCCGAAAGCGACGACTACCCAGCCTATTCACGATCCCGCGTCGTCATTTGTCAGCCTTTGCCATAGGCGAGGCGAGCCGTATAGGTTGCTGGGTGAGCAGCGAGCGCTGCGCCGGGGGCAGAGTGGAAAACGCAGTCCGGAAACAGCGAGACAAGACGGCTCAATGTCAGCGAAATTTTTGCCTCGCTTTCTGCTGGGCGCTCCGTTCGCTTCTCTGTCTCTCTGCAAAGCGGTGTGGCCGAGAGCCGGGAGCGGACAGACCTCTGCCGGTATGTTTGCCGACTGTGCTGTGATGGCTTTGTGTGACAAACTGGACCCCTGCAACAACAGCAATGCTCAGGGATCCTCGCCTCCCTCGCACCTGCTCTGCTCTCCGTCTCTCTCTGTCACACACTCTAACCCTTTCGCGCATCCTGCTCTCTTCCACCCCCTCTCTGTATCCTATCCACGCTGTTCTCTCGGCCGATTACCCGAACAAATATGAAAATGCTCCAAATTGCAGTTCCATGTACGCTGATTGGAGAGGGTTTACGCGTCCTGTCCGCGCACAGCTCGCCGCCCCCGGCCGCCCCCAGCCGCCCCGCATGGCTGCGGACGCGTTTGCCCGCATATCCCGTCCTTGTCGCACAGCGCGGGGCGCGCCGCGGGTGCGAGCGGGAGGGAGCACCAGGAGCACGGAGCACGGCCCTGTAAACTTGAAATCCCATCTATGGACACCTGCTCCCGCCCGCTCCCGCCCGCTCCCGCCCGCGCTTGCCGCCCAATCCGCGCGGCGACACTAAAACACTCTGGCGGTTTAAAATACGAAGCGCGGGAAAAGGGGGAAGGGGGTGCAGAGAGTGATCGCTCCCAGGGGGCGGCGTGCATATGCACGGACCTCGGCGCGGGGCTCTACCGGCCGGGCCTCGCTGACCGGCGGCCGAGGGGTCACAACAGCGGCAAACTGCAGGCCCCGGTGGGACGGCGCCTACGAGCGGTTAGGGTAGGCCAGCCCGCACAGCGCGCATGCGTGCCGGAGACGAGGTTGCCTACCCAGCAGGCGCCCGGTGAGAGCGCTGGCCCCGCCGTAGACTCCAGTCACTACCGCCAACGGGGTCTCTGGAGGGAGGGGCTGCCGGGCTGCCGGGCGCGCAGCACAGCCCGTGTTGGCGGCGTCCCTCCGGATCATCCTAACCTAGCGCGTGAAGGACGGCTGCGGGGCGGCCGGGGAGGACGGAGCACGGAGCACGGAGCCCCGCATAATATTCAGAGGCCTGACGGGCCTCACGGGCCTCACGGGAGCGCCGGCGATCCCCCAGACTGCGGCTGCGGGGCCTGGCGGGGACCGGCGGGGACCGGCGGGGACCGGCGGGGACAGGCGGGGACCGAGATCTACCCCAGCAAACTGTGTGCCCGAGAATCAGAAGGTGTGCGGGGTGCTGTGCTGTGTCGCCGTGGCCATGGAGTATCGCCGTTTGTGACTCGCCGTGACTCGTAGCCCCCTCCGGGCTGAGGGCTCCGGGCTGAGGGCTCCGGGCTGAGGGCTCCGGGCTGAGGGCTCCGGGCTGAGGGCTCCGGGCTGAGGGCTCCGGGCTGAGGGCTCCGGGCTGAGGGCTCCGGGCTGAGGGCTCCGGGCTGAGGGCTCCGGGCTGAGGGCTCCGGGCTGAGGGCTCCGAGCTCCGGACTCCGGGCTCCGGGCTCCGGGCTCTTCCCATAGCGTCCCCGCACGCGCACGCACACGCATTCACCCCCGAGGTCACACTTCGCACCTCGTGCCCAGAGTCAATGAAAGGCGAGATATGGCTTCCTCGCTGAAAAAGCTTTTAGTTTTAGAGATGTCATTCGGAGATAGGACTTTCTAAAGGCCGTAAACGTTTTATTTGGTTTTTGTTTTAGTGAGGGAGGCAGCGGCGGGAGGGGCAGCAGCAGCAGAGTCCACAACTGGCCTTTACGTGCCTTTTTACGGTCTCCAAGGTCCGGCGACGTCGACTGTGAACAGAACTCGCACAGGGGCTGAGATTGAGCGAGGGGGTTTTACCCGGAGATGTCCCCGCGGTGGATGGCGGAGCGGAGGGCTGGCAGTGCGCAGCCCGCAGCACAGCGCTTGCTGGTCAGCACCGACGACAACAGGTCCCGTTGAGCGTGCGGCGCGGGGCGCAGGCCCGACACAGTGGCCCCAATGAGGGGCAGCGGCCGGGGGCCGGCCATGATACACTCGGCTGTTGTTTTAATCCCGCCGCCATTCCAAGTTTCATCGCGTTCTGTTGACTCAACGGAGTTTGGCCGCGTGCATATACAGACGGACGGCACGGCACGGCACGGCACGGCACGGCACGGCACGGCACGGCACGGCACGGCACGGCACGGCACGGCACGGCACGGCACGGCACGGCACGGCACGGCACGGCACGGCACGGCACGGCACGGCACGGCACGGCACGGACCCCTCCTGCATGCCAAATCATCGGCCTGTTCGCAAACACGGGAGCGGGGCGGAAGCAAAAATCGTAAAATGCTGGATAAACCGAACCAGGCCGCCGCACAGCCGCCGCCAGCCGCCGCCCACGCTTTTGGAGAATCAGCGGATCAAGCCCATTTCATCCTCTTTTTCTACCCTATGCAAATCAGCTGCCTAGTCAACACGATGAAAATTTCTCATACAACACTCGACGGGCGAGGAGAAGCGTTATAGTAAAGCTATGTTGGGGTGACTACCCTTCCCAGCTGGCGAGTTCACTGAAAACCTTTTACTACTCCTTTATCGGAAATGGACCAGTTTTTGTTGTTGTTTTTTCTTCTCTCTGGTGGGCTGTAGGCAACATAAGAGCGCCGAAGATAATTGCTGGTTCTGGTCAAAAGCGTTGTTGAATTTTGATTTAGTTTTTTGTAGGTGTTGTGAATGTTGATCAGCAGGCGCGAAGCACGCAACGATAACAAAATAAAATCGGAATGGTCCTGGTTCTCTCTTTTGGTCTGCAATCTGCGTCCATGCAGCGCCAACGTGTGCATCCTTTTGTCCACAAGTGCGGTCAGTGTTCAAATGTATGCGCTGCCAACACCTCCACACACAGTCATAAAACAACAATAGAATGTCTTGCGTGTTTCGCCTCTTTTTAACCTCTCCTCCATCCCTACCCCCCTTCCCCCCAGAGACAATGACTGCTAGTTAGGTTTTATACTCTGTCGATCGTAAAGCAATCAGCACACATCGCATTCTTACATAACACGGCCAGAGCGCGGGAATAAAGAAAATGCCTGAGTCAGTATTCGGACCACTCGCAAGCAGAATAAGAACAAGAGATGAGGAGAGGATCGAGTCCGCTATGCCTGCCGCTATGCAGTGGCTGTCTGGGCCTGGTGAGGCCCGGCGAGGAGGCCAGGCGACGCTCTTTGTTTGAACTCATGGTCTGGTTGATCGCTTGCCGTGACGATCAATTGATTTTTGGTCCAGTAGTCGCTATGCGCAGTCGGCCATTTCCTCCTGCTGCGTGTTGGCGCGATACCCTCTCCTGTCTGCCGGGTCTGTCGGGCCTGCCGGGCCGGGAGGTCTAGATGCTCCGGTGCGGGGCGCAGCGAGACGTTTGCTAAGCCGGTCTGCCGCAACCGCTGCCGGACACACTCGCCTAACACTTCCTGCTCTCTTCCCTCTTATCGGTATATGGGTCGTCATTTACTAGGCTGGTATATGCATTATTCTGACTGTGGAGAGGTAGAGATAGATAGATAGATAGATAGAGAGAGAGAGGGGGGGGGGGAGGAGATTAGATCACGAAGCGCCCACCCCACAATAAGCACGGCTGCTTGTCAAATGTGTCTGTTGGCGCGGCGCCTGTACGGACACGGACCTACCGCCCCGCCCCGCCCCGCCCCGCCCCGCCCCACCCCAGCGGACCCAGCCGAGCCGCAGCAGCAGCCAGCAGGGAGGGTATGCCACCAGTTGCGGGGTACTCCACCCTTTTACCTGGACGCAACTAATGCAAATCAGCGAAGCACGGCGCGGCACGGCGCGGCACGGCGCGGCACGGCATGGCTCGACACGCGAGGGCTGCAGCGAGCAGAGGCCGGGCGGGCGGCAGCGCCGGGCAGCGCCCCACGGCAGGCCTCGCCAAGAGCATTGTTCCGGTGAGTAGGCTAGAATAAACAGCGAGTGTTTGTAATATGGGCTGGCCGTTGTACCGACCTCTGCGACCCGTGCATACGGCAGCCCCGGCAGGCAGCACATACCGCACGGTCACAATAGGGGGATACGCCCGACGGATAATAATATGCCAGGACATTTCTGCGCGGCGCCCGGCCCCGCCCGGCCCCGGCGGACGGCGGAGGCGCGCGGGTTCGGAGCAGAAAGCGCCATTTTTGAAATGGAAAACGTTTCGCGGCAACTCGCGGCAGGCTGTGCTATGGCGCCTGAAGCTGCTTGCAGGTGGGTTTCCGCCGGCTCCCGGAGGTCGTTCCCTCAGCTTCAGCTCGGCCCTATATGAGGCTGCCCGTCCCAAACCTCGCACGCCGGCAGCGCTGCCTATCGGCGCGGAGTATCGGCGCGGCTCTATGACGCGGACTGGGCTGACTTCCGGTCCCGGCCCTGCCCGGCTCTCGCTGCCCGGCGCCTCGCGGGGGTCCTTCCGGTTATCCGTCGCGGCCCGGCGGGCCCGACAAGCAGCTCCCATTAGACTGCTAATTATTGCCCGGCGTTCGTTTATTTCGGGCGCGGTATGAGAAATGCGTGGGCAAACGCGGCCGGATGACCACCGCGTCGGTTCAATAATTGTTTTCCCCTTTGGTGAAAAAAAAAATCGTACTCCAATTCAGGCACCACGTGCTCGGTCTGCAGTATAGGAAACGCACACACATAGGAGCAGGTATGAGAAATTAGCAGGCGCTTTTTCTCATACGTCAACTCAATAAAGGGTTAGTTTCCCCTCATCAGGCCCCTCAGGTTTTTAATGTAGTCACAGGCACAGGCGCCGGCATTACTGACCCGGATGCTGATTTCCCGCCGGCCGATATGCGAGTAGAGACCGAATGGAGGTTCGAAAATTCATTTCCATACTTCCGGCCGCGGCGGGCCGCGCATGGCTGGGCGGCTGTGCATTATGGCCGGGCTGCCGGGCGGGGGCGGGCGGGGGCGGGCGGGGGCGGGCGGGTGCCCGATCTGACCTTGGTGCTCGGTGGCTCCGCTGCTCCGCCTGCACCGTCATGTCATGTTGTATGCACGGCACTGTCTGTTATGTAGAGACCGATCCGCCGTTGTTGCCACCTTTATTCGCACAGTGATTTGCCGACATGGCCAAGGCCCCGCCCCGCCCCGCCCCGCCCCGGGCCCCCGCACGCCACGGGTTACATTTCTGACGCATGCGCCGCGGGCCGGCAGGCGGCACGCCCTGAGCACAGGTGTGCGGCCAGGACTTCTCATTCTAGATCGCACACGTCGTAGAAACAGAGACACTTAAGCGTTGCAATGGACATGGAGTAGACGCAGTGCCCCCACCCCCTCTGTCTCTGTCCCGTCCCATGACGGGCTGGCGCCCTCTCCCTCGCACACACGCGGATGCCCCCCATAAGGCCACACAAGTCCAAACCAAACAATGGCATGTTTGCCTAGCTGGGATTGGTGCGCTTCCCCTGAGCACGCCAAGGAGGCAGTGAAAGGTCAGGGGGCGGCCTGGGGCCGGCATGAGGCAGGCATGAGGCAGGCATGAGGCAGGCATGAGGCAGGCATGAGGCAGGCATGAGGCAGGCATGAGGCAGGCATGAGGCAGGCATGAGGCAGGCCGTCGGCATGAGGCTCATGGCGTCCGGACGACGGGGCAGCCGGGTGGCGCGGCATTTCCAGAAAAACGGATCGGAAATAAGAGTTGGGGAAAGGCGGCTGGAACGCGCTGCGTCGTATTATGGCGCCCATTACTGCTGCGAAACAATTGAAGTGCGCTAGGCTTGGCTAGGCTTGGCTAGGCAGCCTTGGCCGGCCATGCGTGACTTCATTGGTGGCGGCCCCGCGGCCCCGCGGCCGGTGCGGTGCGGCCGTTTGCTGCTTTTGGGGGCATTTGTGTTCCGGGGCCTTTCAGGAGCGGAAGGCAGCGGCAGCGGCCCTCGCAGCGGCCCTCGCAGCGGCCCGGGCTGGGCTGGGCTCTGGGTCCGGGAGCCTTTCTGGCGGCCGCGACAACGCTAATGGTTGGCGGCGGCGGCTGTAGGCCGAGCTATAGGCAGAGCAGTAGGCTGAGCTGTAGGCTGAGCTGTAGGCTGAGCTGTAGGCTGAGCTGTAGGCTGAGCTGTAGGCTGAGCTGTAGGCTGAGCTGTAGGCAGAGCAGTAGGCTGAGCTGTAGGCCGAGCTGTAGGCTGAGCTGTAGGCTGAGCTGTAGGCTGAGCTGTAGGCTGAGCTGTAGGCTGAGCTGTAGGCTGAGCTGTAGGCTGAGCTGTAGGCGGAGCTGTAGGCTGAGCTGTAGGCAGAGCTGTAGGCTGAGCTGTAGGCTGAGCTGTAGGCTGAGCTGTAGGCTGAGCTGTAGGCTGAGCTGTAGGCAGAGCTGTAGGCTGAGCTGTAGGCTGAGCTGTAGGCCGAGCTGTGGGCTGAGCTGTAGGCTGAGCTGTAGGCTGTTCGGGCAGTGGCGAAATGTACGAGCATGGGGAGTAATAAGTGGGCCAGGAAGTAAGAAAAGGAAGCACCCTCTGGGGGACGGTTCTTGAGCTCGCGGACACCCGGAACCGGGTTCAAGTACCGGCCCCAGAGGCTGCCATGATTCTCCCGCTTGCGTCGATGTATTGGGGAGGGGCGTCTTCTGGTGAATTGTGATCCCGACTTGACAACCGCAAGACCCGCCAGAGAGCGGCATGAGAGGTGAGGCCTGGCCACAGACCAGGACAGGAACCTGAGCCTCCCGAGGTCCGTCAGCGGTCCGCTCTAGCGGAGCCATGGCGGAGCCGCTGCCTGATGCTGTGTGACGCCCCAGCCCAGCCCGGACCCGTGCGTCCGTCAGTGATTCCGGGCAATACCACGACCATCATTGCCGGGCAGGCGGCTGCCGTCAAGCGCCCAGTAATTAACCATACACGGCCCCCGGCCGGACGGCTCCGGGCGGCGGCTCCTTATGCCGCACCGGCCGTGCAAACTATTACTCCGCCCGGCTCAAAGCTCTGCGGCGGGCGCCACTGGAGGAGAAGAAGCGAGGCCACGGCCACCCGGTCAGCTGCACCCTGCACCCCGCTGCACCCTGCACCCCGCTGCACCCTGCACCCCGCTGCACCCTGCACCCCGCTGCACCCTGCTGCACCCTGCACCCCGCTGCACCCTGCACCCCGCTGCACCCTGCACCCCGCTGCACCCGTGCACCCCGCTGCACCCTGCACCCCGCTGCACCAGTGCACCCCGCTGCACCCTGCACCCCGCTGCACCCGTACACCCCGCTGCACCCTGCACCCCGCCCCACACGGCCCGGCGCCCCGCCGCTTGGCGAGAGGTTCCGTCCGGTCCGGGTGTCGTCCCCACCGCCCGGCCCGGCCCGGCCCGCACTGACACCACTGACACCCTTCCTTCCCGCCAAAGAGCGCAGCAGCAGTGTGAGGAGGCATGTAATCACATCACACAAGCGTATAATCTGGATGCAAGTGACTGGCATCACGTTCAAATGTTCGCGTGATGCCGTTTGCCGGTGCAGTCCGACCGTTCCCACGAACGCCCCTGAGTCATACACCGAGGCTCTGTGTGTGTGTGTGTGTGTGTGTGTGTGTGTGTGTGTGTGTGTGTGTGTGTCACTACTCATCCAGGAGGCCCCGGCTCCGGCCCCGGGCCCGCCGCTATAGGTGGTTATCATTTTTGTGAGTCGGTCCGCTCACCCGCTACTCCTGGGCGCATGGCAGCGGCATGGCAGCGGCCCGCCCCGGCGGCCCCGGCTGATGCTGATGGGCGCTTTGCTAAGGCCCCGACCAAAATATACATGTCTGGACGTTTTCCCTCGAAAACGAAGAGGAAGGGCCTTTCTGACAGCAGCCATTGAAGTGTGTGTGTGTGTGTGTGTGTGCGCGCGTGTGTGTTACTGGTCAAACAACAGCGGCCATAGAGGCGACGCCAGCTGCAGAGCGGGCCGAGCGTTAGACGTGTCCGAGCCGAGAAGCAACACGAACACGGCAGCGGCGGCAGCGGCGGCAGCGGCGGCAGCGGCGGCAGCGGCGGCAGCGGCGGCAGCGGCGGCAGCGTCTCGGGCACGATAGAAACTTCCTCTTCTGCTGTGCTGTGCGCAGTGCTGCTCGGATTGATGGCTCGGCGCCTTGGCTGCTGGTCTATCATCGAGCAGCCCGGCTCGGCTCGAGCGCAGGGCGGACTGAACGAACAGGGAGCAGGGAGAGGCGGCCGCGAACACGGCCGGGCGGTATGAGAAACGCCGGAGTAAGAGCAAAAAGAGACATTTTGCGTCTAAAAAATTTAAAAATATTCAAAGTGTGATACGCCAGAACCTAAATGAGAAGTATGAGAAATCGCATCCGCACTTGCATATCTTTCGCATTACCACGTCTCGTTTAGGAGGTCCTTCTTCCAACACGCGCCCGGCCTGACTTGGCCCGATCGTAATGCTTTATTAAGGTGTCCGGTCCCGCCTAGCCCGCCCCCTGGTGGCCACCGGTGGCACTCTTCACACTCGCACACAGATGAGAGGTGTGATGATGCCGGGATGAAATACAGAAGCAGCGGCATTAGCATATTCATTTGATAATGAAGGGTCTAAGCCATGGGCCGCCATGGGCCGCCATGGGCCCGCTTTGCATACGTCGCCATGGGGGTCTCGGCTCTGCCCTCGGCGTCACACGGTAGCACGGCTGTCGCCGACGGACGCCCTCGTCAGAGCAGCCGTGGGCCCTCCTCGGCCCTGGCACTGTCAACACATCAAGTGGGGCCTGCCCCCGTCCCTGCCGCCTGCCCTGCGGGTAAAACTGTATTCGAACTCGGGCGCTCCTTGTTGGCAGCCTTGGCGGCAGTATTTCACGTGTGCGGTCTGGTCTGTTAATCATTCATACTCAGCATGGTCCCCGGTCTTCGCGGTGCCCGGTGCCCCAGCCGCGCGCAGGTCCGAGTCGAGGGCCTCCCCGCCCCGAGCCGAAGACCCCCGACTCCGACGACACTCGGGACACTCGTGGGGTCACCCAAGCGGCAGCGCCCTCTCCTTGATCACCGCCATTACTCGGCCGCACAACACTCGAAAATAACAGCAGGGGGGGGGGGGGGGGCAAAGGGCGCGGCGCGGAGAGGCGGGGAATTGGATATGGAATCGAATTGTGGCCGTGCGAATGCGACGAGGCGAGGGGGCCATGGCCGGGGCCGGGCCTAGCCTAACGAGGGTTAGCCGGCAACCTGCTGGGATGGAGTGGCACGGCCGGCACGGCTTGCTTTGGCCTGGTCAGGTGGTCAGGTCAGTGAGAGCCCCAGCGTTCGCGCTTCTCTTGTTTTGCACCGGCCGCTCTTGTTTCGAAGAGGCGCTCGGTCATCAGCCTCCATGGCGCGGGCCGTTTTGATTAGAAGTGTCTTATTCCCTGCGGCTGGTTCACGGCTTCACACTCCGAGCCGAGCCGAGCCGAGCCGAGCCGGGCCGAGCCGAGCCGAGCCGAGCCGAGCCGGGCCGAGCACACCCCGCAATGATCGAGTCCTCCAACCATTGTAGGCGGTTGTTTGAAATTAAATAACTGGCGACCAAGGCCCACTCCCACATCCACCGACGACCTCAAGGGGCACTGGCGCCACTCTACCAACCCCCCCACTGACCAAGCCTAAACCTCCGCAGCAGAACTTCTGCTACCAAATGGCGGCCCCCGCCTGCGCCTGTTCCGCCTCCAGCCAGCGCTGCCAACAGAACCCCCGCCCCCTCACCTCACCTCCTCACTTCCCGAACGAATTTAGCGGCGGCCCGCGATGTTTCCGGCAAGTGCTGACGAGCGATAGTCGGTAAAGTTGTAGTGGCGTCCCGTCCCGTCCGAGTTGGAGGGCCGCGCCTGCGCCGCCGCGCCGAGCCGCGTTTCTCCCGGTCAGCTCCAATGCTCCCAGCTCACAGTGGTGGTCAAGCTCCCACAATTGGATTACACTTTTTTCTCCCCTTCTTCTTCCTCCTTTTTTCTGCTTCTCCCGCTCCGCGCGCTTTGGTCAGTAGTTGATCCCGCGATTTCCCCCCTCTCCCTCCCTCCTTCGTTTCGTCCGACCGCCGCCGCAAGCTTTGATTAGTTTGGTCGCGATAATTCGGGGGGCAAATTGATTTGAAATCGGCGCGGTGTCCTTGTTTCTGGCCGCATCGTCGTTGGCCTGCCTCGGCCTGCCTTGTTGTTGGTGCTGCTGTTCTTGTTTGCCGGCGGATTGGTCTCGGTGGCGGGGCGGCCAGGGGCGGCCAGGGGCGGCCAGGGGCGGCCAGGGGCGGCCAGGGGCGGCCAGGGGCGGCCAGGGGCGGCCAGGGGCGGCCAGGGGCGGCCAGGGGCAGCCGCGGTGGTTATGACGGTATGACCCTCCCGCAGCGCGTTCTCACCGCCCAGACCTCGGCGGGCGCGGCGCACCCAACAACAGAACCGATTGCAGAGCGTCGCTTTTTCTCCCCCGTGGCCCGTGGCATGGGAATGGGATGCAACAGGAGGGTGCCAAGGAGGGGGGCCGGGAGGGGGGGGGGGGCGTTCAGCCGTTTGAGAGGCCTAAACCCGTCGCCGCGGGCCGTGGGCCAGGACCAGACCAGGACGCCGTCGTGCAGACCCCCTCTGCTCCAGGAGCCTCTCGGCCCTCGCGGCCTTCCGGGGCGTTGTCCTCAGCGACTGTCGCGAGGCGCGGGCCGTGGAAGCATTGACCAGGCGGCCCGGCCCGGCCCGGCCCGGCCCCGGCGGCCCCCACACCCTTTCCAGCCGGCGTCTTGACCCCGTCGTCGCGCACCCCAACGCTCTGTCCTCGTCGCTCGCGGCGCGTGGGCGGGCGCAGCGGGTGGGAGGGAGGGAGACGGGGGAGGACTTCCCCTCCGACTACCTCCCCTCCCCCGCCCCCCTCCCCCGCGCCACAAATTGATTGACAGTGGACGGAGGATCGCTCGCGGCTAACTGGCGGCCGTGTGGGGAATTATGGAGCTACGGGGGGTTTCTTTTTTGTCTCTTTCTGTCTGTGTCTGTCTCGTTCTGTTCCACCCCATCGGCGTGATTGTTTGAAAGAATCAATATGCTGACGATGACATCGTTAGGGGCGAGGGGACCCCGAAGACCGCGGGCGCGGGGCCGAGGCCGTGGGGACAGGATGAGGGCACACTTTGGGCACATGCCGAGAAATTCAGCGGATCACAGTCATGCAGGGTCATAGTCTTCGGACGTTATGTCATTTTGTGTTGTGCGTGACTCTGTGTGTGTGTGTGTGCGCGCGCGCGTGTGCGTGCGTGCGTGCGTGCGTGCGTGCGTGCGCGCGCGTTCTCGGAATACCCACAGAGAGCGACTGCTTCACCTTCGTATCCAACTTGATTCTAATGGAGTCGAAATAGTCTCTGGGAAACGGTGGGCGGACGATGTGTTGCTGTTCTTTCTGGTAGCGATCTTCTTCCCTTCCCCTTCTCTCTTCTTCACCACTCACCACCACAGGTGCCGGTCCGGTGCGGTCCGGTCCGGTGCGGACGGTGCTGCTGCCGGCCGGCGCGCGGCTCGGCTACGCTCGACTCGGCTGGTGGAGGGAGCTCCGTCTCCACCCACGCACCAGCCAGCCCAGCAGCGCCCAGCGCCCCAGCGGGACCCGGCCTGGCCACCGCCACAGCCGGCGGGGAAGCCAACGCCCGCGCCATCTAGCGGCGATGCTCGGAAGCTCGTGGGGACACGGCGGCGGGGAGGCGCGAAACACGAAGCGCGGCGCGGCGCGGAGCGGGGCCCTCGTGGCGGCCTGGCGGGGGGCTCCCTTCTCCTCCAGGATGGCCGCCCGCGCCCGCCTCGACGCCGCCGTCGTCCGTCCGCCCGCGTCGTGCCCTGCCCGTCCCGTCTCACTCCCACGCCATGACGGTGGCCGTCGCCTTCGCGGCCGGGATTGGTCGCCGGTCGTCTCTCTCCCACCGCCTGGCCTAACCTCTCAAGCAGCGCAGCCCAGCGCGGAGCACTCGGCGCCGGAAGCTGCAGTGCTCGCACCCGCGGCACCCACACAGGGGCTCGGCCGTCCCTATGAGAAATGCATCGGTGCCAACGAGGAGCGCGCGGACCGGACCACCAAGAGACGAATCGAGTTCCTGCTCGCTCTGTAGCCACGGTGAACTCTACTTCTACTCCCCCATGGCGCGGCGGGCGGCGGGGTGGTTCTGTTATTGTTTCCTGCCCTCTCACCCGAAATAATCCGGTACGGCGGTGAGGGGCTGGGGCCACACACACACACACACGCACACACCTCTCTTCTCTCTCCCTCCCACTCAGCGCCGCACCTGCGAACGGTCGAGGCCATAGAGACAGGACACCGCACAGGTTCCGGACGCAGCCCCGCCCCGCCACAGGACGAGGACCCTCCATGGGCGTTATGTTTGTGTTCCATTCAGAATGCCTGGGGCCGCTGGTGGTTGTTCAGCAGGGGAGGGGGTGGCAGGGCCGATATAGGGCGCAAGTGTGGCTCTAGATGCGCTCTTACAGCCGCCCTATATTTACCTAACCGACCGCTACTCCTGCCTCCCCCCTCCCCGCCCTCCGCAAACCACCCCATGCCGCATCAAGTAGTACCTCACCCCGTACCCCACGGGCTCGGCTTTATGACGAATTTCAATTATTCCATCTCATCCGCGTACGTCTTTTTGCTTTCGCTCTTGCTCTCAACCTGCCGCTGAGAGAGAAACAGGATAGGAAGAGAGAGGGAGGAAGCGGGGAAAATGAGCGGGAATACATCCATCACATCACGACGCTTGCCTGTCGCTCTCAGCATCCGCCGTCTCGCTCCCACATAATGACGTGAATATTTGATGCTCATTAAGAGGTTGACGTCTTGGCGACAGGTCTGTTCTGTGTTCTCTCTCTCTCTCTCTCTCTCTCTCTCTCTCTCTCTCTCTCTCTCTCTCTCTCTCTCTCTCTCTCTCTCTCTCTCTCTCCCTGTCTCCCTCTCTCTCCCCCTCTCTCTCTCTGCCTTTCTGTTGGCGCTACTCGGAACGACTAAAGGGCACTGCTAAGGCGCGGGCCACGACACGACCTAACGCCTAACACTGTCATCAGAAGAAGACGGAAAAAAAAAAAAAAAGAATTATTGCGAGAGTAGAGTAGCAGCTAGGAAAAATTAAAACGCGCGAAAAAAAAAAAGTTTTTATACGTTTAGTATTTGTGGTGGTACAGGACAGGGCCACCTCGGGCCTTGGGCAGGCGGCGCGCAGCGCTGTCCGCGAGTACAGAGTACAGACAGTTCATGTCAGCCGAGCGCGGCGTGCGCCGTCATCTCTGTTGTCTAATTACCGGAGGACGGGGCGGGGCTCTGTACCGGAGGGGGCGGCCGCGTCCGCGTCGTCAGAGAAGCGTCGTCCGTCCTTGTCGGCCGTCTCAGAGTTGCCCGCGGTGCAAGCGAGACGGAGCGCTGCTGTCGGGGGCCGGCGGGGTCGCCCGGGTCGCCCGCCAGGGGGGGACAGACTTGTGTCACATCGGATCAGCACGGCACCGAACGCAGCCCTCTGGCTTTCATTTCAGTCTCGCCTCGCCTCTCTCCGTGCGCGCCCCGTGCGCTGGCACTGGGATGGCACCCACAGCCCACACCGCACACAGCTAAAGATGTATGCGATGAGGCTGTCTTATGGCTACCCACGGCCCACAACTAATTGATACGGATCACCCATACTTGATGATCCACCTTCAGTACGGCTACGGCCGGCTACGGCGGTACTCGGGATGAAAATAGACACATTGTGTTCTATGCACCCTCGGCTTGTCCACAAATATCGTCATCAGTGTACGCGGGAGTTATGATCGGATTGCAAAAAATAAATGAGAAAAAAAAGCAGATCTGTGTAGAAATAAATTGTCGAGAGCCCCGGCCCCTGTCGACACGTGGCCGGCACGTGGCCCACATACGTGCACAGCCACAGCGGTGACCTGAGTCTGCCGGGTGCCACACCGGGGCCGGGGAGCCTATGCTGCCAGGTGAGTTATTGCCAATCGAGGTGAAATGTTCAAAGTTGTGGCACTTGGAGATTGCGGCTGCCGACGCCGGGCCGCGAGAGGAGGTAGTGGGGGAAGGGGGGGGGGGGGGAGTAGAGGAGGCCGTGCACAGATCTCCCATCCGGAACCACCCCTGCTTCTGCAAACTGGGCGCAAGCGACCGCCACGAGCCACCACTCTGGGGCGGACTGCGGACGGCGGACGCCAACGTATGTCGTCGTCGGCGCGCGAAGCTCCGCGGCGATGTGGGGGGGCCGTCCGGTAGGTACGTGGGGCGCCGTCCAGGAGGCCGGGCCGCGGGGGAGGCCGGGCCGCCGCCAGCGCAGCCGCTGCACCCACTGGCCGCGGAGCTTACGGACAGCCCCCCAGTCCAGACACAGGCCCCTGGGCTCGCCGGCCGCCTGAGAATACACACAACTTTATCCACAACATACGAGGACGCTGCGGTAAAAAGGGACAAGTCAAGAGTGGGGGGGGGGGGGGGGGGGAACAGTGGGAAAAGGATGGACCGGAACAGAAACACGCCCTGGAGAAGTGGCGCAGGGCAGTCCGGGGAAGGCTCTGTGATTCTGCTCCCCTGAGGTCTGAGGTCCTCCGCGGGGATGAGAGGGGCTGGGCGTGGCTGCGGCTGGGCACTCTAGCGACCGAGGTTTCAGGATGAGGACGCTTTATTCCATTTTTTATGGCGCTCAAAGTATGACTTATCCAGGGGACAACAACTTGACCCTGAAGCAGCTCTAGCAGCAACAGCACCGAGTCTCCTCCAGGCGGGGGGCGAGTCCGGCGTATGAGAAATTCATCAGGTCGAAGCCAAGCAGCAGCCCTCATACGGGCTGATTAGAAATGGCCAAGCTAAGGCAACAAGTAAAGTGCTGTCCTTGTGCCCCTCTTCCCCCGCCCCGCTACCCCTTTCAGTACCGCACCACGCCGCGCCGCCGCCCGAGTCCAAACGAGTGGCCCCCCCGGGACGTAACAGCGTGGTGGTGTCGGCGACGGCTGCTGTGCCCGAAAGCGTGAGGGAGGGAGAGATAAGGGGGTGAAAAGGCGCCAACAAAGCCGGTCTGAGCGCAAACGGCGCCTGCTAGGTAGGCAGCCCCCAGGCTGCGCATCTCACGGGCAGTATGGGTTGCCTACCCACACGGCGCGCAGCGGCAGGACCCCAAGGACCTGCTCCTCGGGCAGATCGTCGGTGATGTGGTCACCCTCGAACCTCGGAAATGTCGGCGGCGGCGGCGGCGGCGGCGGAGGCGGCAGCGGCAGCGGTGGAGGCGGCAGCGGCGGAGGCGGCAGCGGTGGAGGCGGCAGCCCGAATACGACGCCCAGACGCCCGTTTCCTTCGCTTAGTGATTGAGTCAACATTGTTTCTTGCGCATTATTCTTCCCCGGGCCGCTGCCAAAATAGCAACAACAACCGATCCCAACTGCCTGGCGATAAAATCCTTTACGAGCCTTCATTGCAATACGCCCCGGCTGCCCCGGGCCGGCGGGGGTGACGGAGCGGCGGGCGGCGGGGCGGGGCGGGGCACGGCGGGGCCGGCCTCCTCTGTTGGCCCATCCTGGTGCCGGTGCCGGCTCCGGGCTGCTCCTGGTGCTCCCGGCCCACATCCATGCCCACTGAGCTGACGCTGACACTTATGCCAACGTGACCATTATATATACTGCTGTACCCCCTCCCCCCCCCTCCCCCCCCCTCCACACAACGATACCTCCGCAACACAGCCAAACGATGGACGAGAAGAGAAGGAAGTAGGTCGACACAAGAGTTTGTTTTCTCGCTGTGTGTGATTCTTCAGCAGCGCGATGTGTGTTTGTGCGATGTCGACGCGTGCGATACGTGTTATTCGTGTGTTTACGCGGGCCGTGTGTGTGTGTGTGTGTGTGTGTGTGTGTGTGTGTGTGTGTGTGTTGGTGTTGGACTCGGATGGATGCAGCGAGGTGCTCCTGCCTTGCGATGCCAGCGATTCACACTGACGTCAAATACAGATTCCGCCGGTTCGAGAATACCACAGCGAGCCGTACCACTGCGGCAAGACTAGGCACAGATGGCGCCTGCCGGGTAGGCAGCCACGCCTAGTGCACGCACACGCGTGTCGAGCGGGCTGGCCTACCCTGGCGCTCGCAGGCGCTCGCGGCGTCGCCGTTAGCCGTCACTGATGGACGACGCCTGTCGCGGGTTCGAGTACCGTACCGGCGCGGGCTGCGAATACCCCGCGTCCGTCCGCCTTCCGTCCCATGGCAGGCGTCCCCCTGTTCCCAGGCCGGGCGGCCGCGCGGCTTGACGGCCGCCGACGTCGGCGACGTGCTCATGATGTGCCTCATGGCGCCCGGCGGCCCCGGCGGCCACTGTCCCGGTCGCGTGTGTGAACGGCGCCTGCGCCCTTTCCCACACGGCCGAAAGTGTGATTCCCCAGAGATTAGTGCATAATTCACATTCATGCAGAGTGCGCTCCTGGGCCCCGTGTGCTGGCCGTGCTGGCCGTGCTGGCAGTGCTGGCAGTGCCTGGCCGCTGGCATGGGGCAGCCCGCCCACAGCCGTCACACACGTCCAGGACATGCTGACGGTCACACACACGGCCGGAGCGGTGTGTGTGTGTGTGTGTGTGTGTGTGTGTGTGGTCATCGTCACGTCGCCTTTACAGTTTGGTCCGCTGCCTATGGGGCTCGTCGGACACGTCAACAAGAGGGGGGGGGGGGCATGTCACACATGTCCGCATACGGCCCGCCCACCTATGTAGCGCAATGTTGGCACTGCAAAGGATGGAGGTGAGGGCTAATCAGTGCCGGCTGCTGCTGCTGCTGCTGCTGCTGCTGCTGCTGCTGCGACTGCACACTGTCAGAACGCACTGCCGGCACTGCCCCCGCCCCGCCAACAATATCGTGGACGTGATTTGATGGATGATCCCTCTCTGGGAATCCCTGACCTGACGAATCGAGTTGTCAAGGGGGCTCGAGGGGCTCGAGGGGCTCGAAAGGCTCGAGCACGGGGTCGCGTCTCACCTTCTGCTAACGTGGCTACCCCTACCCCCGTTGGCCGCACATCGCACACCTCGCGTACGGAGCAGAGGCGCAGCGGTGCGGCGTCACCGCTCGGGCCGGGGCCATCCGACGTGTCAGTTTCTCATACCGCCGCGCGTAATGCGTGATGTGACGGGACGGGCGGCCCTTTACGGCCTCGTCAAACAGGGCGAGGTGACTGCCGGCTGCTTCCGGAAGGGCGTCCGCCTCTCTCGCACCCCACGTGTCGCTAGGGGGAGGGAGGGAGAGGGAGAGAGGAGGCGGCCGGTTCCGAACGCGGCCCGGCGGCGGGCGTGTATGCGCCGCGAATCGCCAAACAACAAGTGCGGGACGCGTTAATTTGGTCGTTTCGAAAAATGGCGCGAAGGCGAATGGCTGGAAAGGAGCAGGCGCCGTTAAGGAAGGTGAAATCGCCGCCTGACCGCGACAAGGCCATGACGGTGAAAATTCTCGAATGACTTGGCAAAAAAAAACAGGGCGTGTGCACTATATGGGAGTGTGGGTGCCTTGTTCACATAGAATGAACAACGCTGAAAAGCGAAATTTCGCATGTAAAAAGTAATGTTATTGTTTTTTTTTTTTTTACGGAGACGGAGATATTAAGGAGGCAGACGGGAATGACGCACCGTTTGGGGGACCTGCTTACAGATGCAGGCTGCACATGGCTGCACACGCGGGGCGACAGCTCCGTGTGGTCATTAGACAAGAGGCGATAAAATGTGAGCGTGTGTGTGTGTGTGTGTGTGCGCGCGCGCGCGCGTATCTACTCATTGGTATGAGGCCCTCACCTCCGCACGCCAGGCCACGCCAGGCCATGCGGGCAGCGGGGCAGCCCTATCATACGTGTTGTCCTCGGAGCTCGCCGATAAGGTGACTTCAATGCCTGCCGTGGTTCAGTCAGTTCTCACTCATTTGGAGCAGAATGGCGGCGCAGCGGCATCGGCGGCACCCGGTCAGGGCAGGCAACCCGCACTGCGCCCGTGCGTGCCGAGAGGTCTACGCTCGAGCCCGCCATGAATGAATGAATGCATTGTCCCCGGTTCTTCGCCGGCATTTCGTTATTTACCTCCTGGGAGCCTTCGGAGCCTTCACCTCACTGCACGGCTCGGGGCCACGCGGCGCCACGGCGGGGCACGGCGGGGCACGGCGGGGCACGGCGACACTTTCTGAAAGCCGAATGAGGAGCGAGTCTCGGAGCGCGACGCGGCTTCGTCACCCCCCCCCCCCCTCTCCATCCTTCTCCACAGATAGTCGCAAATTGAGCAGTAGCAGCACAGCAGAAGGAGCTCGTGCGAAATTAGAAAAGCCACCGCCGACCGTGCGGCGCGGAGGGTGACATCAATCAGGATCAGCGGCGCTGCATGGGCCGCCGAGGCCGCCGACGGCACGCCGATGTCCGACATACCCGGGGGCGCCGTTACCTAATTTGTGGACGGCCCCTTGTCAAATCAGTGCCAATATACCGGCTGCCGGCGGCGGGGCCCTGGCAGCCCGGCATGAGGCGCGTCGCGGCCATTTGTTTCCATTAGCCCCCGCGGACCCGGCACGGACCCGACACCGGCCCGGCACAACCAGGCACGGCAGGGCAGGGCGCATCTGCTGGGACGCCAACGCCAACATGGCAGCGACTTGCGTCAGTCTGTGAGGGCCCTCTGTATTTTGCTGCTGCTGCTGCATTACCGACCGGGTGAAAGGAGATAAATGATTGGATGGATGAATGAACCGAACCGTTCGGATCAATCTGCATGAAGGAGGAGGAGGGGGAGGGGGAGGGCGACGGGCAGGGGAATCTCAGTTTGATACGGCAAGTGCAAGTAAGGGAGGAGATTACGCTCCTGGTTTGACCCGCCGACCCCTCCGTATTGAGGGGAGAGGGAGGAGGAGGAGGGGGAGGGGGCTGCCGGGGCTGATGACGGCAAACCGAGGCAAACCCTCCACGTCGGCTACAACCCCTTAATTAATATGGCAGTAAGAAATAGCGACTTGACTCTCTGCTGCTCGTCTTCGCGAGGCTAGTAGGCGAGGTTTACGCAAATGAGAGTGTGTGTGTGTGTGTGTGTGTGTGTGTGTGTGTGCGCGCGCGCGCGCGCTCCTTGGGTGCATGTGGGCGGAATGCGGAATGACGACCGCCTCTCACTCTCTCCCTCTCTCTCGCTCTCGTACTCGCTAACTATACTGAAGCAGACAGAATGAGAGGGACGGAGTGAGACAGTGAGAGAGAGAGAGAGAGAGAGAGAGAGAGAGAGAGAGAGAGAGAGAGAGAGAGAGAGAGAGAGAGAGAGAGAGAGAGAGAGAGAGAGAGCGTTTCGCACACAAGACACCGGGGAAGACGAAGACGATGAGGAAAAGCGCGAGCGTGTGTGTGTGTGTCAGAGGGAGACGGAGAACTTTACTATTTCGCCATGTTTAATCAGCTTTCCGCGCGGTTCAAATTTCAAACTAAACACCATGCACATTGGGGCTGCGCGCTGTGCCACGGCTGCTGGCTTGGCTGGAGACGCTCCGAGCGAACATCATCGCGCCCCCGGGAGCGCTGAGGCGGCAAGTGCCGTGCCGTGCCGTGCCGTACCGTGCCGTGCCGTGCCGTGCCGTGGCGGGGCGGGGCGGGGCGGGGCGGGACGGGGCAGTGCCTTGCCTACACGTCTCCCAGCAATGCTCGCTGCCTCGCGGCGGGTCGCGGGCTTTCGCGGGTTCCCCGAATCAGGAACGCACACAAACCTCTCGAACCTCTCCTAAAAGACTCGTCAGTGGAGACCCTTATCAACTCAACACGGTGAACACAGCACCGCATCTCAAAGGCCAAAGGCGATCAGAAAACCCTCTCACCTCGCGCGTGCTGTAGGTTCTGCCCCCCCCCTCCCCCGCTGATCGCAGATCAGATCTGGAGCGCACCCGACCGGAAGTGGGTGTAAGAAATCTGGTATGGTTTACTGGCGAACCGCCGTGTCACCGGCTGCGGCTGTTTCTACAGCTCGTGCCGCAAAAGATCGTGGCCTAAGTGCAACGCTTTGGCGGGATCGAGTATAAAGTTGAGGAACTCTTTGGGTTGGGATATTCTATCGGGGCTGCCGCTCTTGCTTCCCAGCGCGCGCAGCGAGCCCCTTCTATAACAAACTACTTGATGTTTGTTCTGGCAACTGTCGGTACTGCAAATACCTCCCCGCGGCTTCTCGCTCACGCCCATCCGGTCCCATCCCCCGCACCGCACTAGCTCATCTCAATCTACCCCCACTCGACTCTCATGTGAGCTGGTCGCACGCGTCAAGCGAACATGTATTCTACTTACATATTTAATGCCAGCAGATCTTCCGTTCTGGCGCGACAGGCAGACGCCATGCAGATCCCTGAGCTGAGCACGGCTCTGGCTCGTCCAGACTTGCAGCGGGGCTGCCGCGCTGCCGGTGCGGTGCCGCCCCGCAGCCGCCCTCACCCCCTTCCCCTCCCCCTTACCTCCTATCCCCTCCCCCTCCCCTCCCGCCTCCCACCTCCGCCGTCCCGGCCGAGCCGCCACTCGCGTCTTTGGTTATTGTTCTTGTTTATGAATTTTGCGCTGCCGCCACCGCCGCTGCGGCGGGGGTTGCTACCCGAGCTGTGCCGAGCGGTGTCTGCCGCCCGCCCCGCCGCCCGGCCCGGCCCGGCCCGGCCCGGCTCGGCTCGGCTTCGCCGCCTACTCGGCTGAATCAGCGCGTCGCTTTTGTCCTGGAGTCCTGCCCCTGCCGCAAGTGAAGTGTTTTTCGTGTATTCGGACCGGATTGTGAGGTGCCTGATGGTTTTCTTCGCTGTGGACCTCCACGGCTGCAGGCGATATCCACTTTTGCGGGGCGCCCAAGGATACGATCCAGGAGTCGAAAGACACCAGTTCGATGAGGTAAGTGCAGGGCGAGGAAAGCGAAGCGAAGTGTTGGCTTGGCCGGGCTCTTCGCAGAAGCAGACTTCTCGCTTCGTTTGGCTTGAGTGTTGGTTAGAATATCTTCCGGGCTGCTGTGTGGCTGTGCGGCAGCTGTCTTAACGCATGGAAAGGTTAGGTTAGCCCGTACAAGTGTACGCCAGTATGGTGTGACGTAATAAGTGAACAGCTCCTTGGCCCCTAGCGGGCGGGGGCCGAGACGTTCGAATACCGACACTGCTGTTGTCTGCTGCTGTCTGCTATGTACTCATCTCTCTTCCAGATGGCGGCCGCGGACTCGTACATGCCGCTGCACAGCTTGGCCAAGCCGCAGAACGGGGGCCTGTTCATCGTGGAGAATCAGCCGTTCAGGGCGGTCCTGGAAGCTCCCGGAGACCCGCTTCAGACCGACGCTTACCCCGACTTTGTGGACTTCATGGGGTTCGCCGAGTACGAGCCGGCCGCGGACACGACAACGCCTGACGTCCCTGACGTCCCCCAGCCCAGCAGCCCTCAGGACATGGCCTACGAGCAGGACTTCTCCGAGTCCAGCGGGTGAGTCCACAGGCCACAACCCTTCATGCCCTACTTACGTCACCGCCCCGTGTAGTACAACGCATCCTCCGGTGCCATTGCAGCCAAAGCCTGATCCCGGAGGCCGAGGCCGTCGAGGCCCTCACCATGAACGTCCACCCCTGGTGCATGCTGTCGCCTGCGTGGTACGTCCAGCCTGCCGCCCTCGACGTCAACGCTGCCGACGACGTCCTCGAGGCCTCCGCCGACTCGTCCTCCCTGGCGGTGATGACGCCCGTGCAGCCGGTGTCGTCCTCGACCGCGGCGGCCGAGTCGGAGTCGGAGACGGACTGCTGGGCGTGCGGGCGGAGCTTCATGAACAGGAACAGCCTGGCGCGGCACAAGCGCGCAGTGCACGGGCCGCGCGTGTGGCACGTGTGCGACGTGTGCGGCAAGGCCCTGGCCACGCGCCAGTCGCTGGCCGCGCACGCCCTCATCCACTCCGGGCACAGGCCCTTCTCCTGCACCCTCTGCGGCGCCGGCTTCCTCCGCCGCAACAGCCTCCGCCACCACCTGTTCGTCAAGCACGGCGGCGAGGACAGCGACGCCGACGCCGAAGTCAAGGACGTGGTCGTTCATCAGGACCCCGTCGTGGGTGTCCAGGTCGTGCACCGGCGAGTGTCCAACGACGGCGGCGGCATCGTCTTCCAGCGCGCCGCGGGCGGGGGTGTCGTCGGCGTGCTGACGACCGCAGCCTCGCCAGTGGACACGGCGGACACCCCACACCACGGCGAGGACCTACACCGCCAGGACGACGACGGGGATATCCGCAGCAGGGACGACGGCGATGACGGTCACTTCCTGGACAGCCCTGGGATCGTGATGCGCCTCGTGCGCTGTGGGGACCCGGACGTCTGGAGAATCGAGGACCTTTGGCAGGGGCCAGAGCCGGAGCCAAAGTCCGAGGTATCGAGCGGAGCGGAGGCTGCACGCAGCTCTGAAGGATAGCCTTACCAGTCCACTTTGGGCTGGAGATCCAACTGCTCTACGTTCCTATGATGGTAGTAACTCTTTATTCAAAGGTAAAAGAGCTGTGATGTGATTTACGTCTTTGTGCCATTTTAGTTTGTTTGAATTTTGGAATCGCTTGTGCTCTTAGTGACTATTTATGACATGAGCAGATTCAAATTAGTTCTGTTCATCTTTCCTACTGTTAATTTACAAAAGGTTGTGCTAAGTTGCTCGTTAGTAGTTTCATAAAAGTTTGTACTATTGTAGGAATAGTTTTCTTTATATATTCATACATGTGTTTTTATTTTTGGACTGCCTTTGTGTTTGCTAAAGTATTTCATGTTTTAATGGAAGCATTGTGTTGGAATTGGAAACTTTTATTTATGTGTTATTGTGACTCTAAGAAATTATCTGTACTGTTAATTTCCTGTGTAATACTTTTGTAATAAATTGACTCCCAAAAAAAAGTGTGTTTCATTGAACCACTCCTCTACTACAAAATATTATTTATGTATTACTGGTACTGATGTGTTTCTACAGTGTGTCTGAACTGTTGTTTTACTGCGATAATTAATGATGTACAAATACAAGACTCTAAGTCTTATGTACAAAGTCAAATATATATTGAACTCATGTCAGCTCCCGAGACAGCATGCTGAAGGAAATGAGAAGCTCATTGAAGTAGCAGGCAATTTTTTTTTTTAAATGAATGGAATCGGATGTGACAATAAATTATGGAAGGTCTACAAGACTGAACATTGATAGATATGGCTGAGGTGCTGGTAACTAATATCAAATTGTTTTATCACGCCAATTCCTGCTTAAAATCAGAGGGGCAACGCAAACCCTAGTAAAACTGCCCACGCAGAGAGCTTGGAAATCCCTCGGCCCAGACAGAAAGTCCCAGTCCCATGCCCAGAACGCATGCGGATTCAAAGTGGGCGCCCGTCCCGGCCCCCCACCCGGCTCGGGCACGGCACGGCGCTCGGCTCGGCTCGACTCGACTCGTCTCGGCCAACCACGACCGACCCGGCCAACCCCACACCCCACACCCTCAAACGCCCCCCTACGCCCCCTACCCTTTGTTGCGTTTGTGCGAAAGGCAAAGGCTTGGTAATTATTCAAGATTTCGCGTGAAACTGGTGAGTAAATTAACTCCAATTTTATATTGGAACCGAGAAGCGAAACGTCTTTTTTTCAATCGTCTAACAGGGCATTGACTAATAAGTGATCAGTGATAAACATGCACGAAATACCGCGACACTGTTCATAACCTCTCCCTCCACCTCTTGACTACCATGGAAGTGGACATTCATGATCGTTGTCTAACGGGCGGTAATCGTAAAACGACATTTGAAAATGATTGCGTCTCTGCTATCCCAGTTAATCCTTTTTTGCAATTCGACAAGTAATGAGCCCGATATTGTGGTGGAGTGCCACAGGATTTCCTTCAATAAGTTGGTGCCTCAGCCAAGGGACACCTGTTGATTGAATGTCAGGTCAGGCAGGAGACTGGTTTGTACTGGCATTCATGATTCTCCTGTCTGTGTCTGGTTCTCAGTATGTGTCTATTACACACTGTCAAACAAGGAATTGCAATTGATTGATTGCATACCGTGTCGTGTTCTTCAAAATTTCGAGTCTGAGAGACGACTGCTTCGAAACAAATGGAAGTGTCAGCGTTGTTGTGCAGTTCTTCTTCATTAACTTAAAGATCATTGCACTTCTCTTCTATTGTGATGAAGAGCCAAATTACAAGTGAACTCAAGTTGGTTTTGAAATGTGTTGCTCATGTTTATGTGAATTATGTTTCAAACAAGGTATAATGATATAGAAAATCAGTAGTGCAGCCGTTCAGTAATTAATGACAATCTTGTAAAATTGCATTTTGAGGATTGAAAAATAGTATTTACTGGTGTATTTTCATTATGGCTGAGATAGTGACATGTATTTTCAGATGTACATATCTAGTGTATTTTAATTTCTTTTTCGAAAGTAGCTGTATGAAAGAATTCTTTTAAAATTTCTGACATTTGTATAACACACCCCAAGCTTGTTCCACTAAGAAACCCATTTAATCATTTTGTGTTAGCGCGAGACGAATTCAAATTAATGGATTGTGGTTTCTGGACATGCAAATCTAACCATTAGTCACACTGTTCAAGTTATTAATAATTCGTGTTTGGTTTGCATCCGCCCGTGGAGGCCTTGTCCACGGCTTTCGGTACACTTTCGAATTGTTGTGGCTCGGGTCCCCTGCTCTTGTTCTTTGGTCCTTCCCCCGCCCCCTCCTCTCCTCTCCTCCCCTCCCCTCCCCTCCCCTCCCCTCCCCTCCCCTCTCTTCTCCCCCCTCTACCGGCAGTGTGCTGCAGTGCGAGTGAGACGGACGCATACCCCGGCCTTGACAACCCTGTCATTAAAAATTTATCCTGCATAATGATATGCAATCCGCACATGCATTACGATTTCATGACGTCATCATCATATCACTTTTCCGCGCCGACTGCTATGTCGGGTGTCGCCCCCGGAGCCAACTGATTTGTTCTCTCTGTCACTCCGCCGCGCCGAGAGGGAGAGCGAGACAGCCTCGCGCTCCGTATTATTTTCGTTTGGAAAATTAAGTCAACCCCTTCGACGCCGTCTGTCTTGAATCGGCGTAGCGTTGGCCGCGATTGATTTAAAATTGCGCTCCCCCTCAGCAGATGTAGGAGCTCTTTTTAACTAGTACGTTAATGGTTTCCACCCCCTCCCTTTCTCTCCATCGGGTCGGGACTCCGGAGGGGAGCAGACATTGTCGGACCGCTATGCGAGGTGCCTATCCTGAATTCATTTGGTCTCAGACATGGAGTTTGACGCGTATGTCTTTTGGGAGACCGAAGTGCCGGAGCCCGCACTGCCCGCACGTATCGCTCATTGATCCGTTGATTTGGTTGTTGCAGGACGCAGATCATCTACCCTGGCTGGGTTCGCCTCATCGCATCCTGCCCCCGCGGCCGTCAGAGTGAGTCCCAATTAACTCCGGCGGGGCCGCCGCCGCCGACCTCACAGCGGCCGGGCCCGTTCCGTTTCTGTTTGAAGGGATAATTCGACAAGGAATTATTATTTTCCCTCCGCCAGACCTGCGATTTCTTCACTTTTCTCTTCTTCTTCTCGGGTGAACCAGAGTGATGATTAATTTGACGAGTGACTCATCCGGCCCGGACCCGTACCTGCCTCACGCACCGGGACGCACCCCGGACATACCCCGCGCTCGAGTGCAGGTCTGCAAGGGAGCGAGCGAAGGTGATTGCACGCGGTAGATGGAGATCCTTTCTCCAACTGCCTTTGAAATGAGCCACGATTCGTCCGATTTCCATTCTTCTTTTTCTTCAGCCTTTCCAGCCAGCCACTACTTCAAAGCTCTTTTTTTTTTTTTTTTTTTTTCCATTTAATGTCAACTCCTCCGAGCAGATAGCGTGGCTGCCACGACGTCGCGGGCTTCTCGTATTTTAATTTCCACGCCCCCCCCCTCCCCCCTACCCGAACGCCCTCCAATATAATATGAAATTCAGCCCCTGGGAAGTAGGCAGCCGCGTCTCCGCCTTTGCTTCTCATCGTAATCTAAGACAATCCGAAACCCGTGAATACATAATACCTCTCCGCGCCGACAACAGTCGTACAAATATTGGTTTTGACGTCGAGAGCTGCCGGCAGCTTCTGCCTCCTTGTCAAACGAGATTTGCATTCGAAATTTTTCCCCGCGTCTTTTCCGCCGCTGCCGCTGCCCCTTGTCATAATGGGGGTAGACTGCGAGGATAGAAAATTTGGTCCAGTTTTCTTTTCAAAGTTCAAATCAATTTGTTTTTCAGCTGCGGTTAAATGGACTTGAGGCAGGCTCGTACTTACAGGGAGACGTCCCGTAACTGTTGGACGGAACTTTAATTTTGGTGGGTGGGGGGGGGGGGGGGGGGCTGGTGCTGGTGCTGGTGCTGGTGCTGTGATACCGCATCGCACCGCCGCCCGTTGCCTCTACGCGTAGAGGGCGTAAGTATAACTGTGGAAGTACGGGGAAAAGAGGGGGGGGGGGGCTGAAATGGATGATAACCAACACCAATACCGGAATGCAAAATTAAACAGAAGGCGGCGGAATCGAAAAGAAGGAAGCGTATAAAAAAGGCGGAAGGCGGGGGGAAGAAGAACAATGATTGCTCGGTCCGCGTTGTAGGAATAATAAAAAGAGGATAAGAATAATACTAAGGCTGTCGCGGGGAAAGAGAACGGGGGAGAAAGCTAATGAAAAAATTGAAAACGACGACGCGAAAGGAAGAGAGGGGCACAAAAAAAGGGGGGGGGGGAGGAAAAAAAGAGCTGGTCTGCAATATCTTTAAGAAGGCGCGACACAACATTTGACGTCGCATTCCCGCTTTAATGTAAGAATTCTATCCTCCGATCATGTCCCCTCTGCCTCGGGGGTGTGAATGTTGAATTTTTTATCCGTGAATTCCCCCACCCCTCTTGCTTTTTACATTTTTCTTTCACGCCCTGTCCTTTTCCCCTTCGCGGTATGTACAATATGCATAGTGCCAAACATCTCGAACGTCCCAAACCGAGATCTTGTGAAGGAAGGTAGGGAGGAGGCCGAAGCAGGGTGAAAAAAGAAGAAAAGAGAAAAGGATCATGCAGAAAATCGTGGGAAGGGGCTTTTAGGGGAGTGCGCCACCGCTACCGCCACCGCTACCGCCACCGCTACCAGCGCGACACCACGCCACGCCACCGCCTTTAATTCTCGGGCTGTCCGCATGCCGCCCACGTCCGCGGGGATGGGGGGTATTGCTGCCGCCGCGCCGCCCGGCCGCCAAACCCACGCATCTCCGTCGGCAACGGCCGCCCCCCGGTGCCCCCAACGGGGTCCCCGGCCGGGGGATGTTATGAGGGCTGCTGCTGCTGCTGCCGCTGCTGCTGCTGCCGCTGCTGCTGCTGCCGCTGCTGTTGCTGCCGCTGCTGCTGCCGCCGCTCCGGGGGTGTACGGCGGTGGACTATCGCGCCGTCGTCGCCGTGCTGAGTCGCCAGTCCCGCGGACCCCTGCGGACCCCGCGTGGCGCGGCGCGCCGGGACACGCGATGGGGCCGGAATCGCCCAGCTTATGTCGGAATCGTTATTTGAACGCCGGGAAATGGCGTGCCAATGAAAACCGTGAAATGCGCAGTTCCAGCTCCAGCCGCCGACCTGCTGCCTGCCGCACCCTCCCCTCCCCTCTCCCCGCGGAGGGGTGGCGTGCGGCAGGGCAGTCGTAGGGGAGGGGAGGGGTCGGTAGAGGGTAGTCTCGGTACCCAGAAGCTGTCGTACCCGGGCCGGCGGGGCCGGCAATGCTGGCGACGCCAATGGCCAACCTCAAAACGCGGGGAGGGGGCAGTCATTTGGCCCCCGTACCTGACCCCTTTCTCTGTCCCATCTCTGTCCCCTCGCCATAGTCTGGATTCCATTCCATCTCTGTAACATGGCGTACTTATTGACTCTTTCCTTTCTTTTTTTTATTTTCGCCGTCCCTGCTTCTCCCCCCCCCTTCCCCCTCTTCCCCTCTCTCCTTCTTTTATATTTTCATTGAAATAAGAAAGTAAACACACAGTCACTCGAGGGTGCTGGTGCCGGGCACCAATATGGAGCTATTACTGTATCGAATCGGTCAGGCGGAGCTGCTCTCTGGGCTGGGATGCGAGTATGGAGGGGTCAGAGGGGTCAAGTGGACAAGCTCCCCTCCCTGATAGCGCAGCCCGCGGCGATGTGCGCGTGTGTGCATGTGTGTGTGGGAGTGTGTGTCGCGCGGCGTCCATCCCCCGGGACGTGTTATGTGCTCTCTGTGTCCATCTGTCGGTGTTTGAGTGGACAGCACACACGTACCATGGCTATTTCTGCAGTGACACACACACACACACACACACACACTGCTACAAACCATATGTGTCCAGCACTGCCGTCCCCGTCGCGAGCCGGCATAGTCGAGGCCGCCGCCGGTATGGCAAGTGTTGCCAGCACCGACTCCCATTCAATGTTTGTTGGAGTCTTTTACTCCGCATGAACGTCACCAGCGTCGTCAAGTCGCCGTCGTCGTCCTCAACAAGGTTCCCGTCGTCGTCCCCGGCAAGGTCGCCGTCGTCGTCCCTCGAGGTCCCAGTCGTCCTCCCCGGCGGCACTCCTCGTCCGCCGCTCACGTCCCCGATAGAGTCGCCGTCGTCCCCCCCAGGTCGCCGTCGTCGTCCCCGACAGGGTCCCCGTCAAGGTCCCCGTCAAGGTCCCCGAGGTCCCAGTCGTCCTTCCCGGCGGCGCTCCTCGTCCGCAGCGTCACGCCCCCGCCACGCTTCGCGTGCGCCGTCCATCGCTTTGCCTTATTATTCCTCGCGGGCCCCGAATCACACGGACTGGAATATGAGGGAACGTCCTTCCTTCCCGAGTCCGGCCGGGGCGGCGTTCTGTGTGCTGCGGCCTCCCGCCCCCTCGGGTCACCCCGTGCTCGAGCACCCCGCCGGTGCGGGGTATCGACCCTGGCGCCGGGGCTTTGGTTAGGTGGGCCCGCTCCAGCCTTTCCGACATTTACAGACGGCTCCGAAGGACGGCCCCTTCCCTTGAGGAAACAAGGAAAAACACCCCATAAAGAATCGACCAAATCACGAACGAAACGCTGCTGGAATACGATGACCGGACGTGCATAATTGATGGACTCCGGCATGCTCTGGGCCGGCGTCCAGCCCGGGGGTGGCCGGGGCCGGAGGGAGGGGGACGGGGAGCTCGAGGGCTGCAGGAATCCCGAGTCATAGACGAATTTGGACTACGCGACGGGGCGGCGGCGGCCGGCGGCGGCCCCAGAGGTGGCCACGTTTGGGAAATCAATGCTGCCTCCGGCCCCGGCTGTCTGTCCCGGACTCTGTCGGGCTCTCTGCCTGCCGCGGGCTGGAGCTGCCCGGAGCTGCCCGGAGCCTGCTGGCCTTGGCGGAGTCCGGGCGTGGCGCCGCGTGGCGCCGCGTGGCGTGCGCAGGCAGGAAGTGGATGCTCTGGGACCCGCGGCCCGGCGATGAGGGGGCGGCAGTGGCAGTGGCAACAGGTCGCTTCTGCATGCGTGCGCCGTGCGCCCCTCCGAGAATGCTAAGTCTACATTTCAATATGACGGCACACACTTTTAAACGAATAATTTGGATAGGCTTTCGATGACGGTGGTGGGGAGGGCCTTGGTGCCGCTGCCGCTGCCTCAGCCCTCCTCGGTGGCCCCGAGCCCGGCCGCCCGGCCCGACCCGACGTGCCGCGGGGACTTTTATTCAATGTCATGTCAACACAAGTTTCAGTGTCAACACGAGGGACCTTCAACTCCCCGCGCCGGCCCGGCCCGGCGGCCGCTGTTTCCCTCTTTGCAAAAAAAAGTGAAAACGGCCAAGAAGTGAGTGAAAAAGGGGGAGTAGGGGAGGGAGCGCAGCGCAGCGCCGGCCAGCCCCCTGCCAGCCCCCGGTCCGACCCAGCCGTCAGCACCAGCACCCACCCGCCCACCCTCGACCCTCCCCTCCCCTCCCTCAGCACGACGCGTACGTGACATCAAAGTCAAATAACTGCCCCTCAGAGTGAGGCTATTTTATTTCCTTCTGTTGTAGCGCGTTATTTTTCATACTTTGCCCACCTTGCAACATGTACCGTTGCTGCGGCGTATAAAATTACCGGCCGGCCGAGTCTGCCAGACGGCACGCGACACGGTCATCGCGTGCTCCCCCCCCCCCTCCCTTCCGGCGATCGACTCCTCCAGACGACATCACCACCACGACGGTGGCGGCGACGACAGCGGCGGCCCCCAAGGTCCCCAAGGTCCGACGCGCGCGCGCTCTGACGACTCAGCATTTTTTTAACGGCCATCTCTGCTGGTCATTCTCCTCGTCGTCAGCTCCCTGTACGCACCAGAGTCCATTCCGCTCCCTGCCCAGCACAACCCTCATCCTCCGCGCCGCGCCACCAGGGAGGGACGGAATCTCATAGTGGGGGCTAAGAAGTCCCCATATTGTCCGTCCGGGAGCCGCCGGGCCGGGCCGGGCCGGGCAGGGGTGTGTTCTGACAGGACACGGGCCCAACTTTGAGGTCCCTGAGGACTCCGCACATGGAGTGGATGGCAGAGGCCGTGGCGAGGGCCTTGGCGGCGGCCTTGGTGAGGGCCTTGGTGAGGGCCTTGGTGGGGGGCGTCGCCGTCGTGGGGCCCACGTCCGCGGCAGCGGGCAGCCCCCGCCGACGGCGCGCCATGTGACTCTCGATCTATTATTCAAGCGAGTCAATCAAACGGAAGTCGTGCTGTGCTGACCGGCCGCTCTGGAGAGGAGAGCAGAAGCGGGCGGGGGCGGTGGGCGCCCGGCCCGTCCCCGTGCCCCGGCGGCCTGATATTGGAGGAGTGGGTGGGTGGAGCTTGGGCCGGGGCCGCTGGGGCCGCTGGGGCCTCGGCCGCCCATCCCGTGGCGGGAACCCTTTCCGTTGGCCGCCAAGACATAACTCGATGTTATCCTCATGTGCCGGCCGGGCGGGAATGGCCGCCGCGGGGGGCAGCGGCGGCAGCGGCAGCAGCAGCGGCAGCAGCAGCAGCAGCAGCAGCAGCAGCAGCAGCAGCAGCAGCAGCAGCAGCAGCAGCAGCAGCAGCAGCAGCAGCAGCAGCAGCAGCAGCAGCGCCCGGCCGGCACCGCACCGCGGAGGCTGCGGGGCACTGCGAGGCTACCGGGGTCCGCCGGGGGAGGAGTGACTCGCCGCCTCACGTCAACGGCCCGGGGGCCGGCCGGGGCCAAGATGGAGCGCCCAGGCATGATACAGCCTATTACATAAAGTGTGCTTTCCTGTCGGCGCGGTCCCCAGCCCGGCCCCCGGCTGCCCCCGGCCAGCCGCGCCGACATCGGCCGGGTGCCGCTGAAAGCGTCGGGCTGTGTGTACCAGAATTTTTCATACACGTCATCAGTGAACTGGAGTCACCCGGCCGAGGCTCGTCAGCAGTCGGTCGGTGCCCAGCGGGGTTTATGGCCAATTTGTGCCGCCGTTGTCGGGGAGCGAGTTAGTATGGCCTCTGCTCTCTGACGCGGCGTACTCGGCGCGTGTGTTTAGAAGTTTATCCGCCGTCTGAATCCACGATGCCAATCAAAGAAAGGCGAGGCGTTCGGCAGGAGGAGGAGGGGGGGGGGGCATGTCATATCAATCTTGAGGGGAAAAAAATAAATCCCACGCTTCCAGCACTTGATTCGCCATCATTTATCGAACGATGAGCGTCTGTAATAAATCCAACAAGCTGAATCGCTGAATTGTCAAGTTTCCTCGTGAAATCTGTTTTAAAAGGGAATCCCTCCGACCGTGAAGTATTTTGGGGCGATATGACGTTGAGTGCAGCCGCCGTCTGAACTCGCTAAGTTTTTTGGGAGTGTGGCGCTGCCGTCCGGATTTGGCGGTTTGAGTCGCGACGCGAGCGCCGTCCCGCGGCCGTCCCATAAAGCAGCCGACTTGGAGCGGCGCAGTGATGTCTCCTGATGACCGATGGCGAGGATGGCGGGCAGAAAAACCGGGCGGCGGCAGGAAAGGGAAAAAGAGATAAAAGATGGCACTTTCGGATGACGCATGTTGCACGCCCGGGTTACCGTGTGTGGACGGGACGGTACGGGTGGTCAAGTTTTTTTTTCTTTTTTTTTCTTCTTTTTTTCTTGGTCTCTGTTTGGAATTGGACTGCATTGATTGCTTGTATGGGATGCTCCGTTTGTGAAATCATCGTGTATGGGAGAAAATGAAAGGGTTAATAAGAAGATCTGCTTCGCCGCGGGATTGTTTTGGGATGCGGCACACTTTCCGCATAGCGTCAGTAAAGGGGCTTATATGACGTCACACTATTTTGACCAATATTTTACCCCCCCCCCCCCCCCCCGCCCTCCCCCTCTATTGTCACAGGGCTAACCTAACTATCCCTTGCATTTAAGATAGGGCTGTCACACTAGACTCCCCCCCCTCCCCCTGTAAGTGTGACGTAGCATGTGAACACCCCTAAGCGGTCGCCGCCCCTGCCAGCGACAAGTCCGGATCGGAGGGTTTCCATTCCATCTCCCATTTTTTCGGCTCAGTCCTCCGCGCGGCCGTCTGTAACGGGGATGAAGAGGAAAACAGAAACACTGGTAACTCGTGTCGGCAAGAGCTTAATACATCCTTTATTCCCCAAGCTCGTCGGGTTTGTTTTTTTTTTCTTCTTCCTTCCCCTTTTCTATTTTTTCGGGACGCGCGTGAAATGGAAGGATAACAACAGCACATTTACAACATAATTTCGAGGTCCAGTGGGGCGGGTAGTTTGATCCGCGGATTGGCGGGGACCGGCGGGGGCGGGGATGGGGGTGGGGGGAGGAGGAGGAGGAGGAGGAGGAGGAGGAGGAGGAGGAGGAGGAGGAGGAGGAGGAGGAGGAGGGGTGGGGGGAGGAGGAGGAGGCGTGATGGGAAGAAGAGGGAAGAGAAGTCCCTCGTGGCCGCGGCAGCAGTTGTCTGACACGGACCCACATGACCGAGCAAAAGTGGCGTCACGGATAGCCTCGACACTTTGGCGTTATTATGTATGTGCTTTGCGAAAATAAGAAAGGCCATAACTTTGAATGAATGAATGCGGGACTGACTGACTGACTGAATGAATGACTGAGGGGAGGCGCGCACCACCGAGCGGGGGCGGGACGATGATTATCGTGTTGAAATAACTGGACGGAAATTGTTTAAAGAGCGCGGCGGGGGAGTGCGGCCGCGGCGTGTCGGGCGGCGTATGAAAAATTGATCCCGGCGGCGGCAGAACTCCGGAGCCGCGGCCATTAATCGAGGTTGGCCGTCGCCGAAGAGGTTTCCGGACTGTGAGGCGAGCGGCGGCGGGCAGTGCGACAGAGACGTATGGCTGCGGGCCGGTGCAGGCCCCGGCTTCGAACCCGCAAAGGTTCGCCTTGTTTTCGACGCGTCGACCGACACCGCCGCCCTCGCTATGATCCGACAGTGATTATGCCGGGGTAAGCCCGATGAGAATGATGGGAAATGAAGACTTTGGAAGGGTTGCGGCGTCCCTCCCTCCCTCCCCTCCCCCGTCCCCCGGGGGATGGAGGGCGGGGGGAAGATTGACGCATTATGGACCATAAGCTCCCACTCACTGCCGCGATGTGCTGCTCTGGCTCCGCATTTGAATTCGACCAGATTTTCTGCCGACTTGGCGTGTCACTGGACTACGCGCGGCGGCATGGTCTTACCTCCCAGCATTTTCCGTGCACCTAATAAGAACGAAAAGGTAAGGTGAGCGCGCCTCTCTCTCTCTCTCTCTCTCTCTCTCTCTCTCTCTCTCTCCCTCTCTCTCTCTCTCTCTCTCTCTCTCTCTCTCTCTCTCTCTCTCTCTCTCTCTCTCTCTCTCTCTCTCTCTCTCTCTCTCTCTCTCTCTCTCTCTCTCTCTCTCTCTCTCTCTCTCTCTCTTTCGCCCTCTCTCTCTCTCTCTCTCTCTGCACACGATGAAATTTTCTTGGTGGTCCTTTTGCAGTCATGATGATGTTGGGCGTGGGATGGCCCTACGCTGCTGCATATTTGATAATCCATTCCGCTCTGCTTTGCGTTCTCTCTCTCTCTCTCTCTCTCTCTCTCTCTCTCTCTCTCTCTCTCTCTCTCTCTCTCTCTCTCTCTCGCACACACACACGCGCTCACTCTCTCTCATTCTCACAGAGCGGGCGGGTGGTGCAAAGAGGGTGTGGTAGGGGGGGGGGGGGGTAATGCAATCCTCAAAACTGTCGCCCTTCTGCGGTCGGCCCCCTCATACGGTATGCCATGAGCAGAGCAGTGGGTCGGTTCCGGGTTATGGTGAGGTGAGGTGGCGCGCAGAACGCTGGCCGCAGACAGTATCGCACTTGGAGCCGAGCCGGCAGCCGCGGGCGCGACTCCCGCGCGTGTGAATAACAATAACAGCATTATGGGCAGCCAAAGGGTTGCGCTGTTTGCGCTACGGATAACGCCCGGCGCGGCCCGCCGTGCGATAACCCAGCCCGTGCCTCCCTGTACACTGTCCGGAGCGGTGGGCGTAGCGGTCGGTGGTGGTGGCAGCAGCAGTAGTGGTTGGTGGTGGCGGTGGTTGGTGGTGGTAGTTGGTGATGGTGGTGGTTGGTGGAGGTGGTTGGTGGCGGTGGTTGGTGGTGGTAGAGGTAAATAGGGCGCCTGGCTTGTTGGCGCCTGGGCGCGCGAGGGTTCTACTCGACCTGTTCTCTTTAGATAATTGACAAAAAAATAAAATAATGCCACTCTGGTGACAGTCTGCTCCGGCGAATAATGCGTGTGTTGTGACCATCCGCCATCCCACGCTGCCGATAAGCCGGCCACGCCCGCCCCCCATTCCACGGCCCGCCTGATCTCTGTGCAAACGGCCGCCGCCCGCACCGCCCTCTATAACGGTGGCTTATTGCCGCCGCGTCATATCTGATCCGCGTGTAGGCGGCGGCGGCGGCGGGGAAAGAGTTATGGGGACTTTTCCCTGGCAGAGATGTAATCGCGCGTTAAAGATGGTGTCGATTGGTGTAATCCCGCCCCCTCTCTGCCGCGTGTCCCCTGTGGGAGCAGGGCCGGCAGGGCCGGCAGGGCCAGGACCCCGTGGCAGACGAGACGATGACCGTGAAAGATGTTGGGAAAGTGGAAAGTGGTAGCGAACAGCAGGGCGGGACCGGAGCCGGCCCGGAGCCGGACGGCGCCTGCTGGGTAGGCAACCCCGGCCTCCGTGTGCGCGCGTGTCGTGCGGGCTGGCCTACCCTGGCAGTCGCAGGCGCGAGGGGCGTGCCGTTGGTATGTGCAGGGTCCCTAACCACGGCCGCGTCAACAAAACGCCCCCCCGCGAACGGCTGCCACCACGGCGCACGTGTGGGGGCGGGGCTGTGGGGGCGCCGCCACTGCCGCCGCGGTTATGACGATGCGAGGGCGTGGCCACGGCGCAGCCACCCCCTGCGGCGTTATGGAGATAAGAGGTGGGGGCGGCGGCGGCGGGAGGCAGAGAGTTATGAAGATAAGAAAGTTTGACGCTCCAATCTGAGGGGACCGGCGGGGACCGGCGGCTGGGCGGGGCGTTGGGGTTGGAGCGTTGGGGTGCCGGGCTCCAGGCCGGCTGTCTGCCACGGCCTGCCACTGCCACTTGCCGCTTTGTTAACCCCATGACTGTCTTGTTTTAGATGGCACGGCGACGACGGCATAGCCAGGACGTGGACGTCGGGTCCTCCTGCTCGGATGACGTGATGGGGTCTTGCCCGGACTCGGACATGGAGGCGGAGGAGTTCACGCCGCGGCCTCGGAGCGAACCCAGCCCCGCCGTCAACTCCGACATGGTGCACCGGTACCTGGACTCGCTGCCGGAGAAGTTCGACTCCGCAGCGGACGACAGCGTCGGCGGCGCTGGCTGGCACGGCGTGCCCGTGGGGGTGACCCCGGACCCGCCCCCGCTTCCTGCAGCTTACGGTGATCTTGACAGTGACCCGGATGTCTTGAAGCTGGAGGCCAGCAAGAAGAGACACACGCGGGCCAACCCCGCCGCCACCAAGACCCACACGCGGGCCAACCCCGCCGCCACCAAGACCCACACGCGGGCCAACCCCGCCGCCACCAAGACCCACACGCGGGACAACCCCGCCGCCACCAAGACCCACACGGAGGCCCCCGCTATGGTCAGTCGCAAGAGAAAGCTGGACACCGACCAACCTGCCCCCAACATGGAGCAGCGGGTCGTGAGCCCCTCCGGCACCTCGGGCACCTCCGGCACCTCCGGCCCCTCCGGCCCCTCCGCACCGTGCTGCGAGGGCTGCTGCGAGGCCACGCCGGCAGAGCCGCCGCTGAAGGTGGCCGTCAAGGACCTGCGGGACCTCCTCAACAGCAAGAGGTCGTCGCCTGTAATCGAGTCCGGTGAGGACAATGACGACGAGAGCGGCGATGGTGACGGTGACGATGTCGATGGGGAAGATGACGACCGTGGCGGCGACGATAACGACGGGCAAGAAGACGATGATGGGGAAGAAGACGATGACGACGGGGACAATGACAACGGGGACGATGACGAGGGGGAAGATGACAATAACGACGGGGACGGTGACGAGGGCTGTTGTGTCAGCAGCAGCGTCCCCGCCGAGCCTCCAGGGCGGTCGCCGCCCCACACCTCCACGTCGATCGAAGAGTTGCGGGTGGACAAGAAGTGGTCCACGGTGGACCTGCTGACGACGAGCGAGGAGTCCGACACTAGCAACACCAGGTTAGTTGGGTTCAGGCCGGGGCACATTTGTTACGTCCGAGGCATGAACGTCCCCGAATCTCAGCTGTTTTCTTCTTTTTTACCTGCAGGCACACCAAGACCCTGTCGGAGCCCCCCGAATCGCTGTGGCGCCCCTGGGACCGAGCTGGCGCGGGGGTGAGCGAGCCCCAAGAGGAGCACGTCAAGCACGACGCGGCGGCGCCGAAGAGGCCCACCCCTGTGACCCAGCGCCAGGCCGTGACAGTGCCGGCCGTGCTGAAGAAGCCCAGCGTTGTGGCGCCGACGGTGCCGGCCGTAACAAAGCGGCCCGTCGGAGCGCCGACGGTGCCGGCCGTGCCAAAGAGACCCATTGTAGCGCCGACGGTGCCGGCCGTGCCAAAGAGACCTATTGTAGCGCCGACGGTGCCGGCCGTGCCGAAGAGACCCATTGTAGCGCCGACGGCGCCGGCCGAGCCAAAGAGGCCCGTCTCAGTGCCGGTAGTGCCAGCCATGTACAAGAGGCCCGTCATTGGAACCCAGCGCGGGGCGCCGACGGTGCCGGCCGTGCAGAGGAAGCCCGCCCCCGTCGTGTCCAGTAGCGACGCCCGTGCTCGCTTCGTGCCGAAGCTGGAGCCGAAGACCTGGGAGCCGATGAAGCCGCTCGCTGGGCCCATCAAAAAGTGGGCCGCCACTAAAGTGTGGGATGTTCCCCCCGACGTCGTGAAGGCGAAGGGCGAGCCCTTCCCCTTCCAAGCAAAGACTCCGGCCGACAGGAACCGCTGCTGCTCCTCGAGTTCGTCGTCCAGGTCCGCAGACGGGCACCGCCCCCGCGCCCCGATGTACCCTCCGGAGCAGAAGGTGATCCGCCCCAACCCCGGCCTGATGAGCTTCCCCGGGATAAAGCGGCCTGGTGGTCCTTGTGGTCCTTGTGGTCCCGGTACGGCCGAGGAGCCGCCGGCGCCGCGCCACTCCTGCTGCTGCCACAAGTCCAGCACCGACTCCGTCTCCCCGGGTCAACCCCGAAGAGGACCGCTGCTTGAGACTCCGGGACCTCCCACCCCGTTCGGCGTGGGCGCTGCCCAGGTGCATGGCTTCCGTCAGGGCCTCGGACAAGGCCTCGGACTGGGTCTCGGACCGGGTGTCGGACCGGGTACTGGACCAGGGCCCGAACAGGACTTCGGACAGGCGCTCGGTCAAGGACCCGGACAGGGCTTTGGACAGGGCCTCGGCTTAGGCCTACAACAGGCCCTCGGTCTAGGGCAGGGCAGCGTCCAGACTCAGCTTGTGAACGGCGGCATCCAGATGACGCTCCACATCCCGACGGGTCCCCGTCAGCCCACCCCTGCTGCGGCAGCGGCGGCGGTGGCAGCGGTTGCGCCAAGGGGTGCGGCGCACTCCCAGAACTTCTGCCCCAGGCCGTTTCAACAGGCCGGGCCTCGCTTTCAGGGTAATCAAGGTAAGGCGATACGTACGGGATCAAGTTTTAACCCTAAGCTGTGCCGTGTCCGTAAGTAACACCACGTTCTATTCTGTGTCCGCAGGCCAAGCCGCCAGATTTGGATCCAACAACCGAGGCCGAGGAGGTTGGCGAGGGAGAGGGGGTGGCTCTGCGTTCCAGCGCGGCCACGCGAGGACTCCGTGGGGTGCTAACCAGCAGGCCCCTATCCATGGCGAGTAAACTTGACATTTTAGGTTTTGTGAAGGGGGCCTCAACAGCTCTCGGATTCGTGCCCGTTCTTAACGTTCAATGTGTTTTCTTGCTCCAGATTTCCGACACCACGGACCCCGACCCAGGGGATCAATGCAGTGGAAGCGCTCTTTTTATAAGAACTGATTTACTTATGTCATCAAAATTTTCTAATGTTTTCTTTTTTAAGTTGTTGAGGGTTGCACCAGATGCATTCTCCATTTTAGTTAGTTATTTTTTTGTTTATTATGTGTTTTAAGTGTTTGCACTTAAATTGTTGAATGGCACAAGGACATAATTAAGTATTGGCAATTATTGTTTACTATGCTATCTGGTCCTTGTAGCCGTTCAAATTTATGAAACTTTTTACTTGTCTTGTTTCTGACATGTACCCTCAAAAAGTTTGTTTTTGCGGCAGTATCATAATAATGTGTAAAGAATCGTGCAAATCATATTCGTTTTCATCTAATCGACGTCATTACCACTGTTAGTACTGCCTACATGTCCGCTGGAAATGAACCTGTAATGTTATTGATTCACCCTGTATTGGTCATAAACATTATTAATGTATAAATGAGGGCAGATAAAGTTCTGTTTTGTGTTGGAAAACTGTCTTTATTCTCTTTCCTTTCTTCACTCTGAAAAACCTGGAGTCATGGGGGAAACATAAAAAAGGTCATGGAAGTCATCTATGGGTAGTCATGAAAAAATTAAAAAATCTCCACATTTTGAAATGGCTTGAAGAAAGTTGTGGCAGCTATATTTTCCCTCATGTGGTAATGGTCACAGAAATTTTAAAATATTAGTTTTGAAAGTCATGGAATTAATTCTACAATATGCGTTTTGTGGCACTATGGGCCGAGTCAGGGAACCGAGGCGGGAGCAGCCCGGCCGCCTGCCGCCTCTATGAGGTGTTGCACGGCGGCAGACGAATATCCCTTAAATAATGCTGTTCGGAAAGTAATTTTCCTCCCGTTTGTGGCGCGGGGGCGTAGGGGGCACGCGCCGCCCCCGAACACACATACAGGAGCACAAGAAAACGCGCTCTGCCGGGGGCGGGCTGGGCCGGGCTCTGCGTCTTTCGCTTAAAGCGATTAGAGCCAGCCGCCGCGGCGTCGCTCTGCCTCGCCTCGCTTCGCTTCGCTCTGCGCGCTCTACTCCTTTCCTTGCCTTGCCACTGCCTTGCCGAAGTTGTAATTTCGCCTTTGAAGTGGCGCACGCAGCACGCAGTGCCGGCAACCACGCGGATTGGGCTAGGCGACGCGCGGCCGCCGAACACATAGCAGAACTCCAGCAGCCGCAGCTCCGGGCCGAGGGGAGGGGAGGCGGGGCAGGGGCAGGGGCAGCCGTCCGGTCCGCCCAGGCGGCGGCCAAGATTTCGGGCAGCGGCCGCCGACTGTCGCTGCGCGGAGCCGGGTCGGGCAGAGGCTGAAGCAGCCGGGGTGAAATAAGTGTGAGAAGGTGAAGCATGTGGGGGCAGCATGGTGTGGGATGGGATGCGGCGCCTCCACTTCGCCGGCGGCCTTCGCCATATGTTTCCTCTGCCGCCCCGTAATTTTTGCCGCGTGCGAGAGAAAGGCGTAACCGGGCGCTCCGGGTAACTGCGGATTTATTCAGAAGGGCGGTAAAGGAAGGTGTTGAGCGCGCGAAAACTTTTAGCCGAGCCGAGCGGGCGTAGCGGGCGCGGCCCGGCCCGGCCCGGCCCGGCGTGCATCAGCGAGCTTTCAGCGGCAGCCGCTGTGCTGTCGAGGCGCTTTCAGCGTTCAGCAGAGAGGCCGGGGGCCGGCGGGGGCCGCCTGGCCTGGCCGGCCGCGGCCACGCTTTATGGCAGGGTCCCGCCGGCCCCGCAGCCCCGCCGGGCACACAGACCCGGCGGCCCGGCGGACCGTATAGGTAGCAAGCAAAGCCATTTCAGCCATTTCATTTCCCAGCAAAGTGCTAACGTATACAGTATGTTACTGGCGGCGCACGGCTCGGCTCGGCTGCGGGGGCCGTGGCCGTGCTGAGCTGCGGGGTGGGACGGCCATGGATCTCCGCCGCTTGCCGGTGGAGCCTCTGTCTGCACGCGGCTGGCGGCGCGGGCGAGAAACACAGATTACCTAAAGGTATGAATAGTGCAAGAAAAAAAAACAGAACAAAAAATGCGCAAGGTCTGTCAGCAAGAGCAACAAGACAAGGCTGGCCACCATACTGCCGCCGCCCTTAAGTGCTGAAGACTGCAAGGTTGCACTGGTTGCCCTGTACTTTGTGGGCGCGTTTCCAGATCGCGCCTGCAGCCTCTGCAGTTTTCTACTTCACCGTAGTTTTTTTTCCTAAATAGCTTTTTTTTTTTCAAAGAAGAAAATGAAGACGGAGAATTCTCTGCTCGAAAATCTGTTGGAGTCCGCGCGGCGTGTGCTGGTAGGGCACCTCAAGATGGCGAGCTGGGCGAGAGGGGATATCGCGGGGAAAAGCAGCACAACGGTAACAAGAACATAAAACGGAACGACCAGCACCGCGCCGCGCCCAGGAGAGAAGGGCAGGGGAGGGGAGGGAGTGGGGGATCGATGAAGGCGCGGAGAGATTGGCCAGGGAGAGAGCAGCGGCGCGAGCGGGGAGGGAGGTGAGGGAGGGGCGGACCGCGGTTGGGGCGTAAAGCGTAAATTGTAATATGTGCGAGATGGCCGAGCGGGATAGTGCGAGGCGAGGGGAGGTGGTGGTGGTGGGGGGGGGGGAGTCGTTTACAAAGTGTGCGCGAACCCACCCCCACCTCGACGCTCGTGCAGCGATCACCACCCGTGTTCAGACCCCCCCCCCTCCCCTACCTCATATCCCTCATGCCCCCTTTCCCTTTTCCACAACCCGCGTCATTTTCCACCCCCGCGGCGGCGCGCTCGCTTGCGGTCGCCGTCTTACACACCCCGGCGAGCGGTAAAGGTGTGGCTGTGGCTGTCCCCGCGGCGCCCCCCCCCCCTCCCCCGCCCCCTCGCCGCACCGGGCGCACCAGTTTGAGCCCCTAAAACTTGGGTATCGCGAGCTGAGCGCGCTGGCCTGGGTCCTGGAGCCTGGAGCTGTATGTGTGTGTGTGTGAGTGTGTGTATGTATGTGTGTGTGCGTGTGTGTGTGTGGCGCTTCTGCCAGCCGAAGCAGTTGGCAGTTAGGGAGGCATGGCAGGCCCAGGCAGGCCAAACGCGTGTGCCGGGTGAGTCGTTCCTGGAACGGTCGTGCACCAACGTGACCTATTTCTTCTTATCCCTCCCACCATACACACCCACCCACACACACACACACACACACACACACACACACACACACACACGCTCTCGTACAAAGTGACCGCAAGCATGCGCCTCGCCTTGGCTGGTGCTGGGCGGTTTGCTGAAGTAAATAAGTCGTCGTCCGCCCCGTGTAAAAGTGTCGGCGAGCGCCTGCGGGCGCCCGGGTAGGCCAGCCCGCACGACACGCGTGCGTGGTCAGGTCGGGATTGCCTATCCAGCAGGCGCCATCTGGGCTAGACCGGCCCGGCCAGCAGACAGGGGACTCCGGGGCGGGGCAAGCGCTGGGCGCGACGGCCGGTGAGGGAACTACACAGGGAGCGGCCAGCGGCGCCGAGCGGCCGGTGTCGTAAGCGGTACCGCACCGGAGTAATAGCAGAGCCCGGCTGACGCGGCTGACGCGGACGCGCCCCCAATAATAAGCATTCGACCGCCGGAGTCCACCGGCCAGAGTCCGCTGGCCTCCGCTGGCCTCCGCTGGCCTCCGCTGGCCTCCGCTGGCCTCCGCTGGCCTCCGCTGGCCTCCGCTGGCCTCCGCTGGCCTCCGCTGGCCTCCGCTCCACCCACAAACGGATGGCCTTCACGACGTCAATCAGGTGGGCCGCGTCCGAACGGCCGACGCGGCCGACCGTATAGTCCGTCTTCGTCGCGCTCTCTATTTGCCGAGGAGGGTAGGAGGAAGGCTCCGCCGTGTGCGAGAGGGAGAGAGACACAGAGATAGAGAGAGACAGAGAGAGAGAGAGAGAGAGAGAGAGAGAGAGAGAGAGAGAGAGAGAGAGAGAGAGAGAGAGAGAGAGAGAGAGAGAGAGAGAGAGAGAGAGAGAGAGAGAGAGAGAGAGAGAGAGAGAGAGAGAGAAGAGAGAGAGAGAGAGAGAGAGAGAGAGAGAGAGAGAGAGAGAGAGAGAGAGAGAGAGAGAGCCGTCGGCACGGCTGCGGGCAGGGATCGCGTGCACACGGCGGCCCCGGAGCGGAGCCTGGCGCAGCGCGCGGGTGGAGCCGGTGGAGCTGAGCTGTTCGGTTATTATTGGGATGGGAACTCAGCCGCGGAGCTTTCTCAGTCTCGGCGGCTCGTGACTCGTGGCCCGACGGGACGGGACGGGACGGGGCTGGACTCCAGGAAACCGCGGCAAAAGCAGGCGCGGATCCAGCGGAGGGGGGGGGGGGGGAGAATCCCCTCCACGAAGAGGCCACCAGCGAAATTTTCCACCTGGAAGTGTGTAAAAGGTGGCACATCGCCCCCTCCAAAAGTCGCTCCTGGATCCGCCCCTGGGCGAAAACAAATACCGGTATATAAATAAGCCATCGCCGCTCGCAGCCATGTCGTTTGTTTCTGGTTATTTGTTTCGTTTCGGAATCTAAGCGGCAGGAGAGCGCAAAGGAGAGACTGGGAGAGCGGAGAAAGGAGAAGGGCAGAGCTGAAGCTGGGCCGGCCCTGGCCGCCCTGCCGCCGCCGGACCCTTCGGAACCCTTATGGGATGGCAGTGATGGGATATAATGTATCTCGGCCCCGCTGGCCCCGCTGGCCCCGCTGGCCCCGCCCCCATAGCAGAGCCCGGCCCGGCCTGGGACCTGGCCGCACCCTCTAGTCGACTCTACGGCCACGGCCCCGCTGGGCTCCGCTGGGCTCCGCTGGGCTCTCAGGTGGCCGGCCGGCCATATGTGCGCTGCTGCTGCTGCTGCTGCTGCTGTAGCTGTAGCGTGGCCCCGGAGCGTGCCGGAGCGCGGAACTGCCGTCCCTTAGTGTTTGAGGTGAAGCCAGGCGTATTCATCGGAGAACCAAATCCCTAGTATTAGGCGGAATTCGACATCCACGTCGAGCGCGGGTGGGCGGGCGGGTGTGGTGTGTGTATGTGTGTGTGTGTGTGTGTGTGTGTGTGCGCGTGCGTGCGTGTGCGCGTGTGTGTGTCCTATCCCGCAACGCCAGAGGGCCCCCAGGGGTGAGAGGGGCAAGTGGATAGTCAGAACGATCCGAAACCTCTTGACTACATGAGTTAGCCAGCGCGAGCGTGAGCCGGCAGCCGGCGGGCGGCGGGGGGCGTGGCGGGGAGCCCCGGCCGCGGCCACGGCCCCGCCGACCTCAGCCGGACGAGGCGCCATTGCCGTGCCCTGCGGCGGACTAGACACCCCGTGCTCGAGCGCTGAGCCGGCCGAGGTCGCGTGTCCATAGTGGACTTGTTCTCTGTCTCTGTCTCCGGTGGTGTCGTGTCGTGTCCGTCCCCAAACGGCAGAGCGGTGACCCGGCGATCAAGCTGCTGTGCCACGTGCCGCGCCGTGCCGTGCCGTGCCGTGCCGTGCCGTGCCGTGCCGTGCCGCGCGTGTTCCCAAGTTATAATCCCGTCCTAAGACTGACGCGCGCCGCGGCACCCACCCCCAGAGAGGGAGCGAGAGGGAGAGAGAGAGAGAAGGGTGCGTCGCAGGCTGCGCGTTGTGGAGTAAGCCCGGCTACGCCCGGCCCGGCCCGGCCCGGCCTGCACGGCCCCCGCAGCCCTAGCCGGCCCCAGAGGGCACAAACGCGGCCCGAATCAGCCCAGATTACTGACAAGCCAGGCCATGGCCGGGTCAGGCCGGGTCAGGTCGGGCGCCGGCAGCCCGGCCGCTCGCTTAGAATGTATAAAGCCATGTTCGCTACACACGCCCCGCCCCGCCCCGCCCCGCAGCCCCGCGTCCTGCCGCGTGAAACTGTAGCAACGCCATGCAGGAGTGGAGGCCGGAGGGACGCTGACGTGCCCCACAGCCGTCACAGTGTAATCCGCACAAACCTCCATACCGCTGCTGACTTCAGCTCGCTTCAGCTACACCAAGACCCCTCCCCTGCGTACTGCATGCGAGTACTGCAGAGTGATAACCCTGTTCCTGTCGCCTCTCCGTAGGAACGAGTTCTGCGGCATTGACAGGGGGCGTTGGCTGATTTATTATTATTATTATTTTTTTTTTTTTTGGGGGGGGGCAACGCGATCAGGCCGTTATTAGCAGTACGGCACCTAATTGGTGACTGTCGGTGGAAAGGGGGTGGGGTGGGGGTGTGGGTCGTAAGCGGCAACCCCCCACCTGCGAGTTTGGTCATCCGCATTCATGAGAATGTTCTCCCGAAAGGACGAGGAGGATCCTTGGATGCGCTGCTCATCGTCTGCCCGAAGGCTGCCCGAAGGCTGCCCGAAGGCTATCCGAAGGCTGCCCGAAGGCTGCCCGAAGGCTGTGCCCCGGTGCTGTGCTGCTGTCCCAAGGCTGTCCCGGGGCCACGCGTATAGCTTATGCTGTTTGCCGAGTGAGGAGACAAGATGGACTCTGGAAAGGCTTTATGGAGTATATGGACCAGCTGGGACGATGTCCACGGGGATAACACGTGTGTGTGTGTGTGTGTGTGTGTGTGTGCGGACGACGGAAGGGGAGGACATGGCCGCAGAGAGGAAGAACGGGTGGGAGGGCCATCACATGACTGCGTGCACCCGAACCTGCCCTGCCCCTTCCCAGCCCCGGCCTAGCCCCGGCCCCCGGAAGGCCTCTCGCCTCTCCCTCTCCGCCCTCACAATTAAATGCGGACCGTCGACAGCGGCGCCAAATTTTAAACCACGAACCTGGCGGCGACGCCCAGCGCCTGCGAGGGCCGGGGTAGGCCAGCCCGCACGGCATGCGTGCGTGCGGAGGCCGTGGCTGCCTACCCAGCAGGCGCCGTCTCAGCCCAGGTTCGCGACAATATCGCAGGCTCGGGTCTCCGCAGGCTCCGGGCTCCGGGCTCCGCAGGCACCACCCCGACCCAGGCAGGCTTCACTTCACCGGATATTAGCGGGCCCAGACTTAGAGTCTCCCCAACGTCGTGACCATCATTTTGATGAGGCATGAGAAAAGTCGTGGCGTTAATTTGAGTTGCCTTTGGAGCTCTATCGTGCCAAAATCGGACCGGGTATTTTTTTTTTTTTAAAGAAGAATAATCACAGGTGGTGAGTATCTGAACCCTATTCGATTTTTACGAGCCACGCCCCACACCTTTTTCAGGAGTCATTTAGAATTAAAAAAAAGAACAGATCGGCCGCGTTGCGGTGTCTGCGTCCGCTGCTGTCGCGTCGCGATGGCGATTCGCACCCCGTCGATGGTGGCGCCGTTCATAAACAAAACGGCATTCAGCATTCTGTCGGCGTCTGCAATTAGGCGCCCCCGGCATTGCCAACATTGCGATTGTTATTGCAACCGTTTTGGCGACGACGACGCAGTTTGCATTCAGAGATCGCGCGGCGCCCGCGACCCGCCGGGCCCCGCCGCGCCGAGCCGAGCGCGAGTTTGAAGTCGATAGTCGTTTTATCTGCGCGGTGGTGGTGCCACTGGCAGCCGTTACGGCCGGGGCCGAGGCGGAAAGCGGAGGCAGCAGAAGGGCCTGCAGGTGGGGATGAGAGATGGCCAAGAACAGAGTCGTGCTCAGGGAACCTCTCAGAGCTGCTGGTATGAAAAATCGAGGCGCAGCAGGGAGATAACTTCAAATCGGTGGAGAACGCTTTCACATTTTTTTCATTCCTGCTGGTCGCGCTGGTCACTTCCCTATACTTGAATACTAGTGGGGGCAGCAATACTAGTGCCTGCTGCTGCTGCTGCTGCTGCTGCTGCTGCTGCTGCTGCTGCTGCTGCTGCTGCTGCTGCTGCCCGGCCAAGTCCAACGCGGCCTCGCGCGCATCGTGAGAACCAACGACGAGTGCGGCGACGCCTGCCGGGGGACTGCCGCGGGACGCGCGCCGAGTATGCGGGATGTAGATGGCTCGGTCGTGAGTCGCCTTTTTACGGCCCTTTCGTGAAAGCGCGAAATACAGACGACGCTGCGATGGGAGGAAAATCGGAAGCTCGATTCAAATCGCGTGTGGCCAGTGTCGGCGGCTGGGCTGGGCTGGGCTGGGCTGTGTGGGCATTCGGTCGTTCATGCAGCCTGTAGTTCTTGGGGACCAGGTATAATGCGGTGCAAACCAGCAGGGATAGAGCCGAAGTTGGCGCTAAAGGACGTGCAGAAAGTAGTGGTGGGCGGCGGTGGACGGGCATGAGCAGTGCGTGTCCGTGGCGGTGCTGTGGCGGGGCTGTGGCGGCGGGGCGGCGCCGCTCTGCAAGTGTGAAAAATATTCAAATAAGGAAACAGATAAGAATGGCGTGGGGAGCGAGGGATGAACCCTAGCGCCCCTCCGCGCCCTCCCCTCTCCCCCTTCGCTCCTCCTCCCCCGCTACGCCGCTGCCGCGCGGCGCTACAGGAGCCATCTGCTTGCTATTCAATGATCCCAGCAAATCGTTATGGCGCCATACCGTATATGCTGGGCGCAAGAGCGAAAGAGAGAGGAGGGGGGAGATGGAGAGTGCGAGTGAGAGAGATGGCAGCGCTAGGACACAAGGCCGCGGTGGTGGTGGCGCCTCACGCGGTGTACAGAGGGAAGGGGGGGGGGCAGAGGGAACGCACTGCTAAAACATTCATGGATTCCATCCATTCCTTTGAGTCGCGCGGGTTAGCTCAGGCCGTTCCCGGCCCGCGCTGGACGCCGGTGTCCGCAGCCTGGTGCTGGAGACCCCCTCGCTCCTCGCTCGCCCCGCTGCTATGGCGGCGCGTATGAAAATGTTGTTGGCCCGACACAGAGTGACCGTCGGCCGCCATCACCGGGACGCTGCGCAGCGGACACACCTGTTCCAGAATAAATCCCACGCCAAGTTAGGGAAGTTTTGGTGGTGCCGGGCCGGACAGGGGACAGGGGGTGCCGGCCGTGTTGTGTGTGCGAGGGAGATGGATAGCAACTGTGGGACACGCTCCATTGAAGGAATCGGATATAAAGAAGAGAGCGAGAGAAAGGATGAGGGGCGATCGGTCGGTGTGTGCAGGAGAGAGAGAGAGAGAGAGAGAGAGAGAGAGAGAGAGAGAGAGAGAGAGAGAGAGAGGGGGGGGGCGAGAGAGGGTGGAAAGGAGTGGCGCCCCCGGATTTGAATGGGTGGAGCGAGAAACATTGGCACGAAAAATAAACAAAAGTTGGTTTTGGTCCCAGAGCGACTTGGGCTGGCGTGGCGGGGCGTGGTGGGCCGAGGGCCGGCAGGGGCCCTGTGGACGCCCTGGCCGGGCCCTGCCCAGGCCCTGCCCAGGCCCTGCCCAGGCCCTGCCCTCTACCCCCGGAGGACCCGAAGGAGAGGGCCAAGGGGTTGGAGGCCAAAGAAGGGCCAAGGGCTTCAAGCAGCAAGCTGGGCTTCCCAGGCGGCGCGGCCCGAAAAAAAATGTTCCCACGCGCAAGTTTAGATTTATTTGCGCTCACTGCAGTGTTACACACAACACCAGAACAGAGCCCGGCCGCGGGCGGCGGGGGCGGTGGGGGCGGAGGAGGTCGAGTCGGTGAGGCGCCGCCCGCCCCCGCTCTTCTCGCTTTACGGGAATTGCGTCGTTGATCTTAACCGAGCAAAAGGCTCTTAATTCTGTGTACAGGTCGGATGCAAAATGGGCCGCGACGAGTCGAGAGAGGAGAGGGGCGTGGTCTGTGTAAAGGGGGGGGGAGGGGTCCCGTTCTATTTTCGCCACTTGTAGATAGCGAGACACTGGGCGTTGAACGGAAGCAGGAGTTTCTGTTGTTGGATTGTGGCCGGCACTCTCAGGAAAACAGGCGGAACTTCGTGTTTGAAGCCATGGACTGCTGCCTGTCAACCTGTTTGGTCGACGGCCCTATGCAGTTCAGTACGATGAGGTCAAGTGCCAGTGTGATTTGTGGACAAGATCAGAGACAAATTTGGTTTGGGTTACGTCACACGTTGACTATGAGGAGGGGGGAGGCGACGGCCTTAGCGGGGGTTGGACGGGGAAGGGTAAGTCAGTCCCCTGGGGGCGAGTACAGCCAGACCGGTAAGATGGACTGGGAGACACCTACTTGTCACAGGCAGAGGCCAGGCTCCCCCGGTGCGGTGCCGCCTCTGGTTCTCATTACAGCGCCCTGGACCATGCAAGAGTAATGCCGGACCATATTCCCAATTTACCGCCATTTCGGCGAGGTGCCGCCGGCAGCCCCCACCCATCTAATAACAAATCTGAGGCCGTTCCCAGCCGTGCACCTCCTGGTTCTGGTCTAGGGCCAGGGGCCCTAGCCTAGACGCCAGCACAGATGAGCCTCGGCCAGACCAAGGAGACCCTGTGGGCTGGCCGGCCCGCGGGACACCAAGGCCGCGCGGGTTGCCTACCCGTCGGGCGCCTCTCCGCCTCCGCCGCCGGACTCGCCCGCTCACATTCTCTTCCCGGGTCACTCTCGCGGGTTCAAATACCGGTCTCGAAAGGTCGTTACTTTCCGCTCGCCATAAGTTATGCACGCCTCCAATAGGTTATGCACGTCGAAAGTCGAAAGACGAAGCAGCCCCGCGCCGTCAGTGCCGGCGCCCCCGCTCCCCGGCTCCCGCCCCCGCCCCTCCACCCCGCACCGCCCGCTGCCCAAGATGGACGTCACTGTCTCTGTATTCCCCCTGCGCCGGCCGGACCCCTGTCCGAAAAGCTTCGGGCCCGGACTGGACTCTAGTGCATCTCCAGGGGATGACTGCTTTCCTCTTTTTCCCCCGGCGGCCCCGGCCGGCCCCCGGCCCTCCCGTCTGCGTCCGGGGGGCGCAGCGCAGCGTCTCTGTCTGTCCTCGGGGCCCTCGGGGGCCGGGCTCCAGGCCGGCCTGGCGGCCGCCTGGGTGCGACGAGGACAGCGGCGGGCGGCGAACGGAGCAACAGACTGACGGGGACGGGGACGGCGCACAGAGCATGGACCGTTCCGTCCCGGGGCAGGAGGAAAGGTGGCCACCATTCATTAACGGTTAATAGGACTAATTACGGTATTATCTGGCTCGTCTCTGTCCCTCGCTCCCTGCCGTAGCTTGATTCTTCTTCTTCTTCTTCTTCTTCTTCTTCTTCTTCTTCTTCTTCTTCTTCTTCTTCTTCTTCTTTTTTCTTCTTCTTCTTCTTCTTCTTCTTCTTCTTCTTCTTCTTCTTCTTCTTCTTCTTCTTCTTCTTCTTCTTCTTCTTCTTCTTCTTCTTCTTCTTCTTCTTCTTCTTCTTCTTCTTCTTCTTCTTCTTCTTCTTCTTTCCCCCCTCTTCTTCTGCTGGTGCTAGGAAGGCAGTTTTTCACCGCATCGCGTTGCAGCTCTAGTTGCAGCCAAGGCACTCGGGTCTCAGAGCACAGAGGGGTCGGCGTGGTGCCCAGTGGTGCCACCGACGCGAAATAACAGAAATGGAGGAAACAATGGTTTTCTATCGGGGCGTTGCACAGCGGACGCGGCGGGTGCACCCACAAACACGACGGCTGCGTCCGAAAGGTTGCTCACCGTCTCTCTCGGCTGCTCAGTACACGCCCCCGCAGCCCCCGCGGCCCCACGCACTCCGCGGAGCCCGCACGACCTGCCTGCCGCGCCGCGGAGACAGCGACCCGTGACCCTTTTCAAGAAAGAGACAACGGTCCGGACGCCCCTGTGCGGCCGATTCTCTCGCGCCGTCTCTCTCCCTCCCACGGCAGGGCGCCGGGCCGCTGCGAGAGAGAGAGAGAGAGAGAGAGAGAGAGAGAGAGAGAGAGAGAGAGAGAGAGAGAGAGAGAGAGAGAGAGAGAGAGAGAGAGAGAGAGCGCAGCCCGGACGCTATCCGCTTCCGCCTTGGGCCCCAGTGGGCCCCAGACAGACAGATGACGCGGTCGCGGCCCGAGTCCCCCGCGTTATTCCTTTGTTGCCAACCAGACCGAGCGCGCGCTCTCGCGGCCGTTATCGTAACCAATCACGCAGAGGCGGCCGTATTGTTGGGTATCGGCTCCCGATTCGGGGGGGTCTCCGGGGGGCCCAACAACTCAAACTCAATCATTCAACAAATTTGCGGCGCCGGGTTGTCGTCCTGGAGCCGGGCGATCATGCAGAGCAAGCAGAGCTAGCAGAGCTAGCAGAGCCGTCAGACGGATGGCCGCCAGACTATTTAATGGCGGAGAAAAACTGGCTGGGAGGCGGGGCGGGGCGGGGCGGGGCGGGGCGGGGCGGGGCGGGGCTCGCTGGAGCGGCACGGACTCCGCCGTCGCGCCGATCTCCGCGAGGGAAATGGTCGGCACAGCCTTTGTTTATCAACCAACTCCACGAGCGATTATGAACAAGACAGGGCATTTTCTGGAAGAAGCACGCAAACCACTCCAATAAATTCTTTTGCAAAAGCACACGCGATTTCTCATATCCTCTTGTAGACGTTTGAGCGTCATGTTTCAACCGCGAAATTTTTCATTCGTGATATTCTCGTTTATGACAAACACGATGAGAAATTTGTGCGCGTGTACGGGACGAAGTCCGGAGGTCCGGGCCGGGGGCCGGAGCTCGAGGGGCATTGCATTCCGTCACGCGCTGACGACGCTATCATAAATCCCAGCACTGACACCCTGACGGCTCCCCACGGCTCTGTGTGTGTGTGTGTGTGTGTGTGTGGGCGCGCGCGCTTGTCAATTTGGCCGTGAGGTGGCGCCACGCGACGTCTTCGCTGCCGGCATTCATAAGGACGGAGGTGGCGGTGGTTCTACGACAGCCCTCTAGATGTTAGAATGTTAGACTTCCCGCGCCCGCTCTGCTCGTACCTTCTAGCGCAGACTGTTGTTCCGATATCTCTCCTCCCCGCCGGGCTGCGCGCGCAGCAGCAGCAGCAGTAGCAGCAGCAGCAGCAGCAGCAGCAGCAGCAGCAGCCGCGCACGACAGATTTAGCGACGACTCCAAATACCATAAATACGCCTGATGGCCTTAACGTAAACCCCGCCAGCCCGGCTCGGCCCTCAGCCCCGGCCCCACCCCTCGGCCCGATCCCCCACCCCCCAACCCCCACCCCCCGGGCCCCGGCACCGCGGCCCGGCGCGGATCAGAACATCGCGTTGCTGGCGGCTGCTATTGTTTACAGCGAGCGGCATATTTCCGTCCCGATTCCTGTTGGTTTTGGCCCGCTTTGATTTACATCGCGTTTACGTTTGCCCCCAGAAATGACTTTCGGGCGAGTGAGCCGCGCACTGGCACGCAGTGCCGTGCCGTGCCGTGCCGTGCCGTGCCGTGCCGTGCCGTGCCGTGCCGTGCCGTGCCGTGCCGTGCCGTGCCGTGCCGTGCCGTGCCGTGCCGTGCCGTGCCGTGCCGTGCCGCAGGCTGCTACCGGCATCAGGATCAGGCCCCGGTGGCACTCGGCAGCACTCGGCCTCGGCAGCGCCAGAGTTTGACCGATGGACGCCAACCGCTTATAAATACACCCTCCACCGCTACTTTGCTGCTCGCCCACGCTGTCTGTTGTGTTGCGTGTTCGTGATATGTGGATCGAGGCGCGGTAGGTTTGTGATGTCGTGCCACCAGTGAGTTCGTGTGCGTGCGTGTGTGTGTGGGCAAAGCCAACGACGAATGCGGGACAGAAATCTCTCTACGTTTCAATAAATATTTGTCCAAATTCAAGTATGACTAAGTTTTCATTTCCTTAGATGGTCTTCTAGAGTCCACACTGTAAGACGACGATCCTTTGTGGGGGACTTCTTTTCGTATCTTCATGACGGCACCGTAGCTATCGCTTTATCTGTCACATCCACATTTTCCCTGGGTGACAGCCAACCCTGCAACGGTGCGCTATCCTCTTCTAGCCTCTTCTACCGAGTACAAACTCGAAGCATTGCGTGGGTGGGTGGAACAGAGAGAGAGAGAGAGAGAGAGAGAGAGAGAGAGAGAGAGAGAGAGAGAGAGAGAGAGAGAGAGAGACAACATTATTCACTTCACATTAGTATGAGTGACCATTCCGTCGATGCCTGACTTTAGATGGCTCGTATAAACCATAAGCCTCTCTCACTCACACCACACGCGCACGCTCGGCACTTGGACATTCATACACACCTCCGAGCGCGCGCGCGCGCACGCACGCACGCCCACACGTAGGGGTCACGCTATGGGTGGTGTGGCGCTGTCACGCGGTGTCACGCGCGTGATGGAGTGACGCTGGTCACGCGCTGCCAGCCCTTTTAGTATGCGTTTTGGCCGTCCAAAATGCCCGATGCGAGAGAGGCGTTGTGATGGATGGCCTGTGGCATCTCGGCTGTCTCTGTCGCACCAACGGCTGCACACAGGTGCGCCCGGGGGCCCCGCTGCCATATGCCCGCCGCTTCCCTGCAGCTGCCGCAGCTGCCGCAGCTGCCTAGCTGTGCACCACTTGTCGCCCGCCGAACCGAACGGCCACTGGTTGCACCTACAACCCCGGCCGCGCGCCGCACGCAGCACAGCACGGCAGGCACGGCGCGCGGCAGGACACGCAGTTCTCCGGGTCCACACCGCACTCGCTTTCAACGCTGAATTTCTCATCACGCCGCGGCGTCGTGCGCAGTCATCTGTGCAGCTAGCCTCGCTGCAGCCAGACCTGCACATGTCTTGGTGGCCCGTTGTGAAGGGATGTGATGGGGCACTACTCGCAGGCCATCGGCGAGGCCAATCCCAAGAAAGCCGGGAGGTCCAGAGAGACTCGGGCGGGCGGGGCGGCCTTGCTGGCCTTGCCCAGGCCCTGCCGGATGTGGTTCAGTCATACCACCCTCCCCTCCCCATCCCCTTCCGTCTTCGCCGACACTCCTCGCCGCGTCCCCAGACGCCGCGCCGCGCTACGCCCTGGAATGGACCCCCCCCCCTCTCCCCCCTCGCCGCTCTGACCATTCTCTTCATAGCTAACTGCTTTGGCCAGAGTTTCTTTGGGGCTGTCTTGCCGCGCACTTCGGACCACGTCCTCGCTCTCGCTCCCTCCCCCCTCTGGGGCAAGTCGCTCCGTCTCTGTCACACGCACGTCGCGGGCCCTGTCCACCCCAGGCCGCTGCTGCCGCCGCTGTCCGGCCGCTGTCCTGCCCAGCCCCGCGGCCCGGCCGGCCGCCCGCTCAATACCTGTCCGGTCCGGCAGCGCGACAGAGCGGGGCGGGGCGGGGCGGGGCGGGGCGGGGCGGGGCGGGGCGGGGCGCCGGCGCTCGGTAGGGTCCTCGCCGAAGGCTAGCCGAAGGGCGACGGCCAAATGGGAGATAAAGCGGGGGTGGTCTGGACACCAGGTGTCAATTTGTTTGTCAACCGGCTGACCGAAAGCCTAAACCGCTCACCGGAGGACTTTGCCACGCAGCGCTCCACCGTCGGAGGCAGAGGAGGGCAGGGCCACGGCCGCACGGCGCCTGGAGGGTAGGCAACGCCCTCCCCGCCGTGCACGCGTGCCGTGCGGGCTGCCTACCCGGCCCCCGCTGGACAGGAACAGAACAGGTCAGCGCCGACCATGGGAGTAGCGAGCGCTGGCCGAAAGCTGTCCGAGGCTGGGGTTGTAGCGGCATCATCTTGACGACCGCGCCCCGCCCCGCGTGGTGTGGTGGTGCTAGCCCACGGCTTCTGCCCCTACCCTCCCCTCACCCGCAAGGACCCCAGCTGTCCACGCCGTGCCGTGGCCGTGCCGTGGCCGTGCCGTGGCAGCACCGCGAGAGTTCGATCAGCACAGCAGAGCAGTGGCCACCGCCACGCCGCGCCACACCCCCTGACACTCTCCTAACATCTTCCCACATCCTTCTGCTGGGCGCTTCGCTTCGCCGCTACGCGCTGCTACGGCCGCTACGGCTGCTACGCGGCGCCGCGCTACCTACCCCCACCCTGCCGTCATCTCTCGCTTTCTCTCCAATCCGGAGCAAACCCCCTCGGCCCCACCCGGGCCCCTCCACCGCGGGCCCGATGTCCTTTCTCCCTCTCTCTCAGACTGGCCGGCCGCCTCGGCAGCCTCTGTCTCCGTCTGGTCCAGCGGCACTGGCGCAGCCGGCGGAGCCCCCACCCGGTCACCATGACGACTAGTGGCCTTATCATAACCGGGCGGCCATCTTGCCATTGTCGCCCCGCCACGCCCCGCCGGCACCCGCCGCCCGTCCGGTCCGGTCGGGTCGGGGCAGTCGGGGGTGGTGGTGGTGGTGCGGTGGCCGTGGGCTGGGGGCGGCGGGGGCGGCTGGGCGGCGGGGCGGCAGTGTCCCCGGATGCGCGCTGGACAGCTTCCGCGCTCTCCCTCCACACACTCTGCGGTCGTTTTGAAAGTGACCCATAGCCACTGACATCCCCTCCCTGCACTGGCCCCACGGCCCCCCACCCTGACTCGGCTCCACTCTGTTGGGGCCCCGCGCAGGTAGGCAGCCCCTTGGACACCGGCGTCACCGTGATGCCCGCCTCCCAGGCGCTGTGCCCCACGGGAGCACCAGAAGGCCATCATACCGCCCCGGCCGCCGGCCGTCATGCTCGCATACAACTTTCATCCGGCAGCTTATTTTGTGGCCGTGCAGGACTGGCAGCAGGAGGGGCGGTGGTACTCCGCAGCTATATGGCCTGCTCTGGCCAGTATACAGTGGAACATGTTTGCAACACCCATCTTCAGACACCATTATGCCCCCTCCCCCGCCCCCTTCTCCCCCTCCCTCACCACCCACCCCTTCCCTGTGAGCTCTGCCCTTTCTCTGCCTGGCACACCCGAAATACACACGAAGCACACGGACACACTCACAAAGCGCGCGCGCGCACACACACACACAGACGGACCTCCACGCTGCTTCTGTCCTGGACTCATAACAAACGATGCAACGCTACAAGGATTTCTATGGCTGTGTCCAGTCTGACCATTTCTCTCCAGCCCCACACCATACCACTCCACTCCACTCTAGCGGGCCCCGCACCCCTTCTCCTCCAGTGACCATAGCAATAGCGAGCTCTCTCTCTCTCTCTCTCTCTCTCTCTCTCTCTCTCTCTCTCTCTCTCTCTCTCTCTCTCATTCTCGCCCCCCACTCTCTTCGCCCGCTCTCCCACCGTCTCTCCCTCTCCCTCCTTGCCCTACATCCCCCTCAAGTGTCGCTCTTTCGTTTTCGCGTGAAGTGACTACCCGTGTTGCGCTGCCAGTAAAATGGTCGGCACTGGTGCTGGAGCTGTATGTTGGAGCCGCGCGGCCCCGCGAGAGGAGAGCCAACGTTTCGCAAGTTTGCAAAGAGGAAATATCGTTTGGGAGGCGGTTGCCACGGCCAAATCAGACCCTGGCTACACCGCTGGTCAGCGCGGGACCGAAATACTTTTTCGGTATCGCCATTGCTTGTTCCTCTCTCTTCTTTTTATGCCCCCCCCTCTCTCTGTCTGTCTGTCTGTCTGTCTGTCTGTCTCTCTCTCTCTCTCTCTCTGTCTGTCTGTCTGTCTGTCTGTCTGTCTCTCTCTCTCTCTCTCTCTCTCTCTCTCTCTCTCTCTCTCTCTCTCTCTCTCTCTGTCTCTCTCTCTCTCTCTCTCTCTCGTTACTGGCGGGCGGCCGCCTCTCCCTCCCTCCTTGTTTGGTGAGCTCTTCCTTCCCGCCTTGGCACATATCACGTCTCATGACGAAATAAACGCCTTGAGAAAGTTAGGTGCTTCGCTGGAGCAGCGGCGAGGGGCCGGACCCTCCGCCTGTCTGGTATCAGGCGTATACGAATCTGAGAACTGAAATCTAGTTAGCACTTCGGTCCAACACGGCGAGGCAGCGGGAGCCCCGCTCACACACGCCCAGCTCGGACGAGTTGCTCAGAGAGAGAGAGAGAGAGAGAGAGAGAGAGAGAGAGAGAGAGAGAGAGAGAGAGAGAGAGAGAGAGAGAGAGAGAGAGAGAGAGAGAGAGAGAGAGAGAGAGAGAGAGAGAGAGAGAGAGAGAGAGAGAGAGAGAGAGAGAGAGAGAGAGAGAGAGAGAGAGAGAGAGAGATACAGAGAGAGACAGACAGAGAGACAGACAGACACAGAGACAGACAGACAGACAGACAGACAGGGAGAGACGCCCATACGGACAGACCGATGGAGGGGTGGGATGCCTGACTCCTCGCAACGCATACGGTGGGCGAAGCGATATGCACCAAGCCATAGTTATTTTCATCATTATTTCCACGAATATTTGTCCGTCCATGTTTCCAGGCACAGCCTCAATTCTCAGCCGACCTTCCGACGCCGTGTGTGACTTCCATGCGGCCTAACTTGTAACGATGCCGATCTGGAGGGCGGATGTGGACTTTCTTGTGTAAGGAGAGAATTGTAACGTTGATGTGTGAGGGGAAGAGGTGCGGTGGGGTCTGAGGGGGTGGGGCTGGGCGGAGGGGAAGGGGGGGGGGGGGGGGCGCCGCGCTGCTAACGCCAATCGATTGTCATCCGTTGGTTGGCCGAGCGTCCGAACGGCCAGTCATAGCCACCCAACGCATGGACCAGACTCACCGCCCTTCGTGCCTCCCCCCCCCCTCGCCTCCCCTGCGCTTCCCTCCCCCCCTTCTGTTTCTTCCTTGAGGCGCTCTGCAACAACCCCAAACCACCGCCGCAGACCGCCCGCCCAATGCCTGCAGTGCCCAGCCCAGCCCGGCCCGGCACGGCACGGCACGGCACGGCCACGTCCGTGGGCACCCGTGGACACCCATGGACACCCGTAGACTCATCCGTGGCCCTACGGGTGGGTAGCTCCAGCAGACCGTCCTGTCGTAGTCACGACCACATTTCCCTCCCCTTCCCTTTCCAGCGCAGGGAAGCGAAATTCAGTTCATAAAATTATGAGGTTTGCAATATTAACTAAAAATTGTTCTTTCTTTTAGGAATATTTCGAAGCCAGGCGCATCCTATTGTCCCGGCTGCGGATGGCGGTGGTCTCCGTCTGGTGACCGTGGTGATCACCATGGTGGTGGCCGTGGTAGTGGCCGCGGTGGTGACCGTGGTGGTGGCAGTGGTGGTCACTAATGGTGGTGTCCGTGGTGGTTACCGTGGTGGTGGCCGTGATGGTCACCATGGTGGTGGCCGTGGTGGTTACAGTGGTGGTGGCCGTGATGGTCACCATGGTGGTGGCCGTGGTGGTCACTGTCACAGCTGGCACTAAGGCCGGCGCCTGAAACGGCCTGTAGCGCCACCGCGGACGCTCATGGTGGCGCCACCTCTCGGCGGCCACGGCAACTAGCGCTGCGCGCCGGTCAGCGCGTTCCCCCGCCCCCGCAGCCACACACGCACACACATACACTCACACACACACACACACACACACACGCGCGCGCGCGCGCGCGCCTCATACGCTCCCACCCACACCCGCCCCGTTGCCCAAGACAGGAAGAAGTAGCATCTTATCCGACACGAGCAGAATTCTGATTCGGTACAACGGCATGAAGGGGGATTTTTCGGAGTCCAGTGCGGCGGGGGCTCAGGCTGAGGCTAAGCCTCCTCCGCCCCGGCCCCGGCTCCCAGCCGCCAGCCCCCAGACCAGGGGCCCACCGGCGGCAGGGCGGCGGTGAACTCACTCACGTCCAGGTCGGGTCGAATTTCAGCTGCAGCACGGCCGAACCGTCACGTCTCTCGATGAAGTGAGAAAAAAACACACACACACACACACACACACACACACACACACACACACACCCACACACACACACACACACGCGCGCGCGGCGGGCTTAAACGGCTTAAACACCTTGCCAGCGCCGTGCCAGCCGCCCGCGCGGGCTGCCGCCAGCTGCCGCCGGGCGGGTAGGCCACCCATCCGACACCGTGTACGTCGCCGTGCCTATCGCCGACTCGCCGGGCGCACTCCGCGGCTGGAGCGGAGGGGGGAGGGGCGCACAGCAAGAAGAAATAATTTGTAAGTCAAAACAATCCGGACTTTAATTCTTGCCAGGCTAAGTTTCTTATCTAAACGTATTCGTGCAGCGGCCTTGCCGCTCTTTTATTCCTTCCTACGTTGCCCTTCGATACTAATATACTCTATTTTAGGAAGAGCGCTAGCCATCTCAGTGTGCATGGCACTACTGCGCCAGCAACTGCAGCAACACGACCTGCACCCTGCACCTCCATTGGTCCCGCATCTGGATAAGAATGGCGGGTGCGAGCATAGGGACCAGGCAGGCAGGGGGCAGTGACACCGGGGTAGTGGAGCCCAGGGAGCATGGTATAAAACTCTGAGCGGGTTGAAATATTAACGCGATTCAAACGGTATTATGTTTGGAGTCTTGAGATACGTAACCCCTGCGAATTTCAAGTAAATACCTTGAAAATTACGACCTACAGAGGCAAAAAAATGATTTTGACAATTAGAGCGCACTTACGCACAGAGAAGGTTTTTAATGAAGAATTTTACATGGGAAAGCGTGAAATTTTGTGCAGAATTCAATTGCGGCCATTGTTTGGTCGAAAGCCGAGGCCAAATGTGAACGCATTGAAAAATTAAAGGTCGCCAGTACACCCCAATTAAAGGGTGAATAGCACTATTTGGTGGCACTGACGGGGCCCGACCGGAGACGGCTGGAGCCCCCTCCACCACCTCCACCCCGAAAGCAACTGCTACCGCTGCAACCCAGCGCTCTTCCTAAAATAGATAGAGTATAGTGTTGGCGTTCACTTCCCTGGTGACGCTAACTTGGCTGCACATTCGCGCTGCTCTGCACGCTGGTTGGCGCATGCGCCCCGCACGAGTGGGCCGAGTGGCGCTGTCCGCCCTGGTAATCTGACAAAGCTATGGTAGCCGTGTGGTTTAGGGCGCTGTGTCGCGGTCTGACTCGGAGGCCGCGGTTCGACACCTGGCGGGGGACGCGACGTTTTTCGTTAATCTTTTTAGCAGATGATACCTCTTTAAATAGCACTAGCATAGCTAGCATAGCTAAACTTAATATGGAAGAAAGAGGTGTCAGCTAGCTTTTACTCCCGATAAGTCGAAAAGGCGTAGTGAGTGGCGGCGAACTAATAATATAAGGTGGGCCGGCACTAGGGGGACCCGGATCAGCCCCGCCGCTTCCAAAGGCCAAACGCGACCAGGCCAAACGCGCCTTTCCATTCAAATATCTTCGGCTCTCCCTTATGATGTTCACAAACTTACTAAAAACGCAACAAAAGATAAGTTCTGCTTTCACAGACACACACATAAGACTTTATTTTCAAAGCTTCCTGAACCCTTTAGAAACTGGAAGACATTTAGAGTTTGTATCATCTGCTTCCTATTTAAATAGGGATTTAGATTTTTTTAACACATTTGAGATTTATGAGTTTTTGAGACGCCTCCGATGAATGGCGAGAGCGCAGCAGGCCGATGTGCCCCTTTCCCGTCCAGCGCAGCGTCAGCGTGTGGTGGCGATGACCCGCGAACCGTGCCTCCCCGCCGCGCCCCGCCACGCCCCGCACCACCGCCTTTTGTATTATATAAAGCACGGCGCCTCAAAGCCAACAGCAAAATCCTTTCCGGCGGGGAGGACAGGACAAGGGCAGGACATTTCTCGCGCGCGGCTCAGTGAGCGGACGAGGAGGGATGGGGGGGGGGTTGAAATTCTGTGGCGCGGTCCTGCGTGCCAGCCAGCGGGGCCATACCGCAGTCTTTCTCCTCCAATTCGATCCCACTGGCCTCACACGCTTTCTCTGCTCCCCCCTCTCTCTCCCTCTCTCCCTTCTTTTCCTCCGCGCCGAACTCCCTGTCCCCTCTCCTCTCTTTGTCTCTCTCAGGAGATTAATCAATGCCGGTAATTCGCTGCCTTAATAACTCCCCCCTCCCCCTCCCGTCCCGCTATTATCTCCGCACCCTGGCGGGGAGTGGTGAGAGGAGAGGAGAGGGACGTCCTGTCTCTTTAACATCGCCCTCGGCTCGGCTCTGCAGAGCTCGGCGGAGCAGACTGCAAGACGATGGTTTGACATCTCCCTGCTGCGACGCAACCAACCATCTCATTTTAAAACTGTCTGCTGTTCGTCTGGTTTTATTATTAGGGTTTATTTTTCTTAAGAGCCCACAAAGCTGTAGACTAAACAAAGTCAGATACGAAAAGAGATCGATTTATGGGTTGATTTTGACCGACACTTCGACCAGACTTTGTAAAGACGATCCCCTCCTGAACGGAACCGGACAATGCTAATTTTCTGCCAGTGTGACGTGTGATTTTTCATCCTCCTCTCACCCCCTAACGTGTGGAGGGGGGGTGAGGGGAGGGCGCTGAGTGACAGTCGTGGTCCGGACACGAGCCGAGAGACAGTGGCCAAGTTGTGTGAGAGTGGAGAGAAATATGCCAGTGGTCATAGCATTGCGGCCCGGCCACGACGCCGGCCACACCGAAACCGACCGCCGCCCCCGCTCCGCCCCCGCTCCGCCCCCGCGCCGCCCCCGCCGAGCCCCGGGGCGGTGGCGGAGAGCACAGCGATGGCAGACGTATGGCTCTCTGAAGTGCCATTTGTGGATGCATGACAGGCCGGGCCGGGCCGGGCCGGGGTCCGGACGGCAGCACAGAGCAGCACAGGCCCGTAATGGGTCCGACTCCGAGGTCCGACCCGACGCGGCGGTGGTTGCCGTGGCAACGCGCGCTGTTGGTCCGGCCGGGCGAGTGGCGGAGGGCGTAGCGCCGGCCCAGCCCGGCCCGGCCCGGAGAACGGTAGTAACTCTCATGAGCAAGGAAGCCTCCGGCCGCCCCCGGCCGCCCCCGGCCGCCCCCGGCCGCCCCCGGCTGCCCCCAGCCCCGGCCGTGTGGTCTGCCAGCCGGCCGGCGTGTGACCTCTGCCACTGTCATTTACAACCGCGCCGCCGCGGCCCAACAAAGTTGAGCTCGCTATGTGCTCGTGTGTGTGTGTGTGTGTGTGTGTGTGTGTGTTGCGTTGTCATACACGGGACGCGAAAGGCGTTGTAAAGGGGTTCTAGGCGGCGTGCGGCATTGTGATTCCAACCCCCTCTCTTCCTCACCGCACACACACACTCACACATACTCAGAGTGTAAGCAGCGCACCGCCGGGAGTGTGTGCGTGCATTTTCTGGCGGCGATTTACAACGCTCAAGACACACTGATTACCCTTCCCGGACGTTTTGCCTAATTTAAGAACGGCCTCCCTCCGGCCCGGCCGGCCCCGCCGAGCACCGGCCGTACTACATGCGCCACTGCGGCGGGGCGGCCCCGTCGGTGCCCCGGCCTTCGATCTCCGCCGCACCGCGCCGCGCACCCATAAGTTGTAACCGCTATGGAGGCAGCGAACAGGAGCCGGACCGGGCGGCGCTGGCCGGGAGGCGCTGTGTGAAAGCTCCGTACCGCCGCGGTGCAGCGCCGTGCCGGGGCTGAGCCTCAGTCCAAGATGGATATCTCTGTGCCCCCACGGCCCGAGGCCCTAACCCGAGGCACTGCCGCCTGCCCCGGCCTGCCCTGCTCGGTGCTATGCCGCGGCCAAGGCCCGTTCATCTCACGGCCAAATTTCTCCACGGAGTCGTGCGGGGCGGGGGGACTGGCGTGGTTGGATGTGAGGGGGAGGGGGAGGGGGAAGCCTTTTCCACTACCCTTCCCGGTGGGACAAGGTGACGTCACAACCGTCTGCGACCACGAGAGCCGTTCATTATCTCCAGCCACCCTCTCTTAATTTCTCCACATTATTCTGAGAGAGAGAGAGAGAGAGAGAGAGAGAGAGAGAGAGAGAGAGAGAGAGAGAGAGAGAGAGAGAGAGAGAGAGAGAGAGAGAGGGGGGGGAGGGGGGGAGGAGAGGGGGTAGAAAGGTATACGGAGAAGGGGTAGATAGGGGCGCAAGCCACAGCCGGCAGCAGCAGCCCACCCCTTTCTCCTCTTGCTATGCGTGGCTGGCGGTCTAGTTTCTCGGCGCCCCACTTCTGCCTTTCGCCTCCTTGAATGCACAGCCACGCGGAATATATTTTATGAAACTCTCCGTCTCTCTCTCTCTCTCTCTCTCCTCTCTCTCTCTCTCTCTCTCTCTCTCTCTTTCTCTCTCGCTCTCCTCCCTCTCGCCTCCCCTTTCTCTCCGCTGTCCTGCTTGGTCCGCACCTTCTTCTTCGTGCCGCTCTGTTCTCATCTGCACCGTCGGCCTCCCGTCCTAACCTCCCCCTTCCTTCTCCCAGTCCGAGGCAAACTCATCAGGTTGCACGCAAAACTCGTTTCCCTTCACCAGCTCTTGGCCCTCTGATGATGTTCGTGGTATGCCTTCACCATCGTCAGCATCATCGTCATCATTGTCATCATTATCCTCCTCCTCCTCATTATTATCATCATCATTCTCCCTCTCCTGCTCATCATCATTGTCACCATCATCTTCTTTCCCCTTTTGATGTCGGAGACCGCAGAAATTAGATTCTGTTTCACATATCTGCTTTCAGGTACACCTATCCTCTTTTGTCCGTTGGCGTTCCGACCACCTTTTTCGCTAATCTCTGTTTATTTTTCCATCCCTCGCTGTCTCCTAGAGCCCCGAGTAACAACAACAGCAAAACAGCGCCGTCGTGGAATATCTCGTATAACCCCATCCAAGGCGTGTTTCCTCGCTGTCTCTCTCTCTCTCTTTCTCTTTCTCCCTTCTGTTCTCTTGCCGCGCGCGGCGTGGAATTTCAGATGCATTATTTAATGTTATTGCCACGGCTGTTTCTTCTGTGCGAATAAAATGAAATGGCCGCCAGCCGCCCCCAGCCCGCCCCCGCCCCCCAGCCCCGCAGCCCCCGCAGCCCCCGCCCGCTGGAGCCTCCAGCATGACCTGGAATGTGCGCCCGCACCCCTCTGCCCTTATCTCTCGGATGATAAGAATACTAGCATGTGCGTTCTGTCGGCACGGCGCCAAAGGTATGGGAGGAAAAGGGTTCGCTACATGGAAATAGGACGGCGGGATGGAATTTTTAAACTGTTTTGTGTGTGTGTGTTTTTTTTTAAATCCTTGCCCAGAAAATATTTGCTGTTTAATTCTTTTCGTGTTTCTTCGACCAATCACATTTATGGCTTCCTAGTGCATGTCTAACACACACACACACACACACACGCCGCGAAGGAGACAAAAAAAAGTGTGTACTAAGTGGCTGGTGTTTGGTGTCACTCATCTATATACACATCGCGGTGCCGCGCACATGCCGCGGACAGCGTCCATATGATGCGCCACATGGCATCTGATACACCCCGCGCCACATAATTAGGGTGACACACAGTGTGGGTCACAGTGAGGGTCACAGCACACAGTTCGATGTCCTGTCAATTTCGCACGTCGCCAACACAGCTCTGATGATGCTCCTCCTTCTCGTCCAGGGCGTTCTTCTCCTTCCCCACGGCATCGGGGAGAAGGAAGGGGAGAGGGAAAACTGTCGCGCTGCCAACCCGCTCTGGAAAGGCAAACACCCATGCAAGTTCCATCCGACTCATATACGTGAGGTGCAGCCTGGGCTGGGCGCGGGACTTTGTTTGTCCGCAGTTCGCTTTGATTCTGGGCTCGCTCACGGGCACGCACGAGCGCACGTACGCACGCACACACACAGACACGCGATGCCTGCTGCATTTTGACGCCTGGATGCCCCCTTGCCGGGAAGGAAGCGGAGGGAGGGGGTTCTGATACGAAACCGCGACGGCAAACATTATTTTCATTAATTTACTCAGCGCGAAAGCGAGAAGGGTGGAAGGGAGTCGGAGAGAGAGAGAGAGAGAGAGAGAGAGAGAGAGAGAGAGAGAGAGAGAGAGAGAGAGAGAGAGAGAGAGAGAGAGAGAGAGAGAGAGAGGAAAGTAAAGAGACTGCGGGGAGGACATGACTGAAATTGACAGATGTCACTTGGGAGGAAGAGAGACAGAAACACAACATCCACCGCATCTTCTTTGCTTGTGTACAACTGTGCACTCTGGCCTCTCTCATCTCCCAAGCGAACCAGATTAACACTTTTGGGAAACGACGTTTGACGTTTGTCATTGACTCTGAAATTGGAAAAACATACGACGCTTCCCATTTTCAACCTACAAGTTGTGCAGTCACGTGGTTCCTCAAGTCCCCCACTTTTCTGGAACAGTGCTTGGGTGAAGTCCTTTAACGACACGGCCGCGCACACCTACCTCGGCCTCGGCCTCCTCGATGTCCTCCGTCCCCTGCGGCCGCCGGTCCGGGATCCCTCCGGATCCCTCCCTCCGGCCCCGCCCGCCCCGCCGCCATCTTGTCCGGCACGACCGCCTTACCGCCGGACGTTAAGTAAGAAAGAAGCGGCCTATGTGCTTGGCGGGGCGGGGCGTGGCGGGGCGTGGCGGGGCGTGGCGGGGCGGGGCCACCTGCTGGCGACGACGACCGGAGCTGCGGTCGGCGGGGATATAAAAGGAAGCTAGTTACATTTAGCGGTCAGCGGGCGGCCGTTTGGCGGGAAAATTGCGCGAGTAATACGGGCTAATGCTGCACACGTGTCGGCCGCAGGGGATCACGGGCACGGGGCACAGGGCGGCGGCGAGGCCGAGGCACGGGCAGTACGTGCCCCCGGGCCTAAGTGCCGTCCAGGAACCACGTAGCGGCGCTGCCGGCGCTGCCGAGGCGGCGGCCGTCCAGGAACTACGTAACAGTGCCGCGGCTGTGACGGCGAGTGGCCAGGGAGACAGCCGAGGCGGCAGTTCTGCCGGCCCTGCGCCCTGCGCACTGCGCCCTGCCATCTAATGTAATCTGGCCAGCAAACAGCCGTCCCGCTGAGCAGCCAGAGCTGAGCCCCACTGCCGCTCTCTGTCTCTCTCTGTCTCTCTCTCTGTCTCTCTCTCTCTCTCTCTCTCTCTCTCTCTCTCTCTCTCTCTCTCTCTCTCTCTCTCTGTCTCTCTCTCTCTCTCTCTCTCTCTCTCTCTCTCTCTCTCTCTCTCTCTCTCTCTCTCTCTCTCTCTCTCTCTCTCTCTCTCTCTCTCTCTCTCTCTCTCTCTCTCTCTCTCTCTCTCTCTCTCTCTCCCCCGTATAGTTAGAGGGATCGCTCGCGCTGCTAGTGTCAAGACGATCCCCCAGGTAGTGAGGTGGAGCTGCTCAAAGGCCCTCTGTGCTGTGCTGGGCCCCTCCGCTGGCCTGGCCTGGCCTGGCCGGGGTCGGACTTGGAGGGCTCGGGGCCGGCCACCTCTCCCACCCCTTGTCCTCACGGCCTCCTTGATCCGAGCAGCCTGCGGGGCAGGAGCCGGCAGGAGCCGGTAGGACCCCCGGCAACCACAACAAGCCTATCACCGGGATACAGCCGATAATCACCCTCCTGCAGGACGAGGTCCTTTGCCAAGGACACGACGGGGGCAAATAATTCACCTGTGCGGCGGCAATCAGAAACAACCGCCGGCGGGGCGGACCCCGGCGGACCTCGAAGTGTGCTTTGAGTTGGCTTCCCAGTCGGCGGACGCTGCCGTCGGCCCCCGTCGGCCCTCGCACTGCCGCCCGGCTGCTCCGCACATGACCCCCGCACTGCCATTGTGTGGAGCCGGGGTCGCGGGGTTAAGTGGTGTCTCCCCACCGCATTTCATTGCTGTATGATCCACCCCCGCCATTTCGCGCTGCCAGCCCCGGCCGCCGGTCACGACTGCAATCTGCAGCGCTGCACTGCTGCACTGCTGTCTCCCGGCCTGAGCCGCAGCTAATCATCCGCACCCCCGGAGGTCCGGGCCGGAGCCGGGGAGGAGGGGCATCTGCTGCGGACGGAAAATGGAAGTGCTATACTGTCGAATACTCGTGGCGGCGGGGCGGGGCGGGGCGGGGCGGTGCGGGGCAGGGCAGTCGCTGTGGACGTGCAGCGGGGTCGGCGGAGGCCCGCGGTGGACTGACGCCGTGACTCCGGCCCCGAACTTCATCCCGCCGCCTCGATAATTCACAAACGAATGAATAGTAATGGGCATTTCCGGGCATGACCAGCAGGGCCAGCATGACCAGCAGGGCCAGCAGGCCTGGCCGGGGCCGTTGGCACCCCGTGCCGCCGTACCGGGGCCGCCGCGCTGCCCTTTGCATACACCATCCCATCGCGTGACGGCCGTTCCGCCGCGCTGCCAGTAAGGCATTTATCAATTATTAGCAGCGCCGCGCTGCGCACTATTTACAGCGGTTTCGGACAGCTTAGTTTGTTGCGGTCGGAGCCCGCGAGCGGGGCGATAAAGTTTCTGCGCGGGAACGAGGCGGGTCCGGTGTCCCGAAGGTAAGGGCAGTTGGCAGTTCACCTAGCGAAATTCCTGGTACGTTTATAGGTATCTTCCGGATGCTCACGGTTGGACGGGCTGGTTGGGGGTTCGGGGCTGGCGGTCGTCTCGGGCCGAGGGCCGGCGGGGGTTGGAGAGGTTCAAGACGGCCCCACCCCCACCCCCCTCGTTCAATTTCCTGTCGTGTAATCCCGTGCGCCCAGCCATGACGGCCATGGGGTTTGTCCATGGCGGTGCACCTGTCCGCAAAGAGCCACGGGCAGCGCCGGGGGCTGAGGGCTGAAGGCTGTCCACTGGGCTGGCCAGTCCACTCTGACATGTGCACACGGCAGTGCAGGGCCGAGCCGAGGCAGTGCACGGGCACGGCAGCCGGCCCGCGGCCAGCGGCCCCGCGGCGGCAGGCAGACGGACCTGAAATGCACTGCGGCCAGTGTCCGCCAGGCTGAGATGGCGCGCCACGTCAGCGCCCCTCCCCTCCCCTCCCCTCCTCTCGTCTGCGCCCTCAGACTCGGGGCCTTTTTGGCGGGATAACGACAGCCTGGCGTGCTGCAGCCCATGTCGTCAAAATTAATCCCGGCGATCACTGCGAACCACCTCCAGCGGCACTCCCCCGCCTCTCCCGGGCCGACCTTGGATATGAGCCAGCGCAGAGCGAGAGAGACGGGGCGAGAGGGGCGGACGGGCTGCCTCCTCCTCCGGCCGCCTCGCACGCATCCCGCATGGCAAGCGCGCGTGACTTGGAACCATTTCAATTCGGCTCGGCTTTATTTCGCGTGCATTTTCCTTTTATTTGCCACTCTTGCTTTCCTCGCAGCAAACGACGACAGGATCAATGTCTCCTTCCTCCCTCCCTCTCTCTCTCATTCTCTTCTTCTTTCTCCGGCCATTGGTTCGATCTCAGGTTCGCCCAGCCGCGGCCATGCACACATTGGACAAGTGTTCCCTGCCGCCAGTGAAGGTCTCACCTGTCACCACGGGCTGAGACAGCCCTGCTCTGCTCCAGCCCGACATGCAGGTCGCCTCTTCCGCGAGATTAATTTTCTGCCGAATGAATCATTGGCACTGCCGGCTGCCGGATGTGGCCGTAAAGACGGCCCCGATGGCCCCGGCGGCCCCTCCAAATCACCCAGAATCACTAAATTGCCTGACAGGCGCAGGCCGGGACCGCCGGGGCCGGGGCCGCCGGGCCATCAGCCTTAGCAGCCGCTGGGGTGCCGAGCTCAGCTCCCGGCTGCCTCCAGCTCCTCTCCTCATGGCGCACTGGCACGGACTCACTGTAAACCGGCCCTGTTTACAAAAGACAAAAGGTTCTCTTCTTTTGCGGTTCCGCGACTTTCCACGACGACCAACATCGGGCACCAGTTGACACTGAGATCACCTTTTGAACACCCCGCCTATTGCTGTACTGTACACCGCTTCCGACACCACCCCCCGCAATGCCGTCTGCTGCCGTATCGCCGCCCCCGCCGCACCCCGCCGCCCCCGTCCCGCCCGCCCCGCCGGCGCGGGGCCAATTTAATATGCATATCCCCTTTTGATATGTTAATAGTTGGTGACTAAGAAGCTATCTGCCGTGGAGGCCGCGCGGGGTTACTCCCGGTTACTCCATGGCGCAGGCGGTGTTTGAGCGGGGGAGGGGAGGGGAGGGGAGGGCAGGCAGCTTTGTTTTGTGCCACTTGGCGCCGACAATGGAATATGAGGTAACACAATGAACTGCACTCCCTGGGCGCCGCCGGCCGCCGCCCATGCGAATGTGGTCTATGTTGTACCTGCTGCGCTGATGCCAACCCTCTTTTGTCCCCCCCCCCCCCCCTCTCTCTCTCTCTCTCTCTCTCTCTCTCTCTCTCTCTCTCTTTCTCTCACTCTCACTTTCTCCCGCTTCGCGCGCTAAAGCGGCCAGATTTAGGGGAAGCGATCCGATTGAATTTTATGGAGCCTTCACAATCGCATTGGTGTTGGCAACAGCGGGTGTCTCTTTGTGCGTGAAACTGACACTCTGCCTTCGGCGGGGCAGCAGCAGCGCCCTCTGGCGGCACACGGCGGCCAGATCTGGAGGAGCCCTGGAGGAGCCCTGGAGGAGCCCTGGAGGAGCCCTGGAGGAGCCCTGGAGGGGCAGGCGTGAGCGGTACTGGGAGCACGCCGTCGTTGGCCCGGCGAGTCTCTCCACGACTCCCGCGGCCGGTGGGTGGGTGTGGGTTTGTGGGTTCAATTCCCACTGACGGCTCCTCGCCCTTTCCCCACCTTCTTCTCCAGCAATAAGAGACACTGCCGAATTATTGCGCGGTCATGATTGTGCGCACGGTCCCCTGAAACCTGAGCCGGTACTAGAACCCGGGCCCACCGCTGGGTATAAGGACAGCGGTGGCGGTGGGGTCGGGAGGGGTTTGCGCCGCTCCTAGTCTGGCTTGCAAGCTCCGGCGCATTCAGTTTGTGACAAATTGAGCCGCTTAGGTCGGCCTTCGGGGCCTACGGGGCCTTCGGGGCCTCCAGCAGGCTCCGGGCGCGGCGGTTGCCGTGCGGGGAGGGGCTGGCGGCTGGCGGGGCCATGGCGGGGCGGCGGGGCGGCGGGGCGGCGGGGCGGCGGGGCGGCGGCGTCAGGTCCTCATACGCCCCGGCGGCCCGGCGAGGCGGCTGGAGGCGGCAAGCCCACTGGTGCTTCTATCGGGGCCGATAACTATCCCGTCAAAAGTGCGAATCCGGACGATCCTTCACTGTCGGGGACGGCCAATGCCGGAGATGGCGGGGGGAACTCTCCGCTCCGCCCCCCGGACCGCCCCCGGCCCGCCCCCGGACCGCCCCCGGACCGCCCCCACGAGTGTACTCCGCGTGGCGCCTTGTCACAGCTAACGTACGCGTGTGCGCGGCCAGAAAACACGGGACAGAAATTACGATAACCGAATTCAACAACGAAGAAAGTGCGAAAATATGGGGACTTGTTTTTCGATTACCGCTCGATGACCCCGATGATGCCGACTCATCCCCCGAAGGACCCGGACACAGGCGGCGAGGCGGCATTTTCGCGCGTCAGAAGATGGGGTGGCCAACGAGGTAGAAAATATGGAAGGCAAGCGCGTGACAAAACAGCCGTCTGTCGGCGTGTTGATATCATGACCATCAGTGTTTAATCTGCGATCTGAGTGCGTCCGCGAGCCGGGCCGGGCCGGGCAGGGCGGGGCAGGGCGGGGTGGGGAGGGGGAGGATACATGTCCCCTCGGGTCGGTGGGGTGGCGGGTGTGGTGTGGTGTGGACGCAGCGACACGCAGCACCACGATCAACTTTCTTTCTGATTTTTTCTTGTTTTCCCCTTTTTCCGCATTAGTATCGTTGGTGTGTCCGCGTGTGCGTCTGCTAGCCGTCTGCTGTGTGGTGCTTTCGCACCTCACTCCTACATTTCTGGTGCGGCTGTCTTGCATGCCTCGGCGTAAGAGTATACAAAGTACAAGCGAGCTCAGGCACATTCAAATCTATATTTTAGTGTTTTTCATTTTCGGCTTCTTATTTAATGAATGATATGCTAAAAAAAAAAGTTTGACACGTATCGCGGGAGAGTGCACGTGGAGCATGGCCACTGCCTCGCCGTGCCGTGCCGTGCCGTGCCGTGCCGTGCCAGCCCCGTGTCACGCGGCTGCTCGGCCACCCCGTATCGCTGGCTGTGCTGTCCGCGCCGGCAGAGGGGAGGGAGTGTCACAGTCATTATGGATATTTGCCAAGCATGTATGAGGGGAGCATGCGACACAGCTGACACATTAACTACTTTTACGGAGGGTCTTGTTTCAAATTAACCCCGGTGTCACCCTCCGAGCGAGTCCGTCATCGCAGCTCGGTCGGTACACAGCGCGAAAAAAAAATGAATGGTGGAGGGGTTCGCGCCAGATACCATACTTATTTTTATCAACGTTGTTTGTTTTGGATACGCAAAAAAATAGTTGAAAAAACTGTAAGCCGCCAGGCCGCAAAGCTGTTGTCCGATGGCGAAATCTGCAGCCGAGATGACCACAGCTGGATGTCGTCCAGAAGCAGCAGGACGAGTTTTTTTTTTCCCTCGTTCTGGACGCCTTCGACTGGGCCGGTGAAAATCTCGAAACGAAGACAACATACATCTGCACGACGACACTCTTCAAAACGACGACGTTTCTCCTACAAACAGAGGAAAACACTCTTTTTCGGCAGTGTATTCGTGCGCGAGTGGTGGAACATTGCACCCTCATCTCATCGGACATATTTCGCAGTCCCCTCGCTGCGTCCCCGCGGGTGGCAAGTGGCGATGCTGCCGTCGACTCTGCTGCACTGGCTGCACTGGCTGCACTGGCTGCCGCTGCCGCCACCGCTGCACCGCACCGAGGCGAGGCTTATGGCGCCACTTGTTCTTTATATCGCCATCATATGGTTTGTCGACGGGTTCTTTCTTCCTCTCCGGGTCCCCCTCCGCCGGGAGTCTGTCCTCGCTCGGCAGCAGTAGTTGACCCCGAGGGGCCCGGAGCCCGGAGCCCGGAGCCCGGAGGGTGCATATCCAGTCATATTATTTATCACCCTGCTCGCGCGGTCCGGTCCTGCACCGTGAAATTTTCTCGTAATCGTTTTATAGAAAATGAGCACAGGGAAAAGTCGCCTGGACGGAGAGAGGGTAGAGAGAGAGAGAGAGAGAGAGAGAGAGAGAGAGAGAGAGAGAGAGAGAGAGAGAGAGAGAGCAGGCGGCGCGAAAACTTGACAGCCGTGCAGAGCGTCGTATACCGGCGCTGCCCGATTAATTAAATTGTCAAAAAGTGTTGCCTGCGGCGGTGCGCCGTCGTCGACAGGAGCAGCCTTACGGTACCGTCTCTCCCAACCCGACAGAGAGACAGACAGGCAGACAGACGGACGGACAGTCGGACAGACGGTAAGGCAGACAGACTGGTGTCCTGCGGTGCCCCGCCCGCCACCGGACTCTACCGGACAGAGCAGTGAAAAATGACTTTCCATTACAACAAACCTTTTGGCGAAAATTGTTTGCGAGGATGTGACCGGTGCAAGGTTTGTGTGTGTGTGTGTGTGTGTGTGTGTGTGTGTGTGTGTGTGTGTGTGTGTGTGTGTGTGTGTGTGTGTGTGTCTTGGACAAACACACCAAGGCGAGAGAGGTGAGGGAGGGGGCTGGCAGGGCTGGCGAACCGGAAAGGGGGGGGGGGGGGGTGATGGATCAGACTGCGCCGCAGCAGCCGCAGCAGCCGCAGCAGCCGCAGGCACTGGCTGCTCTGGTTGCGCGCACCGGACTCTCTGCGGTCCTCAAATGGATTCCAATTGTTGATGCATCTTGCGCATCGGCACCGCCCTGAGTTTGCACAGCGCAATGAACACTGTTGTGTTTGATGCTGCGAATGAAAGGGGGCGGTGAAGAGAGAGAGAGAGAGAGAGAAAGAGAGGAAGAGAGAGAGACTGCAGGGCAGTGCAGGGGTGCAGCGGACCAGAGACTGGAAGCGCGATTGGACGGTTCAATAACATTTTTTATGTCATTGCAGACTTGCGTTGAGATACTTTTTCTTTGTTTCTTTATCTTTCCTATTTTTCTTCATCTTCTTCTTCTCCTCTTTAAAAAAATCATAGCCGGCGCTGGGGGTCGATGCTAGCCATATAGGCCTGTCGAGCTGACAGAGTGTGTGTGTGTGTGTGTGTGTGTGTATGTGTGTGTGTGTGTGTGTGTGTATGTGTGTGTGTGTGTGCAGGCGTCGTCTGCTTGAGTGAGGCGGGGGTCGGTCGGACGGGAGGGATTTAAGGAGCCGCGATGCCGAGATAACCGATATGGCCGGCGGGGCCTGTGGCCCTGTGGGCTGTGGCCGGGGCTTAAGGGCGGCAGATAAGGGGGGCGTCGTTAAACCATCCGCGAAACTAAATCACGCCGCATCAGAAATCTCTGTAAGCCCCATAAGTTATGGGCCATCAACGGAAGGCGGCGGCGGCGGCGCGGAGCCGCGTGCGGAGCACAAAGGCAAGGCCGGCAAGGCGGTGGGCTGTGACGTCATCAAGCCGGATAACGGCCGGAATTAGTGATAAAACACAACGGCACGGAGTGAGTCCACAACACCTCGGAGAGGCGGCAGTATTCGAACCCGCGCCAGTTCCGTGCCGCTGCTGGGGGGCTGTGCTGGGCCTGGCTGGGCCGTGCCGCGTGGTAACCCGCCTCATCAAATTGTTTGGGAATGTCGCTAGGCAGGCGATCCCTGATTGGTTCTCCGCGCCCTCCGGCCCCCGCAGCCCCCCGGAGCCCCCCGTGGGCCCCGGAGCTAGGCCCTGCGCCTCGCCCCGTGCAGCCCACACAACCTAATCCGTTTTACCTTATCAGCCCATCTCGTTGTGATCACGTTGTGATCACGTTGTGATCACGTGCTCATCGGATTGTCTGCGCTGCGCTGCCGATTGATGGGCCCCGATTACTCGTCCTGTTTTCTCGCCGCATTCAGAAGCGACTCGTCCGCACGAAACACTCACAGGCCGGGGTGGGGCGGGGAGTCGGGGGACGGGGCTGGAGGGACGGGGCTGGAGGGACGGGGCTGGAGGGACGGGGGACGGGGCTGGAGGGACGGGGCTGGACGGGGGGACGGACGGGGCTAGAGATACAGATCTCGAGACACGGGGCTGGAGGGACGGGGCGAGGGACGGGGCTGGAGGGACGGGGCTGGAGGGACGGAGCTGGAGGGACGGGGCTAGAGAGACAGATCTCGAGACACGGGGCTAGAGAGACAGATCTCGAGACACGGGGCTGGAGAGACTGGAGGCGGCGGGGCCGGCCGGGCCCTCCGTCATCAGCGGCTTGCTCTCCCCGCCTTCCCGGACCGACAATCAGAGCGCCGCCCGGCCCGGACGGCCGGGGTTCGAGACCGGGTGTGGGAGAGGCCGGCGGCCGGCGAGGCCATGCCGGGGGCGCCAGGCGTCCGCCGGACTACCAATCAGCTGTCGCTACCGCCGCTGCCGCCGCTGCCGCCGCTGCCGCCGCTGCCGCCGCTGCCGCCGCTGCCGCCGCTGCCGCCGCTGCCGCCGCTGCCACCGCTGCCGCCGCTGCCGCTGCCGCCGCTGCCGCCTGGCCGACGACGACGATAGCAAACACCCGTCCGGGGCCGGGGGCCAGCCGCTGCCTACCACAAGGGTTACCAGGACCTACCCATCTGTGAAGGAGCGCTGCAGTGGGCACCTGAGGGCATCTGCAATGAATGGGAGTGCGAAATGGAATCTGAGGGACAATCGATATCTCTGGCGTGCAGGTGTCAGAAACGTACATGGGGCGATCTGCACGGTTCCACATTTTGCCGCGCAATCGCCGCATATAAGTCGGTTTAGTTAAGTTTGCCTCAGAGCAGTGGGGCCTGAGGCTGCCGTCGGGCACGGTGGAGATCTGACAGGCGTCCCAACCCCCTCCCGGCCGGATCCCCCGCGAAAGTGACCTGCCAATAAGGCTTGCAAGGGCCCAGCCATGCCCGGCCCGGCCCGGCCCGCGGCTGGCGTGCCACAGGGCGGGCAGGGCGCGGGCAGGGCGCGGGCAGGGCTGCCACAGCGGGGATATATGCGAGGTGTCTGGAGAGCTGACGTGCGCAGAATCATCCAGTCACCCACCCGCAGAATAAATTTTTCCTCCTTTTCTTTTTCCGCCCACTTCCCCCTTCTTTCTCTCTCTCTCTCTCTCTCTGTCTCTTCTCGCACCCCAGTGTCGGAATGTGATCGCCTCGCCGCCCCGTGTCACGTTAGCAGCGCATGCATGTGTGCCGGCATGGCCGAGGAGTTTTCGAAAATGAAACAAGGGAGGCGCCGCGCCAACGGCACGCCGACGCCACGCCAGCGCCACGCCGCCACGCCACGCCCCTCCCCGCCGCGCCCCGCCCCGCCAACGCCCCACCACGCCACCGAGGCGCTGCCAGCGATTTATACTTGACAGGGACATGTTTGCAATACTCTCTTCTCCGGCTGTCGGACGGAGCCGGGAAGAAGGAGAGGATCAGACACGGGGAATTTGCTCATAAAACCTAACCATTCTTCTCCGGCAGGGCGGAGCGGAAGACGCGCCGGGGAAGCGCGCGCGGATCCGCGGCGGGAATTTCAAAAAGGAGGCCCCCGCAACAGGGTTTTGATTTTTTGGTCCTGAACGTTTGTGAAGACAGTGAGGATGACCAGTGCTCTGATTGAGCCCTAGTGGTGTTTCGCCGTGTAAGTCTCTCTCTCTCTCTCTCTCTCTCTCTCTCTCTCTCTCTCTCTCTCTCTCTCTCTCTCTCTCTCTCTCTCTCTCTCCTATCCGCCCGTCTTCATCGGTCTTCCTTGCTCTTCCCTCCTCCTCCCCGGCCCGGAGGAGCACAGCAGAGTCCGAGGGCCGGTTAATGAAGTGGGCGATGGGGACAAAGTACCGTGCGGCGACCACTATTAAATATTGCACTGCTTTCAAAGTGAAATTAGGCTCGTCTAGGCTAGGCACCGCGCGCCGTCCCTGTCGCTCTCGCTCGTGCCCGCACTCGCCGGGGCTGTGGGAGAGGGACGGATAGATAGGCTCGGCCCGTTTTCGGGGGAGGAAGCAGGATGACATGCAAGAGGGCAACGTAGTCATCAAGATTAAGCAGGGTCCGGCACGGAGAGGCTCTCTCGGACGGCAGCGCCCGGCCCGTGTCACGCTCATTTTTCGACTCTTTACGAAAACAGTGTTGGTGCTGGCAGAGCCCCCAGCCGTGCGCCCTTCCTCCGGGGGTGTTTTGTTTTATCCCTCCCGGAGGGTGTTCAGTTCTCTATATGCGCCATAGCGGCCGCCGTCGCTTCCTAAACGCCCCGGAGATAACGTCTCCAGCCGAGCGAAAACTTTGCGAATAAAAACCCGCCGTCGTCGCGGTGGTGGTAGCAGCGGCGGCGGCAGCTGGTGGCGGCGGCGGTGGAGGCGGTAACGGCAACGTGCGATCGCATTTTACGTCTCGCGGCATAAAACGGATGACCCGGGGCATTTGCGACGCGGACAGACATACCGACGCCGCCCTCAGTTATTCATCGCACCCGCAGAGCGAGGGGAAGGGAGGGAGGAGACCGCGCGAGCGAGAGGCACAGAGAGAGAGAGAGAGAGAGAGAGAGAGAGAGAGAGAGAGAGAGAGAGAGAGAGAGAGAGAGAGAGAGAGAGAGAGGGGGCGTCACTCAGAAAAATATAAATGAAACCGACCCAGACAATCGAATCGAGAGAAATAATCGGAAATAATACGATTTGATTTTGGACACGCCCAAGTTTTCTCCGAGGTAGAAACACAAACTGCGACGACGCCCAGCGCCTGCGAGCGTCAGGGTAGGCCAGCCCGCACGACACGCGTGCGTGGCGCTGCCTACCCACCCGGCGCCATGAGTCCGTGAGCCTGCCGCGGCAAGTCGGCGGCCGCACAGTGTGAGCCGGGTGTGCGCGAGTAAGTCAGTGAGCGAGTGAGTCGGCGGTGCGGCGGGCAGGCGGACCCGGCGAGCGAGTGAGTGAGTGAGTGAGTGAGCGAGTGTGTGGTGTGTTATTTCGTGACCGCGCCGACCGAACCGGACCTAGCCGGACCGTGGCAGCCGGTGGCAGCCGGTGGCAGCTGCCTGCTAGAGCCCGGCCCGGCCCGGCGCTGTCACATGCCACACAGTCCTGGGCTGGGCCCTGCTGCCCTGCCTGTGCCTGGACAGCCGGCCGGGCCCCATAGCTCTGGTCTCCGCCCCTCCGGGCCCCGCCCCGCCCCGCCCCGCCTCCCCGCGCCGCGCCATGCCACACCCATCTCGCATCGGACGGCTGGCCACAATCCATGATTCAGAGCGTGTACTTCTGCGCATCGCCGCACACACAACGGCACGCAATCAAAGATCAAACGCGGCAAGGAAGGCATCAGCCGTGGCGTGGCGCGGCGTGGCGTCCGGGAGTACCGGGCGGGCGGGGCGGGCGGGGCGGGCGCAGGGGTAGGCTGGGGGCGGGGAGGCGCCCGCCACACACACGCACACACACACACACACACACGGCCCAACGGATAGTGCGCGGACATAAAAGACGGACTCAACTTTTCGGAAACACGGAGCAAGGGGGAAAAAATAGAAGGAAGGGGAGAAATTAAAAACAAAAAGAACACATACACACACGCACACACACACACACGCGCGCGCACACGCGCACGCGGCGGGCGATACAAAGGGGTCGTATACGGCAGCCCCCCGCGCGCGCGCACACACACCCACACACACACGCGCGCGCGCGGTGTGTGTACGCCTAGTTGGCAGTCCACCCACACTGCATGGCTTGCAGCCCCCGCCCCGTCCAAACTATAAAGGTATTGTGGTCACGTGCCCGGCCCCCGACCCCCCGCTGCCGCCCCCCACCCTGCCCCACCCCCCGCTGCGCCCCGCCCCGGCTCGGCCAGCCCTTTATTGGAACATCGGCAGGATGTATAGGTGATGTATGTTGGCGTCCAGGCCACTGGCTTTCCGGGCCGAGGAGGAGGGAGCGGGAGGGGAGGGGAGGTTTGTTCTGGAGAGGGACGCCACCGCCGCACTGAAGGGGCGGGGCCCCCTGGCGACGCTAGCGCCGCGGCGGTCAGCGCCGGAACCAGTACACTCCGTGGCGAAATATGACGCGCGCGGAGACAAGGGCGGGAGGCGGCTGGCGGCGGCGCGCGGCGGGCGGCGGTCACCCCACAGAGGCCGGTCCGGTCCGGCTGGCCGCCTGCCAGGGAGTGTCCCCGAGATGCCTGAGGGCGCCTGAGGGCGCCTGAGGGCGCCTGAGGGCCGCGTATGGTTTCTGCTCCGCCCCCGGCCCACCCCCACGGCCCACCCCCGCCCTCTTGACGGGGCCAGGAAAAATGACGTCAGAAGGGTAAAGCGTGCAGAGGGCCCAGGCAGAAGTCCTGGCAGCCGCCCTGCGGCAGGGCTGGGGCACGGGCAGGGCCTTATGGGAGGACGAATGACCACACCACAAATCATTCGCCCCGCACGCATTGTCTTGTGTCGCTGCCAAGGCCTCTCTCTCTCTCGCTCTCTCTCTCTTTCTCCCTTCCCCGGCCAGAAGTCCTGTCCGCCGTCATCTCCGGCTGCTGCGCTCGCCGCCCCTTCCATTCTCTCTCTCACTCCCGCTCCCGTCCACTCCCTCTCCTTCCCCTCGGTGGACGCCGCCCGCAGGGTAGGCAACGTGCCGTACAACGGTGCGTCGCAGCCGGAGAAGTTGCCTACCTCCGCAGGCGCGTACACCCTACCTGCGGGCTTAAAGTCTGACGCTGCGGCGTCTGTCTTCGCAGATTATTCGCATGTTTCTGCCGTGTCTCTCATCTCTTTCTGTTCCTTTTTGTTTTAATCCTTTTGCCCTCGTCCGCCGCAGTCTGAGCCGCGGCGCGGCCCTCCAGAGTCCTGGAGGGCAACAACGGGGGCACTACACGCCTCTGTTATGTGTCTTGTACACGGCCCGCCAGAGCGCGCTGGCGTCGCATCACGCGTCAATCGAGCGAAATAAAAAGGGGAGGGGGGTGGGGGTCGGCGGGGGTGGGGGCGGGGCCATAAAGCTCTCTACAACACAGCAAAGCTATATGGCCGAGCGGTGGTCAACCCGAGGACGAGGTTATGTGGACATCGTAAATTGGGACCGGAACGTCCACAGCAAACTTCTGCTTCTCACCCCAACGGCAGTGCGGAGGCCTCAATGCTGCTCTGTTCGACCGTTAGCATGATTACACGCTTCGCTCCGGGGGTACCTCTAACTTTTCCCGGCCCAGTAGCAGCCCAGTGCCCCCCCCCCCCTCCCTAACCACTGCCCGGCCGCACGCTGCGCCCAGCTCCTGCCCGCCTGCCGAGCACTGGCCGGGTATGAAAATTATACGCGGCTGCGCAGCAGTGCCGAGGTGAGGGCTGAGGACGCCGGGCCGGAGCCCCCGGGGCCCCCGCGGCCCCTGCGGCCCCCGCGGCCCCCGCGGCCCCCGCGGCCCCCGCGGCCCCCGCGGCCCCCGCGGCCCCCGCAGCGCAGCCCACAACACAGCGACCGCCATCCATATTTCAGGAGGCGCTCCTCGTGTTCTGGACTATTCTGGACCATTCTGGACATTGTGCTCGCGCCTTAATGGCCATTTTATGTGCCGTATCAGCCTGATGGCTGCACATAAACTCGGGAAAGTTTTTGAAGGAGAGGAGACCTACAGAGAGTGAGAGAGAGACGGGGAGGGGGAGGGGAGGGGAGGGCAGAATGGCCGACCGCAATGGTGGGGGTTCGCAAACGAAACCAGGGGTGGGGTGTCACTTCAAAGGAGACAGTAGCGTCTCAATTCCAGACCGCAAAAGCATATGCAAGCTACTCGTTCTACTAACACAAAGTAAGTTTCCCTTTAAGAAGAATAAGAACACGCAAAATCCGTGAAACTCTGTCATTTTTCAGGTTTTGCACCAAATGTAGAGTACACATTCAAGAGTGCTGCTACACACCTTGCCCTCTCCTTGTCTGCCTAATCGGATCAAACCATTCCTCCAATTACGGATCTGCTGAATCAGAGGCAGGGAAGGGTTAGCCGCCCCCCCCTCCCCCTCCTCCTTCCCTTGGCCGCCCCTGGCCGCCCCCTGCCCACCGCAGCTGTGGACCATCCCCTCCCGGCGCTCGCCACACATCACGTCCACTTCACGATATTTCTGCCTCTCTCTCTCTCTCTCTCTCTCTCTCTCTCTCTCTCTCTCTCTCTCTCTCTCTCTCTCTCTCTCTCTCTCTCTCTCTCTCTCTCTCTCTCTCTCTCTCTCTCTCTCTCTCCCCCATTCTCTCCCTTTCCGATACCATAGCGACTCGTTCTCGCTCCTCCTCCCACTTTGAGACCATCCTATTTCTCTTCCGCCCTCATGTTCTCTTATTTTTTCTCCCCTTCTTCTCTCACCTCCCTTCTCCCCGCGCAGACCCCTTTGGCCCTCCCCTCCTCCTCTTCGAGGTCTGCCTCTCCTTTTCCTCCCTTTTCGCTCCTGAAAAATAATAGTGCTGGCATGTGAGGCCGTGAGCGGTCTGCTGAGGCCACCGGCCATTCCGCCGCTCCCTCCGCCCTTTCCACATCAAAGCAATACACAATTCGACATTTCTCACGCACTTTCGGGATTTTCTCTAATGTGTGTGTGTGTGTGTGTGTGTGTGTGTGTGTGTATGTGTGTGTGTGTGTGTGTGTGTATGTATCGTTAAGAATCCACGCTACTCGTCTGTAGGTTTTTGTCCGGCGCTGCCCCCAGTCCAGTCCTGGCGGCACGGCTCGGGCAGTGGGGCTGGGCTGGACCCGACCGGGCCGGTCCGGACTGGACCCACCACTATTGCTGGTGCTTCCCGGCCATCGAGTGGGTCGCCATACTGGAACAGCGCGCTGCCGGGGCGCTGCCGGTCTGGAGAGTGCTCGTAGCGGGGCCGGCCAGCACCAGCCAGGCCCCACCCCAGCGGCCGAGCCTCCCGGAGCGGCTGCCCCCGCCAGGACCCGCGGTTATGTTCCATAACACTCCACGGCGGCTGCGTTCGCGGCTGCCGTGCTCTCTGTCTCTCTCTCTCCCCTCCCCCTCTCTCTCTCCGTCTGTCTCTGTCTTTTTCCCCTTCCCTCCATGTCTGGTGCGGAGGGCGCCTGCGTAGGTAGGCAACATCCCAGCAGGCCGCACCGCCGCCCAGCGCGTTGCCTACGCCACAGGCTGCAGGCTGCAGGCTGCGGGGAGCCAGGGGAGCTCGGATGCCTGTTTTATTCGCTCCCCTCGGCGCGGCCCGCGGCACTCGTCCAGCACCCCTTTATTTTTACTGATGTCCCCTCTCACCTCTCCCACGGATCGGCAGATAGATAGATGGGTAGATAAGGTAGGGGAGGGGGCTGAGGCGGGGCTGAGGCTGAGGCACGGCCAGCGCCGAGGGGACGGAGGCCACGGCAGGCCAGCGGGCGAAGCGGGGAAAGAAAAACAAAAGAAATAAGAAGGATGAGACGGGGGAGGAGCCGCAGAGAATATGAAATGGACCGAGATGGTCGGAGGGGAGCTGAGGCGGGCGGCCGTGCTGGCCGTGCTGGCCGTGCTCCTGCAGATGATGACGCCGCCTGGCCTGGCAGCCCCGGCGGGGCCCTGGCCTGGCCGCCCTGGCCGAGCTGGCAGCCCCGCCTCGGCACGCCGTGGACACTCGCACTGCTCGCACCCCATCAAGTCCCCCTGCCTTGTCTCGTTGTCTTTACTTTCACGTATCGCGCGGGATTTTGTCATCTTGAGACTTTGCGGGGTGGACTTTCTAGAAACTTTCTTAATTGTCGTTTCGCTGGTGGGTCGATTGTGCTGTCTTCCACCTCGTCCCTCTTCTCATACCTCCTCTCATTCATCGCTGTTGATATGTAGATATATATATTTTGAAGTGAACCGATTGTTCAGCCCGCGTTGTATTTGTGATGTTTCATGTAGACCACTGGAGTTGAAGCTGCTGCCGTTGTAATCCTTCCTCCTGCGGTACCACCGCGCTGTTACACGGTAATTCCCTCCACAATTCTTGCGCTGCGCGTTCCAATTTCCATGTCTTTTTTTTCCCCGGGCCGCGCCCCCTCTGCCGCCGCCATGTTCCCACCACGAAAAATCTCGACTCGAGACGGAGAGGGGGCTTCAGCTTCAGGCTTCCCCCGCGGTGACCTCTTTTTTCTCCCTTCCCCGGCTCTCGCCTCGGGCCGGCTATGCCTGCCCGGCTATGCCGCATCCTGACCGTAATTTACGGGATTTGCACTTAAAATGAAATGGTCGGTAAATTCTGAGGCCGCGCCGCACCGCGCCCTACGCCGCACTCTCACTTTGAGCCACGCGCCGGCAGGCAGGCGAGGGCAGGCGTGGGCAGGCGTGGGCGTATTAGTCAGGCACTAATGTAGTTTCGAAAGTGACGTAACACGAAAAAACTTCGTAAATGTTCAGACCTGTGTACTGTGTGTACTCCACGTCAATACCCCCCCCCCCCTTGTACTTGTACCTTCACACATCATTCTCACGCCACAAACTTATTTTTCCTCATAAACTCAAAGAACGAGTCTGTCCTATATACCAGGTGTATCATTGGCCCCGGGCAGTTTCGGTTTTAGGCAGTCCCGCAACACACTATCTCCGTCTCTATCTGGCTCGGCCAGACGCGTGAGACAGAAAGAGACGGACATGGTGCTTTGCGGGACTGCCTAAAACCGTAACTGCCCGGGGCCAATGATACACCTGGTATAGCGTTCTCCATGCCTGTCTTGTTAGCCCTATAATGTACATCAGCCCTACTTTTAGTGCAGGCTAGGGGTTTTTTCAATCGATGGTTGTGATTGATTGACTCAAAATGTCACTGGTTGTCTTGAGTTGTGTACCCCTCGTAACGCTCTCCGTCATTTTCCTCAGCCCGCAGAGGCAGCAGGGGCAGCAGGGACAGCAGGGGCAGCGACGACGTTTGGGGTCCGCCCGCTGCAGCCCCTCGGCCCCGGCCCCTCCCGTTGGGGGGAGGGGCCGCCAGGGCGCAGCGGCGAGGCGGGGTATGAATATTTGCCGACTTGTGGAGCTCTGAGTGCCCTCATTGTTCCGTCTCGGCGGCAGACACAAAGATTTATCGCTATAATCCATGTTCGCGTTCCCCTCCCTCTGGGCCCCCACCCGGCCCCCGCCAGGCCCGCCGCCTGAAATGGAACCTTTTCCCTCAAACTTGTGAATAAAACAGTAATAAAACAGGGAAGCGGGAATGAGAAGGGAAAGGAAGGGGGGGGGGGGCTCTGGGCTGAGATCCGCGGGCGGAAAACTGTGATGCATTGAGGCGATTGCAGATTATTATGCAAATGCTGGGCGCCGTGCCGCACCCTGCCGATGAGGCAAGGCGACAACGGCAAGGCGCCGTCTGCCTTGATATCCCGCTTTCTCTCCGCGCTGCCTGGTTGCCTGACGTGTCATCCAAGCCCCGCAGTCCACATGCGTTGCCTCCCGTAGGCGTGTGGGTTGAGGCGATGCGTCTCAGTCGGTTCGATTCCCGACGGGAGACGAAACTTTATTTTTTTTTTCAATCTGTATTCTTTCCCTCCTCTCACAGGGTGCAAGGAAAGGGTTTCCTTTGAATTTTTATTTGAGATGTTGCTTGGTTCGACAGTGGTGCTTGAATATGGCGGACTGCGATCTTCACCTCGCGCACACTGTAATCTGCAGAGCGGCAGGAGGGTTCCGGCTCCGGCCCCAGCTCCGGCAGCCGACTCGGTGCGCGTTATCCCCAGATGAGTGAGGATGATGGCCTGGATCTGCATGCCCGGATTTGCACGGAGCGGCCGATGCAAACGAGCAAATTAGTTTTGACATTCGTCTTGTCTCCGGGATGGATCCGGGCCTCCGGGCCTCCGGCGCCTCCGGGGCGTCGGTGAGGAGCTGCCGCGGGACTTGCAGAGCCGGAGCCGGAGCCAAGATGGCGGCCCGAGGAGGGGGATGAGGGATGGGGAGGCTGCAAGCAGCGGGGCGGGGCGGGGCGGGGCGGCAGCGAAGTGCTCGTAATAAATTTTATCAGATGAGAAACGACAAGGTACGTAAGACGTTGCCTCAGTCACTGCGGCCCCCCTGGGGGCCCCCTAGCGGGGCTCGGTGGGGCTTGGCGGGGCGGAGTCCTAGTAGTGCTTCCCGTAGAGTCGTCAAGACGGATTGAGAGGGGCGGGGTGGCGGGGGAGCGGTGTATGAAATGACATCCGAGGGGTGGGGGTGGGAGAGAGACGGAGAACGATTGTGTGTGTGTGTGTGTGTTCGCGCGCGGTTGAATGAAAAGGAAAATTGTAGAAAATGTTTCGGGTAGGTCAGGTCGTGCAAATTTTCGACCCATCTAATTTTTTTTAATAAAATCTTTTTTTTAAATTAAGCAGCAGATCGATAGTCTGTGCTGAAAATTGAAGATTGGAAATGTCGCTTCAACTCCTCTTCCTGTCTGGGTAGGCTGGGGTGGGGGAGGTCTGAGTTTGATCAGTCTGTTATAGCTCCGACCATTTTATAACTATGGATTCCAGCGGACGGGCCGGCACCCCCCTTTCACTCAGTTTTAATTGGGGAAGTCCCATTTACGATTTCACCAAACCGGCGCAGCATTACGACCCAAACCAAGAGAGAGAGAGAGAGAGAGAGAGAGAGAGAGAGAGAGAGAGAGAGAGAGAGAGAGAGAGAGAGAGAGAGGGGGGGGGGGAAGGGGGAGGGCGAAGGGGAGGTATCACCAACAAGACGCCGGGTTTAAGCGGATCAGGGGGGATGGAGAGTGATTGGGATAAAGATGGAGATGAAGCACGGGTGTTACGGCCAGCGGGCAGGCGTTCGCGTCGTCGTGTTCACCGAAGCGCTGGAGACAAAATCCGGGACCTGGATCCGAAGGCGAGCATGACGTGCGGAAGCAGCAGCAGCTGTAGTGGCAGCAGCAGCAGCAAGTCAGGGAGCGTTGCTCACCGCACCGGCAGCCGGAGCCGGTGTAGCCTCCGTGGCAGCGGCGTTGATTGCGGTGAGCAGCATCTCCGGAACGCGGCGCTGTGCTGTGCTGTGCTGTGCTGTGCTGTAGGTGCCGAGCCGAGGCTACGCACGGGCGTGTTTGTGGTCTGCAGGGCCGGGCCGAGGGCCGCCGAGGGCCGTGCAGGCCGGCGCCGCTGACGCCCCGCGCATACTCTAGGACGCTGCCAGCGGCGGCACAAGACGTCACTTCGCCACCGCAATTAGCTTCCACGGTGGAGAGGGGAGGGGAGGGGAGGGGAGGGGAGGGGAGGGGAGGGGAGAGGAGGCCGGCGGGCCGACAGGCCGACCCTTGCTATGGCGCGTCTCAGCAGGCCGGGGACCGGGGGCCGGGGGTAGGGGGCAGGAAGCCGGGGAGTATTGCGGAAGGTGCGACCGAGCACCACCAGCCTGGTACGCATCCTCATCGCGGTCCTCGGGTCCGCGCCCGAACACCCGGCCGTCCCCGGCCGCCCCCGGCCGCCCCCGGCCGCCCCCGGCCGCCCCCGGCCGCCCCCGGCCGCCCCCGGTCGGCGTGGGCCCCCGAAGTGGAGGATCCAAGGCGCCCTGCTCCAGCTCCTCGGCGATGTCTGCAGAGGACGCGTCTTCTCCGCGAAATTAATGAATTTGTCTGGGAGAAGCAGAGCCCCGCCCCGCCCCGCCCCGCCCCGCCCCACCCCGCCCTACCCCGCCCCGCCCCGCCACGCCACGCCACGGCCGACAGTCGCAGAGCCGCGGCAGCCAGCCGTGGAAGGGAAGGGCGCAACATTCTTGGTCGAATATCCTCCAGTTCTGCAAAAGTAATTTCAGCGGCGGGATTAATGCTTTCAGCCGACTTCATTTGTCCCGGCCCTGAAATGAGCGCGCCGAGAGCCGGGCGCGAGTCATGCGAGCCGAGTCGGGCTCAGCGACACTAGCGCCGCCAGCGCCCTCTCTGCGGGCCAAAAGGAAAAGGGGTAGCAGATGATAGAGGAGAGACTTTGTAATTAATGCTGGATGAAGGCTGTGACGAATGGGATGAGCACTACGGCGGGCTGTCTCTGTCTCTCTCTGCTGGTGGGTCCCCGTGGCCCGCAGAGCTGCGGAGGGAGAGAGACAGACATTGGCGTCATCCAACCGCGGTCCGCGGCACCGGGACAGACAGAGAGAGTGAGAGAGAGAGAGAGAGAGAGAGAGAGAGAGAGAGAGAGAGAGAGAGAGAGAGAGAGAGAGAGAGAGAGAGAGAGAGAGAGAGAGAAGCGGCAACAGAACCATTCAGGAGCAGAAAGTTGCGGCAGCGCGCCGCACCGCCTCCTCCTTCTCGAGACGAGTTTTATTCAAGTGATATCTCACTGCGTATGTGTCTTGGGAAGAAGGAAAAGGGGTGGGGGCTGAGTTTGCGCAGTGAGGACACATCAGCACCTGAGGACTCCCCGGCAGAGCGTTACAAACTTGGTGATTAACAAAGCCCTTTTACAAAAAAAATACCTTTTTTTTAAGGTAAAAAAGTTACCTTGTGTGCCTGTTTTTTCGTTCCCCTTTTTCGTGACGTACGCTTGGGATCGCTGCCGCTGTTTCGTTCCGTCTCATAGATAGTTCATCGGCAAACTATCCCTCCCCCGCCCTCCCGGCTCCCGGCTGCGTCCGAGGTGTCCGGCGGGCCCGGCGGGTCCGGCGGCCGGCAGGGCGGTCCTCCGAGCCGGTGGTCCTCGCGGCCGCGTCCGGGGGTGCGCTTGCTGAGGGCTGCTGAGGGCTGCTGAGCGGCTGCTGAGCGGCTGCTGAGCGGTGCCGAGTGACGGCGGGCCTGCATTATGCACCCGCGTGCAGTCGGCGCATAATGTCTAGGATAGGCGACGGCCGGCGACGCCCCCAGCTAGATTCGGGCCCCTCGTCCATACCAGAGCAGCAGTGCTGCGGGGGCGGTGAGGCACGGTCTGCACCAGGCTGCGCCAGGCTGTGCACCACTCGGCACAAGACCACAGAGTCATCGCTGGACCCCAAACGGACCAGACCAGAGCCCAAAAGCGGTCATAACGAAAAATAAACAAAAATCAGTCGGAGTCCAAAAAACGCAAACCGCAGTGTGGTTTGGCTGGCGGGGGAATCAAGGAATCAAGGCCAACGCGAGAGTGAGAGTGACAACAACTGACCCAGGGAGTGAGAGAGAAAACCCCGCCGAGCGTTTTATTTTTTCAGCAAACTGGTAAAACGCGCACCGTGCCGTGTGATTGGCGTTTATCTGCGGCTCCCCCAGCCGGGCTGCGCGGCGCTATACTCCTTTTTTAGGGGGAGCAGGGCAAAAACGATTGTCGACCGAACTGTTTGATTTATTCACAGTTGGGGAGGGATGAATTTAGTGTCACCGCGACGAGACAATCGCAGCGGCGCAGCAGCCGAGCACGCGGGGGAGCGGCTGGGGAGGAGGGGAGGAATCCAAGTTTCCATTTGCGCTGATCGTCGCAAATAGACGGTGCGCCAGGCGAGTCTCTCTCTCTCTCTCTCTCTCTCTCTCTCTCTCTCTCTCTCTCTCTCTCTCTCTCTCTCTCCCTCTGCACGTGACATAATCCAAAGAGTTCTTTGTCAATAATGAAAGCAGCTCCGCTCCTCTTGTGCTCGCGCGCAGTCCCACCGCAAACGTCTTTATTTTATATTCCTTCGTCCATTCTCTCTCCTTTCCCGTTCGTCACATCAGCACCTGCCTGTGAAAGCTTGGTGAAAGTCTTATGCTTCCCAGGCCTCCCACACGCTCCACAGAATCTAAACATTCCAGCGCTTCTAGCACTAGTCGCTCTCGTTACTCGAGCAATGCGTGTTCAACAAACACTTGACGTTTTTAACTCACTAAACTGCAATGACTTTAGTAATTGATAGTTAAAAGAAAAAGAAAAAAATGGAATAAAATATTGTGAGTTGGCAGTACTGCTGCATAGCTCTACCCGCCGCAAGTACTGCCATCTAGCGAAATGAGGCGACAACAAAAGTACCCATATGAACGGGGCAGGTCGGTGATGAAAAACAAGACAAGTATGGAGGACGCTAGTGCGTTGTAGAAAAGGCTCGTTCTTTGAGTATGAGATCGAAAAGGAGAACGTGGACTAAAATACAAATCTAGCAACATTTTTTAGCAGTGAGGCATCGGTTAGACCTGAAAGCTTCGGATTCTGCGCTGTTCGTGAACGTGCAGACCCAAGTGTAGGACACGCTCTTCATTAAGGTAGTGCAATGGTCCGCGGGCATCGGCTGTGTGTGTGTGTGTGTGTGTGTGTGTGTGTGTGTGTGTGTTGTGTCGCTTGTTTTGTTTCCGTTTTAATCTCACTTGACCTGGTGCGACGCCGGGCCAACGCTCTGCCATGCCCGTGTCTCACTTTCTTCTCTCTCTCTCTCTCTCTCTCTCTCTCTCTCTCTCTCTCTCTCTCTCTCTCTCTCTCTCTCTCTCTCTCTCTCTCTCTCTCTCGCTCTCTCTCCCCCCCCTCCCCCTCACTTCCTCCTCTCTTCCTCGCTCCGACACATGCACACTTCTGATCCTCTTCCCATTCTCTCTCTCACCCAATCCGTGAGCATTCCAAACCTGTCTTTCTCCCTTTTTTCCCCCTCCCCTTTCCTTTTTTTGCGCCCTGTTCCGTTTCCTGTCTTGCCGTATATATCTGCTGGCAGCAGTGATTCTGGCTGGCTGTGATTAAACTGTGGTCCGTCGGGTCTGTCGAAGCAGGGTAGGGATGGGGGGGGGGGGAGGGGAGGGTTGGTGGCGAGTGGCGAGCGGGGCCGAGGCTGCGCGGGCCACGCCGGCCGCGGCCGCTGTCTTTCTGTGTCCGCCCGAGACAGGTTTCAATCGGGAAACGGTTCACATTTTGTTTTATTGGCGGCGCCGTGGCGCGCTGTCGACGCCGGGCCCCGGCCGCGAGGTTCAGGCGGCGCCCGGCGTGCCACGGCGGGACGAGACCACTCCGGCCCGGCTGCATGTCGGGGCGGCCGTTATGGCAACTGCAACTGCAACTGCAACTGCAACTGCGAGCTCTCGAGCGTCGAACCACGGCCGTCCGACGCTAAACTGCGAGCTTACTCCGCTGCTGCGGTGGGCGGAGCAGTTGGCGCACACCCGGGCGCCGCGCCGCCGCCGCGCTGACACGCCGGTACATTTTTGCACGCTGCCGCCGCCGACAGATTTTTTTATCGGCGCAGTACAAAAATATTTTTACGACGTACAATCAAAAATTATATTTTAAAAATGAATTTTTTTTTGCGCCCACGCCGCCACCGTCGAAGCTCCTGTCGGCCCCTAGGTGTACGGTGGCAGCGGTGGCAGCGGTGGCAGCGGTGGCAGCAGTGGTAGCGGTGGCAGCAGTGGCAGCGGTGGCAGCGGTGGCAGCAGTGGTAGCGGTGGCAGCGGTGGCAGCAGTGGTAGCGGTGGTAGCGGTGGCAGCGGTGGCAGCGGTGGCAGCGGTGTCAGCAGTGGCAGCGGTGGCAGCGGTGGCAGCGGTGGCAGCGGTGGCAGCGGTGGCAGCGGTGGCAGCGGTGGCAGCGGTGGCAGCAGTGGCAGCGGTGGCAGCGGTGGCAGCGGTGGCAGCGGTGGTAGCAGTGGCAGCGGTGGCAGCGTACTCACGGCCACCCCCGGCCCGACACGACCTCTTGGGGTCGGCCTGACCTCGCGGCCCTTCGACTTCTCTTTTTCTGTCGTACTCTGCGCCGCGCGCGCACCGCAGCGCAACACGTTCCAGAAATCTTATTACTCGAAGCGGCAAGAAATTAACTCAGGAGAGAGAGAGAGAGAGAGAGAGAGAGAGAGAGAGAGAGAGAGAGAGAGAGAGAGAGAGAGAGAGAGAGAGAGAGAGAGAGAGAGAGAGAGAGAGAGAGAGAGAGGTAAGAGTCGCGCTGCGCTTCCTATTTTTTCGCCCTGCTGCCGTGTTACGTTCCGCACTCCGCTCCGCCCTCCGCCGCTCTCGGCTCGGCTCGCTCCGGCCGGGTAGGCGGACGGCGGCCGTCCCAACGGCATTGCGTGGCCACTGAGATGATGCAGGTGCGACAAGGACTCACAGCTAAGAGCGAGGGCTCGAGGTACAGTTGTATGCAAATGTCCTTTTCCTCTTCTCTTTCTCTCCCCCCCCCCCCCCTTTTTCCTCTCTCTATTTCCCTCTCTTAGTGTAAAGAGAGACGGAAGACGGAAGACGGCAAGAGGCCGCAGGAAGGTCCATTTTTAATTTATTGTAAGTATGCGAGACATTTTTTTTGCGTTGTTAATCCGTCGTTGCGGCCGCCGCACCCACGTAAATAGTAAGAAGAACTCATTTATAAAAACAAGAAGAAGAAGAAGAAGAAGAAGAGAGAGAGAGAGAGAGAGAGAGAGAGAGAGAGAGAGAGAGAGAGAGAGAGAGAGAGAGAGAGAGAGAGAGAGAGAGAGAAAGAAGAACCACTCTGACTTTAAAATATGCAAGCTTAGAGAATGAACAGCAGACCGGGTGGGGCCTTTTAAAAAAAGAAGAAGAAAGCATAGAAGGCCAATATGCACAAGTTTCTGGCAAAATAAAACGCCATTAAGGGAACCGACTTATTTCAGAAAGAATAAAGTTGCCTGGACGAGTCTGGGGTGGTGTGGCGTGGCGTGGCGTGGCGTGGCGTGGCGTGGCGTGGCGTGGCGTGGCCGCGCGGCCCACTCGGTCATGTCGCGGGGGCCAACGGGGCGGCCACCGGGCGGACCGGGGGTAAAAGTTGTTATTTGCCAGAGAGAGAGAGAGAGGAAAGAAACCGAATTTTAATTTAGGGGCGGGGCGGGGGTGGGGTGGGTAGGAGTCCCCAGCGGATACACACGACCGTCCTTATGAATGAGAGAACAAAGACTTTTGTATAAGTTTTTTCCCCCAGAGGGTCTAATTAAAAGCCAGGGATTTCTAAATTAGAAGTGGATGAGGTCAGGAAATGTCGATGGCTGCATGTCTCGCAGAGGGAGAGAAAGAAAGAGAGAGAAAGAAAGAGAGACAAGAGAGGATGTCCCTTTTGCCTGCCCATCCTGGTCTCCGTCTCCGTCTCTCTCTCTCTCTCTCTCTCTCTCTCTCTCTCTCTCTCTCTCTCTCTCTCTCTCTCTCTCTCTCTCTCTCTCTCTCGCCCCCCCCCTTCGGTCCCTCCGGGCTTCGCTGAGACTGCTCTGCCCGCGATGAAGACAAACCGGCGTTGTCGTTGTTAACTAAGTGAGGCCTCTCTCTCGCACCCGATGCTCCGCTCTTTTCAGAATCCACGAGGCCAATTATTGGGGGCCACGGCCACGACGCATCAAGCAGGACGCGTCACGTAATAAATAAACTACATTTTTCCTCGGGCCACTCGTGCTCGGTCTTCTCTCTTCTTTCAACTCACACATGTACGTTATTTCTTTCTCTCTCTCTCTCTCTCTCTCTCTCTCTCTCTCTCTCTCTCCTCTTCTGCGTGTAGCACACACGGTCTGTGTGACCCGCAGAGGGGACGGAGCAGGGAGGGAGAGAGAGAGAGAGAGAGAGAGAGAGAGAGAGAGAGAGAGAGAGAGAGAGAGAGAGAGAGAGAGAGAGAGAGAGGCGCGAAGGAGGGGAATGGGAGATGGGCCCAGGCACCTAATACATTGTATCGGCCACAGAGTAAAGGCTGGCCATTACAGGGTTAAGAGCGTACTAAACCTAGAGTTTGTGCGCGGAACGCGGGGTGGAATGGGGGAAGGGGGGCTGGGGACAGAGGGGAAGGGAGGCAGGAATACAGCTATGGGAATACAGGGAGGTGGAGTGGGGAGGGCTCGGACATGAAGGTGAGGGGGAAGGAAAAACGATTCGGTGGGACGAAAGTGCTCTGAAATATATACAACAACCCTTTTGCTTACAGGCGGATGCAGCAGAGGCTGGTGAGCCTGCTTACACGGGGAGTTTGGCATTAATGCCCTGCTACGTATGGAAGTGACTTATCCTGGGAGGAGAGGGGTAGAAAGGGACGAAGTAGTGGTGCTGGGCCAGGCTGGGCCAGGCTGGGCCTCCCGGTGGTGCTCAGAAAACATTAAAATGATATCTTTCCCTGCCGGAATGGCAGAGGCGGGTGGGGGGAGGCTTGGGGGAGGCGGAGGTGGGGTTCGGGAGTGCGGGGCCGTTCAAGACGGGCACAGCGAGAAGGGCTGTTGAGTTGAAACCGCCATCGCGGCGTGCGGGGCTGCGGGGGGTCTGCGGGGGCTGCGGGGCTGCGGGGGCTGCGGGGGCTGCGGGGGCTGCGGGCGGGCGGCTACAAAAGTTAGCTGCACTAAATTATGCACGGCGCTGTAAGCACGCATCGGGCGGTGGGCGCTAAGCGCGACTCTGCGCCACGCCACACCACGACACCCCTCTCTGTCCCGCACACAGGCCGCCCCCCCCCCCCCCCCCCGGCGCGCCCCAGGGACCCTAAGACCCCGGGCCACGGACAGGGCCAGGGCCAGGGCAGGGCCCCGCCGGCCACCTGCCCGTCCTGGGCCCGGGCGTCTCCGCAGTGTAATTGTACAAACGGGGCCACTCAAGGACTGTCCTGATTGTTGCTGCCTCCCCGCCCCGCCCTCCAGCTGTGTGTCTGCGGGCCGGGCCTCCCACCTTCGGCACGCCCTACGCCACCGTCGGCGCGTTTCTCTGCTGCGCCCCGGGCGTCACGGAGCTCGTCGTCCTCTCCTCCGGTCTGGCAGCCGCGAGGCCAACGTGACACGTTTTGAGCGGGTGGCGGCGTAGGCAGCCCGGGCAGGGGCAGAGCGGCAGAGCGGCAGAGCTCTGCTGAAGTCGTTGGCTACACGACACGACAACCGTCGCAGCCCCCCCCCCCCCCCCCCACACCGCCAACCTCTTCCGGGACTCGGCAAGGCACCCGGCAGCAGCAGCAGCGGCAGCGGAAAGGGCGAAACAGATGTTCCTGAGATCAGCAGTACCTATAAACAGGCGACGGAACTAGGTCCCCGCATAAAACGGTACCCCCTCCCCACCCGGCCCCGGCCGGCCCGGCCCGGGGGCTGCCGGACGGTAACCCCTACGGAAAGGCCTTACTGCCGTCTTCTCGTGCTCCCGGACAGCTCCCGGACAGCTCCCGGACAGATCCCGGACAGCTCCCGGATAGCCGGATGACGGCTCGGGAACCGGCCGAACCAAAGTAACACGCACATGAAGTTGGACCTGCGGGGACGGCAAAAAAAAATAAAATGTGAGAGCCGTCGTTCTTCACATGCACTATTCATGTCTCGCAGTTCTACACAAGTCGTGTTCGATCCATGCTGAATGCCTCGGCCTGCACACGCACGCACGCACGCACGCACGCACGCACACCCCCGCACACACACACGCACGCACACACGTTGCACACACAGCTCACGTAAGTCGCAGGCAGCAATAATGGCGGAGGCCCCCGCCAGCGCCTTAACTGCCGGTAAATCTTGCGGCAAACGGTCCGGCGAGCCCAGCAGCCCCCCCCCCCCCCCCCCCCCCCCCCTCGCTCCCATGTCGTGGCCAAGCCGCGATCAGACGAGCCCCCCCCCCCCCCCCCCCCCCCCCCCCCCCGAGCGATCTGCGTGAGGAAACGTCGTGTGTCGGTGGTGCGGGCCTTCCTCTCGTTGTGTACGAGTATGAGAAACTCAGGTGTCCGCTCTTTTCGGAGGCAGCCGCCGCGCCGTGCCGGGTCCAGGGATGTGTGTGTGTGCGTGTGTGTGTGTGAGAGAAAGAGAACGAGAGAGAGAGAGAGAGAGAGAGAGAGAGAGAGAGAGAGAGAGAGAGAGAGAGAAGAGAGAGAGAGAGAGGGGGGGGGGGGAAGAGAGTGTGTGTTCGGGTGGTAGTATTGTATTGTTGGCCGGCCCCACCGTGAGCGATCGAATTTCGGAGGAACGTAAATCGGTGTTTGTATTCCGGAGGAGCCCCGTCCGGGCCGGGCCGGGCCCCCAGCAGGCGCTCGGCCTCAGCGCTCGGCCACCGGTAAACTACTGATATCGGAAACATTTATTTACGGCCCCTAACGCCCGTGTATCGGCGGCCGGCAGGCGATGCAGGCGCTGTTAGTGCTCTGGGCCCCCGCGGCCCGCTGCCCGCTGCCTGCGGCTGGTGGAGCTCGTGCCCTCACCGACACTGTCATACTGTGGGCTGGAAACGGAACGGCCACTCCTTACGAGCTCCCGAGACGGGCCTCGATAGTCAGGTGAGATAAACCGCAATGACACACGTATGTGCCTTGGAACGTGAGTGAACGTGGCCAGCTAACCCCCGGCGCGGGTAGTTTCCGTTTTTGATGTTTTTGGTTCCGCAGCCGTATGAGAAATGCCCGAGGGGAAGTCCGCTTAAATATCAGTCGGGTCACATACACAAGATATGACGGGTAGTAGTAATAGAATTTCATCGAGATTTTCTGACGAAGAATAGAATTTTCCCGAAATTATCCCGGGGGAAAGAGATGTAATAGGCAATCTGGCAATAGGCGTAATAGCGGGTTAGTAACAGTCGGGTTATGATTTTCGAGAGAGGACCCGCTCGGAAACGTCCCTTTCCCGCGAACTGTTTGTCACTGTTTTATTCCCCAGATTCGTCGTCGGCGGAGAGTACGTTTGCCGCGGAGTGTGTTTGTCGCTGTTCTGCGATCCCTGACGGCCGCTCGGGCACTGGAGTGTGCTGGAGTCCTCGCGGCCCCCGCCGCCCCCGCTGCCCCCGCTGCCCCCGCTGCCCCCGCTGCCCCCGCTGCCCCCGCTGACAAACTGGGCACGCTCCAGTCCGGCGGATGCGGCGCGCGGCGCCCAAGACGGTCAAGGTGGGCGAAGAAGGGCTACGGCCGACCCGGGCCAGCGGCCAGCGTCGCAAGGGCCCGGAACAAGACCCATCTCCACTCAGCGAAACGCAACTCAGCTGTTGTTTGCATAGGACGGGCTGGAACGGTGTCCCCCCCCCCTCCCGGCCCGGCGGTCACCACGATGGCCAAGTCAGCCCCCCCCCCCCCCCAGTGCGGTGTCCCACAAGTCTGAGCCATGCGCGCACCTCCCGGCAAAACCTTTCAAGATGGCGTCATATCCGGTCTGTCGTCGTGTCGCTGCTCATAATCTCAAGTGGAGAGTCTGAAGACTTTCGATCCTTAGTTTCAATCTTCATTTCGAAAATTGGCCGTGCTGAATGAGGGATCCTCGGTGAGAATGTTCAGCAAGGGGCGGGCGCTGGCGTAGAAGCAAAGCGGAGCGTGGCGCGTAGACAACATGGCAGAAAGGAACTGTGTTTGAACAGGACCGCGCCGCACCGAGACGGTGGCGAGGCACGACTCGAGTAAATCCCCCGACCGCCGCGGCACGCCCCGCCCCGCCCCGCCCCGCCCCGCCCCGCCCGGCCTGGGGTCGCGTTCAGACTACCCGAGACGAGTTAAGTTTGCTCCGTCCTCAGCGGCAGCGCACGGCTCGGCTCGGCACCGCACCACCACCAAGGCACAAACGCCAGAAATTCCGACGAGTTTCAAAACCAGCGCGGCGGAGGCGGCGGCGAAATAACACACAGGCGCGCATCTTACCCCATTTAGCAGCGCCACCCTATCAAGCGCCGCCCGCCGCCGTGCCGCCGCCGTGCCGCCGCCACGGCCTTGTAGAATGTTGCGCCGCCTACCGCCGCGCCCCCACCGCCTTCATCATGGCGCGCGCCGCTGCACTCGCCGCCACCGCCTTCCTTTGTGCCTCTCCCGGGGCCCACGTCGCCGCCCGCTGCTTTATGGTTATTAAAACGTCCTTATTATCGCGCCGCCCGCAAAAGTTTCAGCAAGGCGGTGGCGGCGGGGCGTCGTCTGCTGGAATAGGAGGGGGTGATATGAATGGAGGGGCTGCGGGGGCTGCGGGGGCTGCGGGGGCTCGGCCGGGATGAGATTGCTGCCTAGCACGTTGCTCCCATTATCAACGTGACATAAATTTCAGGCGGCTGTGGCGCGGCGCGAGCTTTTCAGGGCTGCTGTGCGAACGGAGGCAGCGGCAACGCGGCAGCACAAGCGCAACGCTCCAAAAACTAAGTCGAGATGGCATTTAAAACGCGCCGGCACGGCTCTGACGCCGCCGGGGTAGGCAGCGCGAGTGCACGCCTGCAGGGCGGGCTGGCCTACCCTCCGCTCGGCAGGCGCTGAGGGGCCGCTGACGCCGCCGGGGTAGGCAGCGCGAGTGCACGCCTGCAGGGCGGGCTGGCCTACCCTCCGCTCGGCAGGCGCTGAGGAGCTGCTGACGCCGCCGGGGTAGGCAGCGCGAGTGCACGCCTGCAGGGCGGGCTGGCCTACCCTCCGCTCGGTAGGCGCTGAGGGGCCGCTGACGCCGCCAGGGTAGGCAGCGCGAGTGCACGCCTGCAGGGCGGGCTGGCCTACCCTCCGCTCGGCAGGCGCGCTGGCTGCGGCAGTGGTGGGGTGCGCCTCCGCCCGACCTCCAGCCAATGGCGTCTCCGTCATAATTCACTCCTCGCTGCTCCGCCGCCCCACACGCCGGGGTTGGCGGGGGGCCACACGGTTGTGGTGCCGCGCGGGGCAGCGCCACCATGCTGCACACGTCAAAACTGCAAGGAACAAAGATTTCGTGGGGACCGTAATGGAATATAGGGGATGCAGTGGAGGTGTCCGCACATATCAGTGGTGGTCTGGACACCACATTTAGGAATAGACTGAGGAAGCCTTGGACGCGAACTTAACTTTGTCCCTCTCGGGCGATGGACTGTCCGGCTGGACGACGACGGGCAGAGCATTTACAGTATTTTCTCGTCCGGTCTTTTCCCTCTGAAGCTGCCGTCGTCAGAGTTAATCTTTTGATGAACAATACCCCTTTGGAGGGGATCCGTTGAGGGACATTCCGGAGAAAAGCGATAGGAAGAAAAGGGGGAAGGAGGAGGGGGAGGGGGCAGGCACGGTGGGCGGCGTTTGTTGCTGTCCCAATAGTGGGGACGACAAAACGAATGGCCAGCCAAAATGGCGAAAGATACTGCAACAATAGAGGGCCCGTGTCGGGTCCTGCTTTTGTTTTTCTTTTCCACGGGGCCCTCTGGGCATGGGCGCACACCAGCGCGCGCGCGCGCGCACACACACACACACACACACATCGGCCCGCAAGCGTTGCCATCCGCTCAGGGTGCCGCAGAGATTGGATCTGCCTGCAACATGTTTTTAATTATTTTTTTTTGTGATCTAGAACGAGAGATGTAACGTATCATTTCTCTCTACCAAAACTTACCAAACTTGGGCGGGCCGAGCAGGTGGGCGGCGGCAGCTTGGACTGCTGGGCAGCAGATACTTGTCGATTCTGCCACCAGATGGCGCCGTTGGCTTCAGATGCGTGTGTTCGTGCTGCGCCTGCTGCGCCCGCCGGGCAAAGCAAGGATTTCATCTTGGAAGGAAAAGGAATTGGCGGTCTGGGATTGGTCTTGGCTGACCATCCCTCCCCTTGTTCTCCTCTCCTCTTTTTCTATCTCAGGTCAGCCAGCCCGCTAACCCTGCAGACGAGGAGGAGATTTTCGCTTCCCGTCGCTTTTATAGAAAAGGATGAAGAAAGGGGCGGCTTTTGTCGTCGTCTTTGTTGCTTGTTTTCTTGCGAATGAGGAGAAAGAGGGAGAGAGAGGGAGAGAGCGAGAAAGTGAGCGAGAGAGACGGCCAGGGCTATATCATTAATGATGTCGGATGTGTGTACAAAGCCCATTGTTTGAAATGCTTCCGCGAGTGTCTCGCTCGCTCTCACAGAGCCGGCCGCACCGCTTCTCTCACTCGCACCCGCGTGCCACGGGGTCCATAGCGGTTGTCGACGCCGAAGGCCTCCAGGCCTCTCTCCGCCATACGTTTGAGGCTTGCTGCATTTCAAAGCAAGAGTTTCCAAAACGGCCGCAGCCCCCGCAGCCCCCGCAGCCCCCGCAGCCCCCGCAGCCCCCGCAGCCCCCGCAGCCCCCGCAGCCCCCAGAGTACTCCGATGACGAGGCTGCACCGATCCCGGATAAGAAAGGGGGAAAAAATCCGCCTGAAGGGCCGTATAGGGACAGGAGGAAGACGAAGGAGAAAAAAAAACGCGTTGGTGCCTGACCAGCAAAAGCTGCAGCGGTAGTGGCAGTGGCAGCAGCGCCCAGTGGCTCCCAGAGAACTAATCAAACTTTGATAGTCTTCGGGCAAACTCAACGAAGAACCAACACTGGATTGAGATGGTGGAGAAATGCGGAAGAAAGGAGCGGGGCACGTGAGATAGCAGTATGTGTGTGTGTGTGGGAGTGAGAGGGTGGGGAGAGTGAGAGGAGGGCGCTCGCGAGAAAAGGAGAGGGAGGGAGAGAACGACAGAGAGACTGCCGGAGCAGCAGGGTAGGCAGCGTGTGTGCTTTTATTTGCTGGACGTGTCATCGCGGTGGCTGCGGAAGCTTAGCAACTGGATCTTCGCTCCGCAGACCCCCTCCCCCTCCCCCCCTCCCGTCATCGACGCGGTGCCAACAAACTAGACCTGGGCGGCGGCGGGAGCTCCAACGGCAGCGGCGTGAGGGCCAAAGGCAGCCACCGGCGGCGGCGGGAGCTCCAACGGCAGCGGCGTGAGGGCCAAAGGCAGCCACCGGCGGCGGCGGGAGCTCCAACGGCAGCGGCGTGAGGGCCAAAGGCAGCCACCGGCGGCGGCGGGAGCTCCAACGGCAGCGGCGTGAGGGCCAAGGCGGTGTCGCCCGCATGCACGCCGCGTTATAGTTTTGCCAGCCGCGGCGGCGGCCGCGTGGTCGCGAAAAAAAAGGCACGTTTGAAGTTTTTCAAGTTCAAAATTTTAAAAATAAAATTCTTTTAGCGGCGGCGGTGTGCGAAAATCGTTGTGTCCGTGCGGCGTCTACAACAAACTCACAGCACGAGACAGTTTCCTTCAACGAACAAGATGGCCAGGCCATGGCATTTACAACGACGAAATAATTTTGGCCGGAATAATTTTTTTTGTAGAGTAACATTACCAACATATTTTGAGAACTAGGTAAGAAATGGTTTCGGACCTTCCCGAAAAGGATTTCAACGCAATTTTTCGAGAAAAATTTTATAACTTCAACAAGCTATGTACTAAAATTGTGAAAGCAAAGCTTGGTTCCCAGGCCGCGCTGCCAAGCCCGACTGCACGCCACGCCACGCCACGCCGGCAGTGTAAACAGTGGGCCTGACAGGTCGGGGAGCGCAGCAACAACAGTCGCCAGGTAATTGAAAAAGACCGCGCGCGGTTAAACGTCGAACAGACGGGAAAAACTGCGATGCGAGAGAGAGACTGTGACAGAGAGAGAGAGAGAGAGAGAGAGAGAGAGAGAGAGAGAGAGAGAGAGAGAGAGAGAGAGAGAGAGAGAGAGAGAGAGGCGAGAGGCGGTTGGGGCGACGAGGAGGGGAGTGCGCGAGAGAAACAACAAACGCGACGTCGCTGGTGGCGGCGGTGTGGGTGCCCCACTCGGACAGGAGAGCAATGCTTAGATTTGCGTGCCGTTGTCGCTGTCACGGCCGGCCGCTGGAGGGCGCTGGCGGCGCCGGCGGGCCCCACGCGACGGACAAACAGGTCGAAAGAGTTTTGTTCCTGTCGCTGCGTGTGTTTCGTTTCCCCTTCCCATTTCCCCGTTTCGGCTTGATTCACTTTTCCTTTTTTTTAGCCTGAGCCTGTAGCGAGGTTCTCTCTTTAGCGACTTTGACGCTTTTTTATTCCTTCCGACGCTGCCCTTAGAAACTATTGGTGTTGTCCATTCACTCCCCTCTTGACGCCAACTTAGCTGCATATTCGCGTTCTCTGCGCGCTGGTTGGCTCGTGCGCTCCGCACCAGTGAGCCAAAGTGGCACTGTCCGCCCTCTGGTAGCCGCGTGGTCTCGGGCGCTACGTCGCGGTCGGACTGGGAGACCGGGGTTCGACACCCAGCGGGAGGCGCGACGTTTTCGTAAATCTCGGACACGTTCTTTCTCCTCGCTGTCTGGTGTGTCACTCAAAGGCTGCAATATCGCAGGACATTTCAAGATCCCCTGGTGGTCGAGTTGGTTGATGCGCAGCTTTCCCATTCAGTCGTCTCGGGTTCGATCCCCGGTTGAGGGCTTCTAGGGGTGCTATTGAGAGAGCACCCCGAAGGCCCGTTACTCGTTACCTATAGGGTATGGTATCCGGTACAATCGTTACCGGCTGTGGGCTCCTATGAGAAGGGGTCCGTAGCCTTCCTTATCCCTATCCTCTTCCTTTCCCTTTTCATTTTTTTCCGTCTATTTACTAAACTATTTACAATGTGTTTTATGTGAAGCGTTTGTCGAATTTATTGCTAAACACCCATATATTTTCCTTTTCTCCCCCACTTTCTCCATGTCAGGCGTTCAGTAATGAGAATGCGCGGGACCATACCATGTGGGTATCTATACGGAGCTCTAGAACATGGCCTGGATGTCCGTCTGCCGGCACCAGCAGCAGCGCACAGAGCGCCGCACGGCGCTGCTCCTCCCCGTGAGATCCACTTACCCCCCGCTGGACTCTGCGCGACTGAAGATGAAGGAGGAGAAAGAGTATAGAAAGCAGTGCTGCTTGCGGACCAATAGAGAGCAAGAAAAGGCCAAGTATAGAGAGAGAGTGAAGGACGGGGGGGGGGGGGGGGAGGCAGATAAATAAATGGTGATTGGGCATCGGTGGGTGGAGGGTCGCGGCGCCACCGTAGCGCTGCTGGGAGTCCCCGGAGGTACGTGGGTCTGTGCGGCCGGGGCAGCCGGGGCCGGCCAGGGCGGGGCTCGAGGGGCACAGAGTCTTGGGTTTGTCTCCGGAGGACTCGTCTCCATCTGCCCGGGAGCCGGCGGGGCCCGTCTGGTCCCATGTTCATGAAATATAAACGAAGCAGTGGCCTTACCGTCCCGCGTCGAGCCAAACCCCGCCGCGGCCGCGTCCTAAACCTCGCATGCGGTCCCTGTCGCTCTTATTGTACGCGGCCGGAGTGCGAGCGAGACGGAGGCGGGGCCGAGCGGACGCGGCCGCAAATCGTTGGCGGCGTCGTTCGCTGTCGGTCAACAGAGAGAGAAAGAGAACACCCTCCGCTCCGGCCCGATTTTCAGAAGCGCACAACACACAGCCTCAGGAGAGGAGGGAAGTGATTGGTTAGTTGAGGCCGCGAGATGATCTAGTAATGAAAGTGAGTGTGACACAGAGGAGGCACGGCGGCACAGCGTCAGCGCCTCATCAAAATAAAACACTGCCTTAGGAGGAAAAAAAATGAAAAAAAATATTCCAAACTTCATGAAAATATGCGTCAGAAAATGTTCATGATTACCGTTCGAGCGGGAACTGTACATCTGGTTTCCGGTGGTCGGCTGGGACGCCGGTGGCATGGAGACAAGGGGAGGGTCGATGTAGTGGAAGAGGATCCATCTGGTGGCCGCCGTCGTGGAGATGACGTGGGCGCCAGGCCGGACACCCCCAGGCGCGGGGCGCGGCCGAGGCGAGGGTCTCCCCGCCAAGCCAAACAGCACTCCGTGCGGGGCGGGGCGGGGGCCGCCTCGGAAATCAAAAGCGAACTCGGATAAATAACACTGCAGGCATGGAGAGCGCCAGTGCGTTCTAGAACGGGCTCAGATCCAATCACTTGGATGAGGACGGGCACGGGCACGGCGAAGACACTGGCTGCGGCTCGCCACACGCCCCAATGGCCGTAGCCGAGCGCTGACCGGCCATCCTGGGCACACCGGACCGGGCACCGCTACAAGGCGCCGAACAATCGTCAGCACTGCGCAGCTCTGTGTATGCCACCCAGCGACCAGTCTTACTTATCTTGAAAAATACAGTGTTTTTTTTTTTGTGCGAATATCCACGACCTCTCTGGTTATTCTTCTTTTCAAACGCGCCGAAAACAAAACAAAGAAGACGAAAAAGAGAGCGGAAATGGATTATTATTTTACCACGCCTCTGCCATGTGCCCGAGCATGTGCCCCACGACGTGAACGCCGAGATGGCCCTGGTGGCCTTCTCCAGCAGCGGCGGCTGCGGTGCGGATCCGGCGAAATTACCTTTGCAATTTCTCTGCTGTCAAACTTTCACAATCTGTACGTCACCGTGCCGCGCAGGGCGGGGCAGGGCGGGGCGGGGCGGAGAGTTGGCGAGAGTCCCCCCCTCCCTCTCTCTCTCTCTCTCTCTCTCCCTACCTTCTCCCCTGTGCCCTCATCCTCCATCCCTCTTCTCTCCCACGTTTTCGCTCCACATCGAAGCGTGCCAGTAAGCGAGCGACTTTCTGCGGCTGACAGCAGCACCAGTCCAGCCCAGCCCAGCCCCCATCTCGCCGAGGAGCGGCATATATAGCCGGCAGCCAGTCAGCCGCCAGGGCGCACAACGACTTTTTACCCCCGACGCCCATCGCACGCGCGCAGACGACTCCACACGGAATGGAAAACTGGATATGCCGCACGCGGAGTGGGGCGTGGGCCCGCGAACGGCAGCGACACAGCGCAGATCAATCAGTCCCTGTCTCCAGTGGTGTTCCCATGCCGTCAAGTGGTGCTATTCGGTGGGCCTCTTTGGCGTGCGCCGCCCCCGCGCCCCCCGCAGCCTCCGCGGCCGCCCCCTGCTGCCCCCTGCTGCCCCCTGCTGCCCCCGGCTGCCCCCCGCAGCCTCCGCGGCCGCCCCCTGCTGCCCCCGGCTGCCCCCGGCTGCCCCCGGCTGCCCCCGGCTGCCCCCCGCAGCCTCCGCGGCCGCCCCCTGCAGCCCCCTGCTGCCCCCGGCTGCCCCCGGCTGCCCCCCGCAGCCTCCGCGGCCGCCCCCTGCTGCCCCCTGCTGCCCCCGGCTGCCCCCTGCAAATCCGAATCCCCATTAGCCGGACCGCAAAGCCTGCTTTTGTGTCCGTCTTTCACCTTTCGCCTCAGTCCGTCTCTGTCATACCCACGCGCGCCCGCGGACCCGCCCCGGGCCGTCTGGCCCTTTTTTCCGTTTTCCGCCTTTATCTTTCTCACTCTGTGCCTCTTTCCCTCGCACTCTCTTCTTCTGTCTCTCTCCTTCCCGTTCCTCCTCCGCGGAGCAAACACACAGGCCACACACACACACACACACACACACGCAGACACACACACACGCACGCGCCTGTACGTCTCTACTCCGCTCGCTCTCGCGCATAAGAGATGTTCTGTTGGGACGTAGCCACGCAGAAAATGATCTTTTGGTTGACTTTGATTCAGCGAGTGAGCCTTTGCTAGGGGGCGGTGGCTGTACCGAACCTGCTCATCAGAACCACATTCGCGAAACAACGTGTGTTACTCCCGCTCGCTGTCTCTCTTGATCTCATCAGACCAAAGTCGCGGTGCGAGTGAGACAGGGTGTGGCAGCGATGAAGGCAGCACAGCAACGCGCACAAGATAATGAACTCGCAGGAAGCGCCAATTCCTCCCCGGCAAACACGGCGGACGCAGTGAAGGGGGAGGGGGTGTGGACCCCCACGAGGGGTCGTTGTGGAACATACAGAGGTCTGCAGACGCCCGACGCCCGCCAGCATCCGTCGATAGATTGTTGCAGCCCCTCGCCCGCCCCATGGCAGCTCTCTGCCGCCCCCGCGCCGCCCCCACGGGTACGGCACGGCCAGCCCCCCGGCGCCGGGCTGGCTCTCCTCTGCTCTGTCACTTACCGCTGCGGTTGGCGTCGCCTCGTTGCACCGGGACGTCATGCAACCCAATCTCGTCCCCCTCCCCTCCGCCCCTCCCCTCCGCCCCTCCCCCACCCTGGCGCAGCCAGCAGCCGCCAGCCAAGTTCTGAATGTTTCAGAAGCCAATTCGTGGGTCGGCGTTCATCTTGTTGTCTCCCCGGGCGCAGCTAGCCGCCGCTCGCCTCCTTCCGGGTCCGGGGCTGCTGAGATTTTTATAAGTTGTTTTTTCTTTCACTCCACCGCGCCGGAGCGCTGCAGCAGCTGCAGCAGCAGACCGACAACAACAACGCCACGATAGCGGAGTGAGCTGCTGCACTTCATTCGGCGTCCCGTTGGTGCAATCGGGAGGGGGAGGGAGGAGAAGAAGAAGAAGAAGAAGAAGAAGAAGAAGAAGAAGAAGAAGAAGAAGAAGAAGAAGAAGAAGAAGAAGAAGAAGAGGAAGAAGAAGGAGAAGAACGGCTTTGAAGCGGTATAGTGGGTCCAGGTTGGCGCCGGGGAGGTAGGCAACACCCGCCGGCAGCACGCAGCCGTGTGCGCGCGTTGCCTACCCTCCAGGCTCCCTCTCCTCGCAGACGCCCCGCGCAGACGCTGCGCGAGAGCTGCCGGGCCGCCATGGCGCCGCCTCCTCTGGTTGGTCGGCGATATGACGCCACGTACGTTATGTACACGGCGGCCGTGCGCTCCCATTGGCTGGCGCCACCCCCGCGCGGCGGCCGGCGGCGGCGAACCGCAATATGACGCCACGAGTTATGGATCTATAACGGCGGCCTCCCCCATTGGGCGGCGCCCGGGCCGCTCGGGCCCAGCAGTACCCCGGCTGGGGAGGGGAGGAGCCGGCATGGGGCGCCGCGGGGTGAGCCCAGGTGAGCGGAGGGGAGGGTGCTGCAGCCGACACACACACACACACACACACACACACACACACACACACACTGCCTCCGCTGATTGAAATTATCCAGCAGCGGGGATGCGGTGCCGGCATCGTGGAGGCCGTGATCGCGATGCCCGTAGGCCTCGGTAGCCTCGGCCGATGGCCACAGCACGAGCCGATGGCCCGGGCGCCGAGCTGGAGAGCGTGGAGAGTTATGGCCATATCCGGACATGGGGGCATCCAATTTGAGGATAGTGGTTGTCCACCCCGCAACGCTCTGTCTGTCCCTCTCCCACCCCGCTCCTGTGTCCGGCGAGGCCTTTTTCAGCACAGTCGCGCTCCATAGCTGAGACCATAGCGCCCGTAGCACACTAGCCGCCCTTATACTGCCTCCCCCCCCCCCCTCCGCTAGTGGGACGACGCGCGTTTAAGAGTTGCCAGTCATTCTGACAAAGCATCATTGTCTGCAGCAAAGCAGAGGACGCCACAGTGCTGCCGAGCCGGAGCGCCGCGCCGCGCTCTGGATGGGGCCAGCGGCGGCAGCGGCGGCAGCGGCGGCGGTGGCGGCAGCGGCGGCAGCGGCGGCAGCGGCGGCAGCGGCGGCAGCGGCGGCAGCGGCGGCAGCGGCGGCAGCGGCGGCAGCGGCGGCAGCGGCGGCAGCGGCGGCAGCAGCAGCAGTGGAGCCAGAGGCCTGGACCGTCCACTCGGAACATAATCCGAATAATGGCAACCTCCCACACATTACAAGATTACTGGACACCGAGCCAGCAGTGCGGCCAGCGAGGAGCGAGGGGAGGGGGCGGGACGGGAGAGAGGGAGGGGAGGGGAGGGAGGCCGGCCGGCCGAGTAGGGGGAGCAACGGGGTGATTCATACTATCAAATCTTTGGAAAGCGCGCACGGGCGCAGGGGCATCCGCCGGTCCGGCATGGCTCGGGTCGCTACGGGTCGCCTCATACGAGGCTTCAGCCCTCGAGAGATGACCCCCCCCCTCCCCCTTCCATCTTCCTCGCCCCTGTACTGAACCCCCCACCGCCCTCCCTGGCCCCCAACGCGCGAACCGGACGATACGATGGGGCGATTTTCCCTAGAGACATCACAATCCTCACAACACGCCCTCTCTCTCTCTCTCTCTCTCTCTCTCTCTCTCTCTCTCTCTCTCTCTCTCTCTCTCTCTCTCTTTACCTCGCTCTCTCCACCACCACCCCCCTCTCCCTCTCTTTCGCTCTTCAGGCCTGCTTGCTGCACCACTAGGCCCGCTGGACCGCAATAACAAGATGGAGGGGAAGAGAAAGAAAGACCGAGGAAGAGAGAGAGAGAGAGAGAGAGAGAGAGAGAGAGAGAGAGAGAGAGAGAGAGAGAGAGAGAGAGAGAGAGAGAGAGAGAGAGAGAGAGAGAGAGAGAGAGAGAGAGAGAGAGAGAGAGAGAGAGAGAGAGAGAGAGAGAGGGGGAGGGAGGGAGAGAGAGAGAGGGCAAGTGAGAGGGGAAGAGAGAGACAGAAGAGGGTTTGCAGAAAATTATTTTCTGTCGACCAATAGAGTTTGGCGGTGAGCAGCGGGGAGTAGGGGAGGCGGTGAGAGGAGGCTCGAGCGAAAGGCTGTTAGCCAGTCCGGTCAATACCGACACCAACCGGGTCCGGTCCGGTAAGGCACCTGTTATAAACTGTAATACATTGCTTCGTACACGGCTCAGGCGTGCCACCCGGCAGAGATGAACCTCATTAGAAACTTGGCCACTATTTTCAAACTCATCAAAGTTTTCCTATCTCTCTCTCTCTCTCTCTCTCTCTCTCTCTCTCTCTCTCTCTCTCTCTCTATCTATATCTCTCTCTCTCCATCTCCCCTTCGTCAAGCGTGGCAGAGCGTGGCGTCTGTCGCTTCACAAGAACGTGCGCAGTGACTCTCGCCCGACTCCCTCCCTCTTCTCGCCATCTCTCTCACTCGCTCTTGCCTGCCATTGACCCATCCGGCCACACATCACCAGACACCATTATCCTTCACCCTTTGTGGCAGTTCAGCTTCCTTCCTTCCTCATCTCTCTCTCTCTCTCTTTTTCTGTCTCTCTCTCTGTCTCTGTCTGTCTGTCTGTGTGTCTGTCTGTCTGTCTGTCTGTCTGTCTGTCTGTCTCTCTCTCTCTCTCTCTCTCTCTCTCTCTCTCTCTCTCTCTCTCTCTCTCTCTCTCTCTCTCTCTCTCTCTCTCTCTCTCCCCCTCTCTCCCTCTCGGACGCCTGCTGGTTATTTTTCTACACCCCTCCAGCCTCACACTCCAGGAGCAAATACTAATCTCACTGCTGGCAGTAACGAGACTGACCCTTGGCTACTCTGTCGCTCTCCCTCTGTTTCTGCCTTTATCTCTCTCCCTCTTTCGTTCTCCATCAGTCTTGCCACACACACAAATATTTGCGCGCGTCACATACGTTTTCACCTCTTTTTTAATAACCGTATGAAATTCTGATGCTCATTCTGAGTGCTGCCCCCCGCTGCCCCCCGCTGCTGCCCGCTGCCTCCCCCGGCCCGGCCCCTACGACGAGCGCCCTCAATGTTATCGTCTGCTGTTCACGACGGACTTTAGGAAGGACAGCGCAGCGGGAGCGGCGCGGGATATAAAATATTCAATACACGTTGCGACTCGGGGGAGGGCCGGTGGTGGGGAGGGGAGGGGAAGGGACATGTCGTTTGGGCACAACTGCTGTGCCGCAAGGGCTGCAAGGGCTGCTGGGGCTGCTGGGGCTGCAAACTCAGATAATGCAGAATAATGATATTTTCCTCACCGGCGCAGCGGCCAGGGGGCGGCCAGGGGCCTTGGGCCTCGGGGCAGGCGCACGGAGGCAGGCGGGGCGGGGCGGGGCGGGGCGGGAATCGCTCAGCGAGGAAGACACGGCAGATAGTATGAACACCGTAAATCAGATGGAGGCGGGAGAGGGCGGGGGCGAAAGGGAAACGAAGAAGCGAGAGAGACATAGAAGAGGGGATTCGTCGGCTTTATACGCGAGAGGAAGCGAGAGGGCCGATACACACCTCTGCTCAGGCTGCTGCGCTCACATGACATGACAGCAAAACGCCTTCGGCCCGGAAATAAATGGAAAGCTTTTCGCTGCAGACGACGACCGGCGGGGACAGAGAAAGAGGGATCGAGGCGAGCCGGAGAGCGACTGTCTGCGCGGGAGCGGCAGCCCGGGCCTGGGCCTGGCACACACGGCACTGCGGGAGTCGACACTCTACTACCTGCGCCGAGCCTGCGCCTCGTGCCAAAGCAAGGTGCCGTGCTGGATGTTAATAACAAGCCCCCCCGCATCTCGCACGGGCTGCACACACATCCGGCCGTCCGGCCTTCTGCGCGGGTTGAAAGGCGGAAGGGTCCCGCCGGATAGAAGGACGTGCAGGATAGAATCGGCGAGGATGGGATGGGATAGAGGGGCCAGCGCCCAGCCCAGCCCAGCGCGTGGCGGCCAGCGCACGGACAGTTCAATCCAACTTCTTAATTCGACGCCCAACTCAATCATCGACTCGTTCATTACTGAATACCGACTACGTGACTCCCCGCACAAGTCTGCGACCCTGTGTGCGTGTGTGCGTGTGTGTTTGTCCTGTGTATGGCGCACCACCACAGCCGCTGCGGCTGTCCTCCGGCCCGGATCCATCCTCACACGTGCAGAAGTAGGACACGCAGATGTCCGAGTACTCGAACCCGCGGACCAGATCCGGTCTGGTTATGGCGGTCTCTGGCTGTGTGCTGGATCGCCATTCCGGGCAGGTTTTGCAGCGACATTGTGAGGCTCGGGCGCCACGGGGAAGCTCTGCTGTCTGCTGCCACCACACGGCGGAGCGGGGAGGGGGGGGGGATGTAGCGTTTGGTGGTGATTCAATATCGCAAAGGCGCCGCGCCGCGCCAGCCCTGCCAGCCCTGCGCCAGTGCCGCTCTGTAATGGCGTCGTATGAGAGCGACGTCTTGGCACCCGGCGGCGGGGAGAGGAGGGGTGGGGGATATGGACTGATATGAGCGTCGTAGGGGGGCACGCAAGCACACGGCTATGGCCATGCTATCGCAGGGGAAACGATTCCCAGAGAAAAGAAAAGTTTCCGGTGGAAGGGGTAATGTATCGGAGCGAGAGAGAGAGAGAGATATTGAGAGTGAGGGAGGGAGGGAGAGAGAGTACGGTACACGCTGAGGAGAAGACGGCCGAGCGCGAAGGACGTAAGAAAGGAGGGAGAGAGAGAGCCGCGAACGGATGGGACATAGCAAAATGGAACGACTTCTGCTAACAAAATAATCCCAGTTTTGAAGTTACGTCAGGAAGTATTGTCGCCAAAGTTTCTGGCGGGGCGGCAGCAGCGGCAGCAGCAGCAGCGGCAGCAGCAGCAGCAGCAGCAGCGGCAGCAGCAGCAGCAGCAGCAGCAGCAGCAGCAGCAGCAGCAGCAGCAGCAGCAGCAGCAGCAGGAGTTGGGGGCTCATGTGAGTCCGTGTGAGCCGCGGGCCCCGTCGTGGAGGCCGCGGGCCGTGGGGGCCGTGGGGGCCGTGGGGGCCGGGATGAGGTCCTCTGGGGCGGAAGGGAGCGGTCGGGAATGACGGAGGCGGGCAGCCGTTATCTTCAGCTCGGGCTTCGATTCCACGGCTATTATTTTTGTATTTTGTCGTCGGCCGAGTCAGGCAGGTTTTTGTGGTGGCTTCAGCTCAGCTGTGTTGGAGCCGGTGGCCGGCCGCGGCAGCTGGTAGTTCCGCCGGCCGCCGCCAGAGAGCGCTCCAGCCGCGCCAGCTCCGTCCGCGGACTGCTAACGTGAGTCGCAGCACGACACTCACGCCGCAGTTCCTTCTACAGGAGATCGTATCGCGGGCTGCTAAATTCATGCCGCCTCGGGAAAATGGTGTCCGGCTGTTTCTGTGCCCTGCTTAGAGATGGGGAGCATTGATATCTCTACCTCCAACGTGGCCACGATAAATGACGCTTCTCGCTGCCGTTGTCTTATTTACTGGTATACGTTCACACCCGGTAATACCTGGAGTACCAACAACAAAATAAAAAACGTAGCTCCGCACACGGCTCGGGCGCGTCGCTTATTCCCCCCTCGGAGCGCAGTGGTGCCGAGATATTATCATCGCGCGATTCAAAATGGCGAGGTGCAAGGTAGGGCCGTGTGGCGCGAGGGCCGAGGAGCGCCGGGGGCGGATCAGGGCCGGGGGAAGGTGAGAGGGGGGGGGGATCGTTGCTGTCCTCTCAAGAAATTTATGGTAGATTACAAAACTTTTAAAGCCGCCCCGCCGAACCGTGCCGGCCCGTGCTGTGGCGGGGGCGGAGGCGGCGGAGGGTGGCCGGGAGGGGGGGGCGGGGAGGGGCCGGAGGGGCAGGGGCGGAGGCGGCAGAGGGTGGCCGGGGGGGGGGGGGGGGGCGGTGAGGGGCCGGAGGGGCAGCCGGCTCACCGGTCAGAGGGACGGGCCCGCAGTGTGGCGGGGATCCTGCGGGGAGAGAAGACGGGGAAAAGTGACAGGTAACACTGTCGTTTCAGTAAGGAAAGGCGGACGGGAAAGTTGGAGCGCTTCCGTGTGCAGAGGCCGCCGGGACGGGCGGGGCTGGCTGGGCTGGTCCAATGGGACCGCAATTTCATAACTCTGCGTCATATCGCTGCACTGGATTGGGTGGGCTGCCCCGGCTCCTCCAGCTCCTCCCACTAGTGACGCGCGCCCACCACCCACCGCGCCCACCTCGGCCCTCCGCTATCCTGGCCTATCCTCGCCGACATCTTCCTTACGTCATATATTCTCCCTCTCTCTCTCTCTCTCTCTCTCTCTCTCTCTCTCTCTCTCTCTCTCTCTCTCTCTCTCTCTCTCTCTCTCTCTCTCTCTCTCTCTCTCTCTCTCTTTCGCAAGCTCTGTCAGCGCCTGTGATCAGCAGGGTAGGCATCACACGCACCCAGGCGCTGGCTGGGTTGCCTACCCGGGTGCTTCGCAGGCGCTGCGGCACGCACACTGTGTGCTTATCAGAATGAACCTCTCCGCGCGGATGTTGCATGTCTGGCGTTCAAGACCCCCCCCCCCCCCCCCCCCGGCGACGCCCCCTGGTCCTCCTCAGCCCCGGACCCCAGACCCCGAACTCGGCCACTGCAGCAGCCATAAAACGGCCGCCTCAAAAGGCAGACATACACAGCAGAGCAGGTCCTGGGGGCAGCGGGGGGCGGGGGGGGGGGGGGGGGGCGTCGGGGGCACTGCGGACGACAGTTATGGAGACATATCGGCGAATACACGCTGACCGATAGCCGGCCGCGGCCGGACGCCGGGGTTGCCGGGGGAGGAGGGGAGGGAGGGAACAGGAAACATATGGGGGCAGAGGGAAGGAGAAATGAAGGAGGGAAACACACACATGAAAACCAAGGGGCACCACTACTGCGGCCCGAGGGGGACATGTCCGAAAAGACGCAAACTTGTTTTTATAACATTTTGAGGGGAACCGAGGAAGAGGCCGCAATGAGGGAGAAGGAAGAAGGATAATAAAAGTGGTAAGGGGGAGAGGGCGAGAGACAACAGCAGCCTGATTGGCAGCCGTTAATAACGCGGCACGCGAAATGACCACCGGTCATCCCATCCCCACACAATCACAATTACACGATAACGGCAATAACATTGTGGGACTGTGTGTGTTTGTGTGTGCGTGTGTCTGTGTGTGTGTGTGTGTGTGTGTATGTGGTCAAGAGCAATGGCCTTCCTCCCCTTCCGTCGTTGTCTGCACGTCCGCTTTCGTTCCCATTCTCAGACCTCCAGCTGCGAGAGTAATTAGTCGTCTACAGAGTCGTTTGATCGGGTCGGTGTGGGTTCGAATACCGACCCATCGCCCAGCACTTCGGGATGTTTTTACGTCGCTAGAGACGCCTCACGATGTTGTTCAACGTAAAAGCGGTGCGGACCAGAAGATGGTGCAGGTGAGAAAATTCCAGCGCTCGAAGCACTGAGTTGCCATCGAACCGAACCCGAAATATGGCTGTTTGTAATAAAGTCAACAAACACTTGACCTAAAAAAATTATTGTTATTTTCTTTTTGAAAAAATAAAACGGAGGGGAGTCCGCGTAAATACTTGAGTAAAAAGACGAAACAAAAAATGAAAATATAAAAGGAAGTTGGGGAAAGATTAGGATAGGGATAGGAGGACACTCTCATAGGAGCCCACAGCCGGGAGACGGTTGTACCAGATACCCTCTCATAGGAAAGAAGTAGGGGATAGGGATGCTCTCTTATTAGCTCTCCTAGAAGCCCTCAACTGGGGATCGAACCCGAGGCGGCCGAGTGGGAAGCTGCCTATCAACCTACCCGACACGGTAAAAGGAAACCCTTATTTTAGAAGGATCTGTTTGGGAGTTGAACATGCATGATCCTTCGGAAAAAGGGGGTGTCCTTTTGTCGTAGACCGCCATGTGATAGTCGGGGATACTGCGGCCTTTAAATGACACACCAGACAACGAGGAGAAAGTCGCGCCACCCGTCGGGTGGCGAACCCCGGCCTTCCATGCCGAGTCGGACGCAGCGCCCTGGACCACACGGCTACCAGAGACTCGTGAGGTTGCCAGGGCGAACAGCGCCTTTTGGCGCAACCCGTGGCGGGGCGCCTCCGCCAACCAGCGCGCTCGGGCTCAAAAACTATCACACGTCCTGGAGTGACGGTACTCGAACCCGGGCACCCCACCTCGGCTCCGCGCCCCGCCGTCCATGAGCAGCGGCGATGCCAGGCGATGCACACTACCCCCTCAGCGCCAAAACTTGGGCTCGCCATAAACATGCCGTTCGGGCCGGGAATTCGCAAGTTGTGTATGGTGTAGGGAGGAAAGGGGAGGGGAGGGGAGGGGGGAGGAGAGATTTGTCAGAGTGCTGTCCGGCGGGCACCCTGCCATTGCTGCTGCTGCTGCTGCTGCTGCTGCTGCTGCTGCTGCGGCGGCGGCGGCGGCGGCGGCGGCACGGACGTGTGCAGGGGGTGGCAGGGTGGGCCATATTTTACGATGGCCAGAAGCATGCCTAGGGGCTGCCTGCCTGCCTGCCTGCCTGCGCTGCACTGCCTGCAATGACCGTAAATTACCAAATGCAGCGTTCACTAGCCCTGATTAGTGCATGTGTGTGCGTGGTGTGTGTTTGTGTGTGTGTGTGTGTGTGTGTGTGTGTGTGTGTGTGTGTGCTGAATACCAGAAGCAGCCATTTTCGAGATATTAACCACCAAACGTCCGGTCCGCCGCTGCTGTCCGGCCATGTCCGACCGGAGATGACCAGCAGCGGAAAGCAGCAGTCAGCGGCCAGGTCAGCGGGAGAGGAGCAGGAGAGGAGCAGGAGAGGAGCAGGAGGGGAGCAGGAGAGGAGCAGGAGAGGAGCGGGAGAGGAGCAGGAGAGGAGCGGGAGAGGAGCAGGAGAGGAGCAGGAGAGGAGCGGGAGAGGAGCAGGAGAGGAGCGGGAGAGGAGCAGGAGAGGAGCGGGAGAGGAGCAGGAGAGGAGCAAGAGAGGAGCAGGGAGAGGAGCAGGAGAGGAGCAGGGCGGAGCGGAGAGGAACAGTGGAATGCCGGCAGTGTTGCTCACAGTACACTCCGGACCGGACCCTCCGAACCACCCCCCGGTGTGACGACGGTCATGTTTGACATTTGTTTGCCGATAGCAAGTTTAATATTAGCGAGCCGGGCAGTCCTTCTAACGAGAGCGACAGAGACACGGTATCCGGATCAAATTCCAGCAGCGTGGCCGGGGGCCGTTGGCGCTGCTGCGGCGGGTTGGGGCGGGGCGGGAAGTTCCAGAGCCGTGCCATTCATTCGGGCCCTCATCCTCATTTCATCCTCGCCGCCCCCAGGAAGGTGACCCCGCAGGACCCTCGTTACAGAGCGCAATCGGGCGAGAGTCCTTATTACAGCGGACAGGACGGCGGACAGTCCTCGGAGGCGGACACACCGGAAAGTGATTACGAAATAAGTTTGAGACAGAGACAGAGAGAGAGAGAGAGAGAGAGAGAGGTCACGTGGGATCACACCCTCATTGGGGTGTGACGAGGCGAAGCATCGCGCCGCGCGGGACTCGAGCCGCCGCCTTTTAAATTGGACTTGCCAATTTTCACCCCCCACCGCCCCCGCCCCGTCGGCCTCCTCCCCGCGTTCGCCGTTCGTGTGTCGTTAGTGGAAGGCGGAGCAGAGCGCGGCCGGCACTGCCGCCCTTGTGTCGTGTCCGCCGGAAGCGTGCGAGTGCGGGCAGCGGCGGCAGCGTTGGCAGCGGCGGCAGCGGCGGCAGCGGCGGCAGCGGCGGCAGCGGCGGCAGCGGCGGCAGCGGCGGCAGCGGCGGCAGCGGCGGCAGCGGCGGCAGCGGCGGCAGCGGCGGCAGCGGCGGCAGCGGCGGCAGCGGCGGCAGCGGCGGCAGCGGCGGCAGCGGCGGCAGCGGCGGCAGCGGCGGCAGCGGCGGCAGCGGCGGCAGCGGCGGCAGCGGCGGCAGCGGCGCCAGAGGCGGCAGCGGCGGCAGCGGCGGCAGCGGCGGCAGCGGCGGCAGCGGCGGCAGCGGCGGCAGCGGCGGCAGCGGCGGCAGCGGCGGCAGCGGCGGCAGCGGCGGCAGCGTTGGCAGCGGCGGCAGCGGCGGCAGTAGGGGCACTAGGGGCAGTTTATCCAGGCAGTTTTGTTTTAAACGTCTCGGTCCGCTTTGCTGACACCAGGCCTTACCCCGAGTTGCGTCTGGGAAAATCGTGCACTCAAGTTTGAAACATTTTCGTGCGATCGTACACGCTAGCCTGTCTGAGGATCCCTTCGGCTCTCAGGGCCGCACGCGGAGGTGGAGGTGGAGGTGGAGGGGTCTGCTAGTCTGCTTCCGGCCCTGATCCGACCGGGCCGGACCAGGGCAGGGCAGGGCAGGGCAGGGCAGGGCAGAGCGTTGCGCGTCGCGGCGGCCACTAAGAACGGACGGCGACACCTTCTGCCTCCCGGGGGCGGCAGTGGTGGTGGTGGTGGTGGTGGTGGTGGTGGTGGTGGTGGTGGTGGTGGTGGTGCCGGCCCAGTCTCACTTGATGGACCTGGACACTGCCCAGGACCCGGCCAGGACCCGGCTAGGACCCGTCCGGGTCCGAAACCATCGTCATCCGGCCGTCTTTGGCCTTTTTGATGGTCGTCGGTCGGTGCGGTGGCGCTGCCGGCTGCCGCTGCTAGCGCTGCTGCGGAGACTTAAGTCCCTGAGCGTCTTTGCATAGCCTGATGAGTGGTTGGGGCTCGCTTTGCTGACACGGAGACCGAAAGGCTGCTCCGAGAGGGTCCTGGTCCTGTCCTGCCGGCCCGCCCCGCCCCGCCCCGCCCAGCCGGGTCCGAAAGGTCGGAAACTGGACGGAAGGCTCGGCATGGCGTGGCGTGGCATGGCCAGGGTGACCAGGGCCTCTCGGAGTAAGCGCCCCTTGCGGGTCTCGTCTTATCCCCCCCCTCCCGTTCATCATCAAGGCGCACAAGGGAGCCGGGGCAGGGGGGGGGGGGGGGATTAAAGTTGGGCAGGTGCGGTGTGCACACCAAAATGGATGGCAGAGGGAAAGCCTTAGCATGGCAGCCCGATGCAGTACTCGAACCCGCGCCTGTGGGACGCCTGGAGTCTGGAGTCCAAAAAATGACATCCCCCACCCTTCTCTATCTCTCCATCTGTGTGTGTTTGTCTCTCTCTCTCTCTCTCTCTCTCTCTCTCTCTCTCTCTCTCTCTCTCTCTCTCTCTCTCTCTCTCTCTCTCTCTCTCTCTCTCTCTCTCTCTCTCTCTCTCTCTCTCTCTTTCTCTCTCTCTCTCAACACATCACGGCGCGAAGGGTATGGTGTGCTGGTTTTCCGCCAGGTCCGGCCCCTTCGTTATGCGTGGACTCGACATTTCTGGGACGCCAATACTGTCCAAGGCCGACCAGGCCGAGTGGCCGGGGTCCCAAAAGCCGGTGTCCGGGAGGGCCAGGCGGAGCCGGGCGGAGCCGGGCAGAGCCGGCAGCAGCAGGAGGAGGGGTGATTCTTTGCAAATTGGCAGGTGGTTTCTCGAGCCATCTTGACGGCCAGCAGCCTCCCTGCGTCCGGCTGGCGGGGGTCCTTATTTTGTGGCCAAGAGGAGGGAGGGCTTCAAAGTCCGGACAGCGCAGGCAAGTAGGGCGCAGGCAGCGCAGGCATAGCGCAGGCATAGCGCAGGCATAGCGCAGGCAGCGCAGGCATAGCGCAGGCATAGCGCAGGCATAGCGCAGGCATAGCGCAGGCATAGCGCAGGCATAGCGCAGGCATAGCGCAGGCATAGCGCAGGCATAGCGCAGGCATAGCGCAGGCATAGCGCAGGCATAGCGCAGGCATAGCGCAGGCATAGCGCAGGCATAGCGCAGGCATAGCGCAGGCAGCGCAGGCATAGCGCAGGCAGCGCAGGCATAGCGCAGGCATAGCGCAGGCATAGCGCAGGCATAGCGCAGGCATAGCGCAGGCATAGCGCAGGCATAGCGCAGGCATAGCGCAGGCATAGCGCAGGCATAGCGCAGGCATAGCGCAGGCATAGCGCAGGCATAGCGCAGGCATAGCGCAGGCATAGCGCAGGCATAGCGCAGGCATAGCGCAGGCATAGCGCAGGCATAGCGCAGGCATAGCGCAGGCACCGCAGGCACCGCAGGCAGCGCGCTCACCACTTCTGACTGACCAGCTCTCCTCTGTGTCAGGCAAACATCGGGGGGCTGCAAACCGCGCGACGAACGGGAGGTTGTCTGCACGAGAGAGACCGGCGGCCTGCATTTCATGACGGACGGCAATATGCGAGCGCCCCTCCCCCTCCCATGCGCACCCCTCCTAAGCATTCCCCCCCCCCTCCCCCGGCCGCCGCTGCGGTGAGGCCGGGGCGTTGCGTTCGGTCAAGTGGATAAAGTGAGGAGCGTCCAGTCCTTGGTTAGGAATTAGACCGGCTGGAGAGGGGGAGCGGAGGGGGGGGGGAGAGGGGGCGCAACGCCCTTCTCAAATTCAAAGGCGCCCGGCTCGGCCCGGTCCGGCCCGGTCCGGCCCGGCTGGGATGGGTTGCTCCGTCTTTGAGGAGCCGACCGAAACGCTCCTACGGGCGGAGCGTGGCGTGGCGGGGCGTGGCGCGGCGTGGCGGGTCAAGCTGGGCTGACACCACGCGGCGGCGAGGGGGCGTGGGTCTTTGCCAGTGGACACCATCCCCCGGCGGCCGCAGAATGAAGGCCTCGTCTGCTCGGACTTATTTGGGGCGGGGCGGGGCGGCACAGCGCACAGCCGCTGCCCGCTGCCCAGCTGAAAACACTTGGTGACCCCTACTGCCCCATGGCGGCTAGCTGACGGGGCTGCGTGTGCAGTGCAGCGCACTAGCGAACTCTCTCGCTCCTGTGGCCGCGCGGGGGGGACCACTCATGCCACTCGGACGCCAGTTGGTGTACGGTGCGTCTCAGGGTGCAGCGCGGTGCAAGAGAGAGAGAGAGAGAGAGAGAGAGAGAGAGAGAGAGAGAGAGAGAGAGAGAGAGAGAGAGAGAGTCGGGGGGGGGGGGGGAGGAAGCTGGGGGCTTCTCTCGTGTTCCTTTGAGAAGTTGGGTAGCCGTGAAATGAGTCGCTAACTCCATATACACTTGGCAGGCGGAAGGAGCCCCACTAGCGCTAAGGGATCATCCATAAAGGATGTCCGGGTATTTTGGGGAGGGTGTCCTACACACCGGACGGGGGGGGGGGGGGGGGGGGGGAGTCGTTCAACACGGACGTCCTAGTCAGAAGACCGCCAAAATAATGCAATTTCTCCGGAATCACGCAGCACCGAACCATGCACGGCTCCCATATGTTTTAGTCTAATTGTACATCCACTCTGAACACACCTGGCAACGCCAGATGCTAAATATTTTCATAATTGTCACTTTCTGACAACAGGACGTCCAGAGGAGTGGGGGTTTTCTACACGTGGGAGGGGGTCCAAATTTTCTGCAAATAGCCGAACATGGATGGCCCCTAAGGCTGGGTTCCAGGTGTCTGCGGGGTCGCAGTGGGTGAGCCAGCCTGGGAACGGCCTAGCAGCACTAGCAACACTGATGCGGAAAACGGCAGTCCCCTTCCTTTGCAAAAATGACGGTCCCAGTAAGAGTAGATGTGCGCTTTGCGACCTCAAAGCCCCCCCCCCCCCCAAAGCTTCATGTCGGCTGCCTCCCTGTCTGAACAGCAATCACCTTTTTTTCTTCATGCAAGGCCATTTTCCAGTGTAAAATGATTCGTTTCGCGGATCAAATTAAAATCCCGGCAGAGCTGACTCCCCCACCCTATCCATTCCCTTTCACTTGGAAATCTCTCATTTCATCCTGTTCCCGTGTTGCTGCAGCCGACTCTGTCCCTTTTGTGTGTGCTTGCTGTTTTTTTCATCCTACTCTCTCTGTCTGTCTGTCTCTCTCTGCCTCTCTCTTTCTCTCATCTCTTCCGGTTCGATACCCCACGCGGTGCCGGCGAATGATTATCAGCAGGCAAAAGTACGGTCCGCAGGCATTATTTTCAGTTCACGATAGAGAGGGTCTTTGCTGTCTCCGGGTTGACGCAGACGACACGTGCACTTTGTCATTTAAATACCCCCAATACCCCCAAATCGTTATTGCTGCCGCCTCTCCTGCCCCAGCAGAATGTAGCTCTCTCTTGCAGCAGCAGGGAACTTAAGTGGCCGGATGTAACTTGATGAGCTCTGAGGACCGTTGCTTTCTTTGGTTCCTAGACTTTCGTGCAGATATCGTATTCAGACAACACTGAAGGGGGGAAAAAAACAGCGGTTAGAGGAGGGGGTTGGTGGAGAAGGGGTGGCATCGCTCACTGTCACGTATTAGGGGCGCGCCCAGTGCAACCCTTTTGGGAGCGACGCTAGCGCCCCCTGCCGGACACATCGAAGGCGAGACGGTAGTAGCCCACATTAATAACACGGCAAAGGGAGAGAGAGCGAGGGAGAGGGGGGAGGGGGGTGTACGACGAGAAAACGAGGTCCGGCCGAGCGAGCGGACTGCTGTCCCCTCTTAGCCGACCAAAACTGACACCCGATATCTCCCTGGCGGACCAACCCCCCTCCCCTCCCCCTCTCTGTCTCTCTCCCACACATTCTTTTTGATGCCCCTTTCCCTTTCCTCTTCCGCGGGGGTGCGGTAGTAGGGGGTGGTGGGTGGGGAGGGAGCGGGACGAGGAGGACTAATTACGAGCCTTGATTTGTTTGCTTTTCACCTCTTCGGGTTTCCTTCCCCGTGGCAGACACCACCATACCCTCCCCGAAGTGACCAGACCAGACCGGGCGAAGGGAGCTGAGCTGAGCTGATCATAGCACAGAAAACTCAACTCCGGCGGCGGCCCCATCAAATGGGTTCCAGCCAAGAGGGGTCTCTGCTGGAATTTTTGCCTAGGTTCACCTTGCTGCCGTTCTCCCTATTACCTGACGGCCGGCGGAATTTGCGATACTTGCTACGTGGTCCGCGCGCGCCGCCTCTTTTTGTGTGTGTGTGTGTGTGTGTGTGTGTGTGTGAGAGAGAGAGAGAGAGAGAGAGAGAGACAGACAGACAGACAGACAGACAGACAGACAGACAGACAGACACACAGAGAGAGACAGAAAGCAGCGAACGGGGTAAGGGGGAGGTATGGGTCAGAGTGCCACCCTCTCTCATTGTTTACAAGAAATGTGTTTTAGGTATCGCCGCTGCCCCGCCCTCCCTCCCCTCCCCCACCCGGGCGGACTCGACCACCACCGCCTCCGGCCCGTAGGCCACTGGCCGCCTCTGGCCGCCTCCCCCGCCCCGCCGGCCGCCGGCGTGGCGCGGTGGTCGCCGCCCGACACGCTCCGTCCGAAATATTTACCCCCGAGGGTCGCAGTCGCGGCCGTAGGTGGCACGGATGAGGAGCAGGGGGTGCAGGGGGTGCAAGGGGCCGGCTAGGCCGGGGCTGCGGGGCCGCCGGGGCCGCCGGCACAAAAGAACATTATTTTTCCTCCTCGCCCTCCGGCTCCGGCAGCCTCGGGCACCCCGACGACCCCGAGGCCCCCAAGGATGAGGCCTTTGCCTCCCCACATGCCTGAGGGCCGGTTAACATCCTTAATTTGGCGGTACAGAAAAGAGGCGACCGAGGGGCGCCGTGCGCGGCGCGGCGGGGCGGGGCGGGGCGGGGCGGGGCGGGGCGCGGCGGGGCGCGGCGGGGCGCGGCGGAGGCCCATACCTTGTAATCCGCGGGCCGCGCGCCGCAAGAAGGGGGAAAAAGTAAAAGAAAACTGGATGGACGTGAGAGAGGGAAAGAGAGAGAGGATGAAAAGATGAAAAAGTGCCGCGGTCCAGTTTTCGAAAGAAAGGGGTGACAAGGGCAGGAAGAGGTGAAGAAGGCAAGGAGAAAAAATTTGGACGGGCCGAGCTCCGCCGCTTATTTACTCAGGAAAAAAAGGTTGCCGCACATTTTCTTGCGTTGCCGGGTGCGGATGTGAAAAGTGTTGGTGGCGAACACCAGAACGCCTCAGAACGGCCTCGCTACTGCGCTTTGGTTCGCTGGAGCCTGGCCTCGCATGACTCGCCCTGGTGGCCTGCCGCACCTAGGGCTGTTGCGATATCACGATATATCGAGTCGATATCGATATCACCTTGATATCGAGGGGTCCGATATTTGTTGTCAAACCTCATCGATATATCGAGATACCGATATCCCGATATCCTTCGATACCACGATATCCCCCGATATTACGATATCCCTCGATATCACAATATCCCTCGATACCACGATATCCCTGTTAGGGACCATTCACATATTGCGTAATAATTATTTTGGCCACATAGGATAGGACCCCCCCCCCCCCCCCTCACGTGCTAATCTAACCTCCCCGTGTTAAGGAATAGCAGGTAATCTGTGCCTAGATATGAAGTTAATATCGTATCGCGATATCAAAACAGGAATATCGCACAGCCCTAGCCGCATCGGGGCATGTGCGCCGGATTAATATCACTTGTTGATGCGTTTTATTGAATTCCGCGCGCCGGGATTGAAGGGGCTGCCAGGGTGAGGTGTTGAATATGTGTGAAGTGGCCGGCGTGGTGCTGCAGCGGCGGCGGCGGTGGCGGCGGGCTGGTAGGGTGGGGTGGGGTGACACGCAAACATTCTCGAGGGGCGAGGCGAGTAAGAAAAGGCTTGGCCGGCCGGACACAGCGTGTTCGGCGCGCTGTGAGGACCGTGAGGGGACTTTAAAGTGATTGACGTTTTCCATAAAAGGAGTCCGGCCTGCCGTCCGGACCGCACGACACTCTCTACCCCCCGCTAAATAATGGAGCGTGGCGCGACACATGTGTGGGAGGGGGACGAATTTCTCATCATCGCTGAAAAGAGACTGGGACTGGGCAGCGAGGCCGAGAGAGTGGCGCTGGCCATACTAAGTAACGATTAAAAAAAAACTCTCGGTACACTACGTCATAACCACGTTATGACGTGGTGTATCCGGATTTCTTATGATCGTTATGCCTCGCCACGAGATGAAAAAATACGGTTTACGAAAACACGATAATAGGTAACGATAACCCACGAAGGTATGAGAAACATAGGAAGTGCTGTAGGGCGATGCACATACGACAATGAGTGTGTGTAAGCAAGACACGGAGTGAGAGAGAGAAGGAAGGAGAGAAAAAGAGAAATACGGTGGGGGAGATGGCTAACTAAGAAGCGAGTAGTAATGTGGGTCCCGGGTGGTTTTCGGCCGCCCCCGCCCGGTGGCCCGGCTCGGCTGCTCGGCAGCAGAAGGGTTGGAGCAGCAGGGGCCTCCGCCGCCACGGCTGCGGCGTCTGCTGCGCATACCTAAGACAGGATGGGATCTTGAATCAAATTAACCCGTCAGCTCTTCTCATCTCCATTCCGGTGGCATATCTCTGCCAGGCGGCGCCACGCGGCGCCACGACACGGCAAAGACGCCAGCCCCTCGGGGCCTCGGGGGAAGGGGGGGGGGACTCCTCATTTGCGTGAGAAGCAGTAGTGTCAACACACGGCAAAACCGAAATGGAATGAGTGATGGGCGGCATCCATACGCAGGAGGGAGGGCCGGGGAGAGAGGGGGGGGGGGGGGGTGCACGCTGTATCCCTGCGCGTGTGCGTGCGTGTAAGTGTGTGTGTATGTGTGTGTGTGTGACCCAGTGTGTAACCACGCCCCCGACTGCAAAACGCCCTCCGAAGCAAGCGCCGTTCCAGAGGGAGAGGTGGGACCCGAGTCGTGATGGAGATAATTTTTATTTCGCTCGAGACGAAACTCACTGCAATGCGCGCGCGCACACACACACACACACACACACACACACACACACACACACACACACACACTCAAACTCGCGCGCGCGTTCTCGTATCGCTGTCATTCTGTCAGCATGCCAAGATGCCCCCCGCGACGCGTCGCACTGCCTTCTCCGACCCCCTAAAGCCCGAAGGCGCGGTGGCAGTACGATGCCACTCTTCACGTGAATCTCTCCCCCCCCCCCTGTCTCTCTCTCTCTCTCTCTCTCTCTCTCTCTCTCTCTCTCTCTCTCTCTCTCTCTCTCTCTGTCTCTCTCTCTGTCTTCCTTCCACCTTCTCAGCCAGTGGAGCGCGAACTTTGCTGGCTGCCTTCGGTGAAAATGACAATATATCGCCATGGCCCTGCCTATTATTCTTGTCCTGCGCCACTGCCATGCTTCACCCCCTCCCCTCCTGCGGCCCCTCTGTCTCTCTCGCGCGCTGACGTCTCGTCTTGCTGTGTATGTGGAACCCTCTCTCTCCCTCTCATCCACTGGATATCATCCCTCCCGGGGCGGGCACCGCGGCCGCGGCCCCTGAGATACGTCACTGTCTCATGGCACTGCGATATCGATCTGCAGGGGCCGAAGTGGCGAAGAGTCCGGCCGCGGCACCCGGCACGGCACGGCACGGCACGGCACGGCACGGCACGGCACGGCACGGCACGGCACGGCACGGCACGGCACGGCACGGCACGGCACGGCACGGCACGGCACGGCACGGCACGGCGTCGTGAGCAAATGAAAGGTGGGCAGGCGGGGCAGGGGCCGGCGGGCGAGCGGCGGGCAGGCGGTGGGCGGCGGCGGCCGCGGGCGGCGCAGCCGAGAAATGCTGCCGCCCCATGCCGCCCCCAGGAGAGGAGCGGATTTCGTGATGGTTGGGAAAAAGGAGCATGAAAGCTCCAATCGGTGTTCCCTCACTCGTTCGCTACCCCCTCTGCCCCCCTTTTGTCTCCCCTTCTCTCTCTCTCTCTCTCTCTCTCTCTCTCTCTCTCTCTCTCTCTCTCTCTCTCTCTCTCTCTCTCTCTCTCTCTCTCTCTCTCTCTCTCTCTCTCTCTCTCTCTCTCTCTCTCTCTCTCTCTCTCTCTCTCTCTCTCTCTCTCTCTCTCTCTCTCTCTCTCTCTCTCTCTCTCTCTCTCTCTCTCTCTCTCTCTCTCTCTCTCTCTCTCTCTCTCTCTCTCTCTCTCTCTCGGGGTGCACCCACCCCCCACGCCAACGCGAAAAGATCCATCGAAAATCTGGGATGCGATCGGCTGGGTTCGGGTCGGGGCGACTTTATTGGCTTCGTCTGTCTACAAACGGAACAGCGAGATTCGCCTCACTGTATCTTATTTGATTACGAAGATTGATGTCATGTACGTTACTTTCTCTCTCTGTCTCTGTCTCTCATTCACTCCTCCCTTTATTTTCTCGCTCTCTCTCTCTCTCTCTCTCTCTCTCTCTCTCTCTCTCTCTCTCTCTCTCTCTCTCTCTCTCTCTCTCTCTCTCTCTCTCTCTCTCTCTCTCTCTCTCGTCGCTGCTCTCCTTCTTGTTGCACACTTTCCTCGAGTCTTCCGTCGTTTATCCGATCCGTATTCGCAGTCGCAGTATTCTCCTCCTCGCCTACGGCGCCCCCAGCGTGTCGGCCCCTTCCGACAGTCACCGATGTGGAGACACGTTGTGCAGCCGCAGTACCAGAGTCTGCCGTTGGTGTGTGCCAGAGAGCCTCTGCAGGGGTACCGGGGCCCGGGGCGCACGAGGAGGCCAAGGCCCGAGTGGCCGCGTCCCTCGGCTGCTGCAGGTGGAAAGCGTCTGCCAGATGCTTTCTTTTGTATTCCAAGGCAGGCTCCGCCGGGCTCCGCGCTGGACGTGCAATAACGGGGCCGATCGTCGGCTCGGCGAGCGAGAGAGCCGTCTGCTAGCCGGCGAGAGTGCGGGTATGACACGCCCGCTTGGGTCGGCTGCTGCGGCGTCCAACCGAGAAAGCACAAGCAGACGACGCACACGCGGCTCCGGCTCCGGTGACACAACGAGCGTCAGCCGTGTGCGTGTGCCTTGTCCTCCAGGCCGTGACGGTCGTCTGCAATTATCCTCTCTGCTGGCTGCCCGTTACGTCTGTTTGTGTCGTCAGCCTTCTTAGGTATACCAGGTGTATCATTGGCCCCGGGCAGTTTCGGTTTTAGGCAGTCCCGCAACACACTATCTCCGTCTCTTTCTGGCTCGGCCAGACGCGTGAGACAGAAAGAGACGGAGATAGAGCTCTGCGGGACTGCCTAAAACCGAAACTGCCCGGGGCCAATGATACACCTGGCATATGAGATTTCAATTTTGCAAAAAAAAAAAAATCCCCAAAAAATCGCAAGTCTTAGGAAGCGGTAGTGTCCATCGAGGTAATGGAATGTGTGCCGTGCGTCGAACTCACCGTGTAAACCATTTCTTTTGGAGGGCGCTCTTTTTTTCTGGCTGCAGTGTTTTCGAAAATAAGAAAAAACGAAATTCGAAGATTACTTTTATTAATTGCTCATCATATTTTTTATTTTGTAGAAAAGTAAAAACAAACATTTGAAGACAACAGAGAATAAATTACTGTACAAAGCAACAACAAAAAATAATTTAAACACATATACTACTGTTCAATAAATTAAATAAATTAATACATTTACTAGAAGTTGGCAGGAGGAATTTTCAAAATACCGAGATGTGCACGCAGGCACAGGCGGAGGGAAAGGATCTGCATGAAAAACTTGGAAGTACAAAGGCATAGAGCGCAGAGGGAAAGATGGTGAAAGAAATTCGACACGGCAAAGACTTCCGGGCGAATGGAATCCAGACAGATTTGTGGGGGTTCGAATCTGTTCGAATCAGTCAATTGTTCTCAGCTTTTCGTTCCGCAAGAGGGAGGCATGCATCGCTTCTCCTCTGGAGGGCGAAATTTTACTTAGGCGACTGTCGGGAGGGTGTCAGCAGTTGGAGTCAGTCGTCATCAGTCGTTTGGAAGGCGCATTGCCTTTCCGGTAGGAAGTTATTTCTCTGTCCGCAGCGGTTTAGCTTCAGTCGTCCGAAACAACTGGGTCATATACCAGAAAGACGCGTCAAGCGCGACTGGGGGCAGAAGCTGAATCCATTTCCTGCCCGCGAGCAGGGAATGACTTCATGGGATGAGCAAACATTCAAGTGCACTAATCACAACGTGCGGATCACTGGCGTTGCCTGCCACGCAAGTTTGTCTCTCACTTTCTGTCGTGTTGGAGTGGCACCGCTGTGCACCGCTGTGCAGGGGCTGCACGCACAAACTGGGGGAGGCTCCTAAGGACCGAGCGCCGAGAGCGAACGGGGCGGTGCCAACTTGACACAGCGAACACCGGGATCACTCCCCGTCTCCCGCGTCTCGTTTTCATCTGCGGAAAGTTGGCAACGCCCCGTTTGTTGGTGGGCCCTACGGCCCTACCCCGTGCACTCCAAGTCAGACAGCGAAAGTCAGGTACGTTTCGTCGTGGTATCGGTAGTCGCAGAGTGGTAGTAATTCTGTCTGAGGTGGCTGTCCTGTCCGGTCCGGTCGGGAGGTAAGCGGCGCGGCGGACCCGGCGGGGAGGGCCTCCGGGACCTGGGACAGCGGGAGAGTGGGGGCTGTGGGGGCTGTGGGGGCGTGAGCGCAGTGGCACACATCAGCAGCCGCCACGCTGGAGAAGAAAGGGGTCTTTGACGAAGTCCGGAGAGCAGCGAGCACACATTTCTATGCGCTACACTGCTTTTCGCGCACAATTAATTGCCCGCACTGCTGGGTGCGTTCCGGTTTGTTGCACACGCGCGCGCGCGCACACACACACACACACACACACACACACACACCTTATCGGGCCTAGTCGCGGTCACTAGTGGTCAGCCATGTGGACTAAGTGTGCCGGGCGGGCTGCGCTCGAGAAAAGCTGCGCGCGCTTACCCACACACACACTCACGTCTGGCACTCATCCGTGCTTCAGCACGGCGGGAAAATTTGAAAGTAACAAGCCGAGGACGGTGCGCTGCTTTTCCGAACGCAGCCGCGTTGTGCTGAGACGCTCACGGGTCCGGCCGGGTCTGGCCGGCAGCAGCACGGAAGGCTCTGGGCTGCGGCTGGCCGTGGCGAGCGGCGTCCCAGTGACTAGCAGCCAAGAGCTGTGTGGGGCCGCCCCGCCCCGCCCCGCCCGCCAGCTGGACAGCGCGGCCGGACCAACGTGATAATGATGAGGACGAGACGCAGCGGCGGCCGCGCCGTGGTGCGTCCTCGGAGAGCGCCAAGGTGTCGGAGGCCGCGACCACCGGGGCCGCACCGCTAGCGCAGCCGCACCGCCCCCGATGATGGGGAAGATGGCCGAGTTCTCGGCGCGCGACGGCGTCGGGTCGGCAGCGCCAGGGCGGGCCGGCGTGTCCGGCACGCCCCGCCCTCGCGCACCGTCAATACGGATTCTCTCCCTCCCTCTCTCTCACACACGCACACACTCACACACGCACACACTCTCCACCCAGATCTCTCTCTCTTTCTCTACTCTCTCTTCTGTCTTGCTTACGACCTCCGCGAGGCGGTGGCGGGCCTCTGGATCTGTCCTCGGTACGCCATGGCGCTGGCGTTATCCTCTTCGTCGGCGTTCTGGGACCCCAAAGAGCGGCCGTGGCCGGGGACGTTGACGACCTCGACGCCAGCGCTGTGTCCCTGGCCCTGGCCGCCGAACAGCTTCTTGACGGCGACCACGCCCGACAGCAGCAACGCAATCTTGGACACGAGCAGGGCCTTCCCGGCCAGGATGGCGAGCCCGGTGAACGCCATGGCCACCATGGACCCGGCCACCAGCTTGCCGAGGAACAGATACGGAAGCAGGTCCTTCTTCTTCATGCCCCGCTCTGCGTGAGGGACAGAGAGAGAAAAAAGGGGGCCGAGATGAGTGAGAGAGAGCGGCAACGCGCAGTTCCAATGAGGGGGAGTGAGAGGGAGAGAGAAAGGCGGTGGTTGGCGGTCCTAGAGGGTGAGCTTCTTGAGCGCCACGAAGCCGGAGATGATCAGCGCCGTCTTGGCCACCATCAGGGCCTTGACGGCGAGGATGGTGAGGGCCTTGGCGGCCGTCACCACCATGGAGGAGGCCACGAGCTTGCTGAGCAGCAGGTACGGCAGGAGGTTCTTCTTCTTCATGCCTCGCTCTGAAAAGACAGAGACAAGCAGACGCTTACCGAGCAGGTCCCGAGAGAGTGAAAGGGAGAAAAAAAGAGACAGATTTTTCCAAAGATGCAAAAACAAAATAATCATGGTTTTGGATGCATTTGTAACAAAATGCGTCGATTGGTTTTAGAACTTGCTGAATTATTATTTTGTCATCGGTCTCAGCTTCAAAATAATTGTCGAAAAGTTGTCAAGAAATCGTCCAAATGACTAATCGTAAAAGTCGTCAAAAGTCGTGGTAGTAGAGTGAGGACCTACTCGGTGGTGACGATAGTCACGTTCATATTCACATTGCGAGGGCACAGACATATGAGATCGGCGGCTCGAATAATTCTGAAAAGATTGGAGATGCAACATTAAGCACTGTGATGCTTCCTGTGAGTTACATGCTACAGCTACACCTCAGCCTGGGCTCCCGCCGGCTGCCGCTGTCCCTCCCCCATGAGGCCTGTAGGCCGGCGCGGCACGCCTTGGCCTCGGCTCGCTTCCCTAAATCGATCATCTCGAGTCAGAAAAGAGGCGGATAAATGATCTCATCCACATCCAGTGGGAAAGTGTCGCCAGCGGCCCGTGAAATGTATGAGCAGAGAGCGGCCCCGCGCTGCATGCGTCGCCCGGCCAGCGTCATTTTCACTTCAGAATCCACGCTATTTTTATTCAGCTCACGCTTTTTCCCTCTCCTACGTAACCCACAGTGTGGTTGGTGCGCACACTGGGTGAGCGTCAAATTAAAAGGTCCTGAGGGGAGGGGAAAAAATCAGACAGAAATAAGTTAATATGTTGGTTCAAAACCGCGGTCAGTGACAGCAAATGATAAGACCCAATTCTTCTGTTTACAACAGAGGGGAAAACACGTAACACGGGAGAAAACAAAATTTACAAAATTGCCAAGATAGTAGTGTGGCCTCGCCATGCGTGGCGTGCGCGCCGTGAGGCACGACGCCGCTGGCCACGCGCATGCCACGCGCACGCCATGCGCTCGCCACACGCCACCGCCCAGCGAAACTGATATCAAGCCGAGGAATCGGCTCGGCGGGGCGCAGCTAGCAAGACGCTAGCGAGACTTTCCAGCCAGAGCTTTTCGCGGGCAGCTTTCCGCCAGCTTATTACCGGACCAAAAAGTGCCACAGATTGTTAGAAAGCAATGAGAAAATCGGTTGGTGAGATTAACGTCGCTGAGGGGTGATTGGCACAGCAAGTCTCGTGCAAGTGGTGAGACAAAGCAATCAGTCAGTCGTACTCTCGTCAGCGTCCGTCAGTGGTGCGGGGGCGGGGGGCGGGTGTCCACGTGCTCAGTGCGGGGCAGATGACAACGTTGAGGTGCGAACAGCAGGACAGGAGCACCGTGCGGGGCGGGGCAGGGACCTTAAGAGTGAATCTGCTCTTCGCATCGCGGCGATAGCGCCCGACGCGGTGCGATACCGTCCCGCAGCTCCCCGGTGTTCCCGGATTGCCTACCTGCACGGCGTTCCAGCTCCTTTGCGATGCGAACGAGTCTACACTTAACAAGGACTGCTTGTTTCAAGCATACTTTCTGTGCTTGGCGGAGAATCTTGGATAAAGCAACCGTGTTCAGGCCGTAAGCTTAAATGAAGCACACGGTTGGTTAAGACACTCCGCCAAACACATAACATGTGCTTGAAACAAGCATTCCTCTTTGAGAGTGTACATGTGAACTGATTACGTACGCGAGGTTTCCATGCTAAAGCTTCGCGAGCAAAGTGACTTGACGAATTTGTTAGTAATGCTCCATGTGGTTAGATGTTCATTATTCACCTTCACCTTCGCCCTGGTCGGCGAGGTTGAACCTGACGGCGTGGGTCTGCACGAAGCCGAGCACACGGTCCAGCAGCATCTGGTCCAGCTTGGCGTCGCGCTGGCTCAGGTCCCGGGGCAGGGATGCTTCCAGATCTGTGTCGCTGACGGGGGCCTTTGAGGCGCCTGAGTTCTTGGCAGTCCGCACCAGCGTCATGCCACCAGGCAGGGCGAGGCTGTCCTTGTGGGCGGCGCGGTCCAGGAAGGTGAGCGCCTTGCCCTTGAGGCAGGTCGTGGTGTCGTCCCGGGAGGCGCAGTCATCCCACACCTTGCCGACGACGCGCATCTCGGCGGTGGGCAGCAGCCAGCTGAACCAGCCGTCCTCCACCTCGTTGTCGGCAGCGCGGGCCTCGGGGCCGTCCTCGGCGGCGGCCTCGACGGCGGCCTCAGCGGCGGGCTCCTCCTCTTTGGCGGGGGCCGGCGTGGCCACGACGCGGTTGCCGACGGGCGCTGAGTAGCTACGCCGCAGCGAGGCACCGAACGCCCGGCTCTGCTGGCTGGGCGTCCAGCTGTCGGAAGGCCGCGCCGAGGTGATGCCGACGGCGAGCACCATTAGGGCTGCCAACGCACTCACTGACAGGGACATGACTAGGCACTGGATCACCACGAGAACACCACAACGCACTGGACGCCGACCACGAATCAACTGATGCAGTCCGGAGCCGCCCCTACCCTTTTATACCGCGGCACGGCCGTAGGTTTGACATGTGGGGCGTGAAAATTCCCTTTTCCCCTCGACGGCGGCCGGCAGTGCCAGCAGCGGCAGCAGCGCCTCCGGGCTGCCTCCGGGGCCCCGCTAGCCCCCGCCGGCCCCTCGTCCGTGGAGGAGGGGAGCAGGAGCTGAGGGCAACGCTCCGGGCCCCCGGCTCCGGGCACGGCCGTGGCATTTGCCAGTGCAGCACGGCCACGGTAGCCGGCGGCGGGACCTGGAGACGTCCTTGGCAGAGGCCTTGGAGGCCTTGGAGGCGAGGTGATGCATTCAGTTTATTGCGCCGAAAAGTCTCTCGACTCTATTACTACCATTTTCCGTGACCTATGCTCTAGTACTGTAATTCAATACCTTACTTTTGCTGCTGGTCACAGAATCGTGTATTTCACACATGTCCCAGCATCACGTCAGCTGTGTGGTCCTTCGCTCTCATGTCTGTTTACCTGTCCGCTGCCCTACGACTGCCTCCCGCCTGTGAAAAGAGCAGACTTCGGCAGTGTTTCTCGTCTTCTCGTGGAACAAGAGTCGGTAATGAAGCCGTGATGGGAGCGTCACTTGTCACTTGATGCGCCGCGCCTATCTTCATGGGAAGTGTGAGGCGGCCGTCACCTGTTCGCGTGCGTCGTCTGCCGGGGGCTGCCGGGGCCCGCCGGGGGTCGCGGGGGCCCCGGAGTCCGGGGGCGGACGCTTGTTCCCACGAGGACAACGGCAACGCTGGCGCGCGTGTGTCGCTCGCCGAGGCACTGAACTTGAGGCCCCCGCCGGCCGTCGCCGACTCTCGGCTGGCGTTCGCGTGGCGTCGCGTGCCGACCACGTGGGAACGCACGACACCGGCGGCACACGGGCAGCACACGGCACGGCAGCGGCACAGCCAGCACGCCCACGCCAACACCGCTTTCGTCGCGCTCTGAGCTGTGCGGCGGCGGTGGCGTATCACTTTCGTTTTCGGGGGGACGAAAGCGACAAGCGACATAACATGATCTGCGTCCAGTGTAATTGGGCTGCCGGCTGCCGTCGGCTCATGGGGGGCTGTGGCTGTGTCGCTCCACGCAACGGCTGACGGCGGCGGCGGCGGCGACAGGGTTGCCGACCGACCGCCACGCTGGGGGCAGCGGCACGGGGCACTCCTCAGGCACCGCCGGCACCGCCTGCCGGGGAGACAACCACGACCTCGGCACGCATCCGTGCCGTGCGGGCTGGCCTACCCCAGCAGGTGCAGGCGCTTTGCGAAGCCTCTGGATGAGCTGATACTCTCTGCGAATACTTTCACACTGCTGGCTACACATGGAGTGTTTCTCTTTCTGTATCTCTTGTAGTGTGCAGGCGTTGTGTTGATTTCTAACGCCGGTGGCCGGAGGCTGCTGGCCGTCGGTGTTTTGTTGCACGGTGGGCGCGTTATTCATGGCGCCAGCCTTCCTCGAAAAGGTTTCGGCAAACGGCCGCGGTGAGCACCTCTTCCCAGGTGTGTTCCGCCTCGTATGAACTTTTTGGGGGCCCTGTGCCGCGCCCCGCCCCACCCCGCCCCGCACAGCGCCGCCCGCCGTCACGGACTCACACTCCTTGGTGAGGCGCTCATCTGCCTGCTCCTGCCCGCCTGCAGTCCGCCCGTCCGCTCTGCGTAACCATGATTGCTTTTCAATGAGATGTTCCATATCGCGCCCCGCGGGGGAAACAGGCACCGACAGCTGTCAGAGCTGGGCATGCTGTGCATCACAACCACGGTGATCAACGGCCGACCGCCACACCCAGGACGGCGTCGACGACCCAGTCCCCGGCCAGCACCTCGCCCCAGGACGGCCCGTCGACCTCGTGAACCCAGCCCTGGTCAAGGTCGAGGCCGTGCTCCCTGAGAGGAGCCCCCACCGCGGCCTGCCGGCCTGCGGGCGCCTCAGGATGAAGCAGGCGGCCCACTTCCTCGGCGGGGAGGCACCGCCGGCACCGCCGGCACCGCCTGGAGACCATCAAGGGCTTCGTCGCCAAGGACAAGGAGTGGCTGCGGCTGCGGGGCCAGAAGCCGCGCCTCAAGGAGGCCCTCAAGACCGCCGTCCGGCACGGCGAAGAAGGGGCCCTGTCGGCGACGCCCTCGAGTCCGCTTCCTCTCAAAGGCCGGATCGCCGACGTCAACGTGGAAAAAAAGAAACCGAGAGAACCACTTTACGATGAAGCCCCCTCTCTAGACGAAGGAGGTATTCCGTGAGATAGGCCTGAAAAGTTGAAAATATATTCAGTCACTGAACTGCGTGGCCGGCCGGCTCGGCTCGGCGGGAAAATGAGAATGAATCCAAACGAAACGAAACGACGCGTTTCCTTCTGGCGATAGCAGTCTATGAGTGGGATCGCACAAGTGCATCAGGCCAGGCGCCGCCTGCGGTGCCGCACCGCACCGCCCGCCCAACCCATCGGCTCGCTTTCTAAATAGCTCAGATGGACAATTAACACGCCGTCCTCGCGCATCGCCGCCCCGTCTGCTAATTTAATTGTGGCTTCAGTAATGCGACTTTCACCCTCCCCCGCGGCCAGCAGCCAGCACTGCTGCCAGCACTTCTGCCAGCACTTGTCCGAGTAAGAGTGCGAGCCCGCCCTCGCTGGGCATGGCTGTGTTCGCGGGTTCAACATACTTCCACCGGTGCACACAGCTTAAGCCATGAGAAATGATTACGTATACGAACATATCCTGTGTGACAAAGCATCATATCGCCATTGATCTTTATGGATTAGTGAGGATAATGTTGCTTGGGGAAATGGCCGCCGTATCTACCGTGGAGATGGCAGAGGGCCCTGCTGCTGCTTGGCGGCAGCTATCTTCTTGTTGAAGCCCCGCTTCTGGACATGGAGATGGATGCCGTGCGGCTGCTGCGCCGCCCGCAGCGCCTGGGACATGTCTAACACCTTGGGACTCGGCTGCTCACGCTTAGCCCGGATGGCGACGACGGCCTGCAACAAGCGGCGATGCACCACAGCGACAGTGTTCTCCTCCCTCGGCGCTGACGGCGCCGGCCCCCATGCCTCACCGCACCAAAGCCAGGACGAGGACGCTGACGAAGACACGCGAGGACCCGGGAGCAGTCATAGCCGATGACAACGGCCCGCCGTTACAGTTTGTGTCGTGACCCTTCCGCTATCAGACCGAGCGCCGTGGTAGACGTCACTGACTGTTGGCAGCCGCCTGCAATAGTTGACCGACACGTAGCCGGCAGCCGGCCGTGCTGTTCGGACTCTTTCGAGTCGTACTGAAGGGAGGCGCTTTGTTTTCAGACGAGGGCGGCTCGGTAAGGAAGGCCTTGAGAGATGACTCGGGCGAAGACCATCTCCGCCGCGGGTCAACCACGAGCCGACGCGAAAACTTTCACGCTTAGCTCTCGCTGATGAAATGTTACGCTCTTTTCACAGGGTCGCCAAGTTCAGATCTACTTCGCGTGGCTTGAAGACATGGTTCCTCCGGCCGCGCGGGGTATCTGCTCGCGTTTTGACCCCGTGAAATGATCGGAACTCATCGTCAGCGGGAGCGAAGCTTCCAGAGGCCGCATACAATCCGTTTCCGCTCCGGAAGTATTCTGGTCCTCCTACATCCGTTCTCGGAGATCGTAAACGCCTGGCCTGGCCTGTTCGGATTGTGTCGCCGTTCCTCTCCACGGCTGCCTCGGCCGTGATCCTGCTCGCGGCTCGTGGTATCAGTCTATCATCTCCCGCGCTGAATTCTCTTCATCAAGCGCACTCCACTCCACTCTCTCGGCCTACATGTGGCGGGGAGCGTGCAGCTAGCCGCCTTTTACCACGAAAGCCGATAACGCCCTGCATGCGATGCAGGCGCGCGCGCGCGCACGCACACCGCACTACAATAGTGTGACGTACACGCGCCCGCGAGGAAAAACCAATGCCGACTTCTACCCGTCCGATATGCCAGCGAACAGCATCGGTGATCAGAGAGCTCAGCCCGCGACCGCCTCCCGCAGTGCGGGGAGATAGAGGCATCCAATCGGACATGGAAACGGAAGTTGAAGAACGAAAACTCTTCCGCGGACCGGACACTCGAGGGCAGGGTTGAGAAACTTGGATAGCGTTTTCAGTAAATTTCGAGTTTCGTTCCCATATTTGGCGCGGCCCTTCTGCATCGATATTTCTCATACCAGCTCTCGAGAGTTTCCGGTCTGGAAGTGTTTTTCTTCTTCTGCTTTCCACTTCTGAGCATCGTTGGAAACCTCTATTATCTGCACTGCCGGACGGGACGGGCGCTGGGTGCACCAGGGCCGGTGCATGTGGCCGGTGCGGTGCCGGCTGCCGGCTGCCGGCTGCCCCCAAGAGGCACAAGTCGGTGTTTCCTTCCTTCATACTTCTGCTTGCACCGTCCGGAGCACAGCGCCCATTGAGTTTCTGGCGCCGGGACGCGCGGTGCTAGCGCGGTGCAGCAGCACGAAGCAGTCTCTAACTCGCTCCGCTCTAACAAGGCAACAAGCGGAGTGAACCGTTCCCTGCCAGCTAGAGAGCCCCACCCCTGAGCAGAGCCCCCCTGCGGGCTGCGGGCGCGGGGCGGACTCAGTTACGTGCCTCTGCGCGCCGCCTGCGTGCCGCCGAGCCGTTCTGACGGCTGAGCAAGGCAGTGAAAGTGAGGAGGAGTCCACCAGCCTAATGGCGCTGTCGGCGGGACACCCCGGCAGGAACCGTAGGAGCTGCAGGAACTGAGGGCATGCAGGTGTCGTCACAGCCCCGGCCACACCCGGCCGCACTGGCCACTGGCCGCACCCAAAGGGACGGGTGACGCCGGGCGCCTGCGAATGCCAGGGTAGGCCAGCCCGCTCGACACGCGTGCATGCAGAGGTCCAGGTTGCCGGCCACCAGGCGCCGTTTGTGCTCAGATGCGTGACATCATTTCGAAAGAAACGCTTGCAACAACGTGAGGGAGGTCTTTTCTCCCCCTTCCCGAAATTACTCGTTCTTGCCGCGTGCAGCGAAGCTATCTCATTCATTCTCACGCCCCCCCCCCCCAATCCAACGTCTCTAAATAGGAAAGAGGGTGGGCTTCCTTTCGACTCGTGTAAATCACGAAAGGTGAGATAGATAGTGCCGTGTCAACGATTATTTGGTTCGGAATGTGCCAAGCGCCCCCTCCCCCTCCAACCCCTCGCAGACCGCGATGGAAGGAAACATGGCGGCAACGACACCCGCCATTCCATCCCAGCTCGGCTTCTTCTTCCTCTCGCCTTCCTACGCCGTCCCGCGATTCGCCAACAGGGGGGGGGGGGGGGGGGGAGAGAGAGAGAGAGAGAGAGAGAGAGAGAGAGAGAGAGAGAGAGAGAGAGAGAGAGAGAGAGAGAGAGGGCGATGCTGTGTTCTTTGGTTTATGGTGTGCCGATGGTATCTTTACTGCCGCGCCTCTCCCCCCCTTCCCCCTCCATTTTCCCCACGGCGTAGCGCCGGCGCTGCGGTGAGGCTGGCGAAAGGGTTCGACATAGGCATCCCGCCGCACCGCACCGCCCCGCCAATGGGCTGCGCGCCGCGGAGGTGCCAAAATGTCTCCCTCCCCCATTCGCCCCCGCGAAAGCCCCTTGGCGGCGGGCGGACGACGGCAGCTCATAACCCTCCACAGCCGACCTCATCTCATGGCGCCTAGTACGTACTGCTGAGGGGGGAGTGGGGGGGGGGGGGGGGCAGTCCTCACGTGCGCCGCCCCCCGCCGTACCCTTTCTTTTATTTTGTTTATTGCCCTTTGGCAGTCATGTATCTCGCCTTGCCGTGCCTTGCCGTGCCGTGCCGGGCCGCCAAGGGCATGTGGCAGTGGCCGCAGGGCCGCAGGGCTCACCGTAGGCCGTAGGGCCTGCGGGTGGGCGCCCACAAGGGTGCCCACGGTGTCGCCCCCCCCCCCCCCCCATCTCCTCCCACGCGCGGCATGGGTTCGAAGAAAGACGTGGGTTGTGAACGCTTTCTAAGAAGCATCGGTGAGACACGTCGCGTGGTTTGATGTCGTGTTTGACAAGGGCTCCGCTCCGCACGACTTCGTGCCGGGCCGGCGCTACCCGGCGCTGGCCGTGCCCAAGGGATCGCCGTCCGCCTCCAAACTAGCGCCATTCAGCCGAAGCGCTTCCCCAATGTTTAATTTTTATTATTATTATTATTATTTATTATTATTATTTATTATTATTATTATTATTTAAATATGCGACCACACTAGATCCTCTCCATTTTCTCTAGCCACCGCCACTTCGCAGAGCAAACAGATCCACGGGGAAGTGCGAGGAACCGCCTGTGGAAATCAAGCGCACTGAGCCTGGGCCTGGGGCCTGGGCCTGGGTCTGGGCGGCCTAGCTGGGGCCTTTTGAAAAAAGCCAACTGGCAGACAACGGCTGCGGCCCGCCCGGGAAGTGTTTACAGATCGCATTGGCAAAATTGGAGCCGCGCTGAAATTGAGTTAGAAATAAATTGATATTGAGTGTTTTCGCAGCGTTCATTGGCTGCCATGCTCCGCTCAGGTGCGCGGCTTGGTGCGCTACATAAATTACTCTCCCCGGCCTTCCAGCATCCATTTTCGTTTCGCGCGGGGATCGAGGGTGGGGGTGGGGGGTGAGTGTGTTCGAAGTGACGACGCCTTCGGCTAGCCGTCTCTCCGTCTCTCTCACTCTCTTCCGATGCCGGTCAATGGGAGGGACGGAGACAGAGCACCCACTCGGGGGCGGAGGGAGGAGGGGGATGGGGGGGTCTCCGAGAATGCGCGACGCGCCTTGGTGGGGTGGGGATTGGGGGCCGGGGGGCAGCCAGGGGATGGAAGTGATTTGTTCGCAAGGGATATTGGACTGAGTGTATATCACAAGCCTCGAGGAGAGGAGTAGGGGACGGAACAGAGAAGGGAGCAGAAGGCATAGAGCAAGGTGGATAGGCATGGAGGAACGTGGAATGGAGCACAAATCGGAAGACAAGAACAGGAGAGGGGGCGGGAGCGAGGAGACTAAGGCTTTGACTTTCAGCTCAAAAGGCTATGTTGTGTCATGTGGGTAATTTTTTTGCATTTTGTAGTTTGTAATTTTTTGCAGGGTGCATTTTTCTTCAGGAGCATATTCCCATGCATATAGTTCTCCATGACTTGTTTACTTGGGGGGTTAATGATAGATTTGCTCTGGAGCCTCCTGTGTTCTCAAGGTTCTCACCAGGCTGTGTATTTTCTTTTTTTCTTTCTTTCTAGAATTGTTTTTGGGTTTTGATTATGGTTTATCAAGGAAAATAAGCAAATGCACAGGTGATAAAATAATTGAATGTATTCATGTCTGTCTTGACTGAAAATTACAGGGAAAATCAACATTTTATAATCATTTATAAAACATAACTTTGGAATGAAAAAAAAGAACAATTAAGAAGATCCTCTGTTTTGGCAAACTCTACAGATGAAATCTTCATCTTCCTTCACATCCCGCTTGTCCAAACCAACACAAAAAAGATGAAACCACAATTCACAGCCACCGTCACATTGCACCCAGTCAACTTCTCTTTCTGCAACAGAAAAAATAAAATGTGTTGACATGTACTTCAAAACAAATATTAAAACAATGTGTACACAAAATGGGTAGGATATGTACCTAAAGGATGTAAACAAGGTCGTGCTGAGCACTCGTCATTGTCATCATCTGATGTCCCACGCTTGCCTTTTCGAGACTGCATACTTCTTCCATCAGTCTGTTTTCTTTGGCCCTGAGCGAAAAAAATAAGAAGTAAATTAAACACAGCCAATGCAATAATGTCCTCAACACAGAAAAACTGAAAAATACTACTCACCCGCATTTGACCCATTTCTTTCTTGAAGGTCTTCTTCATGCCCTTCAGTCGTGGACGCCGTATTTTTTCAAACTCTTTCGGCGAGTACATTCGTGGCTTCCTTGCAGGGGGTGGATAACTCATAGACATACCCTCCATTTCACTGTGCTTGCGCCTTCTTTCTTTTTTGTGCTCATGCATTATTCTTTCTCTTTCAACTTGAGAGGCCATCAGTTCATGTTCAATATCCTAAAAATGGACCAAAAAATTTGACATAAAAGAAATGAAATACTGGTCAAAATACACTTGTGCAGAATAAACAACTTACATCAATATCAGGATATTTGTAATTTTGGGGTGGTTTGGTGGCTTGCAAAATTCGCCATATGTGCTGAGTCTCATCAAGAGATACTTCTAGTAGATCTCCTTCCATCATCAATTCTTCCAGCAGTGCTCGTACTGACTCCGATAATGAGAGCAGGGGAACATGCATGCTGATTTTCCCTTTACTCCCTGGTGGACCACTACTACAAGGCCCTTGCATGCTTTTGGAGGCTGGAAATAGGAACAACAGCGTAAAAACAACTTTCAGACATACTACACATATCCATCAACCACAAAAGAAAACACAGAAAAAATACAGTGGTTTACCAGAGGAATATGCATGCTCAGAGTTGCTGAAGCTTGTGTTGTGATCCTCATTTTCTTGATGCATTTTATCCATGCCCTAAGATTTAAGAACAAGAGAGAAATATAAATATGGGGCCTTAATGAAATAATTTAACAATAACAATTTCAAATATAATAGAGAAAGTGACCCTTGTACTTACAGAAGATTGACTAGCACGTATGGCCATCATATTGATTCCTAATTCAGGCTTACTAGCAGCCTTTTTTAACTCACTTGATATTATCTTCTCAGTCTTTTCACGGGCAGCTGCCTCAACCAGTTTTTGAGAGAGAACAGACAGTTTGGCTAAAGCAGAGGCAAGTTCCTCTGTGGCAAGAGTTTGGCGAGCACGGTCCTAGAAATGGAACATGTCTTGTTAGTAATAAAATTGAATATGAAAAAGAAACCAGAATAATCTAAGGTTGAAAGTCATGTTCATTTTAACCAACCTGCCAATTCATGGCTCGCTCAGTGAGGCACTTTAGAGCATCTCCCTCTGGAAGGCGCACAGGAACTTTGTGCATGGTAACTAAGAGAGAGAGAATGGTTTCTAACCGAGGCCTTCTTGATCGCAGGCAACAAGGGCACAAAAATTTGACTTCTTTGGAGGCTGCAGCTGCAATCTGTTGAGCTGGAGTCAACAAACGAGCTTTGCTGCCAGTTGTTTTAGGGAGAGGTACACAGGATGCTGTAAAATTACAAAGTCATTAATTTGGAAATGTTTAAAAATTTAAGGTAGTATGTATAAAAATTACATTAGTTGAAAGTAGCCGAGATTTGTACCTACCATGAAAAGAGTCCTTGCAAAGTTCACATTGCAGCATGAAGCCATGAGCTCCCCTTCTGCAGACACAATACACAGCAGTTCCTGGGTTCTGCATGCGTTTCTGCATATTCTGGGCTCTTAGTTCTCGCATGGACATCATTTCTTGAATCTCTGCTTTCTGAAAAGTTAAAAAAGCAAGTTACATAAGAGATAAAACAAGGAAAAATTAGTGAAATGAAAAAGTACAGTGCTTTGCATTAGTTTACCTTGAATACTTGCACAACTGTGGCTGAGTCCACATTATTGATATCTGAGGACTGGTACAATTGTTGGTATTGCATTTGTTGAAGTGTCTTACTGGTATGGAGGGACTCAACTCCTACAACAGTCCGTGGAGCCAAGGCTTGCATTAAGGTATAGAGCGAATTTTTGCGCAGGAAAGTCCGTGAAGTGCGATCCCTCCACGCTTTGGCGGCAGTAGCTTGTTGTTCCAGCACAGGAAGTTGTTCCAAATCCAAGGGGATGCCACGGCCTTGACCAACTAATTTCTCAAGAATGTCAAGATATGGATACTCATCAGATTTCTGTAATAAAGAAGAATTTCAGACCGTACACATTTCACATTCGATGACCCTGTTTACTATTTCTTTTTGGTTGCAGTAAGAATCTGTGTTCAAATACAAGATTTCAGTATTGGAAAATAAGTACCAACCTGCATGAAATCCACTTTGGTGATCCATTCTTTTCCCTTCTTCAGTACATTGTGAAGGGCTTGAATGTTTGGAAGGTATGCAGGGATATTCTTTGCTTCTTCCAGTAAAGACTCCAAAACATTAATATTTTGCCTGCACCTTAAGTGTGAAGGAATGTGTTAAAAAGGTAACCGTACTTGGACAAGTTAAGATGACATATAGTAAATGTAACACATAAACATACTTGACATCAAGACAAATTTTTGCCCTCTCTTGCCAGTCTTCAACACTACGAAGCAAAACTTGAAGTTCTGTCAGAGCTTGTTCCACACGAGTATGGGGTGGCAGTTCAATTCCAATACTGATGAGACGCCTCAAAGCATACATGGTAACTTGCTCTGGAGACTCCCTCAAGGCATTTACTTCATCCAGCCATTCAACTTGAATGATCCTCTGCACACAGATAGACATACTTTTAAAATCAATTTTCCAACTGTAAGACATAGAAGACAAAAGCAGCAAACATCACTGACCTGCTTCAAAACAGAAACTTCTGGGAAGTGAATATCTAGGCCCCCAGCTTGTTCAGTGCATTCTTCTAGCTCAGAGGAATCAGGTAGATCCTGGGACAAAAGCTCAACAGCTTGGCGACGGCAGTTTTCAGTTCTCCTTAAGAGAGCCATGACTGCATCACCCTCGGGAATACGGCAAGCCAAGTCACTGACAGCTCCACAAAGACTAGTTAGTTCCTCCAGAGACAATTTCACCTTAGTATCTGTCGTTGAGTGAGTTCTGTACAACAATAAATAAAAAAGAAAATAATGGAAGAGAATGTATTTAGATCAAAGATTCCTTGTAAACTGAATCATACAATGACATTACATCACAAACACAGGGAAACTTACCTAGTTCTTACTTTCCTATTGCTGAGCTGAGAACAAAGCTCAGCAAGTTGTGTAGCTTCCTCAATAGTGTTTTTCAAACGAAGGTACAATTCTGATTCTGGAAATTGATTCTCCTCAGCTTCAGAGAATAATTTCTTAAAGGAGTCCAAATCTAGATGACAAAGATACAGAGAGGAAAAGTTCAATATGTGAACCACAGATACTGCAATAAGGTTGTCAAAATAATATTCAATACACACCCTCTTTTTCAGTAGCATTCTTGTACAACTCAGATACTTTTTGTTGCCAGGAATTGAGTTCCTCAACCCAACTAGATAAATTACTTAACAATCGAGGAATTTCTTCCTCAGCATATCGATATCTGAAAAGCGAGCAAATACCAGAAGTAAGTCAAATAATGTCAGTATACTCAGCCCTAAATGTGAACAGGAACTAAACCACACCTTAAAGTATAATTACTAAAATCACAGTCACACAGACAGTTAAGATGGTCAAGGCAAACCATTCTGTCCGAGTCACATGAACAGGTCACAGCAGACAAAAAACAAATTGTATGGCAAATCACACAACGCCGTTCACTCCAACCCATGGCTTCCATCATTTCTTTTGAAGAAGTGGTGACACCCTGAAAAAAATTCAAAAAAATTGAATAAGTTCAAAGTAAAATACAGGGCTCTTTTTCTTTATTTAATAACAAGCTAAATACTGATACAGAAAAAGGAGAGGTACTGACTTTTCTGTAAGCTCTCTTGACCTGTGAGCGATGGTCACTCAGCAAGTCTTTCAAATCTTCATGAACACTCTGTCTCAAAGCAGAATCTAAGTTAGGCCAGGAGCAGGCCATCCTGCAGAGAATTTCTGAATGTGAAAATAGATTAGGGCGTCTTTTAGATGAGTAGTATGCTTCACAGTCCCCTCCATATTCAATCTAAAGTCAAAAAGAATGGAGAAATATATGATGAAAGAACATTTAAAAAAATAACTGTGCAGATTGACAGGTATGAGTATTGAAATGAGGTACAAACCCAGTCTGGTGGAGCATACAAAACACACTCAGCAAAGTTGAAACCATGGCTAAAATTAAGTTGATATGCTCTGGGAAACATTATTACAAATTCAGTTGCTTTTTGCTCTAGCCGGTATACAGGAAATTCTAAAATACAGAAGAAGTTGATTGAATAAATATAAAAGCAATACAGCCATATTATATCAGATCAAAAAATTCTTCAAATTATAATTTAATACCTGTCCCCCATAATTTTTCAGGAGTTACTGCAGATGGCACAGGGGGAGTCTGGTTGAGAATAAAGGATTCAAAAGTCTCAGCAGAATCACCTGGCACCACATACCAAGTACGTGCCTCTCCCCTGCAAAGTAAATATGAATTTTTTTTATATAGTCTTCTTGTGAGAGACTTATTGCACTTATTGGCAGTATTAATAATTTCTGTCAATATTTTGATTAAGTGTTAAATCACAAATTGCTTACCAGTGAAGATAGCTCACAGAGTACAACCAATGCGGTGCTTGAATCCATCCATGAGTGGTGAAACACATGCCAACATCAACCACAGGAATGTGGAGACCCGCTTCCTTCACATGATGTAAAACAGAATTCTCCAGGTGAGCCAAATTATGAAGGTTCCACGGTGAGCGGAAGTATTCTTTAATTTCCTGAGCACAAAAATATTGTATTACACTTTGCCTAGCCTTGCAAACCAGACTGTATGAATATGCGTTTAATAACAGATACTCACAGGAGCATCTGTTCGGTGGTAAGACTTGGGAAAACCAGAGCCATACTCCTCAGTAGAAAGGTTATCCCCAAACTCAATGATGGCCTCTTCATCAGGAGATGTTTTTAGCCGCCAAAAGTCATGCTCTATAACTTTACCTGGGATCAACTGAACAATGAAAGACGCCAAGAGTTATTTAATAAGCCATTACAAATACATCCAACCATTAATTCAAACACTGCATGAATAAAAATAATATTTACTTACAGCTGGAGGAGAATTGAAATACTCGGCCTTGAACTTATCTGCCATGTCACCAAACTGACTCAAAGAATATCTTTGATCAGATAAAGAGGCATCATGAGAACCGTCAACTCCCCTCACACACCGAGAACACCACCACAGACCTGTCCGCACCAAACAAAGAGGCCACAATAAATGAAAAAAATGCTCATTGAAAATAAATGTTAAAGAATGAATGGCAGAAGACATTATATAGTAAAAATGATCAAGGATTACCTTCTTCTTTTTCCACATGACCTGGATCCAGGCAGGACACATGGTACATATCATAACAAAGGCAGCAGTAAAGTTGTTCTCCGTTAGTCTTGCAGTCACCACAGTTAGGACATTCACGGTCCTGCACCAGATAAAGTGGATGAAACATTTAATTCTCAAACGAATTTCATAAGCACAGTTCTCAAAATGTATCAAATACTCACCAATCTGCCTGTCACATGCTGTATGCGAGGAGTAAATTTAAACTTTTCAGTATCAGCAGCAAAGGGGGGACACCATTCCTGAAAAATTCATGAAATCAGGCCTTTACAAGTATTTGCAGACTTAAGAGTAAAGATTTCGATCATTCATTCGAAATAAATAACTTGAATGGTAACTGGGGATCGCAGAATGGGAGCAAAGGGTTCCATTCCGAAATATCTGTCAGTGAGCCAGTGGGCAATGCTGAAGGGTTGACGGTACGGTTTGTTGTCAAACGTCCCCTGTCGAGGTTAGGGTACACATCAGGAAAGTCACTTACTTTCGGTGGCTTGATCTTACAGGCTCCAAAACGCTCTGCATGGGAGCGAATCTTGCTAATGTAGGCCGTAGGATCACGGAATTCTTCGACCGTCGGTTCAAACGTCGGAACAAATGGAAAGTTAAAAAGCTGGTCATCACAACCAGGGCTGTCGCAACGGTCGGAGTCCCGCCCCGACATCTCACTAGAAGGGGTGTCTTCGCCAGACTCCATGTCCTGTGTCAGCTTTACAACTTGCAGGAGCAAATCGAGCACGTCACATTTCTAAAAACGTCAGATTTCATGCACAATCAGTACAGACGTCGACTAGATCCTCTATTGCTTGGGGCCGCCATGTCTGTTTATCAACAACAACGCACGCAAACAGGGTGGCCAACAGGGAATCGGTAAAGGATTGTAGAAGAGGCTCCGCCACGTTTCAAAAAGCAGTTTTACATTTTTATCACGATTTTAAACGTAACTTAGGGTAGAATTTCACGACGGGGGCCGGGGGCGGAGGGGCCTTACGTGCACAGATCATCAGTCAAGGCCTGCTCTGCCCTGCGCTGAGAGATACGGAACGATCTGAAATTCCGCAGAGAAGGCAGCGGAGGAGACGCGCCAGGATTTGAATTGTTGTCATCATGCTGCGCTGTGCGCATGCGGGCTGGGCTCGTCTGGATGCTGCAGCCTCCGAGACAACCGCTGTACCAGAGCCTAGAAACTGGGGGAAATGGGCAGTGAAAAATTTTTTTTTTTTAGCATATTCAAATTGAAATTGAAGTTGACTCAAGGTGGCGTCCGGTGGGGCGTGGCCGGGGGGCGGAGAGGGTGGAGGAGGGTGTGGTTGTGGTGTCGGCCGAGGGCCGGGGGGCGTCTGGCGCGGCGCCGAGCGTGCCTGGCCCTGCCCCCGGCTGCTGCTGGCTCTCCGTCAAGGAGTTACCCTGCAGGATATGCCGCCCTGCCAGGCCAGCCCCCTCGGCTAGCCCTCGGACAGGCCAGGACACCCCGATCTCAAAGCTCGGCCCCCAGCATGACACGCCCCACCACGCCGCACAGTAGCAGAGATCAGTCTCTAGCTGGCGGCTCGGCCCAGCACTTCGTGGCTGCAGCTGCACGGCACCGCGGCGCACCCGTACCCCTCCTAGACCCCCTAGCGTAGGGGACCCGTGTACGTATGTCCGAGACGATTGAATGAATGGTCGAATGCGAGCGAGCGGATGAATGGGATGGGGGTGGGGAGTGATTGACCCGCCCCGGGACAGCTCTCATTCCGCCCCTTCGAATCTCCTGGCACGGTGAAACTGAAGGTGAAACAGTCCGAAGACCATGCGGAAATGAAAAGTTAACACCGATATTTCCGCGGTTTTCCCCCTTATCTACGCGGCCGATTGTTATCAGCAGTGCGCCAAGGCCACGGCCCTTCGGACTGGTACAGGGCCCGAGCCAAGGGCCGCCGGGCCACTAACTACCCGTACCCGTGCCTCGTCTCACCTCACCTGCCTCACCTGCCTCGGCTCGGCTCGCCTCGGACACCGACCCGGCGCGGCACGGCCCGGCTCGGCCACACGCTCCACCCGCCAACGTCAACACCACCGAGCTGAGCCTGAGCCTCCGCCCCGCCGGCCGTGAACGGGGGTGAATATTTCTGTGGTTCCGACACCTCACCTTTCCAAGTCCGGCCGGAACCAACCGGAAGCCCACCACGCAGACACAGCTGCCGAACAGACCAGAGCGATGATGTCCGAGGCCGAGACCGAGGGCAGGGCCGGCAGGGCCGGCAGGACCGGCAGGACCGCGAGAAGACGAGTCGGCGAAACGGTTCGGTTTATTTTTGTATTTCGCACGAGGCCGGGCTGGGGCCAGCGCGGCAGTGGCAGTGCACAAGTCACTGTGTGTTGTGCTTCTATTCTCGCGTAGGTGGAGTGGATGTGGATACCCAGTGCGAAGACTTGGGGGGCGCCAGAAGCGAAAACAATCAGGCCGTCGCCAGTAGTTGAACCCGCGGATCGCGACGCCCCCGTTGTTGTTGTCATTGCGCGGCCGAAGTTGAGACCTCCTAACTTCGTAGAGGTTGAGTGGCGCAGCGTGTAGCGCAGAGAGCTGACCTGCTTGCGAGTGCATGCGAGGAAGTGCTGCTTCGCACCAGAGTGCGTGGCGGGGCGGGGCGATAGCAGACTGGCGCCCGCAAGGCGTCGGTGTGGTCGTTGGCGGAGCCCATGACGCAGCCCCCGCTGGGCCCGGGGCTCGATAAGTGTCACGACGCCGGTAGACGCCCCCGCCCCCGCAAGCTCCCGGTGACACTGCAAGAATTAGAAGAGGGGTCCGCTCCGATCCGACAAAGTTTCTCATCCTGGTTTGCGCCTTCACCTGTTGCAGGTCCAGAGGGGCACGTTGACTCTCCTCCCCCGCCATGTCCTTCTTCTCGCGCGGGGACACCTTCGGCGACGCCCTCAACGACGCGCTGGGCACCCTCAACTCGCTGGTGGGCGATGGCGGCCACGGCGCTCCCCGCCCCCCGCCGAGGGGCGGCTACGACAACACGGGCCGCGACCCTCTGGCCGGGCTGGCGGGGCTCGCCGGGGGGCTGGGCGGGCTGGGCGGGCTGGGCGGGGGCGACGGACTGGGCGGGGCGGTCTCGGCGGTCTCGGCGGGCTGGCGGGGCTGGCGGGGCTGGCCGGCCGCTACAGCGACTGGGGCGGCATCAAGGACCGCTACTTCCGGCCCAAGCCGCGCACCCCCCGGAAGTGAGTGTAAGCGGCCGCGGTTTTGAATCCACCCCGCGATGCGAAGCTCCGCCCCCGCTGATACAACTCATTCTGTGTTCTACTATGTTCCTGTGAATTCCAGGCCGAAGCCGCCCATGAGCTTCAAGGACATTGTGAGCAAGACCAAGGGCACCTACCACTTCATCAACAGGCTGCTGCCCAAGAACAGGGACCCCGACATCACCAACCCCGCTCTCCTGCCGTTCTCTGTGAGTACTGCTACGCAGTGTGGCTGTCCTGTCCGGAGTCATTGTCGGCCGGTGCCGCGGGTGCGATTCGGTAAGCAGGGTCCTGCACTCAGACGGCTGTTTCAGCTGTGCACCAAAGCAGCAACAGCGAGAGCAAGAGAGACAGACAGACGAAATCGAGGCCAGATCGCTCAAGAGGCACCAGACATGACACGAGAGAGAGAGAGAGAGATGGAGGCAGAGGCTCACGCGGCCAGTTACTTCGGGTCAGTCGCTGATGTCATCCTTCCTGGCCGTGGCTTGGCGTGGCGGCGGGGTTTTCTTGTGCGCTGCTCGGCACTTGGCACCTCAAACTCGTGGGACACGCAACGCAACGCGACACCGTGGCCGCGGCCCTCCCCAACATCCCCAGCAGGCAGAGGTCCCCAAGGCCGGCCCCGGAGCTCAGAGTGGTTGTGTTGGTGCGCCGCGGTGCGTGCGCTGCGCTGCAGGTTGCCTACCGGAGCAGGGGGGAGCGGGGCAAGGCGTGGCGCCAGGACGGCGTCCATCGGTGTCCACCAGGGTCCGCGGCGTTCGGGGTGTGGGCGGACCGGCTGCTCATGGGAGCCCCGACGGGGGCCCGCAGCCCCACCTTGCCCCGGTGCCCCCCCCGGTGCCCCCCGGTGCCCCCCGGTACCCCCCGGTCTCCCGGCCGGGCCGCGGCGCCCCGATACCCCCGCCTGTTCCATCGCCACGCTCCAAGGCGCACGGGCGGGGCACGGCGCAGTGCGAGGGCAGCAGGACGATGACGCCTTCAGTCTGGACCGTCGCGGGGACAACGACGGCGAACAAGTGGAGCAGCGCGGAGCAGCCGGACGCGTCGCCAGTGCGGACTCCAGGACAAGCAGGACGCCGACGCCGCGGCGAGCACATACTGCTGTTCGGGCACGTCCAGTGCGTCATCCTGGAGGCGCTGCCCGACACCCAACGGACGCCCCTCCAGCCTCGGCACATCGGCGTCCTCGGTCAGGACCTCGATGACCGACCTGCACTAGCGCGCCATGTCCTACAACTACGACTACGGCGGCAAGGGCTACGGCCGGAGCGGCGGCGGCGGCGGATACCGGCGGGATGACTACGGCGGCCGAGGGGGGTACCGCCAGGATGACGACTACCAGCGACGCCTGCCCCCCGACGACAACGGCGGCGGCTACCAAAGAAAGGCCCAGCAGCATAGCGGCGGCAGCGTCCAGGAACCGGAAGTGTTTGTCAAGAAGGCGGCCAACATCGTCAAGTACCTGCCCTCCATCTACAGCCTCAAAGTGGTGAGTGTGCGAGCGAGCTGGAGCGCGCCATCGTGTCGCGGGTTCGAATGCCAGCCACCAGCCCTGGGAACCGCGTCGGGTCGCAGTGTGCCTATCAAGCAAAACCGTCGAAGCCGATGATGTTCATCTTTCCATATCACTACGTAAAATATAGAAAAGAGCGTCTGCGCAGTTTCGGGATGGTCACAATGTCGGATGGTTAATGTGTGGGCACCCACGCACCAACGGCCCGATCCGTCCCTGACTCTGACTCTGTGTGTGTGCCGCCCGTGTACTGCAGACCGCGCCGCGCCGCGGCGTGCGAGACTGGCTTGGCTTTGACCTCAAGACCACACCACACCTGGTCGGTCTCGCTGCTCCGCTCCGCTCCGCTCCGCTCTACTCCCGCAGCCACCACGGTTGGTCGCGCGAGCGCGGCATGACATTTGGAAGATGCAAGCCTTCCAGAGGCTGCCTCGTAATTTGGCATAATAAATCATCGAGTACTCTCAGACATCTTTCACTGATCAAAAATTTGTTCAAAAGACCGTGAGCGTAAGCGTTGCGTTGCGTTGAATTTCACTGGTTGCCCCCACTCCTTTCTCAGGCGGATTTCGCGGCCAAAATTAATACCGTGGGTGGGTGAGAGCCCTTCAGAAAGAGGCAGACTGAGACTTCAAGTGTTGAATCTACAATGCTAAAGGCTGTCATGGTCGTGACGGGCTCGTCAGTCGGTCTTGGTGATCGCAACTTATTTAGACGGCCGGCAAGCCCCCCTCCCCTACCTCCGGGCGTTGCACCAACAGGTTGATGTGGCTGACATACAGTCTGACTGGGACCAGTGGCCAGTTAAAGTGTTGTGTTCGTGCCTCGATCACCCCCCCCCCCCCCCCTCTTACTCTGCACTACCATTAATCCACGAGGAAGGACGCGGCACCACGCCACACGCAGCCACACACACACACACGGTGGCATAGGGTACATGCAGGGTGCGGCATGCACCCCCCCCCCCCGGGGACCCTGCTACCCCCCCCCCCTCCCACCCTCTCTCTGGGACCAAGCACACGGTCCCCTGCGCGTGCGACAGAGACACTCGCGTTGTAGCTCGCTATGTAATTACCTCGCCGTCTAGTGTCGTTGAGTTGTCGCTGTTCCGTTTTTGTTAACTCTTCGCGTCACGGGTGACTCATGGTTTGGCCCCGCCACGCCATCTCCCGGAGGGACTCAGCCTCGCGGTGATGCGTGCCGTGTGTGCGGCTCCCCTGGCAATCTTATCACACGTCCTGCCGCCTGCCGCCAAAACGGCACGCCACGCGTCGCCGCCCTGTCCGCGCCCGCGGGGGCCGCCGGGGCTCTCTGCGTCCGAAACGGCGAGCGACAGCTGCCGGCGCGGCCGCGGCGTGTCGTGTGGCGGCTGCCTCTAATCCAGAGTGATAAAGGGAACGCGGCTGGGCGGCCTCTCGAACGCGACCTCTCCCTTTCTGCCGGGCCGGGACTCCCAGCCCAGAGGCCGTGGCTTGGCGCGGCGGGCCGCCGGGCTGGGCCGGGTGGATAGCGCAGGACAGCCACAGCCCATGACGTCGGGTCGGGCCGGGCTCAGTTCGCGCATGGCAGTAGGCAGGGCACTAGCAGCCGCCAGCCTCTGAGGGCCTCGCGGACGGCTTCCTGCTCGTCCTCGTCCAGTCCCGGTCCGAGGTGCTCCGGGGCAGCATGCTCACGGCCCGGGACGCGCCGTGACGCCGACCATGCACGACGACGACGAGCCGCAAGGGGGCGGCGCCGCCATGTCCGAGGCGGCCCGCCACCTGCTCATCGACGCCCTGAACGAGGCCGTGGACGAGCAGCTGGACCTGCCTCCGGACCGGCCGCCGCCCCCGCCCCCCGCCGAGCCGCCGTTCGAGCCGCACTGCCAGCGGAGGATGTCCTCGGACAGCTTGGACGCCCTGCAGCGCACCATGGCCAAGATCAAGAGGATGCTGCCGCCCATCGCGCAGCTGGTGGAGGTAGCGCGACTATGGGCCGGACGGGTCGGACCAAGACGTACACGGTGGATGTGAGGTAGACGGAGAGTAGAGGACGGGTGTAGGTACGGTGCAGGAGCATGCTGATGCTGGAGTCGGCCGTGCCATTCGCCCCTGTGGTGTCTGAGGTAGGCTGTCCCGCCGGCTCGAGGGGGTTGATGTTGCCTACCCTGAGTCCGTAAGGGGCCTTGCGCGTGGCCGTGCTATGCGGCTCCGTGTTGATAAGCTGTTTTGGACTTTCTCCCTTTCTCTCTCTCTCTCTCTCTCTCTCTCTCTCTCTCTCTCTCTCTCTCTCTCTCTCTCTCTCTCTCTCTCTCTCTCTCTCTCTCTCTCTCTCTCTCTCTCTCTCTCTCTCTCTCTCTCTCTCTCTCTCCCTCTCCCTCTCCCTCCCTCTCCGAGACCGCACGGGAGGAGGCGTTTAGACGTCTCATGTCCTGCCGTTGTAGTTTATGGCAGTACACACAACTGCAGTGTCCCGCTGCGACTTTCGCACGCTTTACAAAAATAATGACGGGCAATGAGAGGGGCGAACGGCGTGATGCCCTTATGGGACACTGGGGAGCGGGAGGGTAGTATGGGGTGAGGGGAGGGGACTGCTGGCGCCAGTCTGCGAATGCCGGCCGGCCGGCCACGGCGGGCGGGGGCGGCGGGGGCGGCGGGGGCAGCGGGGGCAGCGGGGGGCGGGTGTGACGCCAGAGGCGTGGAGGAGCAGTGCGGCGGCGCGCGGAGTGCGGAGCCCGCGGGAGAGCGGGACCAGCACAGAGGGAGGGTTGTGCCGTGCGATCATCTGGGTCAGCGGCTGACCTGGAGCCGAGCCCGAGGACGCCGAGGCAAGGGGTAGAGTAGAAAGGAGCCTCTGTACGCGGCAGAGGCAAAGGCAATACACTTGGAACATTTAATTGTAATTTAACTTCACGCAAGGAACAAGCACAGGCAGAAGAGCGTGACTGGTGATCGTGTGCTCTGCACGAGATGTGGTATGGCGTAAGGATGGAATTCTCTGATGGAGATGGTCGAGCCGGCACGCACTCGCAGTGCCGAGGGATGGCCTTTGGTCATCCTACCGTTGTGTTGAATCCTCTGTCTTCTTCTCTCGCTTGTGAATACTCCGACACTGGAGAAGCGATACCCCACGTGACGAAGACAGTAGCTAGTCGAGTGTGCTGAGACACGGGGTATCCCCTGATACTCTTTTAAAAATTGTTGGTGGCTCTACAGGATGGCACAGGAGAGAGGGATGATGATGATGATGATGATGATGACGTTGTGTGTGTGCTGTCAGATTCCGGTCAGAGCCGCCCCTGGATCCGCGCCTGGCTGCACTGTACTCTTGCAGTCGAATAATGTGGCTGGCTGCGGGCCATCGAGCAGCTGGAGGCCGGGCGGCGGGGCGACAAGAGAGGGCGGGACAGCATCCCCTCCGCCCGGCCAACCCTGCAGTGGCGGTGCCTTCCCTCCGTCCTTCCCTCGGAGTAGCGCAGGACGCGGGGCAGCGGGGCCGCAGTGCAGAGGGGGCCGTCCGTAGGGCGGACTGGGCTGGGACCCAGGACGGCACCTCCTCACCGTCGCGCCCCGCCCCCGTCCCTCCGGCCTCTGCTGGCCCCTGCCCCTCTGGCCCTGGCCGGCCCGCGGCCGTGGCCGTTGCCGACCCATCACGATCGCGTTCCGCGTCCGCCGCACCTCCCGAGTCCCCCGAGCGCTGCTGGCGCGTCGCGTCGCGTACCGCTGCCTGCCGACACCGACCCCCGACCCTACCCGGGCCCGGCACCGACTGACTTGTGTGCTTCTCCTCATGCTGCCGCTGCCTGTCTGACTCTGACAGTGGGGCGCGGTACGGCGTTGCGTTGGGACCGCACTAAACGCAGACCGCGACGCGTGCTTGTGCCCGGTCGTGACGTGTCACGCACGCGCGTGCTGTGTCGTGTCCGTGTGCGACGGGACGGCCAGGTGTTGTAGTGGCCGCCGACGTGCAGGGCAGCAGCAGTAGTAGCAGCAGCAGTAGTACGTGTTGCCGCCGCCATGGGTGAAGTCGAAGAGGAGATCGTCGTGAGGAAGATCGCGAACGACGTCCAGGATTACCGTCCGCTGTGGTCGTCCTACGGCTTTAGCGTCGTATGTATCTCCCCCACGCACGCACGGTGGCCTCCCAGCCTGTCTGCTGCTGTCTTTGGTGTGGTCTAGGATCTAGGATGTAGGTTAGGAGCAGGAGGGCGCCCTATCCTGTCACCCGCCCGCAGTGGTTTACTTAAATTATTTGAACATGGCAACGGCCCGCTGCAGCCGTGGGGCTTGCGGAGGCAGTGACGGCGGTGTCGGGTTGCACGGGTCGTGCCCATGCCGTGCGTGTCCGCGCGATCGGCTTACCGCAGTGGAAATAATAAGAAATAAACAAGCCGAATGGCTGCTGCTGCTGTCAAGTTGAGGTTATGTCGACCCGTGTTTTCTGTTGGCTTGGCTCCGCTCGGCTCGGCTCGGCTCGGCCACGCCCAGCGGACTCAGCAGCAGCAGCGGTCCTGCTCACGGCTGCTCACGTCGGAGAAATGAAAGGCGTCTGCTGCTTCTGCCTCTGCTTCCCTTTATTTTGTGCCGTGAGCGAGAGGAGAGCTGGCCGTTTGTTTTTCAAGGGCAGCAGCGTGACGTCACCGCCATCAGCTGTGTCACGGACAACCACAACCGCAACGCGCCGCGGAGGGAACTCCGGGGCCTGCACAAGACAAGGACCAGGCTCGATGTATAAAAACGCCAAGTGCCGGGCAGCGACGGACAGGGCAGGAACTAAGTGACAGCGCACAACGTGACGCTGTTATGGGAGTCGGGGGGGGGGGGGGCACGAGAGGGTGTCGACGTGACTTAAGCACGCCCCCCTTGAGCCTGAGCCCCCACCCCGCGGCCCGGTTCGCGGACTAATACTAATCCCGACCCCGGCGATGCCATGGGCCGGCATGGGCCGGTGCGTCATCACTATATGAAGCTGCGTCGAGTCGGATGTGATGTGATGATAGTGATGTCTGCGGTGAGCGGGGGCCGGGGGGCCGGGCGGGGCAGGGCTCCCACATCCGCACTGTTGGCACCACTGACCGACCGGTTTTCCAGCCAGGACGGTGGGGACAAAGCGCGCCCAATTGAACATGGCCGCGCAGGTGTCTCACTGTCTCGCTACGCTGGACTCCGTCTCAGGGGCTTACGGAGGCCCCCTGGCGTCTGCTGTTCCCAAGCGTCCCGCCGTCTGTCTTTCACACGGGCCCCCCCTATGCTATGCTGTGCCGGGCTTCTCGCTTACTCCGACGGGAAGAGGCCGGGCCGGGCGGGGTAAAATTAGAACGGACCTCGTTTGCCTCCAGAGCTCACCCCAACATGTGTGCAGCGAGCGGCCGGGCAGGGCCGGGCAGGGCCGGTGGTGCTGGTACCGACTTTGCTCGTCGCGGACCCTGACTGCCGTGGAGTCGCTGCCCGGAATGGGCATGCAAGGTCTGGACCAGGACCACCAGCACCCCGCCCCGCACCCGTGCGCCGCCACCGGACGGCGCAGTCATCTGAATCGAGTGCCAGCGAAGCAACAAAGTTGGCCGAGTCATACCGTTTCGGGACAATCGGCCTATTTCGCAGATTTGCGACGCTCGTAAAAACTAGGCTGGAATCCTCCGGCAAGCTGATGTACCGCTGCTGAAGAGGGGATAAGATGTACACCACATATCACAGGAAGCGATGTGGGATCTTTCCTCGCAGCCCCGCGACGGCTGACGGTGTCTGCAGCCCCTGCCGCACCTCCACGCTGCCGACCCTCCTGGCGCGGTGTGTGAGAGATGCCCATGACGTGTCCGGGGCCCCCGCGGCCCTGGGCCCTGGGCCCTGCGGGTCCTGCGGGCTGCACCCGGCTGCGTTGGTCCCGCGGGGCCCACCGACACCCGACCGACGGCAGTAAATAGTTAGGCGGCTGCCTTTTGGCTCGGCGCCACCTCTGCGGTCCCTCTGGCTCCTCTGGCTCATCTGGCTCATCTGGCTCCTCTGGCTCCTCTGGCTCCTCTGGCTCCTCTGGCTCCTCTGGCTCCTCTGGCTCCTCTGGCTCCTCTGGCTCCTCTGGCTCCTCTGGCTCCTCTGGCTCCTCTGGCTCCTCTGGCTCCTCTGGCTCCTCTGGCTCCTCTGGCTCCTCTGGCTCCTCTGGCTCCTCTGGCTCCTCTGGCTCCTCTGGCTCCTCTGGCTCCTCTGGCTCTGGCTCCTCTGGCTCCTCCTCTGGCTCCTCTGGCTCCTCTGGCTCCTCTGGCTCCTCTGGCTCCTCTGGCTCCTCTGGCTCCTCTGGCTCCTCTGGCTCCTCTGGCTCCTCTGGCTCCTCTGGCTCCTCTGGCTCCTCTGGCTCCTCTGTGACTAGGACGGGGGCCGGCGGCGCGGCGGGCCCTCTCACGGCGGCCTGTGGTGGGCGCGCGCGCAGGTCAACGAACTTTTCCATACAAAAGACGTCGTCGTGCAGATCACATAGTTTTCTCGGTATTCTCCTCGCCCAATAATCTTCGTCGCGAAATACGTAATTTTGAGCTCGTTCCTTTTTTGTCGCCGACCCCCAGGGGAGTATGCACGCACGAGCCCATTACGGCGGGGACGCCACGTGCACGCCCTCCGCCCTTCGGGACGGACGCCCCTGCGGCACGAAGGGCTGATGGCTCTGCCACGCCCCCAGCGACACTTGCGTCCTGAAACTGTAGTTTTTAAAAGGAGTGCGAGTCACACTGTAGTCGTAGATGAGGTACGAGGACCAAACAGTAGACGGCAAAACCATCGATTGACTTTCACAAGGGCGACTGGCAGTGGCGTGGCGGGGGGTGACCCCTAATCTCCGGTCCGCCAGTGCCCCCCCCCCCTCTCCCGGGGTCACGCACACCTCTCTTTGACCCAGCAGGGCGGCAGGGCCTTGCCGGGAATCGGGGTCAGCAAAGCCTCGCCGCTGCCCAGTCCGGAGGGGGTAGTGTGGTGCCACTGCAGTGGCATGCTGGCGGGTTGAAGCCACACACCCTCGGCCCGACCCGACTCCTCGGGAGGAGAGTGATAAATATAAACCAAGATAGATCCACTGGTGCTGGTGTGTGATTTTCGATACATGTGTATCGCGCTTTCATTTTCCATGCATTAGGATTTGTGTGACCCAGTCAGTGAGCAGGGTCAGTGGTACCTTGCCGTCTGTCCTCCCGCTCCTGTATTGCCCCTGTTTGCTCTCCGCACACACACGCACTGATAGTCCCCTCTCCCCCTCCTCCCCTCTCCTGGGTCGCGTGCCGGCTGATAAGCAGGCGCTACCGTCCTGCTGCTTTTTCTGGAAGGAGCGCCGACTTGACCCCGCCCCGCCCCGCCCCGGCCGGGCCCAGCCGATAGTATATCAGCTACACAGCACAGCGCCGAGATGAGAACGATTACCACGATTACGCGGCCTTGGCATGCAGTCGGCTCGGCAGATACACAGGACGAGTCGGTCTGTGCTGTGCTGTTCGGCGGCGGCCTTGGCAATGAATGAGTCCCGGCCCCGGCGCGGCGCGGGCAGCCAGGAGCTGAGCAGAGCGGCCCCCGGCAGCGCGCCGGCGGAACTCAATGGAGCAAGGGCCGGCCGTGCCGTGCCGGCGCGAGGTGCACCACTACACTTGCCGCCACTTTCCTCGCTCTCTCTGCTCTCGTGCCAAATTAGCCGACAGCTACGCAAACACACACACGTACACAGATATATACAGCCGCAGTCATTGGGGCAGGGGGGACTTCCCCCTCGTGGGCCTGTCGTCTGTCCGTCTGCTCGGCTGTGGTCGCCCTGCAAGTTTCTTGTTTACCTGGGGCCACACGCTCCAGGAGCAGTACACGGCGGAAGCTCTGTCTCTTTCGCACCTGTTGCGCGGGGTGGACGTCACCCTGAGGGAGAGAGATAGTGCACGCTATCGTGCCCTGTCCCTGTCCCCCGACACCGACATGCGGGCGGCGCGCGGCGCTCACGAGGACGGGAGACCGGCGTCGTCTGCTGCTGTAAAACGGTGCCGAGGATTCCTCCGGCCTCCGGCAGAAACACGCCGACGCTATTTTGGAAAAGCCGCCGACGTCCCACGCCCCTCTCGGCTCCTCTCTCATTTGCGGATGGGGGGCTTCGTGATGAAGAAGGGGGGACATTGTCGACATTGTTTGCCTATGACATCACACGCCGTTTGAGGAACTGGTGCCGGCGAGCGGTGAGCGAGCGTGACCACGGCCGACCACCTGACCTGACCACACGGTATCGTCGGCCTGGCCACGGCCCCCCTCCGTGTGCTGCAGGTTGGCGAGAAGGGCTCCGGCATCCGGGCGCGCGGAGAGGTCCAGGACTTCAACAAGATCCAGGCGCAGTGCCTGTCGGAGGGCGTGCTGTGGGAGGACCCCAACTTCCCCGCCGTCGACGCGTCCATCTTCTACAGCAGGGGGCCGCCCAAGCCGTTCGAATGGAGGCGGCCAGGGGTGAGTAGCCTTGCGGCATGAGGCCGCGGGTTCAAGTACCGGCTCTGAGAGTGTCACATACTCGATGTTCTTCTCTGTTTGCCCGCCCCAGGACATTGTCGGGGACCCACAGTTCATGGTCGGTGGTGCGTCCCGCTTCGACATCCAGCAGGGTGAACTCGGTCAGTTTGCGTTACCGTAGCTCGGTGGTATTTCGAACGCTGTAGTCGGGCCGTGCGCGGGTTCTAATGTCGTTTCTTTTCCCCCGTTTCTGCAGGAGACTGCTGGCTGCTGGCAGCCGTGGCCAACCTCACCCTGCATGATGACCTCTTCTTCCAGGTCGTCCCCCACGAACAGAGTTTCGAGGACAACTACTGCGGCGTGTTCCACTTCAGGTAAGGACGCGCCCCTGCCCCTGCTGCTGTGCGGCACTTTGTTCAGCCGAGAAATGGACCGCAAGTTGATGCTGTTGCAGGTTCTGGCAGTACGGCCGGTGGCTGGACGTGGTCATTGACGACCGCCTGCCCACGGTCTACGGCGAGCTCGTGTTCCTGCACTCCGCCACCAAGAACGAGTTCTGGAGCGCGCTCCTGGAAAAGGCCTATGCCAAGTGAGTCTACGGTCTACACCGATGGGGCGCGGGGCGTCCATGAAGTACGTCCGTGGTAATATATCGCTGTCGCCGTCCTCAGGCTGCACGGGTCCTACGAGGCGCTCAAGGGTGGCACGACGTGCGAGGGCATGGAGGACTTCACGGGCGGCGTCACCGAGATGTACGAGCTGAAGGAGGCCCCCGGCAACCTGTACCAGGTGCTGCTCAAGGCCTACGAGCGCTCCTCCCTCATGGCCTGCTCCATCGAGCCCGACCCCTACGTGACGGAGGCGCGCACCTCGTCGGGGCTGGTCAAGGGGCACGCGTACAGCATCACGAGGGTGCAGTACGTGGACGTGCAGACGCCGCGCCAGACCGGCCGCATCCCCCTCATCCGCCTGCGCAACCCCTGGGGCAACGAGGCCGAGTGGAATGGGCCCTGGAGCGACCAGTGAGTATGAGCAATCATCCCCCCAGAAAAAAAAGGGGGGAAAATCAGTGCAACTTCTGGCTCTTGGGAACGGATAAGAACTTCATGCACAATTCTCATTTCTCAAGGTCACCAGAATGGAGATTAATTCCAGATCACAAGAAGGAAGAGATTGGTTTGGTCTTTGATGATGACGGTGAATTCTGGATGTCATACCAAGACTTTTTAAAACACTTTACTCAGCTTGAAATGTGTAATTTAAGTCCCGATTCCATGGAAGATGAAGACACAAAGAAGTGGGATGCCAACACCTATGAAGGAGAATGGGTTAGGGGTGTCACCGCTGGCGGTTGCAGAAATTACCTAGGTGAGTTAGTGTGAATACGGTTTTCATGAAGGGTCCATGAAACGTGAAAGGTTCTGTGCAATGTATGATTTATTGATTTCAGATACCTTCTGGCACAATCCACAATACAGAATTACATTAACAGATGTTGATGAAGATGATGATGAAAACAGATGTACAATTATTGTAGCACTTATGCAGAAGAACAGACGAGCACAGCGTAAAAAGGGCATGGAATGCCTCACCATAGGTTTTGCTGTTTACAATGTGGGTTTCCAGAATGTAAAATTTACTTCATATTTCTCTATTACCATTTAAGAGAAAAATTATTGTTTTGGCTTTGTACCTGATTTGTTTCAGTTGGGACATGATCCTGATAGTTTACCAAAGCCATTGGATTATAACTTCTTCAAGTACAATGCCTCCTGTGCAAGATCTCCATCTTTCATCAATTTAAGAGAAGTGAGCTGCAGATTCAAACTTCCTCCAGGATCTTACTGTATTGTTCCGTCCACATTTGAACCAAATGAAGAGGGTGAATTTATTCTTCGAGTATTCTCAGAAAAGCATAATAACATGGAGTAAGTAACATATTTCTCTGCATTCCACAAGTGTTCGAGGAATTGCTTGTGGTCTTCCAATGATCTTTTTCTTGTGTTCTGATAAACTCTTCATACTTATTTTTCATTTTAATTGCTTCCTTTTGTCTTAATTTGAACTTTCTTTCCTCTAGGGAACATGATGAAGAAGTTGGCATTGGTACTCTTGATCCTAGAGTAAGTAATCATGTCCACCAATGTCCTCATGATGACTCCTTACATATTTAATGAAATTGAAATTGAAGTTGTGCTATTTGATCATATGAAAGCTTGAACCACAGGTGCATGATGAAGAAGATGATGCTGCAGAGGCTAAGAAAGATGCTAAGGTGAAGGCAATGTTCCTCCAACTGGCTGGTGAGGATGGTGAGGTTGACTGGATGGAGCTGAAGGAAATCATGGACTACACCATGAGGAACGGTATGTCAATGCTTGCTATATTAATTAGATTCGCTATGGCTTCCGAACTTTACGATCCCTCTGAACTTCTGCCATGTTGTCCCTTGTTAAAGCTTCACATTGATGTCCGTGTTGAGTATTTGCAGCTGTTTCTTTCCATGAACACTATGATAAACCTCTGCAGTAAGCAAGAAGTCATGTAATGGAACTGACAGTGAGCCCAGGAGCGTTAGAGAAACTTAAAATGAGGGATTGCAAACTTCGCTTGCAATAGCATAACATTTCTCTTGCACCCTAAACCAACCAAGGGTTACTGGAAACCGCCTTCTCTCTATTAAGTTGATCAGCGCTTTAACTTTGGAACGTGCTCATTTCTTACCCCCTCCCACCTCCACTGACCCACTCACTACTTTCTACATGGCACAAAATGTTGCACATTGATCAAGGTGTGAGGCCATCTTTCATTTTCACCTCCAGTATTTCCTCAGACAATCAGAATTTCCCTTAAAACTCATTGAGTTGTGTACTTGTGGAAGTATTGGTATTTTGGGAGAACTAATATGGTTTTCTGTTGTATACTGTTTTATTAAGGAATAATATTCACACAAAATGTAAAGATCTTGGTAGTGTGTGGTTTTAGTCTTGGTTTGTGTGTGTGTAACTTTTGTGATTAATGTCTCATGTGTGGGTTTTGATGTCATTTTTCTTCATGTAGCAGGCTAGAAGACAGCTCATACCAATCCTGGTTGAGTTTTTAAATATTTCATCTACGTAATTTTAAATTCTTTTCAAGACCAAAAAGAAGGGTGCTTTTCTTTGTTTTATTTTGAAATTGATTTAATTATTTTTAGTCATTTTTAAAACAAAAGTTACTAAATTATTCTAGCTGCAATGGAACATTACATCTTTCTGCCACTTTAAGTAAATAACAAAGGGGAAAACAGAAAGGAAACATCACACAGATTTTTGTATTATTACTCAATATAGTTTTAAAACATTTGAAGACATGTAAAAATTCCAGCACAAGTAGAAAATGCTGACACTTTCTTTTTACCATCCCAGTCTGTCGCTCCTCCAAGACCTGTCTGGCATGTGTGGTGGTCCAGTGTGATGTGTGACATGACGTGGCGTGACGTTTCTTGTAAGGTGTCTTGGCTCTGCCAGCCCTACCAGGCGCAGCCCAGCGTCAAGCTCTAATCCTTGCCTGCTTATGATTATGTTGCTAGAGCTGCCCAGTAGACCTAGACCCCCGACCCAGCATTCGGTTGCACCAATGGAAGATGATACCCTGGTTGGCCAGCTGGTTAACCTGTTGTGTGGAGTCATTTGCAAGGATACACCACTGGGTGCGGCATATACCTCTGGAGGTGATGGACATGCCGCTGGTAAGACAAAATTGTAATCAGGAAAGCAAAACGCGATTTGGAACCCCAGCATAAATATGGAATAATAGGCTCCTTGTGTAGAGGCCTCTGGTGGACTGAACAATGTCAACCTGACGCTAAATTCCAACCAATGCACTAACTCCCTGATGCCCAGCAGTATCCAGTTGTGAGGACTTCTTTTGTGTAACTGTACATGATAGACCTGTATTAGTTTTCCTATGAAGACAATTTGTATTTATTAGTTACGTAATTGCCTCATAACGTTTTTCTTTTTTGTGCCTGGAGTGAATGCAGATTTATTGTTTGTCTGTGTCTGTCTGTCCTCCATCATATTAATTAATTCATTGGTGCTGGTTAATTGTGTAAATAGTTTTGGAGAGATATTTCACCTTACCTGAAAACCATATACAGTAGTTTTTTTGTGTCTGTGTGTTGGGAGCACTGAATTTGTCCTGTGTTAAACCACTGCTTTACCTCTGCATAAAATGTGAGAAAATAAGTGCTTATGTTTAATCCTTTGCTCTGCTTTGAACTGATGCTGATGTTGCCTGTCTCATAGGGGTGCTGAAACCAACATATAAAATGCACGAAGCTAGAAGTCAAATCACACAAGTCCTTTATTTATTTGAAATGCAGGTCATTGACGTATTTTGTCTGCTGTTAATTAATAGATATTGAAGGGGCTTTATGCTTGGAATCTAATTTTAAATTGCAAGTTGAGATCTAACCAACTGATGATTTTTAAAAGTAATTTACCGTTTACAAGTGTAGGGCTGCATTTAGATAGGCTTTGAATATGTTTATGTATTCTGTCAGATGTCAAAACTGGATTGATAGTCTTTGGCACCTACAGGGAGAAGTACCTTTCACATTTTCTTTTGTAAGAAAGTTTTAACTGACTTCTTATCCTTTTCAGATACTCGTTCATCCGGCTTCGCCAAGGAAGTTTGCCGCAGTATGGTTGCTATGATGGATGCTGATCATTCTGGCAAACTTGGATATGAGGAATTTAAGGCCCTGTGGACCGACATTCGTCGCTGGAAGGTAAGATTTCTGAGCTCATTTCTTACTTTGTACCACAAACTAGGACAGTAATTTCTTTTTAAAATGAAAAGATTTTTCTTGATGTAAACCTGTCATTTGATTTGGACTTAAATACTTTTCAGGCGGTCTTCAAGCTGTACAGTAAAGAAGGCTCAGGTTTCTTGAGTGCTTTCGAGCTGAGACAAGCCCTCAATTCTGCGGGATACCGACTCAACAATCATATCCTCAACATCCTGTTCCATAGATATGGTGCTTCAGATGGCACAGTAACATTTGATGACTTCATGATGTGTGCCATTCGTATGAAGACTATGATAGGTATAACAACAAAACAAAACAATAACTTTTCTTTTTGTATCTTGCACTTTTAGAAGCTAATACAGTATTTTTCTGTATACCACAGATTTGTTCCGAGAGAGGGATCCTGACAACACAAACAGTGTGTCTTTCTCCCTTGAAGAATGGATGGAGAAAACCTTGTATTCATAGTCACTGTGGCCTGATACCTCATCATATTTCTGCCTTTGTACTTCAGCTCTATTTTCTTACTTTTGATTTTCTCTACATGATATTATTAATGTACTGTTTTTTCAAAATGTGTATTATAATAAGGTATGGAGCAAAGTGTATGTGAAGTTGACTAATGATCTTGATTAGACTTTAGCATCCAGTGTCAGAACAAATGCATTATTATTTTTATTTCGAAGTTCTGTCTTGATAATTGTTTAAGTATTTAAGCAATCAATTCCTGTATTTAGGCTGCTTCCTGTTTCATCAGCCTTGCAACACTCTCTTAACAAAATGCTTGCATTTGAAAACTGTGTGATGCTCTTTAATGTATTAATTTAATGATCTATGTTTTTCATTTGCGCTTCCTGAAGTAAGAATGATTGTTTTAAGTACTGTGTTTAATTTCAATAAATTATATTTTATTCTTTTTTAAATTCTGCTGTATAGTGTCTCCCCTTGTCTTCCTCCCTACACTTTTTCTTAATTTTGGAACTGTACCAGGAACAGTCTACCTTGCCTTATCATCTCGGCACATACATACAATCTACACCCTACACCCTTATCAAACACCTGCCTACCATTTATGCTGATGTCATAGCAGATGTCATTCCCATTCCCATTAATTTTTATTGCGACAGCTTCTAGACTAAATAATATTTCGGAATTCGGAGAAATTTTGGCATAAAGCCTTTCTGAGCAGCCTTGGAAGGATCCAAGAAATCCCACCTGCGATTCAAGATATTCAAAAATTTGGACCAGAAAGACGGTCGACGTTCCTTTGTCTCTACCAATCGATCGCTTGCCTTGCCACCGTGTACGTACAGTCGTCTGCTTTCACCCGCCGACAGCACAGCACTGCATCTGCATCTTACTGACTTAGGTTCGGCTTCTCTGTCACTCAAGAGTCTTGCCAAGGACCTAGTCCTGTCCAATCGTCTTTCAAGGCAGTAAATATCACTTCTCCTGCGACCTTCAAAGATATATAAGTCAGCAAGTCATTTCTTTTTGCCACTGAGTGCAACCGGTGGAGTCAAGTTGTCAAGACGAGTTTTTGCTCAATAAGTGGTAAAAATGCATTAGTTTAATGCAATGGCAACTTCGAAAATAATATCGATAGAGATAGTATTAGTTCCATGGTGTCTTTTGCATATGTTGTTCTGTAACCCAAAGTGGTTATCACTTCTTAGACACCATTCCTAGGTATCTGCCTAGGTTAAAGTTTCTCTTCGATATCAACATTTGCTTGTGTTTATCTTCAAATCAATTAAATCAACGAAATAAATCCCTCATTTTGGAAACATCAGTTTTCTTGAAAGGCACTCTCCTGTTTTCTTTTCTCACTAACTTTAACTAATGAGGTTGTCAGATACACTTCTGTGTTTTTGTAACTTTCTTATGTAACTTGTTTTGGGTGTTGCTGTAGCCCTTTTTCGCACTGTTTCTCATAGGTTTAATGCTCATTACGCTTCTCCAGGGTATTCGTAGGGTTGCGATGAGTGCTGTACAGAAACCTCAAATTGTCTTCGTCCTTGGAGCTCCAGGCTCAGGGAAAGGGACTGTCTGCAAAAATATTGTTGATGTAAGAAATGCAATGTTGTTATTGATGGTTCATTTATTTTCATAATATGAATGTCTAATTATCATGTTACCTTTTATAGAACTATAACTTTGTTCATCTATCTGCTGGAGACCTTCTTCGAGAAGAACAAAATACTGAAGGCTCTGAGCATGGAGACATGATCAAAGAGTACATTAAACTTGGGAAAATTGTACCTGTGGAAATCACCTGTGGTCTTCTCAAGAAGGTATGGGAAGTCTTTTCTCAGTCTGGTCTGTTTTTGCACACTTGCATTTGTATTTTTCTCTTGTGTACTAGGCCATAGAGAAGTCTGGCCGTGACCGCTTCCTTGTTGATGGTTTCCCCCGCAATCAGAACAATTTTGATGGATGGCAAAAGGTCATGTCTGACTGTGTTGATGTGAAATTTGTTCTTTTCTTGGACTGCACAGAACAGGTAACAGTATTATGTTCATTATGCAACCTGTATTTGGGTAGCCTTTTAAACAGGTACAGAATTATATACTAATACCTTCTTTGTAACTTTTGATAGGTGTGCACAGAGAGGTGTCTTAAAAGAGGTGCTCAAGGTAGTGGTCGCACTGATGATAACCTGGATTCACTGAAGAAGAGGTTCAACACGTACACTAATGAGACAATGCCCATTATCAAACACTATGAGGCCTCAGATATGGTCAGGAGAGTGAATTCTAACAGATCTTTACCTGAGGTATGTTTCTGTTGTATAATTATGTTTGTGGTGTTATGTTTCACTACTCCATCTTTTACAGTGTAATTTTCTCTTTTCATAGATTTTTGAAGATATCAAGGCAATATTCAGCCCTTTCAATGCCCAGAGCTAACTAGTCACCACACCATTTTTTACTGTGCCACACATCGTCCTCCCTCAGAGATTTCCTTCAACTTAGTTGGCTAGCATAATTACCTCCACTTCGTACTTCAACAAAGTAGCTTCACTCAAGCACCTAACAATCATATTTATGAGTTTGTGTCATAGGCGGTCTTAGAAGTTAAGAGTGCCCCCTCCCCCTCCTTCCCCTTCTCACCTAGGAACGCCTTTTGTGTTTACAGGTGCCCTGACTAGTACAATTAAAATCCCTGTAAATAAAGCAAAGAATCCAAGTCTTAACCATTCCAGTTCTTATGCAGTTCTTATTTTAGATTTTGTATGTTTAACAACATCCCATTATGTTCCAAAGAGGAATCTTCTTTTTCTTTTCTTTCTGAGCATTAGCTGTGTATTTTTAGGAGTTTAGTAGCTTCTATGCTGTAAACAGTTGTTCTGAATCAAACACAGATACTGGAAGCATCTGCATAAAATCATCAATATTAGTACTTGAAGAAGAGAGATAGAGAAATTTGTACTATTATTTTGCTTGTAGGATCATTTATAGATTTATTTGGAATGTAAGGAAGAGGTTTGTTTTTTTAAATCTGTTTTGTTGTGATCATAAAAAGGTTAATCAATTCTTGTCTTATGATTTGGAAGGCTACAAACAATGGTTTGTAGAATTATTTTTTATATTCTGGGTAATTTTGTGAGATTTTTTTCTGCTCTTTTTCCTGCATAATATGTTGTAATAAGAGGCGTTTGGTTTCACTGGTTAAATTTCTGTCTCACCTTGTACAAAACGTGAACAGGAAACCTTGTGCAAAGTACACAAAGAAAAATATATGAACTTTTTAAAAACAGGTGTTTTTAATTTTGTTTTCCCTAAATGGCCATTGGCTAGAACACCTCCATACGCGAACTCCATGGGCGAACCAGCAACAGAAAAGCTTTACTCAATAAGATTTGTAGTGTCAAAACACGTTACCGGACGAGTATTTGAACCCACGACTCAACCCTTGCGAGCATTACACGAAGACAAATAGTGGGTTGCGCGAACTAGTCGACTCCCCTCTCCTCACTCCACCCACGGCCGAGCTGATGCGAACCGATTACTCGTCTAGAGAGGAGAGGGATCATCCATCTAATTCCCCGTGCCGTTGCCGTCGCGGGCCCTTCTTTCTGATCCTTGGCGCTGGAGAGCCGAGCCGCTCAAGTGCTAACGGGGCGTTTTGGGGAGGGTCGCTCTGGTCGCGCCGCGCCGCATTCCAGACGGCGAGCGTTTTGCTAAGGGTAATGGTCAATTTGTGCCCCTCCTACCTCCCCCCTGCAGCCAGCCCCGGTTATAATGGAATGATGCCCATTATTTCACGCCACCCTCTTCGGCCCGGAGCCAAAATAGGATTCCAGTTGCAGGAGGGAAGACGGGACGGAAGGGGGGGGGAGTAATGCCAGTCCCGCCCGGCCTCGTGCAGCCCCAGCCCGGGCCTATACCTACCATGCCAGCGTGCACTGGCAGCAGCATCGGGCTTGGTGACAGCACAGCAAGCAGCGGCCGGCTAGCGGACCGGCATCTCTCTCACTCTCGAGCGTGCTCCGTGCTCCCTGTCTCCGTCCTTGGTGACGAATATGTCGAGCACCCCCGCACTACTTTTCCAGCTCGAGCTCTACGGAACGGGCCTGGATAGGAGCGGGGTGCGGGGAGTCATCAGCTCGCTGGGGGGGGGGGGGGGGGGTCTATTTTATGAGGCCGTCAGGAAACTTGGTGACGAGCCATATGTCGGGGTCGGTCTGGGAGGAAGACGTTCCGAGGGACCACGGCCGAGGCCGAGGCAAGGGCCGAGGCTGAGGCTGAGGCTAGGGCTGCATGAGGCTGAGGTTGTGGCTGAGGCTGAGGGGCCATCCATAAACTGTCGACAAGGGGGGAAGGGGGAGGACCGAAGTCGACGAAATTCGACGATGGGGGATTGGGGGGGGGGGGGGTAAAGTGTGGCCTATTTCTGTCGATGTAGATTATGGATGGCCCCTGAAGCTGGGGCTGAGGCTGAGGCAGCAGCACTTGAGATTATCGCAACAAGTGACACGAGGGGGACCTGGACGGCAGGCCCCAGGGGTAGTCTGCTAATGAGGGAAATGGAGAGCTTGGTCTCCGAAAGAGAGAGAGAGAGAGAGAGAGAGAGAGAGAGAGAGAGAGAGAGAGAGAGAGAGAGAGAGAGAGAGAGAGAGAGAGAGAGAGAGAGAGAGAGAGAGAGAGAGAGAGAGAGAGAGAGAGAGAGAGGGGGGGAGACACCCCACCCCCCGTCATGGTCAGAGTTGCCGCCTGCCACAAGGCCGCACAGAACCCACGGTCCGCGGTGATGATGGCGGTGGTGATAGGGAGCCGACACCGACTGCGACAGACACAGACACAGGGACGGGGACAGCACCAGAGCGGACCACCGAATCTTTGCCTCCGCACCAGAAATTTGTCCAAAGCTCGGCTCCACTATCGGGGCCGTTCGGTCTGGAAGACATCAGAGAGCGGGGCAGTGGAGGAAAGGAGGGACAGAACCGACGGGGACGGGGAGGGAGGGAGAGCGAGCTATCTGAGTCCGAGCCGGCGCCCGGGGAAAGGCATTGTCAGCGCGATCTTCCCCGCCCCCGCCCCCACCCCTCCCTGCGCGGGCTTGTCTCCCAGATGCAAAAGAAGTGAGAATGAGGATGAGTCGGGAGTCCGGCCCGGCTTTTGGCCGGCTTCGCTTTCGGATCGCCGGCTTTCTCAATCAGATAAGCGAGTCGCGTGACAACGCCGTCAGCAGAGGGAGAGGGGCGGCAGGAGGCGGCAGCGGAACTGGAGCCGAACATTCCAGCCGACTCATCAACTGAATCTCGGCACGGCAGTAAAGACACTCCCGGCCAAGCGGCACGATAATATCGCGGAATATGGTGTCCAGTGGTGTCTTCTGGGCCCCAGCTAGCCCCGGCCCGGCCCGGCCCGGCGTGGCCTTGGTTCGCCTCTTGGTCCTCTACTCCGTGGCCGAGCCGGAGGCCGGCGCTTGGGGAAACACATCAGTCTGCGGCGGAGGCGGCCGCGTCAGTCACTGCAGCCGGCCACAATGAAAAAGAAAAAGTCATGAAACATAGAAAGCACACAAACACACAGGAAAGACGCCGAGGACGAGGGCAGTGGATTTTGGAGGTAAGTTAATTTGCGCGAGAAGAAGAGAAACTCACGGCCACTATTCCCAGTTTCGCCGAAACATTCCACCACATTCCACACGCAATCTAGAGAAAAGTTGGCGCGCACAGCAGCGCAGCAGGACAGGGCTTTTTTGTTTCCAGAACTCTGAATGGATTCAGTATGTTTCTTTGGGCCTCGGTCCTCGGGCACGGGGTCTACCGTGCGCGGAACCTCTGCGCATGGCCGGGCAAAGGCGAAACAAACGGCAACGTCAAATGGAGGTGATAAATACCATCTTGAGCCAGTCCGCAACGACCGCGGTCGCTCAACTTCACTCCCTTCGGGTCGCCCCCTTCCTCTCCCCCCCCCCCCCCCCATCCCTCCTCTGCATGCATCTACTCTAGTTCTCCACCATTCCCACCCCCTCCTGTCCTCGCCCTTCGCCTCTCTCTCTCTCTCTCTCTCTCTCTCTCTCTCTCTCTCTCTCTCTCTCTCTCTCTCTCTCTCTCTCTCTCTCTCTCTCTCTCTCTCTCTCTCTTTCACACTCTCCTTTCTTCTCAGCCGCGAAGGGAAGAACAAAGGGGAGAACGGCGGCTACCACCTCTGGCATTGAAAGAAAGCGACTTTGTTCTACCCGCGGTGTGGCGTGGCTTGGCGTGGCTTGGCGTGGCTTGGCGTGGCTTGGCGTGGCTTGGCGTGGCGTGGCGTGGTGTGGCGTGGCGGGGTGGGCCGAGAAGAGCGAATGAAACAATGAGGAGTGTTGTTGCTGTTGTATTACCTGACCTGTTTTTTTCCATCCCGCGAAGAGTCCTTTCTGACCCTCTGCTGCTCGGCTCGGCGACAGTCAAAGTAAAGAGTAAATCAGGGAGCGCGGGATTCTCAGGCAGGAAAAAGAAAAGGAACTAAAGACGCACACAAACTGGAATCGGAATCCCAATACTCGCTGGCCGACTGTGCCGCACGGGAGCGCCTGTGAACCGGAGGGTAGGCCACCCGCACAGGCGGGGCGCGCTGCGGGCCGGCCTACACAGGAGCTCGCAGGCTGAGGCCTAGGCTAGGCGCCGGCCAAAGCTGGTGCTCCCCTGCCAGTCCATCCTAGGCTGCCAAAGGGCCAATCGCAGGCGAATGTGCCACGGGTTTCACAGTGGTAGTTTTAGTCCATCAGGGTTCAAAATTCGCGTCGCTCACTCGCTTGATTGTAATGAATCAATAAATATTCAAGAACTTATTATGTTACAATAACAATATTTCTGTCATTAGTTTCAATCATCGCGTATAAAGAACGCCACAGCGTATAATGAAACGCCACAGCTGGTGTGCCCCCAATGAAGCGTTCGGCGGGGGGTGGGGGGTACGCAGTCTTTAGGTTCTTTCCAAGTACTTGAAACACCCGACCAAAGTTGTGGCAACTTAACTAGTCTTCGTGCAGGTCGTCATCCCGTACATAGACGTTTCTGAACGTTCCCAAACGTTCCCTAACGTTCCTGAACGTTCCCGAACGATCTCGAACGTTCCGGAACATTCCCGAACGTTCCCGAATGTTCCCGGACGTTCCTAAACTAGACTTCGTGCATGTCCTAGTTATGATGCTAGGAGCCACCTCAAAAAATCTGGTCGAGTTGCCACAACTTTATTCATGTCTTATACGTTTTAGCGCGAGTTTACCGTCGGGAGTACTTTGAAAGTACTTGAAACACCCAACCAAGTTGTGGCAACTTAACTAGACATCGTGCAGGTCCTCGTTATTGTGCTAGGAGCCACCTCAAAAAATCTAGTAGAGTTGCCACAACTTGATCCCTGTCGTTCACGTTTTAGCGCGAATTGACTGTCGGGAGTCAAAATTTTTAGAGCACATTTTTTTCGGTCAAACAAGGATGTCGTAGCCTTGTCGATTTTCTAAATTTTCATTTCTTCGGTGGCAGTTGCCAGCATGTTCGGGCCACCTCTTGGGGGGGGGGGAGAGAGAGAGAGAGAGAGAGAGAGAGAGAGAGAGAGAGAGAGAGAGAGAGAGAGAAAATAGGGCGAGGAGCAGGAATATACATTGTTGCGTCACAACGAGGAGTGGCGCAGGGTTGCGTCATCCCGCCGAGCCCAATGTGTGCGCAGGCGCGTGCGCGCACCTTTTGTGCAGTAATGCGCGCTGTCAACTGCTAGACAGGAGAGGAAGCAGGGGGGGGGGGGGGGGATCGAGCGAGGCCATCTCTAGCCCAGCGTGGCAGTGGGGAAAGGGTGGTGGCACCTTGCAAAGCCTGCACCGTTTCTGCGGGGGAATCTAACTATGGACTTGCGGACCGCCACTGTTGGTGATGAATCATAATATACATCGTGATGAATGATTGGGATGATGATTTTTTTTTTTTTGGGGGGGGGTGCAAAGGATAGATTTCGTCCAGTTTCAAACAGACGAGTCTGCAACAAAGCGACTTTCTTTCCCTTTTTAACCCACCGCACCACCACCAGTTTCCTTCCCTTTTTCTTTTTCAGCGAGAGGTCCATTTCTCTTCATCAGCACTGCAGCAGCGGCAGGGGCGGCGCCACCACAACTAACCCCACCCACACTTCGTCACATATGGACTTGGAGGGGGGAGGGGGGGGGGGAGCGTGATGAGCTCAGCCGGATGGGTGACCATTGATTCCGATATGGTCATTACGCGGGTCGTGGTTCAGGCCGAACAAACAACTCAGCTACCAATTCGACGAAGTCGTGTTTACAACATGTGAGACTTGGTGTATGTGTACGTGTGTATTTGTATGTGAGTGAAGTTAGGGGGGGGGGGGGGGGTTAGCCTCTTAGGCAGGCAGGACAGGATTTGTGGCGGACGCGGTCTGTCGCTCAGCGCGCTATAGGAGACCCCGTGCCCCCGAGCGTACCGCCGAAGAGTATGGAGTTTGGCTGAGCCGGACATTAAAAGCGCATTAAAAGAACATTAAAGCACAGATGAGGGCTAAGGTCTGAAGGAGAGAGGCCCAGGGCCGGCGGGTCTGACCCCCCCCCCCCCCCCCCTCCCCCACCGGCCAGGTCTCCACGGGGGACTTAGGTCCTACGTCCCCTCTGCTGTGTCCCCGAGTTCTAATTGAGGGCTTACTGCCGACCGTTTTGGATTCCGTACTACTTTCTGTTCATTTCTTTATCCAGGCATGATCGGCTCGTTGCCGCCGCGGGCCGTATCGACTGCTATTTAAGAACCGTGCGGACTGGTCGTGTGGACATTACTCAAAACCGGCCCGCGACAAGCCGCTGTTGGGTGCAACACCGGAAAGTTAGTTGCTCCAAACGAAAAGGTTCAGAGCAGAAAAATCAGAAAAGAAGTAATTTTGCTCCCGCAACATACTTATTTTGTTGGAGCAACGAACAAATTGTTCCCACCAAACAATATTTAAGTTTTCAGAACTATATTTATTGCTTGTCTGGAAATCAACTTAAAAATAATTGTGTCCTGGGGCCAACTAGCAGCCGTAAAGCACCGGTTCCCGTAAGATCACCGAAGCTGAAGGGAGGGGTCCTGGCGGCAGCCGGGACGGCATAGGTTTTGTCCCCAACGGTCAAGCATGCCATGCGGCTTCTCTCTGTATTTTGTTAAGAGTCATTTCGGTGTCTAGTGACTGGAATTATTGGGAAGGGACTGGAAGTGACTGCACATGGGAATGTTCCGTTAGGTACAGTGACTTTACCACGTGATGTACTGATGTAGCCCTCGGGCTAGGCGGTGTCCACGACAAGCCACCAGCCCCACCTCCACGATCACCTAGGCGTTGGAGGCTCAACTCGTTACTCGTTCGCCTCGTCCCTTTCCCACAGGTTATTCGGGTGACGTCACCGGCCCATCAGATGGTGGTGGCGGCGGTGGCGGCGGCGGTGGCGCCATGCAACATGCAGGGCACGTCTGTACGGGACGGCGGGCGGGGCAGCTGGGGGCAGCCGGCGGGGGCAGCTGGGGGCAGCCGGCGGGGGCAGCTGGGGGCAGCCGGCGGGGGCAGCTGGGGGCAGCCGGCAGACACGCCCAGCCCAGCCCCAGGGGCCCGCAGCCGCCTGCCCGCCTGCCTGCCTGCCCGCCTGTCCGCCTGCCTGCCAGGGGGTGCGTTATTTAATGGCCCCGTTTACGAACCGGCGCACGCACCACTCGGACACGCAGGGGAATGCAGTGGCCGTGCCGCCGATGCGGGGCCGGGCTGGGCCGGGCGTTCGGGATGGGCACGCCCAGCTCGTTGGGCAAGGGAGGCCACTTGTTCGGCACGGCGCGTGTGAAAACGATTTGCTCGACCCCGGTGCAACCCCGGTGCTGCAGCCCGCACAGTGACCGTCACCGCTGCCGCCGTGTATGAGAAATCCCCACTACATTCGTCCACGCTTGTCCGGGTCCGTCCGGGACGGCTGGCAACTAGCCCCCCCCCCCCCCCCCCCCCCCCTCCTTCCCCGGCCGGTCAGCGCTGCGCTTTCAAATGACATAATGTGCCCCGCCACCACCGCGTTCCCCCGAGGAGGGTGCGGGGGGGGGGGTGATTTGCATACTGTTTATCGAGTAGCAGTAACCCACTGCGGGGCCGGGCCGGGCCGGGGGCGGCAGGTGCACGGCCGCGGCACTTACAGAACCAGGCCACAGCAGCCCAGGCCCGGCAGAGCGGCAGAGCGGCAAAGCCGAGGCCGAGGGCAGAACCCAGGCAGAGCCCAGCATACTTTGGACAGGGGCTTTTATAAAGTGCCCGAAGAATAGCAAATGTAAAGCACTTTGCTCATACTCTTTCTCGCGCTGCTCCCTAAATAAAATAGCAACCTTTCGAACACTAACTGCGAGACGACGAGACCGCGCGAGACTGCGCGAGGGGTTGTAGTAGCAGTAGTAGCTGTCGGAGTGGAGTGCCCTGAAGGGATGACATGGTATCTTATGCGGAGACGCTGGCCCGCTTGCCCAGGCACTTGCCCCACCGGATCAATCTAAGCTTCATGGTAGCGCAGACCGTTGCGCTACCCCCCCCCCCCCCGCCCTCCCCCGATCCCGGCCCGGACGGTCGGATAAAACAACGTCCTCGGTGAGGGCGAGAAGAAGAACTACAATCTCGTGATGCGGAGGAACGCCATGCGGAGTTCGCTGACAACAAAAGGTGGTGCGCTGGCGGTGCGCAAGGCAGCCGAGGCGAGGCGCGACCGAGAGATATCAGGTCCGGGGGGCGTCCGAGTAGGCAGCGCGGCTGCGGCAGCGGCTGCGGCGCCAGGCCCCGCACGGCGTCCGCGCCCACCCGCCGCCCCGCACTTGAGCCGCGGCCGCCAACTCGAACGCAGCCGTGGCCAAATGGACCGCAGTGGCAGAACTCGGCGGCCGCGAGAGCAGAAACACAGCGCGGAGCGGAGGCACGGACCCCCCCCCCCCCTCCTACTGCGGCCTCTATTTGCCGTTTCTTTTTTTTATTGTCTTAGACGAGCGATTTATACTAGGCTGCTCAAAGGCCAATTGCGGGCGAATTTTTGTCACGTGTTTCGTAGTGGTAGTTTTAGTCCTTTAGAGGGTTCAAAATTCGCGTCGCTCGCTCGCTTGCTTGATTGTAATTAATCAATAAATATTCAAGAACTTATTATGCTTCAATAACAATATTTCAGTTATTAGTTTCAATCATCGCGTATAAGGAACGTCACAGCTAATATCAATATGCACCCATAAGGCGGTGAGCAGCGGGCACACAGTCCCTAGGGCTGGTGTGCCCCCAATGAGGCGGTCGGCAGGGGGGCACACGGCTCCTGGGGCTGGTGTGCCCCTAGTGAGGCGGTCGGCAGGGGGCACACGGTCCCAAGGCGAGGGGTACATCACATGGCAATGTCACTGTACACCCAACGGAATAGTGTAATGTGCAATCACGTCCAGTCCCTTCCCAATCATTCCAATCACCAGACACCGAAATGATATTCCGAAAAAAAATCAGAGCGAGAAAAAAAGCCTGATGGCATGTTTGACCGCTGTTGACAAAACCTATGTCGTCCCGGCTTCCGCCAGGACCCCTGCCTTCAACTTCGGTGATCTTACGGGAACCGGTGCTTTACGGCTGCTAGTTGGCCCCGGGACACAGCACTAGAACCCGCTACCCGGCTTGCGCCGGACGGATCTCCCGGCAACCCCTAGCCCGCGCCAATGCGCGAGGCCCCCTCCGCTAACCACGGCCTCCGGGACTCCATCATACTGTAGTGCCCTTCAACCGCAGTCTGGTTTGGCCCCACTCATCGTGGGAGTCCGCCCCTGCGAAGATTTGGAGGACATAGGTTCCCTTCGTACACGGCCGAAGCCGCTGTACTCTACTCGCTACGTACCGAGTAGCGGCATGTCCGCACCTGCCAGATTCAGAGAGAGGAAAACAGAAGCTTCGAACCCTAGAAGCTCTGCACATCCCCCGAGTCTCCCCCCTGGATTTCTCCAGAGGCACAGAACGCCCCCCCGGGCGGGACCCTCGAATCTAGGGAATTGAACCCTAGACCCTCGGGACCGGGGGTTTGTGCCGGCGGCGCCTTAGCCCGCACGGTCGCTTGGACAGCCATACCTACGACACGTTCGGAAGTATATTTTAGGCACTGTCCGCCAAGCTGTGTCACAAGAAAAAGTTAGGCGGCCGGCAAGAGTTGAACCACGGACCTGTCGGTTTCCGACCGGTCCACTAACCCATGCGACTACCGAGCCGCGATGTTGGCAATTGCGCTCCCGGCACACTAGCTTTACAGAGTAGAGCTGAACATCGAGAAAAAAAAAATTTGGAGGCGGAGGCAAGAGTTGATCCCGGGACACCGACCGTTTGAGACCAGCGCCTCAACCGGTGCGGCTAACATGCCACGATACCAATCGCCCGTAGCTTCACTGTAGCATCTGTCCTGAGGGGCACACTAGTCCTGAAAATTTGTACAGTGATTGAAATGCCATATGACTGGATGTGACTGGAAAGAGACTTGACGGACTTAACGAAAAGAGAATGGAAAGCGAGGTTCTCTTCATGTTTCTGCTTTGAGGACAGATGCTACAGTGAAGCTACGGGCGATAGGTATCGTGGCATGTTAGCCGCACCGGTTGAGGCGCTGGTCTCAAACGGTCGGTGTCCCGGGATCAACTCTTGCCTCCGCCTCCAAATTTTTTTTTTTCTCGATGTTCAGCTCTACTCTGTAAAGCTAGTGTGCCGGGAGCGCAATTGCCAACATCGCGGCTCGGTAGTCGCATGGGTTAGTGGACCGGTCGGAAACCGACAGGTCCGTGGTTCAACTCTTGCCGGCCGCCTAACTTTTTCTTGTGACACAGCTTGGCGGACAGTGCCTAAAATATACTTCCGAACGTGTCGTAGGTATGGCTGTCCAAGCGACCGTGCGGGCTAAGGCGCCGCCGGCACAAACCCCCGGTCCCGAGGGTCTAGGGTTCAATTCCCTAGATTCGAGGGTCCCGCCCGGGGGGCGTTCTGTGCCTCTGGAGAAATCCAGGGGGGAGACTCGGGGGATGTGCAGAGCTTCTAGGGTTCGAAGCTTCTGTTTTCCTCTCTCTGAATCTGGCAGGTGCGGACATGCCGCTACTCGGTACGTAGCGAGTAGAGTACAGCGGCTTCGGCCGTGTACGAAGGGAACCTATGTCCTCCAAATCTTCGCAGGGGCGGACTCCCACGATGAGTGGGGCCAAACCAGACTGCGGTTGAAGGGCACTACAGTATGATGGAGTCCCGGAGGCCGTGGTTAGCGGAGGGGGCCTCGCGCATTGGCGCGGGCTAGGGGTTGCCGGGAGATCCGTCCGGCGCAAGCCGGGTAGCGGGTTCTAGTGCTGTGTCCCGGGGCCAACTAGCAGCCGTAAAGCACCGGTTCCCGTAAGATCACCGAAGTTGAAGGCAGGGGTCCTGGCGGAAGCCGGGACGACATAGGTTTTGTCAACAGCGGTCAAACATGCCATCAGGCTTTTTTTCTCGCTCTGATTTTTTTTCGGAATATCGTTTCGGTGTCTGGTGATTGGAATGATTGGGAAGGGACTGGACGTGATTGCACATTACACTATTCCGTTGGGTGTACAGTGACATTGCCATGTGATGTACCCCTCGCCTTGGGACCGTGTGCCCCCTGCCGACCGCCTCACTAGGGGCACACCAGCCCCAGGAACCGTGTGCCCCCTGCTCACCGCCTTATGGGTGCATACCAGCTGTGACGTTCCTTATACGCGATGATTGAAACTAATAACTGAAATATTGTTATTGTAGCATAATAAGTTCTTGAATATTTATTGATTAATTACAATCAAGCGAGCGAGCGACGCGAATTTTGAGCCCTCTAAAGGACTAAAACTACCACTACAAAACACATGACGCCTAGTGAGGGCACAGCAGCCTTTAGGGACTGTGTGGGATGCGGTGAGGCGGTCAGCCAGAGGGCACACAGTCCCTGTGGCTCGGACGATATACGTCCCGGTGCCTGCCGGGCTCGGCCCAGCCAACTCAGTTGTAATACCAGTTAGAAATGTTCCAACGAACGTTCGGGAACGTTTTGGAAACTTTCGGGAACGTTCGGACCGCCTTCTTGGGGGTACACCAGCCCTGGGGACCGTGCCCCCCCCCCCCCCCACCCATGAAGGACTGACCATCCAGTCTGATCCTACTGCTGACCACGCAGGTTGACCGCTAGCTGGGCGTCAGCCGGTGACGAACGGACAAAAAAAAATTCGGTCGCTGATAGCGCTCCGCCTCGCGGTTCGCTAATGCCCGCCCGCTCGCTCCGCGAAAAACTGTCTTTTGTGGCAAAAGGCACCGGGTGAATAGGGATTCCTCTCCCTCCCGCACTGTTGAGCGCAGCAGGGCTCACAGGAAACTATACTTGTGTCGGAGGAACAATGAAGAGACAAGGGACCATTTCTGTTGTAAGAAGAAATCTCGCTGTGACTAAAACAAGACAGGCATGGAAACGTTGGTGTGTTCTGTAGCACGGTACGCAGCCCATCATTTTGTACTCAGCCCCCTGACTACACTCTAAATATCAGGAATTTCTGTTTTGTTGCGCATTGGTTTGCTTTGCAGATCCGTTATGTCCACAGTGCCGGTCCGGACTTCACCGCCCCCGGTTCTCCATGGCCCTCCGGGTCCCTCGGCTCTGTGAACGTTCACACTTCCATTTTTGAAGCTTCTGACAGCACCAAAGCGGCACCAAATGTCCCACGGGCGTCCCTCGGGCTAAATTATTCCCGTGAGGTGGCTGCCTACCCACCGCTACGGCTGGGGAGGGAGCGGGGAGGGGTGAGGAGAGAGGGGAGAGGTGCGTCATTAGACACCGCTGGGAGGAGAGGGAGGGGGGGGGGGAAGCTACGAGGGCAGCAAGGGTACAGCGCCACCATCCGAAGGGAAGGAAGGAAAGACGAGTCCATTTTTCCTTGGCACTGTGTATATCCCGTGTATTCGCCCTTTTGTATGCTACCACCGGCAGGCCGGGCCGGGGCCGGGCCCGGGCCAGACCTCCACCGGAGCCGGACGGACAGGGGTGTGGGGGCGGTGGTGGCGGTGGCTGTGGGCGCTCCGAACGAGACAAAGGCCCCGGCCGCAGCAACAAAACATGAAATTAGCATGATGCTGCGGCGGCAGCAGCGGCAGCAGCGGTCGGCCCCTCCACAGCCCTGGCGCCCGCTGGACGCTGGCGCCCCTCCACTGCGCCCGTCGAACCAAGAAGAGACCTTTCACCTTTCACCCCTTTTGTGGCCCCTGGGGCCTGCCTGCTGCGTTTGAATGGAGTCTGCGAGGTAGCTTCAACCGGAAGCCGCAGCGCCAGCAGCGCCCAGCGCACGCAGCTCGGCTCGGGGTAGAGGGAGAGAGAGAGGACGCTCTCCTCTCCTGCACATCCTCAGCGGTAACTTTTATCCACTGCTGACGACACGGGGCGAGGCGGGGAGCCGAAGCCGAAGCAATGGCGTTCCATGCCGCTAGATCACGGCAGCGCCTAAGCCGGGGAGAGACGGAGAGGGAGAGAGAGAGAGAGAGAGAGAGAGAGAGAGAGAGAGAGAGAGAGAGAGAGAGAGAGAGAGAGAGAGAGAGAGAGAGAGAGAGAGAGAGAGAGAGAGAGAGAGAGAGAGAGAGAGAGAGAGAGAGAGAGAGAGAGAGAGAGAGAGAGAGAGAGAGAGAGAGAGAGAGAGAGAGGGGGGATGTGGTCGTGGGTGTAGAGGTGCGGTGAGCAAAGAGGATAGAAGATGGGGGTAGGTGGCGCTTTTCCTGCCACGAGCAGACTGCCGCGGCGGGCGCTGCCGGCCCGTCCCGAAGACAGTCTCAGTCTCCCCTCTCCGTCCGTCCCGCGGCGGGGCCGGGAGCGGACGCTAGTGCGACCAGGACAGAGGGGGCCCCGCGGACGCGACCCTCCCCTCAGCCCTGCCAGCCCTGCCCTCTCGGGGCGGCGGACTGGATTATGCAGAGTGTGTGATCCCCGGCATTACCCCCTCCCAGGCCCGGCCGGCCCCGCGCTGCACGGGGGCAGTGGGCCACCTCGGCATTGTCCCGCTATTTACCCTTCTTCTTCTTCTTCTTCTTCTTCTTCTTCTTCTCCTCCTCCGGGAGTGGAGGGGGTCAAAGGCCGTGAGCTGCGGGTGTCCCTGCGCGATAGTGTGGCTCTGTCAGTCCGTCCGCCCGCAGGTCCGGGGCTGTGACCGGGGCTGTGACGGGGCTGTGACGGGGGCTGTGACGGGGCTGTGACGGGGCTGTGACGGGGCTGTGACGGGGCTGTGACGGGGCTGTGACGGAACTGTGACGGGGCTGTGACCAGGGCTGTGACGGGGCTGTGACGGGGGCTGTGACCGGGGCTGTGACCGGGGCTGTGACCGGGGCTGTAACCGGGGCTGTGACCGGGGCTGTGACCGGGGCTGTGACCGGGGCTGTGACCGGGGCTGTGACCGCTGACCCTGCCAGCCAGATAACTCGCGGCCGTGTTGAGGCCCGAGGGGTGGGTCTGTTTAGCAAGGTAACTCAGCGGGCTTAAGCTCCTTAATGCGAGGAAAAATTGTGGTATCTCTTTGCGCGCTCGTGACAGTGTGCCACCGGACACCACAGCGGCGCGTGGACACGGGCATAACACACATGCACGCATTTATTCACTGTCCAGCCTGCTTTTCGCCCCTGCAGCCTTCGTTTTTTGGGGTGTTTTTTTCCCGCGGTATTATTTCCATGAGCGTTCGCTGTCCACTCAATCCTTCTTATTCTACCGCCTCCCCTTTCTCCCCATTTCTCTCTGCCTCGCACTCTCTCCCCCCATATTCCGCCACCAAAATCCTGCGCCGCGCGCTTCCCTGGATTATGCCGATGTATGCGAGTAGGGGGGGGGGGGATCTTCCTGTTCATATATTTTTCGCACACTCCGATAGGTCCTGAGTACCTGTCCGGAGACATAGAGTGCCGTGTCTCGGCCATGCATGTTTTCCTTCGAGTCGTCGGCTAACGACTGCGAGCCGCTCGGTTAATATTCCGCCGGCGGAGCTACTCGGCGACACCCCCCCCCCCCCACCCCCCTCCCCTGCATTACTGCACCGTGTGCTTCACACCCGCCCCGCCGTGCGCCGGGTAATTTACTGCCGGCCCGGCATGCCTGCCCCCCCCCTGCCCCCCTCCCCCCCTCTTCCTCCTCTAATGCTATTACTGCGAATTTACATGCCGGGATTCGATCCCCAGCGCCCGCTCTAGCGCTGGCCTCTGCTGCTGGCGTTGCATTCCGGGAGCCATTTTCGATCCCGTACGCCGTGGGCCGTGGGCCGCGCGGGTTGCCTGTTTCGGCCGGCGCCCGCCCCCGCCCCCGGGGGCTGCCGGCTGCCGGGTCGCCTCGCACCACTATCAATCTCTCCCTCCAGCCGGGGGCGGAGAAGGGGGGAAGGGGTAAAATCAACGGGAACACCTCGAAAATTATAAATCAGCCGTTTCCCCGCAATCACCACCACCGGGGGCCGGCCCGGTGGGGGGGGGGGGGGGTACACGGGGCGCCGCCAGAGGGGACGAGTCCCGCACGCCTCATAAACCAGTTCCATGGCGATTTCGGTGGCGAACACGTCCACAGACGGTCTCTGAAGTAGGAGACCAGAAGAGTATGAGAAATCGTAAAACGCCCAGATCCGTGCCAAAGCGCGCGCCATCCAGCAGGTTTCTCATCTCATCTGTCCGTCTACAGCGAGAGGTTCTGCTGTTCTCGGACTCGACGCCGTTGGAGTGCCGTATTAGGCACGAGTGTCTCGCCGCTGCGGGGCGCGGTCCTGCTGCCGCCATAAGGGGGCAAGGAGGGGACGCCCCGGGGGTGGGGGCGGAGGTGGGGGCGAGGTGGGGGCGGAGGTGGGGGCGGGGGTAAGGGCAGGGGATGGCCCGGCAGCCCGGTCCCAGCGGCCGACCATAAATTCATCTCGTGAGGATACACTTACTTGGGCCTATTCTGCGGGTGCGCGCGCTGGCTCTATGCCTCCCACTGGATTCGCCGTCATACGTCGCGTCACTTCCTTCCTTTCCTCCTTCCCTCCTTCCCTCCCTCCTTCCTTCCTTCCTTCCTTTCCTTCCTTCCTTCCTTCCTTCCTTCCTTCCTTCCTTCCTTCCTTCCTTCCGTCCTTCCTTCCTTCCTCCTTTCCCACCTCCCTCCCTTCCCGTCTTTCTCCCGTTCTCCCTGAGCCCCGCTCCCGCCCCCACCTCTCACGCGTTCCCCCAGACTTTTCGTTCGGCAGAGTCCCATTTACCGGTCCGAAATCATTGCTATTCCCCCGATCCCGTCTCCCCCTCCATTGTAGTTTTGTGTGGGCCTCCGGGCCGGGCCCAGCGCAGGCCTGGCACGGCCAGCCAATAAAACACCGAGATAAAACCCTCCAAGCCTTTCCGTCTTTGGTGCAGCTGGTCGGTGACGTCAGGAGGCCGAAGGGAAGGATTGAAGGCCGGAGGGGTGCAGGGCCAGACGAAGGGGGAAGGGGGGGGGAGGCACACGGCTACGCCGCTGCCGGCCCGAGTCAAGCACACGGAGCGGCCGGTCTGGTGCAGAGCCGGCTGCCGACCTGACCCCCGTGGGGGCCCCGCCCCGCCCCGCCCCGCCCCGCCCCGCCCCGCCCCGCCCCGCCCCGCCCCGCCCCGCCCCGCCCCGCCCCGCCCCGCCCCGCCCCACCCCCGGTACTTGTCAGGATTCACCCGAAGGCCTCCTACGACTTCCGGACTGGCAGAGGCTTTGCGAACGCCATCAACAATAGCAACAACAGGTACAGGTCAGACGCACCACACGCATTCACGCTAAAGTAGTATGACCAAATATGTATAATAGTGCACGGTACAGCTTTGGGTCCCCAACTAAAACTGATGTACGGCAGAGGCCCCCCCCCCCCCCCCCCCACACACACACAGGAACCCGCACGGAAGCGCCGACCCGCGTTATTGAGGATTAAAAAGGGTTTCCGCCGCTATTACGCGTTGTCCGGTCCTCCGGACCGGGGAAAGGGGGGGGGGGAGGGCTGAGGAGGGGGTACCCGCATAGCCCCCGCAGAGCCCCCGCCCCGCCCCGCCCCCTGCCTTCTACCACAAGGCTGATTGCAAACTGATGTCCCTAAAAGGGAAAGGAGAGGAGGAGGAGGGTGGGGAGAGGGGCTTGCAAATCAGGACACACACTCACACACACAGTTGGCATGTAAGGCCACATGTGGCCACTGGCATGGGAGAGAGTGGCTGCGCCACATTCCGAGGCGCGAGCGGTCTGATGTGGTCGTGTGTGTGTGTGTGTGTGTGTGTGTGTGTGTGTGTGTGTGAGGTAGCTTAGTGGCACTCATGCAAGCCGCCTGGTTCCGTGTTTGTGTCTTACCCTGGTGATGACATTTTTCGCAGGCGAGTGACCCGTGCCGCCTTTTTACGACAAGGGTCAAGCCAGGGACAAAGAAAAGTGTGTATGGGAGGGGGAGGGAGGGGTTGGGCGTGGGGGACGTCGAAACTCGCACCAAATACAGTTTTTTATTAACTTTGTCGAAGCGAGTGGCCCGAGTGGCCCGGCCGGACGCCCGCTGCCGCCGCCGCCGCCGCCACACGATGTGATTTAGGGACTGATATTACGGATGTAAATCAGGTTTCTTTCCGTGGCGCGGCGCGGCGGTCCTTTGCTCTCTGGGACCCCGCCGGTCCACCACCGGAAGTGGATTCCGCGTCGCTGTGCCCGGGGGGCGGGCTGGGGGCGGCCTGGGGGCGGCAGGGTACACTGTGTCGCAGACCCCAACCCCGCCGTCCGGCTCATCAGGATTGCCTCTCCGCGCCACGCCACCGGACCTCACCGAGGTTAGGATGTGCCCAGATCGTACACGGCCGAAGCCGCTGTACTCCACCCGGCAAGCCGAGTAGCTGTTGTCGTCACCCCAGATTCCGAGGCCTTATGCTTGAAACATCTGGTCAGACCCCTCATCCCGTTCGTTCGCTGCTCTCTTGGTCAGTGCCGGAATTGGCGCTCTCTGGCGCTCGCTGTCTGGTCAGCCCTTTGGTCCCGGTGTTGAGGGTTGGCGTTGAGCACCGCCTTAGTTTGCTGCTCTGGGTGGTTTTCACCGACCCCCGCGTATAACCATGCAGCTTCTGAGCCAGGGTGGTAAGTACCGTGATAATAATTATTCAGAAGTTTTTCCAAAAAAATGGCAATGTGTTTCTTTCGCCTGCCGTTGGTCTGGACCAATAGTGCAACATCGCTTTGGTACGAAAATGAAGTCTGGTGGCCTTGATCTCATCACCAGCGGCGAGAGCGCTCTGTCCAAGTCCATAGCCGCGCGGGCGGGGCTGCCAGGGGAGTGGCCGTATGCGCTACGTGCATGCATACACTGGTCTCCGCCCCGCGAGACCTGCACGGCGGGGGCGCATTTGTGTGCGCCTGCCCCTCCCCCCATCCCCTCTGCCCACCCTATCGGAGATCCCCCCCCCCCCCCGGACATCCCTTTCCCCTGCGCCGGTACACATTGCTCAGTCGAACCCCAGAGGTACATCGCGGGAACTAATATCAAATGGTCCAGAACGGCGGGGCGGCCGAGGTCTGTGGTGGTCAGGGTGCTGTAGCATGCCGTGGGTCTGCTGCAGAGGGGGGGGGGGGTGCACGGCGGGGTGATAGCGCTGACAGTGCGCCGCGTTGGTGGTCGCAGCCTAGGGGCGCGCGGCGGGTAGGCGGGGGCGGCGGGGGGCACACCGGGGTACACGCTGCGCTGCGCCGACAGCCGCACCCCAACAACACCCCCGCACCCCACCCGGTACGGCCCGGCACGGCAGGCAGCCGGCGCAGGGCGCAGCGCCCCGTAAGCCCGCCTGCCTGCCTGCCTGCCTGCCTGCCTGCCTGCCCGCCAGGGTGGGAGCGGGACGAGGCCGCGGGGCGAGGCCAGTGAGCCGCCGTCCGCCGGAGAGAGACGATCTCATACGCCGCGAGGCCACAAGCGCCACCACCCCACCGGCGGCCCGGGACCCGGCGTCCGAGTCGGCGCGCGAGAGTGAGGACGCCGCAGACGCACCGCGGCAACAAGTTGACGGCCGCCCCGGCCTGCCCGCCGACCCCGGCCCCGGCGGTCCCTGCACCCCGCCCCGGCCTGCCACACGCAACGCGATCCAGCGATGACACCGACGCTGCGTCCTCCTTGACGTCGAGGAGATGTACGTCGGCGTGCCCGCGGACGAGGACGCCAATAGCGGGCAGGGAGAGGACCGCAGGGGACGCGGCGCGGCGAGGCGCAGGGAGGATATCGGAGCCAATTTCCTGCGCCGCCACAAGCTCACCGTCTCGGCTCACACTTTCCCGCCCGCCGTGGGACCCGAGCCAAGATCCTGAAGGAAATTAAAAGTAGAGGCGTGACACTTGGCTGCCGTCGCGTTCTTTGAGCCTCGCGTGCTCGCGTGCGTGCGTGTCGCGTGTCATATGCCCGCGTGCCGAGGTCGCTGGGCGCCCGGAGAGCAGAGCAGGGCCCAGGGCCCCTCCAGAGCCGGCATAGCGGAGCAGAACTCTCGGTCCAGTCCGGATGTAACAGCTGGAGCGACAACAGTAAACAACAACAACAACAACAGTAACGCTTTCCTTGGGCACAATCCGCCAGCACCGCCTGCTGAGTGAAACAAAGACAGCCCAGCCCCTCTGCCTCCGCCCACAGCCACAGCCGCTGCTGCCACGGCTGCCACGGCCAGCTTTTTCCTCCCGTGGTGCGGGGCGGGGCGGGGCCGGACTGGGGCACCCGGTCCGAGGCCGGGTCTGCACGGTCCACGGTCCTGTCCGCACTGCAGTGGAAGTCAACAGACGCCTGAGTCAACAAGCTGGCGGTGTGGACAGCAAGGGGCGCGGCCAAGCCGGGCTCAGGGGTGCCCAGGGCCCAGGGGACTGCGGCAGTGGCCTGGATGATGTAGAGCGGTGACATGGGCCAAGCGTTGCCCCTGCTGCTGCTGCTGCTGCTGCTGCTATGCGGGGTGGCGGTCGGCGTAGGCCGGGGCTCGAGCACCCCGTCGACGCTCCTTAGCACCGTCGAGGTCCTCACCACCACAGCCAGGGTGACACCCCCGGCCAGCCATGCCTGCCCCAACACCTGCTTGTGCGGCAGCGAGCCCCTACCGCTGCCCCCGGAGCTGTCCGAGTCCGCGGACCTGTCGGCGCTGTCCGGCCCGCGGCCCTTCTTGGCGTGCTTCGGGCTGCCGCAGCTGTCCGCCGATGAGCCCGACATCGAGGTGCTGCGGGTGTCCAACACGAGCGGACCCGTGCGCCGCCTGGACCTGTGGCCCCTGCACCGGCTGCCGGGGCTCCGGGTGCTGCACATGCAGGGCACCGGCGTGGCAGAGCTGGCGGGGTCGGGGAAGGCCAACCCGCTGCTGCGAGTCGTGGACCTGTCCGCCAACAGCCTGCACACACTGGCCGCCTTCGCCTTCCGCGACCTGTCCGAGCTGCGCGTCCTAAACCTCTCCCTCAACGGGCTGCACTCCATCGCGCCGTCCGCCCTGGCGCTTCCACGTCTGCGCGTGCTGGACCTGCGCCGCAACCGCCTGGCCGTGCTCAAGCCTCACTTCTTCGCGGACGCGCCCGCCCTGCTCGAGCTGTACCTGTCGGACAACGCGCTGTCCCGGGTGCCGGCCCTGGTGCTACCTACCCTCCACGTCCTCGATCTGTCCGGCAACCACATCATCCGCGTCGAGGAGGCCGCCTTCGACGCCGTCAACGTGACACGTGTCCTGGACCTGTCCCGGAACGCTCTCCGCCGGGTGCCCAACGCGGCGCTGCGGCGGCTGGGGGCGGTGCGCGACCTGGTGCTGAGCGACAACCCGCTGGGGGACCCGCTGGGCGCGCTGCCCACCGGCGCGGTGTCGGGGCTGGCCGTGCGCACGCTGCACCTGCAGCGCCTGCGCGCGCTCAGCACGGTGCACCGCGGCGCGCTACAGGGGCTGCCCGAGCTGCGGGAGCTGCACCTGTCCGCCAACCCCGACCTCACCTACGTGCACCCGCAGGGGCTGGCCGGCGTGCCCCGCCTGCACACGCTTGACCTGTCCAACACCCCGTTGCTGGCCCTCGAGAGGGAGCTGCTGGACGCGGCGCCCTCGCTGCGGACGCTGCGGCTGGACAACGGTGAGTGGGGTGGGGTGGGGTGGTGCCCCGGCCCTCCGGGGGGTAGGCAGACCCGCTCGACTTAAGCGTACGACGGGATGGCCTACCCACTGATTCACAGGCGGCAAGGTCCAAAGGCAAAGTACAAGACTCAGGCCTCTGGGCGATAATTTGTGCAAGATTTACGAAAGAAAAAAAATGCGGGTAAAAGAGATTGGTAGAAGGGCCTTCTCCGTTGATTAAAATAGATTTCTGAATGCGTGTCTGAAAGGCCTGGGTGGTTCTAGGCACGTGGACTGCATGCGAAATGGGAACGCCCCCAAAATAGATCGAGAAGAAATGTTTGAGTACGGCCTCCCCTTTAAGAAAGGCAAAGTGAGCGTTCCCCACCCTTACTGTGGACACAAGACTATTGACAGAGAGAAAATTTTCAATTTCTACCTACGGAGAGAAAGGGAACGGAAATGGTGGCGAAGGGGTGTTCGTCAGAACCACTAACACTAGGCCTATAAGAGGAGACAACTTTTTAAAAAGAGTTCGAATTCCTGTGCCTTGAGGCGCCTGCGAACCAGCGGGTAGGCTAGCCCGCTGGACATCACTGCGTAGCGGGCCTGCCTACCCTGCAGGCTGCAGGCGGCGTCCTCTGTTGGCCGTCGTAGAAGAGTATTGGAACTCTGGCAAACAATACAGGAATGTTCGAATTTTTTTTTTTAAATTGTTGGCGTGAGGGGGCTGTTGATATAGAACGGAACTGTTTGTGTTGCAGGCACGCTGCACTGCCACTGCAGCCTGGGCTGGCTGCGGAACCTGACCGGGGGCCCCGTGTCCTGCCACGGTCCGCCGGCCGCCGCGCAGCCCCCCTGCGCGCCCTACATCATCCCGCTCTTCCCGGAGACCTTCTCGGAGACGCTGGGCAACAACGCGTCCTTCCACTGCCGCGCGCTGTTCGACGGGGAGGGCGGCACGGCGGCGGCCACGAAGGCGTCCTCCAGGACCCCCGCCGTGACGTGGCGCACGCAGGCGGGCGTTGAGCTGTCCGAGGGCCAGTGCGCGGACGGTGCGGGCCGCGTGTGCGTGCGCGACCACGTGCTCACCCTGCTGTACCTGCACGCCGGGGACGCGGGCACGTACACGTGCGAGGCCCGCGCCGAGGCAGGGCGGGACGCGCGCGCAGTCCGCCTGAGCGTGCGTGACGTGCACGTCCGCCTGCTGCCGCTCACCGTCACCTCCACCTTCGTGACGCTGGCCTGGAACATGAGCAGCGCCGTCACCAACAGCTACACGCTGCGAGTCGAGGAGGTGGACGCCGTGGCCACCAACGGCAGCTCCGCCAACGGCAGCACGTCCCCGTCGGCGGCCGCCGCGCGCTCCGTCACCTTCACCGTGGGCCTCAAGATGCACTCGTACACGGTGCACGGCCTCAAGCCGCGCTGCCGCTACGCATTCACGTTGGCCATCCAGCGCGAGGCGTACTCGCTCGTCATCGGCTCCACGGAGGTGACGACCCGGGAGGGGGCCTTCTTGGTGTCGCTCGGCATCGAGCGCAACTACCTGAGCATCATCGTGGTGTCGGTGGTGGGCGGCGCGTCCACGGCCGCCTGCCTGGGCGTGTGCGGCCTGCGGTGCTGGCGGCAGCGTCTGCGGCTCAAGGAGGCCGCGCACCTGGCCGCCCTCCGGAAGTCCGACTCGGCCTTCTCCGGGCGCGAGATGCTGCCCGGCTGTCACCCCCACACCCCCACCCCCACCCCCGGCACGCCCCCCACCCCCGGCACGCCGCTGCAGCAGACGCTCTTCCGCGGCATCACGTACATCAGCCTGTCGGACGACCGCAGCGCGCCCAGCGAGTGCGGCCGCTCCATTGACCAGGATCTCATCAGCTTCACGTGATGTGGCTTGTGCTGTGCTGTGCTGTGATGGTGTGAACGTGCCGCGCGCAGCGTGCGCACAAGAAACACGGGACAAAACAATATGTATGCCCGGAAAAGAAAACGAGTAGGTGGACGGAGGTTAACATGGACCATAGAGTCAGCAGTTCATTCAGAATCTTCAGTAGCGCCACCCGGTGCTGCGACCACCGGCCCCGCTGGCCCCGCTGGCCCCGCTGGCCCCGCTGGCCCCGCTGGCCCCGTTGGCCCCGCTGGCCCCGCTGGCCCCGCTGGCGCCGCTAGCCCCGCTGGCCCCGTTGGCCCCGCTGGCCCCGCTGGCCCCGCTGGCCCCGTTGGCCCCGTTGGCCCTGCTGGCCCCGCTGACCCCGCTGACCCCGCCAGGCGCGGATCCAGGAGCGGCCCAAGGGAGGGGCAAAGTACCACTTTTTGCCTATTTACAGGCGGAGAGGTTTCGCAGGTTGCCCACCTTTCAGGCGCCCTTCGGGCGCCGATAGGCCCGAAGGGGGGGGCACTTTCCCCGTGGCCCCCCCCCTGGATCCGCGCCTGGACCCCGCTGGCCCCGCTGGCCCCGCTGGCCCCGCCGGCCACACTGCTCAAACGCCAAGACTTTTGCTGCCATCGCTCGTTTTAGTTTTCTTTCTCAGCACCGCTCAAACTTTTACTAGCCGAGAATAAACAAACCTTGTCTGTATCGATTGTCTGGAGCCACAATAACACAGCATGTTGGTGCTGCCCTCTACCTTGTCTGGCAAGCCTCTTGGTCTGCTTGCCGTCAGTAGGTTTTCCCTCCCAGAATAATTATCACAACGCTCATCCTAATGAGGGGCTTATCCCACCACCGCGGTTAACTCATCTCGCCTTTGATCAAATACTAGCCAGTCAGTATTTTATTTGTTCTCTTTTTCCCCCAATCCCTTTCATCAGATACGTATTAATGAGTCACCGTGCCCTTCTATACAACGTCCCTCATCGAAGTGCGTAGCCCCTGAATGTTTCATGAACACCCTTGAATGCCTGGGTTCTGCTCGGGCTCTGCTTGGGCTGCGCTTGGGCTGCTTTTAGACTCTGCTTGGGCTCCGCCTGTTTCTTTTGTTCGCTTCAGCTCTCTGGCTGGGGCCTGGGCGATAACACGTATTATTGAAATCAATGCACACCGTATAAACTTGGCTTCCGAGGTCTGAGAACGACAACTCGCAGTACGGCTCACGGCTCATGTCTCGCAGGGTGTTATTCACTGCTGTTGAATCCGCCGAACAGACGCTAGCTGCCTCTTCCGAACTGTAAATCTTGAATCGTTCATCAACTTTGTGCATTGCAGACTCTCCTAGACTTAGACATATCCCTAGTGTTCCATAATGTAAACTATCTTTAGTCAGTCAGTTAAGGGACGACCGGAGCATGTACATACAACTTGTGAATTATCATTTTTATAAGTGAAATAAAACAATTTAAACAGTCTAACCGTAGTCCAGTATCTGCCACGCCCACAAATTCATCACTGTCTCACCCAACACTTTCAAACCGTCCTTGAAAAAAATTCCAGAAATTAGCAGAACGAGCACAAGGAATAAATTTAAAACAAAAAACAAAAACAAAAAAAAAACACATCAACGAAAACAACAAGGACGGAATAAAGACGCAGTCTGGCTTACTTTATACGGGGAGGAGCTCCTGCGGGCGCTAACTGCAGTGAATCTTCGGGCTAATGGCCACTCCGGCCCGCGACACGCTGCCGGGTCCGGCTACACTAAATTAACGCCAGCGGCGCGCTGCCGGCGGAGGGACGGAGGGCCGGAGGGCCGGAGGCCGGAGGGCCGGAGGGCCGGAGCTACCTCCAGGCCTCGGCCCCTCCGGCCCTCCGGCCCTCCGGCTGCCCCGGCCGGCCCCTCTGCGGGCACCGCTGTGGCCGCCCGGCACCAGCCCCTCCGGCACGCAGCCGTAACCCGCCGCACCTCACCTCCATCCATCCCGGACCCACGGACACCCGAGGGACGTTCAATTACGGGGTGGCAAAGCACGGCGCTCGATACATATCGAAGATTGTATTTCGATATCCATGAAAATCACCTCAGCCAATATAAACGCGTTACGATGACGCCGGCGGTTGTCAGCCGTATCTCTGTTACTTCCACTGGAGAAGGTGAAATAAATACACCGCGCAGAATGAAATTCGAAACGGGCGGCCGAGGCCGACACTGCAGTCGTGGCTGCACGGCCTCCCGACAACAAGTGGCGCATTGGCCCCCGCGGCCCCCGCGGCCCCCTCAGCCCCCGCCGCCATGGCCGCCGTATATGTGGCGGGATTAATCCCTCAGAGCGCCATAGCAATCACACGCTTCACCATTCGGCGCGGCCATATTGCAGTCTCTTCCATTCCCTGTGGCCCTCTTCGCCCCCCCCCCCCCTTACTCTCTCCCTTCCTCCCTCATTTTCACCCCCTACTAGCTAGTCCCTACTCCCCCCCTCCCCCCCAGCTCCGAGCCTAATGCCCAGATGAATGCCGCGGGCATGCGGCCACGTCCGCGCGCGAATCACGACACGGCTAATCTGCCCCCCCCCCCCTCCTCCCCCTTCCTCTCCCCGAGAAGGTCAACATTGCCGCATTATCGCGAACTGAACGCGAATCGGAACCACGTGTAGCACGACGCGATGCACACATTCACATTCGCGTCGGACGTGAGTCCCGCACATGTAATCACGCGTGGCGTGTGTGTGTGTGTGTGTGTGTGTGTGTGTGTGTGTGTGCGTGAGTGCGGGAGGGGGGGGGGGCGACGACTGCTGCTCTGCCGTTGGACCGCAGAGCAAAAAGGACATGCTCCCTCGTGCGTGCGAGCCGAGGTTCGAATCCCACTGGTGCCAATTATTAGAATTTGTGAATATCTGAGAACGGTTTTTTTTTCATCTTCTGACTATTTCTTACTGGTATCTTCAATTTCTTAAAAATGTATTACTCCCGTACGCGGTTCAGTCGACTCATCTCAGCGGGCCATGACTTTCCTTTACACACTTTACTTCAAGTTTTTGTTTCTTATTCTTTCTTTCTTCTTACTTTTTTGGGCATTTCTGCGGGATGAGTTGCGGACTCCACAACAGCTAGGGTTAGGAGTAGGGGTCGGTCAGATTGGTTCGGCTGCAGCGTAACGGGCCCCGCAGCGCCCCGCAGCGCCCCGCAGCGCCCCGCAGCGCCCCGCAGCGCCCCGCCCTCACCCGGACCACCCCCATCTCCGCGGCCTGCATTATTAAGGGGGCGTCCAGGTAACGGCGGCCCCGGAAAGTATACTACCCGCGTCTCACGCAGTGCGCGGCTCCAGCGGCTCCAGCGGCTCCAGCGGCTCCAGCGGCCGGGCCGTAACGGGACGGCCAGTTTTCCCACCAAAAAAACGAGTGAAAATTCGTGAGATGCTTCAAGGTTCCTACAAGTTGTTACCGGGCGTCACGTGTTTTCTCAGCCACCCCTCGGCTGCTGCTGCTAGTGCCTGGAGATGACGTGTGGCCGATACCTCCCTCGAGGCCAAGGTTAGCTTTTCACAGGAGCATACACACTCGCACATAACTCTCCCCCTCCACCCGCCCTCCCTGCCGCACACATTCGGCGAATGCGGAATAAATGGTGCCGTCGATGTAGGCGCGTGAGGCATGCCGCTAGAGTGCACCGCCTGAGCGATAACAGCGTGCGGCAGCTGCGGGCGGGCGGCTCGGCCGCGGACAGATTGCTCGCAAGCTGAGAAAAACAAATTGATCAAAATGCACCGGAATTCCCACTGTTTTGGCAGTGTGTCCTCTCCAGCATACGTGCTTGTGGCCTCCGCCGCCTGGCACGGCACGGCACGACACGGCACGGCACGGCACGGCACGGCACGACACGACACGACACGGCCCTCCATCGGCGCAATAAATCTCTGTGCAGGGTCGTGTTTGTGGACAGCGAAGGACTGCGCCTGGATGACGCGATAGCAAGCACTGCAAGCACGCTCCACTCCTCCTTCGCCATCCCTTTCCTCTCCCCGTTTTTTTCTCTCTTCCAGGGCTGTTTTGTTTGAGTTGGGCGCCGGCCGCGCCTTGGACCACACGGCCAGCCCTGCCTAGGCAGCGCAGCTAGCGCAGACTGCAAAACTTTTCCAATGAGCACGCCCATTATGAAACTGCTTATCGACCAAAGACTTTGACAGGCGAAAAAAGTGGTCCGTTGACTCATCGGGAGGCGGGCGTGCCGGGGCAGGCCTCCCGAGGCCTCCTGAGGCCGCACTGAGGGCACGCACCCGCTGCCCTACTCCACCGCGAGTCTCTACGAAAGTGCGCTTGTCGGTATTTGAACCTGGTGCCTGGACACACGCGCCGCCGCTGCAGAGCCCACAGGCCCACAGCCGAGCACATCCGCACTGGGATGCTGCAGCAGCAGCAGCAGCAGCAGCAGCAGCAGCGCCAGCAGCAGCAGCAGCGCCAGCAGCAGCAGCAGCAGCAGCAGCAGCAGCGCCAGCAGCAGCAGCAGCAGCAGCAGCAGCAGCAGCGCCAGCAGCAGCAGCAGCAGCAGCAGCAGCAGCAGCAGTCGACCAAGATTCCTGGCCCCCACGACGGCCATACGGCTGCCCTGCCTGGGCCTGTACCCCGCTGCCGGCCCTGGGGATGGAGAGGCGGCGGCCCGGCCTGGGCCTGGGGCCTGCGCCTCGAGGCGAGGCGAGGCGAGGCAAGCCGAGCCGAGTCGTAAGGTTTCATTTTTTACAGCGGCAGCGCGGGGGCGGGCGGGGGCGGGTGGGGCGGGCGGGGCTGGCGGGGGTCCTCAGCACATACACCGGCTCGACGACGTCCCCCAACGCCCCACACGCGGACGTGCAGTGATTCCGCTGGCACCATGCTGGCCGAGCGGAGAGGGAGAGGGGCTTCGTGAGACCGAGCCGAGCCGAGCCGAGCCGAGCCGAGCCGAGCAGACGGATGCGGTACAAATCGGCAGCATTACCGGCCGCGACAACGAGCCCGAGGCCGTAGCGAGGGCCGGGCCGCGGCTCGGCGGCCATATGTTTCCCAGAGAGAGCATCACTTTTGCTTCGCCTTGCTGCGCCTCGCTTCGCCTCGCTTCGCCTCGCTTCGCATCGCTCCGCCCTGCTTCCCTTTAGTCCGTCTTGCTCCGCCCCGCCCGCCTCCTGACCCCCGCTGCGCGCTGCTCTCCGGTAGGCGCCTTTCAGTCGCAACCGAGTGGCGTGGCGTGGCAGAGCAGAAATGTACTCGACTAGTGCTCCGCACACGCCGCGCCCGCCAAGACATCCTTCTGCACGACCTCGAGATTGTCCTCGAGACGGAGCCATTTTCTCTTCTTCGCCACCTCCACATCCCCTCCCCCTTTCCCGCCACCGCCCGCCTGTTCTGAATGCCGCTGATGTCCACCACCACCGTGCACCGCGAGGAGGGGCAGGTGTCGGGCAGGTGGGGGCTGTCCGATAACCCAGGATCACGCCGACGCCGAAAGTCCGGGCTGGTGCCGGGGGCGGCTGGGGGCGGCCGGGGGCGGCCGCGGCGCAGGACCCTTGGCCTTTCTCTTCTTTCAGCCTCGTCCGTGGCTCCTGCCTCCCCTGGGGCGGCGGCGAGGCCCATAACGAAGCCGACAGCCCCCCTCCGTGCCCCTCCCCGCCCCCGGTCCCCGGCACGTCACCACAGCCCCCCTCTCTGCCCCTCCCCGCCCCCGGTCCCCGGCACGTCACCACAGCCCCCGCCGACCTGGCACTACCAGCACCTTACCGGCGCTGCGGCGGCGCGCTGCCTGGAGAGCAGAGAGCAGAGCTCGGGGCCGACAGTCAATCGGCCACCGAGGGACCCTATCCTACCCCAGCTCCTCCCCGAGCCCCCGGCCCGGCCCGGCCCCGCACCGAGCACCGCACCACCAGTAGGGGGCGCCGCGCACGGCCCACATGGGGCTCAAAGTGGAGCGGGTTTTGCGTGATACTGTCTTTTTCCGTTTCCGCGCGGAGAATTGATTGGAAACTATATATTTCATTCCCGGGACTCGACTCAAGTAATTTATAGAGGGGCCCCTCTACACCTCACGGCGTGATCTCATCAGAAGCCGGATCCCCCGGGCCTCCGGGCCTCCGGGCCTCCGGGCCTCCGGGCCTCCGTGCGTCCCGGAGGATCCACTAGGAAAGCCAGCCGCCGTCGGCTGTCTGCTCCCCCACCCCCACCCCCACCCCCACCCACATCGCTAGCTCTGTCTGTAATCAATATGATCCGGCGGGGGGATCGGTCTTCCCGCGATATACACATTTACCGCATCCGCCTGGAATGGAAAATCATTTTATGACGCGTCGTAACGGGGAGGGTGGGGCTGCCGCCCTCACGCAGAGTACGTTCCTGATTTACGACTGCAGCGGTCATAGCGGGCATCACGAGAGATTCGGCAGTGGGGGGGGGGGGGGCGTGGACCACGGCCCGCGAACTGAGCCGCGCAGAGCGCCTGTAGGGTAGGTAGTAGGCCGGTTGGCATCAGCTGTGGTCGGGGTGCTAGGAAGGGTTTTTGTTCTTCAACTTCCGTTTCCAAGGCTCATCGGAAACCTCTATGAAAGCTGCTGCAGAGGGGCTCGGGCTCAAAAAATATCCGGCGGTTTTCTGCGGCTCTGCAGTGGCTGGTGTTGCGTTTTTAACACACCCCAAAAAATACTAAAAAAAATTTTTATTTAACGGAAGAACGGGCCAGCTTGTTAAACTACAGCCATAGTAATCATTTAATTCCGGACGATTTAGTTCCCAAATTGCCTGCAACTCCGTACGGATTTCACGACGTGCTCCGTACAGAGGCGGATCTGGGAGCGGCTTGTAGGGGGGGGGGAGGGGCAATGCACCGCTTTTTGCTTACTTACAGGGGCAATGTCCCACCTTTTGCCTACATACAGGCGGAAAAGTAATGCCGGTTGGCGGGGGGGGGGGGGGGGCAAACGGGCAGTTGCCCCCCCCCCCCTCGGCGCCCAAAGGGCGCCGGAAATGCAGCCAACCGGCATTACTTTTCAGCCTGTAAGTAGGCAAAAAGCGGGGCATTGCCCCTGCCCCCCTACAAGCCGCTCCCAGATCCGCCTCTGTACGGAGCACGTCGTGAAATCCGTACGGAGTTGCAGGCAATTTGGGAACTAAATCGTCCGGAATTAAAGGATTACTATGGCTGTAGTTTAACAAGCACTGTGTTAAAAAGGGGGCTCGTGGCACACGTGCGTAACGGTGGGGCCGAGTGTCCACGTGTGTCCGGCCCGGGCCGGGGGCCGGGGGCCGGGGGCCGGGGGCCGGGGGCCGGGGGCTGGGGGCCGGGGGCCGGAGGCGGCATGGGCAACAGCGGACAGCTCGCCGGAGGAAGGGTTGCGGGCGGGTGAGGGGAGCCGGAGGGAGGGAGGGAGGTTGGCGGCTGCCACAAGACCGACCACACGAGCACCAGCTCACAAGCAGCCCGTGGGCAGGGGCCGGGGCAGGCCACCAGCATGGCACCAGTCGGGGGAGTAGGGAGTCGCTGTGTTTGGGTAGTCTCCCGCCGCACACAGACTCTCAACGCAAACACGAGTGGGGGCGTCTTATGAAAGCGCCTACATGGGGCTCGTACACCGTGTGTGTGTGTGTGTGTGTGTGTGTGTGTGTGTGCAAGCAAGGAAACAAAGCCTCTTTCCCGTCTTTCAGAACGTTCAGTAAAGGTCAGAGAATGAAGTAGGAATCGTGGGAATAGGTCCCAACAGCGACAAACCATGGACAAACCGACAACCCAGCAGGCAGGGCAGGTGCTGTTCCGGGTAGGGCTGGGCGGTATTTTCATCTCAATATCAATACCCAATATTTTAAAATATTGAAAATGTGTCAATATCAATATCCTGTATTGAAATATTGAAATATTGAAATATTGAAATATTGAAGCATTGAAATATTGAAATATTGAAATATTGAAATATTGAAGCATTGAAATATTGAAATATTGAAATATCGAAATATTGAAATATTGAAATATTAAAATATTGAAGCATTGAAATACAGCGCTTATGAAACAGACTTTCATCAGAAACGGCATCGCTCAAAAGCACACATTTTGCAGAAACAATATAAAACAGATCATATGCCAGAGGTTCTGCTATGTAGTTTCGTTATAAGCCTGTGAATAATAGTGCATAATGTGTTACCCCCTGCGCCGCAAAAAAGCTGCGGTTTGAGAAAGACGGACCGGCCGAAGAGAGACTGGAGAGAGATCTATGCAAACATCAATGCCAGCGCCAGCGGAAGGTTCGCGTTCGCGGTTCACATTCACTCACACCTGTCGCGTCCTACTCCCACCCGCGCGTCGTCTGCTCTCAAGAGACCCCTCCCCCGCTAGAATGAATGAAATGTCAATATTCAATATCCAAATATTGGATATTGATTTTCAATACTCAATATCCAAATATTGGATAGTGATTTTCAATATCCAATATCGAATATTGATATTGACTATTTCAAAATCCCAATATTGAGAGGTCAATATTTTGAAATATTGATATTGAGGTCAATATATTGAAATACCGCCCAGCCCTAGTTCCGGGTCCAACAACTCTTGCCCCCGTCTGCAGTGTAGTGCATTGGAGACAGACTCCACAGAGCAGGCCGGGCAGGGAAGGCACGACAGCGCAGCCAGCACCTGTCTTAACATAAACACGCCGCCGCCACCCCGCCGCCACGCGGACCGTGCGCGGGTCCTGGTCTGGCAGGCCGCGCCGTATTCCGGTCGGCATTTCCAAGTCGAACCGAAATTGATTTGGCGCATGTCAGAAGACGGCCGATATGTATTCGCTGCCGGTCCGGGCCCCAAGTCCCCGCCGAGGCCCAGCAGCGGCAGCGGTGCAGGCCTCCTAGCCGCCTCCGCAGCCCCCAGCTCTTCCCCAGACGGACGCAACTGGGTCAGACTCTGACGTCAGTTAGGGTAGTCTGAATGTGCACGCATGCGCCGAATATTGCAGCAAAGGGAAGAGAGCGCCCCCTCGGTCTGCGTCGGTCTGCCTGCATGCCAGCCTGCCTGCCTGCCTGCCTGCCTGCCTGCCAGCCTGCCTGCCCGCCTGCCTGCCCGCCTGCCCGTCTGCCTGCCCACCTGCCTGCCTGCCTGCCTGCTGCCTTGCAATGTTATTTTATTTCTCTGCTGAATCTCCATTTTCAACGCTGCAAGCCTACCGCACGTCCATGGGTACCTTCGAGGTGGCTTCTTCTCCTTCTTCTCTTCTTCTTCTTCTTCTTCTTCTTCTTCTTCTTCTTCTTCTTCTTCTTCTTCTTTCATCTCTATCCCACCCCTCACACCCGTTAAAGGCACGGGATGAGCGAGCGATGAGGACAGAGAATTTCCCTAATGAGGATGGCTCACCGCAGAGGATACTGCAGTATCAGCACCCAGTCAGTCACGCCGGCAGCCAGTCAGTCACTCATTTCCAGACAAAGGACGCACAGCACAGCACGAGCCTGCCTCTCATTTTTATTTTTCGCATTTTCCTTTCCCCCTTTTTACTCGTTCTTTGCTTCCTCTACTACGACTATGACGTAGAAGCAAAAAAAAAAAAAAAACAAAAAAAACGAGTATTGCGCTCGCCCTGTCAGTAGACCCCGATTCATCTCGAAAACTGCGTAACGGAGGGATTCTGTTTTGGGGGCGTTTTGGTTAGGCGTTGATCTAGTTTCGAAAAGGACATATTAGATTTCTGGAAAACAAAAAACAAAAAAACTCGTATGCAGAGACCGCAGATCGGTGGAAGTTTGTCTTGGGACCAGCCGTCGCCCGCAGTCAACAATCACTTTTCGCGTACTCTGCAGCGCTCGGAGTAATAGATCAGTGGCTAAGTCTAGTTAAGACGCGAAAAAAACAGAATTTTAAAGAAATCACAAATACTGAGTGTACAGAAATTGTTCGTAAATATGAGAACCAAAAACATTAAATTATGAAAATCTCGAAAAACCTTATTTTCCTTCAAAATCAAAGAACGAGTCTGTCCTAGGACGCTAAAGCGTTCTCCATGCCCGTCTTGTTCATACTTCCAACACTGCTCTCGTATACATTTTTTTTTTCGAAGGGTTCTCCCAGAATCGCATTTTCGTTTTGCTTTCCACCCCGCCACTTCGGCGCAGCGCGCGGAGGGGAAGGGGAGCAGGCGGTAAGGAGGTGCGGGGAGGGGGGGGCAGGAATCGTTATGGCCGCGTGGGGCCAAAGAACGCAAAGAAACAATATACGCTGAGGAGCTTAATTAGCGCGAGGAGCGGGACAGGAATTTAAATCACGCGTGTTTTCCCGCGTGCGGAGGGGGAGGGGGGGGGGATTGGGAGAATGGGAGAAAAGGGGCGGGGGGTCCAAGGAGGAAATACAAGAGAAAGAGCGAAAAAGAACTCAGACGCGCAGAGAAAAGGGAGTAGAGAATGTTTGAAAAATACGGCCGAGGATCACAATGGAAATATGGCTGCTAATTAGGCGGAGAGCAGCAACAATGCGACAACGACACTTTGCATGCATTGCAGTGCCCGGCAGTGGCCGGCAGCGGCCGCCGCTGAAAGTGAAAATGACGGTGGCGTGCAGCGAGGCAGCGAGTCGGTCATGTTTTATGCATCGGCGGATGAATGCGTGCTCATTTGGCGTGTGGGCCTGTCCGGACTGGGCCCCTCCCGACACCCGGGGCCCCCGGGGCCCCCGGGGCCGAGGGGAGGCCCGCGCTGCATGCGCCTGTGAACTCTGCAACCCTTCAGTGTCCTACAAAGCCCAGCAGAAAACCACCCCTGAAACCACCAGGCAACAAAACCAGACAGGCACGGAGAGCTACCGTGAAAATGGCGCCGCTTTAGAGAAGTGTTTCTCCGGCCCACTGAGAGGATTTGACGGCAGATGAATGGGCAGTGGGTCCAAAGCACAGACCTCTCTGTATGGAGAACACACCACCGAAACGCATCGGGACCAAGGCCAAGGGGCTGACCAGACCCTGAGCGCACAATTCCGGCGCTGACCGAGAGACAGCGGCGGACGGGACGAGGGGCTGACCAGGCCCAGCGCGCTGCGCGCGAGCCAAGCGGTTCTGCTAGTTCTGCTCTGCGGGCCGACAGTGGCTAAAGTACCGAGAGCGCGCTGTTGCTCTTCGTCGTAGCTCCGTAGCGTAGTGGGCTAGCGGGCTGAGCGGTGACCGCAAGGTTCAGAGTTAAAGTCTTTGACGGAGTCAAAATCGTTCTGAAAGTCTGCTGACAAAGGACGGTGGGTAAAATATACCAAAAGAAGGTGTTCAAAGTGTGTTGTCCGATTGACCGCGGACGTTAGGCCGCGGACATTCCCCGGAATTGAATACGCTGTTGAGCAGTGGTTCGACGCCCAAGCAGGGGAATGGTACCTGACAAGACTCGGCAGAAGTGAAGTGTAATTAGGTCTAGGGACCTCTGAATCTGGGGTGACGACACCACCTACTCGGCCTGCCGGGTAGAGTATCGGTCGTGTACGATATGGGCATCCTACCTCCCTCTCAATCCGCGCGGGAGTGGCCGCAGTGCCACAGACCAACTGGCTGGTCGAAGGGGGTTGACTCTGAAAATATGGTCAGCGGAAGGGGCGATGTTGGCCGTTGCGGAAGACCGCCTACCAAGGGGGCTGCGTCGTGCCTGTGTGGCTTAGTGGCCAGCTCCTGGTACACCGGTTCCCATCCGTTCAGCAGGAACGGTTCCGGACGGAAGGTTAGGATGAGGTAGAACTCACCCATTTTTGCGTTTTTTTCTTCTCCATAGTACTAGAACTAGAGGATGCAAAGAACGAGAAAAAAGGGAGATCGCATATTTTGTTCGGACAGCGGCACTGTAAAAGTGTAGCCAGGGGGACCCACGGGGAATTTCACGGCTGCCGCCTGGTTGTCGAACAGCACTCTACAGCGGCTCTAGTGGCGGCGGGCCGGGGGCGGCGGGCCGGGGGCGGCGGGCCGGGGGTGGGCGCTTACCACAAACACTTTCGTGCACCACTACTTAGGGCCCAGGACGTCCGGCCCCGGTACCGGCATTCACCCGGCCGCCCCCGGCCGCCCCCGGCCCAGAGACTCGGCCCTAGACTCCTCGTAGAGCCAGTGCTGGGACGAGGACGAGGCTCGCGGCAAAAGTGCGGCTGGGCTGGACCCCCGGCCCGGCCTAGGACCGCCGGCGGCCCCGAGTAGTCGACTTAAATGAAACAAGTTTGTTGCGGGGACGCCGGGGACGGCGGGGCCGTGGGGCCGCTGGCGGCAGCAAGAGGATTAGGCCGCCGGCCGCCGCACCGCGAGGGGCTGGGGGCGTGCCGTGCCGTGCCGTGCCGTGCCGTGCCGTGCCGTGCCGTGCCGTGCCGTGCCGTGCCGTGCCGTGCCGTGCCGTGCCGTGCCGTGCCGTGCCGTGCCGTGCCGTGCCGTGCCGTGCCGTGCCGTGCCGTGCCGTGCCGTGCCGTGCCGTGCCGTGCCGTGCCGTGCCGTGCCGTGCCGTGCCGTGCCGTGCCGTGCCGTGCCGTGCCGTGCCGTGCCGTGCCGTGCCGTGCCGTGCCGTGCCGTGCCGTGCCGTGCCGTGCCGTGCCGTGCCGTGCCGTGCCGGGCCGTGCCGGGCCGGGCTGTAAGGCCGAATCATCTGGACACTGAATGGGTTCATCCCGCGGCTGCCAAGGCGGCTGCTCGCCACAAAGACCTAACTCACCTGAGGACTTGATTTATCCTCTGGCTGCCTGGCGGCCGGGCCCTGGAGGCCCTCGTGGAGGACCCCCTGGCCCACCACAGCGATGATCACCCCCCCCCCCTCCGGTTTGTTGCCCCTCCGCGCCGTCCCGTTCAGTGAGGCATTCAGGTCGTCGGTAGTGGTGCCCGGCGGCGGCCTTGGAGCCCTTGAAGACCGAAGGGAGGGCGGCGGCCGGCCCCGAACATCCGTGCGCCGAGGGCGCCGAGGGCCAACAGTAGTGCGCCATTGCCGATGCCTCGCTGGGTGCTTGTTGGCGGCCTAGCCGGCCGTGGCCCTGTTTGTGGTCCACCATCACTTACCAGCCCCCTCCCCCTCTCCACGCTCTCCACCCTCACCGCACCGACTCGGCGGAGTACGGTGGCGTGGACGAGGAAAAGGTCTTGGCCACTGTGTTCGCTCGGCCTGCGCGCGTGGTATTGGCATATCTCTCTCTCTCTCTCTCTCTCTCTCTCTCTCTCTCTCTCTCTCTCTCTCTCTCTCTCTCTCTCTCTCTCTCTCTCTCTCTCTCTCTCTCTCTCTCCCTCTCTCTCTCTCTCTCTCTCTCTCTCTCTCTCTCTCTCCCTCTCAAACAAGCCACACCCACCCCTACTGCCACTGCCGCCTCCTCACAACCTTTCCACGACTCATCAAAATTAACTCAAACTGCGGCCTCCGAATGAGAGCTTGGCCAGACCACGGCATGGCCAGCAGGCGGTAAGCGGATTCCGAGAACTAAATAATAGCTCAAGTTCGGTAGGGCCTCTCTCTCTCCCACCCACCTTCTCCCTCCCTCTCTCCCTCACTCCCTCCTCTCTCTGTGCCTCTCGCTTGGTGTATGCGGCTCTGTCTTATCTCATTGCCCTCTCCCTTGTGTCCATACCATACTAAACAGTGTTTCGATGTGGTTTCGCTGTGTTGTTTGCATTTTCAGGAGGCCGGTCAGGCAGCGGCGATAGTTCGGACTACGTTTGAATGATGAATTGGCTCCGTCTGCCGGCATCTGCGGGAACACTGCCACGGCCCTGCCGCCCTGCCCCGTGCACAGCAGCCGGGGGCGGGGCGGGGGCGGGAGGGGTAGGCAGGTGCCGCTGCTGCCGCTGCTACCGACCCCCAGCGTACAGCAACTGCGCTGTCAGCGCGTCTCCGTGCCGACCAGCCCAGCCGTCCGTCTGCCTATGACCGCTGACTGTCGGCCTGTCGGCCCCCGCCCCGCCCCGCCACGCCCCGCCACGCCCCGCCCCGCCCCGCCACGCCCTGCCCCGCTCCTATCAACTCGACTGCGCCGTGTGTCACAAAAGACTTTGTACCTGTCAGATCTAACACAACAATAACTCTCTCCTCACACCATTTTTGACGCTCTCAAAATTCGAAACGATACATGTACAAGGGGACTGTTTTTTTTTGTTTAAAACAAAAAAATTGTTATTGCAGTAAGAAAATGTCCGTCTTTGCGCACGGACGCCGCCGGTGCAGCGTGGACTACATCCTGGGCGGCACGGCGCACGGCACGGGCTCCCACCGCCTCCGCCTCTCTCCGGACGGAACAAGGAAATGAAATGAAACGGCAAACTCAATAATCGTCGAACGACGCTTCTCCCCTCTTCCCTCTCCCCCATCCACCGTCCAAGTTTATTTTATTAGCTTTTTTATCCGTCTCGCGTTTCCGCCTGCCTTATGGTGTGCTCCTAGGCAGAGGCTGCCGGTTGGCACGTCCCTGCCGCCTGCCGGTCCCCGCACCACCTCCCAATCACTTAAGTACGCTATCCTGTGCAGGGTTTGATTTTATTTCGAGATGGGGAGGGGGGGGGGGGGGTAAGGAAGGAAGGAAGGGGGGAAGATAATAATGAAGCGTTTTACGTCGGGGTATGAAACAAGGCGACGGTAAGGCGGCGGAAGTATCTCTAGATATAGTGCAGGAAAGGCGATACCGAGGGTGCCGGCGCACACACGTACGTGGAGCCTGCGGGGCGCGGCGGGGTGTGGGGTGTTATTATTTGAGGATGGGGACCGATACACTCTCTCAGGGACCGTGTTTGTGTGTGTGTGGGGGGGGGGGGGGGGGTGAAGTGCGGCCTACTCGCCCAATATGGGGATGGCAAGGGTCGACTTTGAGGTAGGGAATGAAAACAAGCGAAGGGTGGGGGGTTGCACGTCCTTGGGACCGGCCCCCTATTTCCTTTCAGAAACACCTGTTGGGGCCGGCGGGCCGGACTGAGCCGTCAGCTCCGAGATGATGGTATTAGAAGAGGCATAAGTCCTTGAGGCGTTAGTCATCGTCAGGGGTGGCAGGGGCGGTGACGTGTCGCCCATATAAATTACTCCCCCCCCCCTCCCCTGCTATCTCGCGTTCCATTACCTGGACGCACCTGTCTGCCCCCCCCCCCCCCCCAAAATGGGTCGGACACTGAAACGAGGCGCATAGTGCAGTGTACGGACAGAGCCGGCCGAGACAAATCTAACCCCGTTTCTAAGATTCTGTTTGTCCATGGGAGCTTTTCTCATGGTAATTTACAAAATCGTCAACGCCTGACATACTCTGTGCTGCGGCACAGCCCGGCACAGAGGCACAGCACGCAGCACGCCAGCGCCGCCTCCCTCGCCTCGATTCAATTAAAAATTTGCCCGCCCCATTCAGGACTTTAATTTCTTATACGGACGTCGGACGTCTTTTCATCGCTGACTTGGCCTGACGGGGCCGGGGGCTGCCGGGGGCTGTCTCCGGGAGCAGGGCCTTTCCGCCCCACTCCCGCGCTCAGTCGTTCGGAGGAGACGTGGCGTAGACTTCGTACGCAGCCGCCCGTCATGTTCGGGGCGACAGCGGGCGCTGCTGCTGCCGAGACGACCTGCGTGGCGGCTGGGCGCGGCTGGGCGCGGCTGGGCGCGGCTGGGCGCGGCTGGGCGCGGCTGGGCGCGGCTGGGCGCGGCTGGGCGCGGCTGCTGCGGGCCGGGGCCCACCGGGGCCACCGGGGCCCGAGGAGGGGGGAAGAATGCCGTCAGTGAAAAATGAAGGGGGTGAATTGGAAAGGTTTTGGCGTCCGGACAGGGACAGGAAAAGTCATTAAAGTTCGGAGACTTTTTTGTTACCTTAGGAGCGTGATACCCTCCCCCCCCCCCCTGGGGCAGCACAGCACGGCCGCACTCATGCTCCGCTCCCAGTCAGGGTGGGTAGTCGTGTCAACCGACAAAGCGAATGGGAGACGTGTTGCCGGGTGTAGCCGGCGGTGTGGGTGCCCTACACGGCGCTACACGGGAGGGCAGCGGGAGGAGCGTAGCAGCAGGGTTGTTAACTTTAATACTTTTCGTTAACGCGCTAACGTTAACCCGTTATAAATAGGAGTTAATGCGCTACGTTAAAGTTGACGTTAGCTCGAAAAAGTAACGCGTTAACGATAAAGTAACGCGTTAACGACGTTAACGTTAATGTTAATTTTTTTAAATCAAAAAATAGTGGGAACTGCGTTCAATTATGCATGTGCCCTGCCACTGTCACAGCTGGGAAGGAGGAAAATGAAGATAAAAATATATTTTAGGTTTGCTTTAATTATTTCTATGCTTCATGTCGGATAAAATAGAACGGACGGCGGCGGGGCGCGGGCGGGAACACACTACAATTGGAATGTGCGCGTTAACGTTAACGGCGTTAATCGTTAACGACCCTTGTCAACGCACTGCGTTAACGTTACTGTTCCTGATATTTTTAACGCGTTACCGTTAACGATAAATTAACGTTAACGACGTAATTTAAACGCCGTTTATCGTTAAATTAACGTTAGCAACCCTGGTAGCGGGCGCCAACCACAGGGAGCTACGCAGGGAGCTACTCCGTGAGTGAGGACCATCCGAGCCGCAGTCGGGCGCAGTCACATCCACAGGCCCGCGCAGCCTCCGGCCGAACGCGCCGAACGCCTGCGCCCTGCAGCCGCGGTCACGGCTTCCGCTTCATACCTTCGCCTCCGCCTCGCCAGTCAGCCCGTACCAGCGGCAGCAGCAGCAGCAGCAGCAGCAGCGGCAGCAGCAGCAGCGGCAATAGAAGGGGGAGTCGGATCGAGTTTCCGGTCAGGCAGCGGAAGCGATTGAGCGGCAAAGTTTGAAATTGGAACATCGCCCTCTCCCCACCCCACCAACGGAGAGAATGTATGTTGGGCCGTGTGGCGAAACCGTGCGAACCGGTGCAAGTGTGAGTGTGTGTGTGTGTGTGTGTGTGTGTGTGCGTGTGTGATTGTGTGTGTGCGCGGCCTAAAGAATTAAAGAAGGTGCTGTGGCCTGGGGGTGGAAGAACACACACACAAACCCACACGTTCAAGGCCCCGAGCTTCCCCCCCCCCCCCCTCTCTCTCTCTCTCTCTCTCTCTCTCTCTCTCTCTCTCTCTCTCTCTCTCTCTCTCTCTCTCTCTCTCTCCCTCTCCCTCACACTACTCGCCCCCTTTTGGAGCTGCTGCGAGTGCGACGAAGACATGTCGTGGCCGTGGCTTTCGTCGGGGACCGTACATAAATAACGTCACTTCCTGAACGAGGAGTTCGTGTCCCCGTCTGCGTAGCGCTCGGCACAGTGCTGGCCCGGCGGCCTCAGCTCGGCCCTCAGCCCCCGGCAGCACCCCCGGCACGGCCCGCACACACGCACCCAACCTCAATCTTTGCGGGTTGCATTCGGCCATCGGTGGCCCTGAAGCGAACGCTTGCTGGGGGATCCCCGTATCAATCTTGGTCCCGCACACTACGTGCTGTTAGCGAAGCCAAAACAAACTGTTTAATCCTACTTCCCCTCCTTTTGCTGTGTTCCTCACCGGCGGGTAGCCTGGGCAACGCGTTCGCCCCGCTGCACAAGTTTTACTCGGCGATAGCGTCGGCCGTTTGTACGCTGCCGCTTTGAGCGCATAACTTTGAGTTTGCTTCGTATTAACACGCCTTTTTCTTCTTTATTATTGGACGCGCGGAGAACTGCATGGTCTTCTTCTTTTTCTTCCCTTTTACCTTCCCTTCTCTTTTTTTTTCCACGCAAATAACTCTTTTCATGAACGTGAAGTACATTTTTTTTGAGCGCCGGGGGATTCCGTGCCGCCCTCTTGAAGCATGCTCCAAGCGCACTGTGTCTCTGAGGGGCGCTCGGCGACGAATTTGAGGCGTCGGAAAGCTCTTTGCCCTCTCTGGTTTGCTTCGCGTGCCCCCCCCCCCCCCCTCTCTCTCTAGTTCTCTCTTTTTCTCTGCCCCTCTCTACATCTTCCAACTACTCTCGCCCTGCCTACCCCTCTTTCCCATCGTCAGCAAAAGACTCGGGATACAAAGGTAAGTATCTCCCTTGTGTCCGTCTTGTGTATTGCTACTGGGTACAGTTCACCAAGGTAAGTATCTCCCTCGTGTCAGACTTGTGCATTGCCACGGGGTGCAGTTCACCAAGGTAAGTAATCTCCCTTGTGTCAGACTTGTGCATTGCCACGGGGACTCCTTTTTTTTTTTTCTAACATTGCTTGTGTGACATGTTCAGTGTGTGGCTAAAGGAGGCCTAGAGTTGATGGGACAAATGTATTGACAGAAAGGCGACGATCAATAATGCTGGCCAGGACCCGCATTACGACTTGTATCTTTGGCATCTGTGTGTCTGACTTCTCAGTTTCCGGTAGGGGTGGATAAGTGAGAGCGAGAGGAAACTCGACGGTGTGTGTGTGTGTGTGTGTGTGTGTGAGAGAGAGAGAGAGAGAGAGAGAGAGAGAGAGAGAGAGAGAGAGATTTGATTTGATTTATTGATTTTTAAGGGTTCACAAAAAGCGCTAAGAAGCACCACTGCCATGTGAACCCGAGAGAGAGAGAGAGAGAGAGAGAGAGAGAGAGAGAGAGAGAGAGAGAGAGAGAGAGAGAGAGAGAGAGAGAGAGAGAGAGAGAGAGAGAGAGAGCGAGAGCGAGAGCGAGAGCGAGAGAGGAGAGAGCGAGAGCGAGAGAGAGAGAGAGAGCGAGAGAGAGAGAGCGAGAGAGAGAGAGAGCGAGAGAGAGAGAGAGCGAGAGATCGAGAGAGAGCGAGAGATCGAGAGAGAGCGAGAGATCGAGAGAGAGCGAGAGATCGAGAGAGAGCGAGAGAAAGAAAGAGAATGGATTGTTGGAAAGCAGCCGTCCAGATCACTTGGAAATTTCCGCAGATACCGTGTGCCATTGGCCACTTATATAGAAGGGAGGGGGAAGGGGCATTTTCTGGGGTGCATCGACGCAAAAGAGCACACAACGCAGCTATTTGGCAAGGACGATGGGAATCAACGAAGGGAAACTGTTGGCACTGGCCGAGCACATAGTAGTGAATGTTAAAGGACAATGCTATTACTGTGTGCACCAACTCCATTCGGAACATTGGCGATCTCGAGTTTTGGCGTTTGCCGATAATTGGAGCCGCTTCTCACCACACTGCGGAGGAGGGGGAGAACGGGTCTGGCTAGGCCTCTTCTAGAGCCCCTTCTGTGGGCTGACAGAGACAGATGGACCACGGCGTGGGCAGCCTATAGCCGGCCTCGGCCCTGGCCCCGGCCCCGGCCCCGGCCCGGCCTGCCCCACCGGAGGCAAAGGCAAAGGCAAAGGCAAAGGGAAGTGAGGATTCAATCCGGCCGGACGACACATGTATGGCGGCTGCCAAGCAGAATAGACTTGTGTGAGGGGAAAAAGGGGGAGGGAGGGGGAGGTAAACACGACCTTGTCCACGAGTCGGCCGATCCATCACATACTTGTGACGGCAAATAAAAGAGTAATATTAGCAGCAAACAATGTGGGGGCCGCTCTCAATTTCATCGGCCTTGCGTCTGTCGTCGAATGATAGCATCTCCTGCCCCTCTCCCTCTCCCACAGACCTCCGCACCCTCTCGCCTGGCGTCTGGGCGAGGACAGTATGAGGAATTTATACGACCGCAGGGACAGGAATAAGACAGAGTGGCGTCAGGCTGCGAGGAATGGCGGCGGCAACGCGATGGAAACCTATTGGCGGGGCCATATAGGCGGCCATAGGCAATCGAGGCGGCTGAAGTGGAGAAATCAGAGACGCCGGGAGCGTGTGCGAGTGTGTGAGTTTGTGAGCGTGGGAGTCTTCGGAGGGCAGTGTCCCCAATGCACCACATTCACACACGCACGAACGCGCGCTCGCACACACACTCACACACACACACACACACACACACACAGACTCACACTCACACACGCACACAGTCCGCCAGCATGCAGCCACGAAAGCGAGAATAATTCGAATAAGGATTGAGTTTGCGAAATGTATTCACTGGGAGCAAGGCGATCCTCCGCGCGGACAAAGTTTGCAGGCGGGGTCCGGGAAGTGGAGATGTGTGTGTGTGTCGGGGGAGGGGGGGGGGGAGGGCTGCGTATACCGAGGGGTTCCACTCGAGCCTGTGCGCAACATGTAGCCGGACGCAGTGCTACCGGGCCGAGAAGAGTCCTGCCGATGGGGTCCTGACGAAGAAAGGACGACGCCCCGGGCCATGCGGCCGCTGCAGTGCGACAGAAACACAAAAGCCCTCTTTCTTTTCGGCTCCTGGAATGACGGACCGCGGACTCCGCCCGCGGTGTATACAGAATGGGATGCGGAGGGGGGAGGGGGAGGGGGGAGGGGGAGGGGGCACTCGGAAGGACGGCAGAGGAACAGCGCCAGGACGCAGCCGAGCAAGCTCTTAGTAATGGTTATTAGCGAAGTGAGGGGCCGCAGCCGGACGCCGGCCACTAGCCTGAGTGCGAGAGAGAGAGAGAGAGAGAGAGAGAGAGAGAGAGAGAGAGAGAGAGAGAGAGAGAGAGAGAGACATACAGACAGACAGACAGAGAGAGAGCCACCAGCTCTGGGGTCACATTCTAGAGGAAGTACAGGGTGGGGAATCGCTACGACATGACGACAGTAGTGACTTCGTTTAAATTTTATGCTGCCAAGTTCTTTTTCGTTCTTTACCCGACACCACATCTACTAAAATACATCTACGATAGTTTGTCACAATCGCAAACGTAATTGTCTGTGCAGCGATAGCGCCTGTTGGGTGGGCAACCACAGCTTCTGGAAGACGCGCTTGTCCTGCGGGCAGGCCTACCCTGTCATTCGCAGGCGCTCTGGCCTGCGAGTGTGCTCCATGATCTCGTCTCAACTGAAGACTTGTCGGCGCCGCGGACGGCGAATCAGACGTGATGCCTTTCTGTGCTAATCCTTCCGCATCCGGACTGATTTTATGGACGCTCAGCTGCTCAGCTGCCCCCGACGGAGCGGCCTGACGGATGAGGCCCGTGGGAGCGAGTGAGAGGGGGATAGAGGGGCTGAAAGTTTCCCAGAAGCGAAGAGTTTTGCAGCTTTTGCAAAATGAAAAAAAATATACATATAGAAAGCGCACAAACGACTCACTCTCTGAAGTATTTTTTTCTTTCAGGAGCATTGAATTTAAAAAAAGGTTCAAACATAACAAGAAAATAATAACCAGAATACTGATAACAGTAGAAAAACGAGGGGTAATTGTACATGATTGTGAAAATGAGTCGAGATGGTTCCTAGAAGACGCTTTTTCCTCAGTATATTTCTTGAAACTTTTTTTTTCAATATTTTTTGTTTAATTTGCTTCATCCCAAACCAAGCCTAGTCGCCCCAGGACCGCCGCGTCCTGTCCTCCGGAGCAGGACCAGGACCTCGTCGACGGACCGTGGTGACCCGGAGGACCCGGAGGAGCCGGAGGACCCGGAGGACCTGGTGTAATAGGGCCAGCCTGAGGGCTGCAGTCGGGGGCGGCCCGACAGCCTGCAGCCATGTCTGTCTGCCGCCGCTGTTATGCTCCCCGCCCCGCCACCTCCGCCACCCGCAATGGATCCAAGTTGCGGACCATCTTTCTCCTAACAGCATCAACAGGATAGTTTGCTGCAGCTGGCACCATCAGAGCCCGCTCTGTACTGCTGTGCTGCCTGCTCGCGCCTCCGACCCACACATATTCACTCCACACCCGACCCACACACACACACACACACACACACACACACACACACACACACACACACACGCTGAGGCGTACAAGACGCGACAGTTGTGCTGCAGAATCCCCACTGCGCCAAACAGACGAATCGCATGGCACGATCGCGTCGCGGTGTCGAGAACCCGGCGAGAGCCCCGACATCTCCCCCTCACCCTCCTCCCCCGTCCTCTTCGGACACCACACGCAGAACGTACTTTCTTTTCTTCCTTTCTTTTTTCCACTTCCTCCTCTGTCCCGGCAAGGGCGGCCTCTTCCTTCCCTTCCTCCTCCCTCACTATTCGTCCTCCGTCCCTGTCGCTCCTCCTATATCAGTCGGTCGTTCTCCGTCACGCAAAACGTTTGTCATTAGCTGGGTTCGCTTATTGCGTTCTTCCTGCCGCCACAAGCACCCCCCCCCCCCCTCTGCTCGTGTTTCCTCCTGTTAGCGTCCGCCATGTGCCGTCTCTCCCTCACGACACAAAGGGGCCGTGCACAAACCACGTGACGAGGACAATAACAAATTTTGATTCTGACTTAAAGCCCATCTCGGGGGACAGTGCGTCGGGAACCGCCCGCGGGAATCGAACCCGCCGTACCACCGGAGACAAACATCTTCGTTCCGATTGTACTGAACCAATGACAGTTTCCTCCCACCCGCTCCCACCCGACTGGACAAAATTAATCCGAAAACGTTCACGTAGTTTGCGCAACGGTCACTCGGGCCATTTCTCCAAAGCTCAGGGTTGTGGAAAAGGAGGCGGAGTCGTACCGACGACAAAAAGGGAAAATCTCTAGAGCTGGTTTTTGAACATAGGGCAGTCATACAGAGTCCCTCCTTACCACTGTTCCTCCTCTTTTCATCACCGCCGCACGCGACGGTCCAAAGAAACGTTCCGCGCCAGAGGTTTTACGGCGCCGCCAGTTGAATAGCGGAGCTGCGGAGCTGCGGGTCCGTAATATTGAGGAGCGGGCGCCATAGCCACTATACACCTGCGCTGCGCACCGGTGCGGCACCGCGGCTATGCAGCTCCAACCCCCCCCCCCCGCCCCGCCCGCCCCGCCCACCCCGCCCCGCCACGCCGGCCACGCCTCCCGCTGCACAACATCATCAATTTTCTGCGCGGGTTGTAAGAAGGCCGCAGCAGTGCAGTGCTGTGATGGTGTCTGCGTATGGAAATGCCGAGGGCAGGAATAGGGCTTTCCGTCGGGCTCTGACAACTTTCTGCTACTGCCTCTTGCATGCTGTACCCCCCCCCCTCTCTCTCCCTCCCCTTTGCCTCCCCCGCGCCTCCCCCATCACCCTCTCTGTCGCCTAAGCCCCAGGGGTGTTCCGGGCTGCGAGGGGAGGGGGAGGGCAAATGGACAGACTGATGGTGGCACAGCGCAGAAGCATGGGATTTGCACTTACACTCGCACGCGCGGAGCCACCGCTCCATACACTCTCACACCAGCCGGAAGATTTCCTTATAATTAGAGTTAATTGGCTGCCGGTCCTCGCTCTCACCCTGTACTCTCAGCACCTCTCTCTCTCTCTCTCTCTCTCTCTCTCTCTCTCTCTCTCTCTCTCTCCTCTCTCTCTCTCTCTCTCTCTCTCTCTCTCTCTCTCTCTCTCTCTCTCTCTCTCTCTCTCTCTCTCTCTCTCTCTCTCTCTCTCTCTCTCTCTCTCTCTCTCTCTCTCTCTCTCTCTCTCTCTCGGTGCTTCGTCCCTGATTTTCGAGTGGGATCCGCTCGCATTCAGAACACAAGAGGTCCCCTCCCCTCCCCTCCCCAGCGCCCGGCGGCCTCTGGCGGCTCCTGAGCGCCTCGTAGCCGCCGGGTAGGCAACCCGCCCGCCTGCCTGTTGTGCGGCGTGCCTATGCCCCCGACCGCAGGCTGACTGCAGGCTGACCGCAGGCTGACCGCAGGCTGACCGCAGGTTGACCGCACGCTGACTGCAGGCTGACCGCAGGCTTACCGCAGGCTGACCGCAGGCTGACTGCAGGCTGACCGCAGGCTGACCGCAGGCTGACCGCAGGTTGACCGCACGCTGACTGCAGGCTGACCGCAGGCTGGTTGGTAGTGAGCATAAGGCCGCTTCCCGACATTGCTGAACGGGCGAGCGCCGTCACTCTTGACGGACAGTACTCTGCCGGGGCCGTGACTCCCGACCGAGTGGCCTCCCCCGCTACTTGTCGCGCCCGCGTCGTCAAAACAACCACGGACAGCGCTCCCGTACTCGGGTCCAGCGGCCACCGCGGGCTGACGGCAGTCATTCGACTCCGAGGCCTCCGGCGACGAGCTGATCGTCTAGCCTGATTCTGGGGCGGTAACAGAACGGCAGCCCAGCTCGGTCTGTCACGGACAAAGAGGTGCCCCCATGTCCCATGCTAGTCCCATGGCATGTGCGTCCAAGGCCGAGCAGCCGCTACCGATCCCGCCTAATTGGGGCCCCGCCCCGCCCCGCCCCGCCCTGCCATTGAGAGGCGGACAGACACTGAGAACCAAACTACGAGAGGGGCTGAGAGTGGCGCGCGGTCACAGCCAACCTGTGAGCCCTCCTCCTCGCGCGCGTGCACACATACACACGTACACACACACACACACACACATACACACACACACGTACACACACACACACACAACAAAATCGATACGATCAGCGAAACAAAGTCCGCAGGAATCTGGACTGACTGTGAATAGGCATGCCCAGTAATTGCTACCCCAACGGAGGGGTGTGGGGGACTGGAAATTCGCTCACTAGCTCGCGTTACTCAGCCAGTGAAATACTTTGTGACAAATTGCATCCACTATGCAAACATGGCAGCATGGCGGATCCCTAGTGGGACCGGACGGCCGGGCAGGACGTCCCGTCCAGTTTGCACTTTGTCGCTTTACACCCCCCCCTCTCTCTCTCTCTCTCTCTCTCTCTCTCTCTCTCTCTCTCTCTCTCTCTCTCTCTCTCTCTCTCTCTCTCTCTCTCTCTCTCTCTCTCTCTCTCTCTCTCTCTCTCTCCCAGCAGCAATCCCGGCTGTACAAAAGCTAGAGTTCTTGCACTTGACTCGATGGATTTCGACCCCCTTCGCGTGACAATGGCATGCGGTGGAGAAGAGGAGGAAGGACTCAAACACAGAGAGAGACATAGAGCGACACAGAGAAAGAGACAGAGAGAGAGAGAGAGAGAGAGAGAGAGAGAGAGAGAGAGAGAGAGAGAGAGAGAGAGAGAGAGAGAGAGAGAAGGGCAAAAGAGTGGAGAGACGAAAGGCGTAAGGCGACGCAGCGTCTCTCTCTCTCTCTCTCTCTCTCTCTCTCTCTCTCTCTCTCTCTCTCTTCCTCTCATTCACACGCGCCCCTTCTATCACTGCTCGCCTGTTCTACAGGCGACGAGGCCGTGACGTCGAAGAGATTTATTTTGCACTCTAAAGGGCAGAAGCTCGGCAGCAGAAGCGGGACTGTGCCTCCGGGTGGGAGTAGAAGGGGAGGGGGGGGGGGGGTAGGAGGAGAGAAGAAGCCTCATTTGTGTCATCCGCGATCCCCATCTCATCTTTGGCATGAGGCCCGCGGGGCGCACACAGACTCCACGGCATCCTACACGGCCGGACCAGACAGCGTCCGTGCTCAACAGCGCTCAAGAGGATTTGCGACCTGTGCGAGTGCACAACTGCTCTCTCGCCCTCTCCCACTCTCTCTCTCTCTCACACACACACAAACCGTTTCCGTTTGCCGACCAAACACGGTCGCCGGTCTGAGCGAGAAGTAGAGAAGTGAATGTGTGTGCGTGTTCGTGCAGCTTGTCGGTGTCCGGTGTTCCCAGCACTTCTGTCGCGCCGAGGCCCACTGGTTCCTGTGAGGGGGACGGAGATGGAGCATGTCCAGGGCCGTCAGCGGCCGGCCGCGGCACCATATCACCATCCCTGATGTCAGGAATGTACTGTGGGAATTCCGTGATCGTTGCTCGCGGTCCTCCGGTCCTCCGGTCCTCCGGTCCTCCGGTCCTCCGGTCCTCCGGTCCTCCGGGCCCTCGGTCCTCCGGTCCTCCGGTCCTCCGGTCCTCCGGTCCTCCGGTCCTCCGGTCCTCCGGTCCTCCGGTCCTCCGGTCCTCCGGTCCTCCGGTCCTCCGGTCCTCCGGTCCTCCGGGCCTCCGGTCCTCCGGGCCCTCGGTCCTCGGTCCCACCCACAATCACCTAGCAGAATGCCTAGCCCTGGCAGCCTCAAGCCTTGGTTCAAGCCCTGTAAAACCCTCCAACCAGCAGCCCCGCCCCGTTCTTTCATGCCCAGAAAGAATATTGGGGAGCTGTCAGTAAGGAATGTGCATAGAAGCCCGCTTCGTCCCAACGATTGAGGCAACCAGCCACAACCATTAGCACCCCCCCCCCCCCCCCCCGCGACCCCCCCCCCTCTAACAAGCTCACACACGATGCGAGTGGTCGAGGCAGCACTTGAACGCGACGAAGACGAACAGCTCCGGTCTGGTTACGCGGGCATTAGAGACAGGCCTCTCTCTCTCTCTCTTTCCCTCTCTTTGCGTGCTGCGCTGCCTGAGGGCGACCGGATCCGTCTGCTGCGTGCGTTCGTGCGTGCGTGTGCGGGCGAAGCATTAGTGTGAGTGGACTACCGGCTCTCTAAGTGCGTCTCAAGAGGCAGGTGGAAACAAACGAGAAGGGGAAACAGGAGATAATAAAACAAGCAGACGGAAACGGGGTTAGTGTCACGGGGGAAAGCCAAAGCCGAAGGGCCGACGAACGCTACGCAAAGGTCAGTCCGGGGACCGAGTCCGAGGACAGCTCTCCTTTCCTGCTGACGACACTCAGTGAGCTGAGACTGAGAACACTTTGGGGCGCTCCGAAGAATGCGACGGGAGAAGATACGAGGACGGCGATATTGCTGGTGATATATGTTGGTCGAACGAACACAAAACTGTAGCCACAGGGGCCCGGTCTTGTAGCCTTGTGTGTGCTTGTAGGTGTGTGTGTGTGTACTTGTAGGTGTGTGTGTGTGTGTGTGTGTGTGTGTGTGTTTGTGTTTGTGAGGAAGCGGATGTATGACTTTTCCCGCAATCCACACGCGGCGGCCGCTTTTCAACTCCGGACAAGTTTGCTTTTCGCTGTTCAAATACGACGCCTTTGCAGGAACTCTGAGGAGACGGCGGCGGCGGCGGCCACCACTGTCGGTGGCATTCTCGCGGCTCGAAAAGGAGCCGCATTCTGCTTGGCTGCGTTCAAAAGCAAAATGCTGCTAGGACGCAAAATGACGAGCCGCTTGCGCTGAAAGTGGCCCAGCAAAACTCTTTTAGGCCCCCAAAAGGCAGCCTTGCGAGAAACAGTTTTGACTGTTTTCTTTTTCTTTTTAACCGTATACACCGGTCATTAGTCCTTTCAGACAGGCAGTTTGTCTTCTGAATTCGATTTTCAAGGCGTGATCAATGTGTGATTTAGCACGTCTTGCAGACATGAACAGTGGTGCGCACGCAGAAGCGGTTGAAGTCCTGATTTTGTGAGGCCCAATAAACAGATCAGCCAGAGGCGTCTTCTGCAGTGTCGCCCTTGGGACCTCCGCCCGTCCCATTACAGAGCTTTTGAGCTTGTTTTCAATTCTGGCGATGCTCCAGGCACTGGCCTAAATGCTAAAGCAACACTTTCAGGGGATGCCGTTGAGGGGGGAGGCAGGGGTGAAGCGGAATGGGTGAGCGGGAGTGAAGCATCACCACAATAACTCGAATATTAAAACGTAGTTCCAGTGTGACGTGCTTTCTTTGACAGGGCGCCATCAGAGAAACCCATAGGAAGAGAGAGAGAGAGAGAGAGAGAGAGAGAGAGAGAGAGAGAGAGAGAGAGAGAGAGAGAGAGAGAGAGAGAGAGAGAGAGAGAGAGAGAGAGAGAGAGAGAGAGAGAGAGAGAGAGAGAGAGAGAAAAGATGAAAAAGAAAGAAGGCGATGGAAACGTTTTTAATTGTGAAAATAATAGGCATGGTCGCGCCAATCGCATCTCGGGGTAGTGGGTCTGAAGTCTGTTTGGAGGGGGAGAAGGTGATAGTGCTAATTTCCATCTCACAACACGCGGGGTTTTGTGAGGCGTATTGCTTCTCCCGGGGGATGGCATGGCAGTGCGGCAGTCGCTCCCGCCGCGATCACTTTGCCAATCAGAGCCGAGCTCGCCTTGCCAGCCCTGCCAATCCGCCAGTGCCAGGTCCGCCAACCTATCCGCCAGAGCGCGCTCACCACCGCGCCACGAAATAGGTTGTTTCAGAGTTGGCAACGAGGTTTGCAGCGCGAGGCCGGGAGGGTCGGGTCGGGTCGGGTGGGCGCCTCCGCGGCGAGGCTTTGTCCTCTTCCCCCGATAATGCGAGATGGTGTGCGACACAAAGTGGAAAAGCGAAAGAGAGACTCTCTAACCCCCTCCGGCCTGTGGACTGGGGATTGCTAAGCGCCAAGAGGCGAACTCATCAAAAAATAAATAATTCTAGCGATTCCAGCACAACCTCTCGTTAAATCGAACTGCGAGTGTTTGTCAAAAATTCAAGAAACACTTGACATGGGCCTAAAACACCGTGTAAATTGTTACTTTCTTGGTGAAAAATTACAACAATAAAAGGGAAAGGGGTCCACGTCAATAGTTTAGAAAAAAGACAGGGAAAAAAGGAAATCCCTCACACCCTTGTTATTGACATTTAAGTGATATTTGGCGCAGAGAACGCTAATGGAAACGATAGCTAGACCGACATGCCTCCATCATTTCACAATGGATTTGATGAAGAGGATTCACGCCGTGAGCCGAAAGCCCCTCGGGCCTTGGGTCTCGAGGATGCTGCAGCTGTTATTTGTTTGGGATGTTGCTGCGGGGGCGGGGCAGCGGCAGTGGCAGCGGCAGTGGCAGTCCGACGGCTGGCTGGTGGCGGCCGTCCGGACGAACGCATCCATCAGCTCCACCTCAGGTCGGGCAGTGTGCGTCCGGCCGGCACCGTCCGTACGGTCCTCATCACCGGACAACTTTTCGGTAAAAACGAAAACTTTTCAGAAACTTTTGTTGGTCAGTGAACACGGCGGCAGCGGCGGCAGCGGGTGGGGTCCATTCCGGAAGTCCTGTTCCTGTCCCGCCCTGGCCGCCTGGGGGCGGTGCCTGGCAGTGCCGTGAAGGGGCAGTGCCCTGTCCGACCGAGGGCTGTGCCGGAGCCCAGAACGAGTCAACTCAATCATTCCACCGCCACTCTCCGCGGTGCGCGGCGTGGAGAAGGGGAGGGGGGGGACGTTCTCACCTCGTGGCCGGAGCGGGGCCCCGGGGCCTCAGGGGGGACAGCTCATGAATTTAAAGGGGTGATTACGGCGGTTTATCACCACCGCTGTAACGGAGTGTAGCGCCCTTAATTCATTTCTCGCTTTTCAGGGGGGGGGGGGGACTAACGCCTCATCCGCCTGCTTACGCAACTCCCCCTCTCACCTGGTGGACCCCAGAACGCCCATCTCCCCTGCTTCCCCTCCACCACCTCTCGTTCGGCTGCCTTTCTCTCCGCTTCTCCAAATTGACGGTGTTTTTGATTAAGTACAGCAACCTCGTCCCCGAACCCGAGTTCGACATCATTATTGTGAGAGGGGGACAGAGCGAGAGAGAGCGAGAGAGAGAGAGGGAGAGAAGGTAAGAGAGAGAGAGAGAGAGAGAGAGAGAGAGAGAGAGAGAGAGAGAGATAATCAGAAACCAAGGAAATGTCAACAGCTTTGTAATCTCGGCTCGTATTGACGCTCGGGGCCAGGACTGCCAGTACGGAGGTCTGACTGGCTGCTGTTTGTTGGTGCTGTGTCGCGTGGCGCTCTAGCGAGTCACTCGATGGAAGCCGCTGCCAGGGTAGGCTCTGCTGCCCTGCCGGCACCGCACTCCACCTGGATTGTGCAGCATTCCGGTTTTGCTGTTTCCAGGTTGCACTGCGCCGCACGTACACACACACACACACGCGCACACACGCACACACGCACACACACACACACCTCTACGCGACGCGAAACATTATGGGTTGAGAGAAAATCATTTTCACGGTGAACAGAACCAGAAGTTGCACGGAGTCGACCATGCCTCGGATGCTGCCAATAAGACATGCCCCGAGTTTATCGGACCCCGGTTGCTCTGGAATACATCTTGCGGAGAGAGAGAGAGAGAGAGAGAGAGAGAGAGAGAGAGAGAGAGAGAGAGAGAGAGAGAGAGAGAGAGAGAGAGAGAGAGAGAGAGAGAGAGAGAGAGAGAAGAGACAGAGACAGAGAGACAGAGAGAGAGAGGGAGGGGAGTAAATGATACATGGTGCTAGTTGCCACGGGGAGCTGCAGTGGGCGCCCCCGAGGGTCTTGTCTGCACGCTGCCCCGCCCCGCCCCGCCCGCCCACACCAGTGACGCAGGTAAGAAAACATCAGCCTCTCAAGCCGGTTATTGAACCCGGGCTTTCTATGGAAATCCCTTTCTGAATCGAATTCTTTCCCCGAACACCGGTCCCCAGGGTTCCCATCCCCGTTCCCCTCTGCCTCACTTGCCCTACTTACGTGGCCCTCAAGGACAGTCAGTGACAGAGGCCGCGGCTCTGTTGTCCCCATCATCTGCAGCGTGACTCGCAGCGACTCATCGTCCTCATCAATTTCTCATGGCAGCACTGCGGCGGCAGGCTGGCTGCTGGCGGCAGACAAAGGGCGGCCGGAGCGAGCCGAGCCGAGCCGAGCCGAGCCGAGCCGAGCCGAGCCGAGCCGAGCCGACAGCAGCCGGCAGCGACTAACACCGGCACTTTGTCGTCCCAACGGAACTCTTTCAATAATGGAGGACGCGATGCGAGGATGCGCGGCAACATCCAGGATCTTGACGGCCCCTGTTTTCTCTGCAGCCCCTGTCTGCGTTAAGTACGCGGAAGGGAGGGGAGGGAGGAGGTGAAAAGGTTTTCCCGCGGAAGGGAGGGGAGGGAGGAGGTGAAAAGGTTTTCCCGCGCGATGACAGGGTGTCTCTGGCGGGTTGCCTCGCGTGCAGAACGCGGATCAGGAGCCGTGCTGCCGTCCTGCAGTGATGCACCGAGTTCAGCCACCCCGGGGGGGGAGGGCGGCCCCGGCGACCCCACCCCCTGCTCCGCCACCCCGCCCCTCCCCTGCCGCCGCTGCTGTGTCTCTACGGTTTCATTCCCTCTTTATGGCGCAGGACCGAGCCCAGGCCGAGCCGTGTGAAGCGAGCGCGCGTTTTCATTTTTCCACGCCGCTTTCATGTTCATGTTCGTGCGCCTCGGAGCGGAGCGGAGCGGTGCGGGGGCTTCGGGGGCTTCGGGGCTTCGGGGGCTGCGGGGGCTGCGGGGGCTTCGGGGGCTGCGGGGCTGCGGGGGCTTCGGGGCTGCGGGGGCTTCGGGGCTTCGGGGGTTGCGGGGCTGCGGGGGCTTTGGGGCTTCGGGGGCTGCGGTGCTGCGGGGGCTTCGGGGCTGCAGGGGCTTCGGGGCATCGGGGGCTGCGGGGCTGCGGGGGCTTCGGGGCTTCGGGGGCTGCGGGGCTGCGGGGGCTTCGGGGCTTCGGGGGCTGCGGGGCTGCGGGGGCTTCAGGGCTTCGGGGGCTCCGGGGCCCCGGGGCTGCCGTGTACCCGGTCCGGGGCCGCGGGGACCCCTACAACGATAATTAGGTGCGGCACTTAGCGGACCAGCGACTCTAATGGGACCGAGCGCCCCAACGCTCCGGCCGGCTCTGCCGTCTGGCCCAGAAGGGCAACGGCGGCAAACACTGACGTGAACAGAGAGCAGCGACAGCGAGCGACGGCCGCCCCACCTGGCCGGGCCGGGGGCGGGCCGGGGGCGGGCCATGCTTCGCGCCAGCGCCCACGCCTCGAAGGCAGCGGCACTCATGGACACGGTCGTTCTGCAACCGGGTCGGCTCGCGGGAGGGGGCATGTGTAAAACCTTTCCCTCAGAGCGAGACTTCATCCGTCTCCCCCCCCCCCCCCCACACACACACTATGTCTCGGCCTCCGCTAAAGCCAAAAACACGCATCCCCAGTGCCAAATGTAGCGTGCGTCATTTAGTTATACGACCCTGCATGCCTGAGTGGCCGGGTAAACAGGACTGAAACTTTATCGCCGACTTGCAAGCTGGCGGTTGGAAGCGTAAGTCGGGAGTGCGGCTGGTGGTGAGGCTGGGAGTACAGCCGGGAGTTTGAGACCGGGAGTGCGGCTGGTGGTGAGGCTGGGAGTACAGCCGCGAGTTTGAGACCGGGAGTGCGGCTGGTGGTGAGGCTGGGAGTACATGCAGCCGCGAGTTTGAGACCGGGAGTGCGGCTGGTGGTGAGGCTGGGAGTACAGCCGGGAGTTTGAGACCGGGAGTGCGGCTGGTGGTGAGGCTGGGAGTACATGCAGCCGCGAGTTTGAGACCGGGAGTGCGGCTGGTGGTGAGGCTGGGAGTACAGCCGGGAGTTTGAGACCGGGAGTGCGGCTGGTGGTGAGGCTGGGAGTACAGTGCGGCTGGTGGTGAGGCTAGGAGTACAGCCGGGAGTTTGAGACCGGGAGTGCGGCTGGTGGTGAGGCTGGGAGTACAGCCGGGAGTTTGAGACCGGGAGTGCGGCTGGTGGTGAGGCTGGGAGTACAGCCGGGAGTTTGAGACCGGGAGTGCGGCTGGTGGTGAGGCTGGGAGTACAGCCGGGAGTTTGAGACCGGGAGTGCGGCTGGTGGTGAGGCTGGGAGTACAGCCGGGAGCACCGACCGCGCACGACTGCGCCCATGACTAGACTACGGGCTCTAGAGGCTGTTTGCTGGTTGCCGGTCCGGCACTTGAAGGCTTCCTTCCCGATCCGTGACCCCTCCGCCTCGTGATTCCTGGCCGCCTCCGAGAGGGACGGTAACCTGGCCTCGCCTTGCCTAGCGCTGCCTGGTCTACCCTTGTTTGCTCGCTGCGGTGCCGAGACCAGGCGAGGCTGGGCACGCCGGCCAGCAGGAGCCCGGGTCCAGCCAAGGCAGTGGCAATGCGGTTTCGTGCTCCCTCCAAGACAAACAGTCCAGGGGGCGGGGCGGGGCGGGGTGCGGCGGCTCCACGGGTTCCAATCCCCGCGCGGGAACACTAAAAACCACAGCGATGTTCATCGCCCTCAAAACTAATGATAGGGCGTGCCGCGGGTGTGTGCCGACCCGAGGTGGAGGACTTTCCCGTTTTGTTTTGCTCAGGCCAGGCAGCGCGGACGCCGGGCCGGGCCGGTGGGCGAGCGCCTGGAAGGTAGGCCATCGCGGCAGCGTCCCTGCAGCCGTGTGCTGCGGGCGTGCCTACCCAACCGTTGGCAGGCGCCTAGCGGCACGGCAGCGGGCCCGCAGTGCGGCCCCAGCCGGGCCCAGCGGTGTGGCTCCGACCGAGAAATTGGTGCTGCTGGTCTGCTTTTGTTGTGCACTACTGTGTACTGTGTGCACTCATCGCATCGGCCGGCATCGACCCCTTTTGTGCCCTTTTGTACCGCTGCCCCGGAGCTCTCTGCCGCCAGGAACAGGAGAGAGGCTCAGGAGAGCGGCCGTGTCTGAAAAGGATCCCACGCGCGCTACGCGCTGCTCATATATAATCCCATTCCCCGCGAACAGGTTATGGCGGCGACGCGGTGACGTCTCGGCGTCGATACCGTATTCATGTTCAAGTACACATTCCAGCGCACGGCAGCAAAGGGAATTAGCCACGGCTCGCCGCACTCACCATCCGCTGTTTCCATCTGACTCCCCCTCTCTCCCCCCCTCTCTCTCTCTCTCTCTCTCTCTCTCTCTCTCTCTCTCTCTCTCTCTCTCTCTCTCTCTCTCTCTCTCTCTCTCTCTCTCTCTCTCTTCCTCTCTCTCTCTCTCTCTTTCTCTCTCTCTCTCCCCCCTCTCTCCCACTCGCGCTCATGGCTGTACAAAAATGGCTATTGCGCACGAGTTGCCCGCCTCCTGCCTCGCCCTTCCCATCGCGCCGACATGCATCTGCGCTCCGTCTCTACCGTGGCCTGTCTGTCTGTCTGTTGTGTCGGTCTGTGGAGCCCGGAGAGCCTCCGCCCCGCCTGAGGTGCCTGCGGTGCCTGCGGTGCCTGCGGTGCCTGCGGTGCCTGCGGTGCCTGCGGTGCCTGCGGTGCCTGCGGTGCCTGCGGTGCCTGCGGTGCCTGCGGTGCCTGCGGTGCCTGCGGTGCCTGCGGTGCCTGCGGTGCCTGCGGTGCCTGCGGTGCCTGCGGTGCCTGCGGTGCCTGCTGTGCCTGCGGTGCCTGCGGTGCCTGCGGTGCCTGCGGTGTCTGCGGTGCCTGCGGTGCCTGCGGTGCCTGCGGTGCCTGCGGTGCCTGCGGTGCCTGCGGTGCCTGCGGTGCCTGCGGTGCCTGCGGTGCCTGCGGTGCCTGCGGTGCCTGCGGTGCCTGCGGTGCCTGCGGTAGTTGGCTCCTATAGAAGTCATATCGAGGCGCAGGCACCGCGGGCCGAGGAGTCCGCCTGCTGGGCTCACTGGGCCGGACCTGGGCGCCTCGGCCTCGGGTATTATTCACGAAGGTGCCGGGCCGCGCGCGCGCACACACACACAGCCTGATTGGGCGCAGCAGTCCCGCAGCAGCACCGATGCTGCCGCCCCGCTGGCAGACGGCCGCGCACTTTCGGTGCCCCGATTTGCCTCATCCCCCTGCATTCTTCATATTATTTCCGAGCAGACCACACATAGTGCCCCCCCCCCCCCCCTCCCCTCCCCGCCCCTCCAAATCCATTTTTCTCCCTCCGCCTCTTTTACTCTCTCCCTGCCTCTCAACATTAAATTTGAATCACCTTTTTTCGTGGGGTACAAAGAAGATTATTTTTCTACACGCCGAAAAAACGGAATTTCCACCCTTGTGCCGGATGTATCAACGTTTTACAACCCGCTTTCTCGGCGCATTTCGTGTCTTCTTTTTATTTGGGGGGGGGGCTTGAAATTACATTTCTGCTACGAAATTTTTGTTTTGTTTGTTATGCAACAGCAACATTTGTTTGCTGATTTTCTTCCTACAAACGTGAGGCAGTCGCCTGCTTTCTGCACGAGGTTACCAGTATTGGAGTTTTCTTGCACCGACGTCCACTCTGGGCCCCGGGGCCGGCGGCCGGGTCCTGGCCGGGTCCTGGCTGGGCCCCGCAGAGGCAAAGGCATGATAAAAGGGTCATGGGATACCAGTTGGGGCCGCCCGGGCCCGCCGCACCGCCAACCTTCCGGGCCGGGATCTTTTTATGAACCCTCGCCGGTGCTGGCCGCGGGGGGCCGGGGCCGGGGCCTGCCTGCTGCCTGCACTCGTGCACCGCCAGGGGACCTCCTGGGGACCTCCTGGGGACCTTCTGGGGACCTCCTAGAGACCTCCTGGGGACCTTCTGGGGACCTCCTGGAGACCTCCTGGGGACCTCCTTGGGGACCTCCTGGGGACCTCCTTGGGGACCCCCTGATGACATCCGTGGGGACCTCCTTGGGGACCTTTCGGGGACCTCCTGAGGAACTCCTGGGGATCTCCCGGGGACCTCCTAGGGACCCCCGGGGAGACCTGGGGACCTCCAGGGGGACCTCCTGACGCAGCGAGGCACCGCGCAGTGTCCTACAGTGTGTAATTGGCAAGAGTGTCGAATGTTCGCCTTACTTCGGGACCTGGGCTTCTCCGGCCGAACTCGATGCCCGCGCCGAGGGGAGGGGAGGGGTCTGGCCTGTGAGGGCAGAGAAGCAACACTATATTCCTGGGACTCACCTGCTACTGGGCCACTGGGACCCAGAAGGGTCTCACTCGGTGTCCCTTTGGTCTCAGGGAATACTAGGCACGGCGGTGGTATGGCCGGAGAAGAGGACTGGGGCTGCTGGGGCTGAGGGGGGCTGCAGGGGCTGCATAGCTGCAGGGTGGGGGCTGCAGGGTGGGGGCTGCAGGGCGGGGGCTGCAGGGCGGGGGCTGCAGGGCGGGGGCTGCAGGGCGGGGGCTGCAGGGCGGGGGCTGCAGGGCGGGGGCTGCAGGGCGGGGGCTGCAGGGCGGGGGCTGCAGGGCGGGGGCTGCAGGGCGGGGGCTGCAGGGCGGGGGCTGCAGGGCGGCGGCTGCAGGGCGGGGGTGGACGGCATCACTAATGGCATATAAGCGCCCTCGTGAGCAATCGGCTTCACGCCCCTCCCCTATCGGCACCATGCCACGGCCTTCTTGGCTCGCAGTCCCTGTGCATTCGGCAGCCGCGGCAATGCGTTGGGGCGGCGGGGGGAGCAGCTGGAGGCGCGGCCGGAGCGGGGGCGGGGCGGTCTCTCTCCACACCCGGCAGAGTCAGGGGGAAACAAATCAAAAGTCAATACATCTGATTTACTGCCAGTGTACACCTTCGCCTGCCTGCCTCCGGCCGGTGTTACCGCGGCGTTATCAGTGTGACCATACATCACACTTTGATGGTGCTGCTGCCTGTCGGCGTCCCTCCCGGCCCGCAGGGTCCCGACCCGCCTCTTCTCTTCACTTCCCTTGCCGATCGGAGGGACCCCTCCCTGGGGACCTCCGGGAGAGTGCCTTTAAAGGGGAGCGATCCTGGGAATACTGAGGCCAGGCGTCGGTCCCCCGGAGGCCGCACGGAGGCCGCCCAGAGTCCGCCCTCTGAGTCCGACCGCTGAGGCCTTCTCCAGCCTCCGGGCGCGGTCACCGCAAGGCTCCATCTGCTTCGCACAGTGGCGAGGCCCCGCCGCCCGCCCCAGCCGGCCGCACCGCAAACTTAAGCCAACTTTTCTTGCATGTTTTATTTCCGCCAAGGTGGTGCCGGTCTGCGGCCGCAGGGGGTTGGAGTGCGTGCACGGCCCTGCAGTGGGGGTGGGGGTGGGGGTGGGGGGGCAGCCCCCAAGGTATATAGCGCCGTACCGCGAAGCAGTTGGGCGGGGGACACGAGCCCTGGTGCTGGAGAGCCTGGCGCAGCCTGGCGTCTCCAATCAGGACGACGGCCGCCCCGCTCTGGCCTCGCCGGCCTCGTCGGCATCGCCCTGGCCGAACAACGGAAGTGTACGGCGCTTGCGTCGCCTCCCTTCCCTTTTACCTCCCTCCGGATGCCCGGAGCACGGCGGCAGCGGCAGCGGCAGCGGCAGCGGCAGCGGCAGCGGCAGCGGCAGCGGCAGCGGCAGCGGCAGCGGCAGCGGCAGCGGCAGCGGCAGCGGCAGCGGCAGCGGCAGCGGCAGCGGCAGCGGCAGCGGCAGCGGCAGCGGCAGCGGCGGCGGCAGCGGCAGCGGCAGCGGCAGCGGCGGCCTACCGCACGGCGCACAGGACGGCCCGGGACGGCCGTGCTCACAGCAACGGCTCACAGCCGCCCTGGCCAGGCCCGGCCAGGCCATCGGACACCTGCGCTCTACTCCTGTTTCATGTGCAGCGTGCCGTGCCGTGCCGTGCCGTGCCGTGCCAGGGATACGGTTGGTGGTGCTTTGTCCCCCCCCCCCCAGGCGCGGATCCAGGGGGGCGATCGCCCCCTCCCCCCCCCCCCCGAAGGACGCCCGAAAGGTAGGTAATTCGCGTTACAATCCGCCTGAAAGTAGTCAGAAGCGGTACATTGCCCCTCCCCCTAGAGCCGCCCCTGGACCCGCGCCTCCCGCCACCCTCCCCCACCCCGTGCCGTGCGGCCCGTGCACAGAAGGACAGACACAGGAGAAAGCACACGAACATGGAAAAAGTACAAAACATTGAGAGGAAATCGAGATGATCTTTTCTTATTTTTTTGTGATATTGACGGGGGAAAGGAACTGAGCCCAGCCCAGCCCAGCGGGCTCGTGATTTGGCCGCTGGCTCCGCTGGCTCCAGTGCTCCAGTCGTTCGGCAGTCGTTCCAGGCGGAAGTCAGAAGGCAGCCCGGCCCTCGGCCCCACCCGGGCCCGGCTGACTTTGGTAATTCGCGCCGCGCCGCTGCCGCCGTTGCAGCTTTGCCCGCTTTGCCGCTTGGCAGGCGGCGGCGTGCGGCGATATCGGAGAAGCGGAGGGGAGAGAGACAAGATGACAGGGGCGGGGCGGGGCGGGGCAGAGCGGGCAGGGGCAGAGCCAGGGCAGAGCTGCCGGCGGAGGGCGCAGCGACGGCCATGTGCTCATTCAGCTGCAACAATACGCCTCCCAGCAGCCCCCCTCCCCCTCCCCCCTCACACTACTTCTCGCTACCCCGCCGTCCTGTCGCCCGCGCGCCCACTGCTCGACTCTCGCACAGGCAACCTCCTTTGAACCATCAGAAAATGGCGAAAGAGACAGAGACAGACAGAGAGAGAGAGAGAGAGAGAGAGAGAAAGAGAGAGAGGGATAGAGGGAAGAGAGAGAGAGAGAGAGAGAGAGAGAGAGAGAGAGAGAGAGAGAGAGAGAGAGAGAGAGAGAGAGAGAGAGAGAGAGTGCGGGAGGGAGACTCGCGAGGGCGTAGCCGGCGGGACAACACTTCCCCAATGAGATCGACCTCTCGCCTCTCCCTATCTCTCTCGCCCGCCTCCGCCCGCTTTCCGCAGGATCGTCTCCACACATGTGAGAAATTTTGAGTTGGCTCGTGGCCGACGCCGAGGCGGAGATTCTGTCTGCTGCGGTTACCCTCATACTGCTTCCGCTTTTCTTCTTCTTACGCGTCTTCTCCACTTCCGGTTTGACCTTCTTCGAAATACCCTATTCTGCGTAGGGTGTGGTACCCGGTGGTACCCTGCCCTCCAGTCCGTATGGAGTTATGCGTGCGGCTGCAGCGATTTGCTGCCAAGCGGACCGTGGAGGCAGCCAGCGGTCCGGGCCAGGCCTCCGGGTGTGTCTTGGACGGGGGCAACGTACTGGAACACGGCTGCTGGAGCGGCTGGAGTCTACACCGGAGCCGACAGGGCCCACGCCATGGCTTCTAGACGATAAGGTGCCGGTTCAAGTGTGTCCTGGTGGGGAAACAAAACACAGCGTGCAGGCAGTGCAAAACTCAGCTCTGACATCGAGGATGTGCTGAGGCAAACCACATGTAAAACGTGAATATAATGTGGCTTGCCTCATCTCTGTCACTCTCCTTGCCGCGTCTGCCGGTGCGAGCGGGAAGACGGGGAAAAGGGGGGGGGGGCAGTGGCAGAGTTTGTCGGAGTGGGTGTGGCCAGGGTGCCGGCGTGGCAGCTTTTGACTCGCACTGCTTTCATCATGACGGATGCTAACAAGGCGGTCCGAATGACTGCTCTCTCTCTCTCTCTCTCTCTCTCTCTCTCTCTCTCTCTCTCTCTCTCTCTCTCTCTCTCTCTCTCTCTCTCTCTCTCCCACTTTATTCCTGAATATTATTTCCTTGCCTCTCTCTTCACCCTTCCCGACCCATCCTACATCCGCTGGGTCCCTTGGTCCGCCCCGCCCCTCCAATCCGCCGCCTCTTCCCCCCCTTGCCACACTTAGGCTCTCCATAGCGAACTTCAAAGCCAGCCTAAGTCGATTCCACATTGCACCTCCGCTACTAATGGTTCACAACCAGACCCCCCCCCCCCCCGCCCCCCACCCCTAGCCCCCAGCCCCTCCGGCCCGCCCGGCCTCACCACACAGCACCAAACAAAACAACACCTTCACGCAATCAACCTCGATATCCTCGGTGAGAATGCGGTTCAACTCATAACAGCCGCGGTGGCGTGTATCATTTCGCTGCGGATAGTCGAGCCCGTGCCGTGCCGTGCCGTGCCGTGCCGTGCCGTGCCGTGCCGTGCCGTGCCGTTGCGTGCCGTTGCGTGCCGTGCCGTGCCGTTGCGTGCCGTGCCGTTGCGTGCCGTGCCGTGCCGTGCCGTTGCGTGGCGTGCCGTGGCGTGGCGTGGCGTGGCGTGCCGTGGCGTGGCGTGCCGTGGCGTGCCGTGCCGTGCCGTGCCGTACTGTGCTGTACTGTGCCGTACTGTGCCGTACCGTGCCGTACCGTGCCGCACCGTGCCGTGCCGTACTGTGCCGTACCGTGCCGTGCCGGCCATGTCACAGTACGGCTGGGTCGGCGGTCGGCGCCCGTCGGCACCCTGGCCGGCCGCGCGCAACGAGCCTCGGCCCGACGGGAAGTCAAGGAGCAGACGGGAGGAAGTTTGGAGCTGCGGCGGGGGTGGGGGTGGCAGGGCGGGGGTGGCGGGGGTGGCGGGGCGGAGCGTGCTGACGTGAGGCCGTGCAGCTGAGGTGAGGGGAGCTGTCCCCATACCCCGCAGTGGTTCGCTGGGGTCTTATTTCTTTCGCCCTCCTCACTGCGGGTTTCAGATCCGGGCGGCCCACGGCACCTTCAGCACATCCTTTCCGTCCTCCGGGCGCCGAGACGGTGCATAATATTAAGAAAGAGATGGCGCGTGGGGAACAGCACGGGGAACAGCACGGGGAACAGCACTAGGAATAAGAAGAGAGGCGGCCAGGATGATGGAACGAAAGTTTTTGGGGCGCTCGTCCGCATGAAACATGCATGTCATCCGGAGCCCTCGAGCGGCGGAGGCGGCGGGGGCGGCGGGGGCGACGGGGGCGGCGGGGGCAGGACCCCTGTTGCGCGCTGACGGCTCTGTTCGAGCTCTTGCTGCTGTCCGCACCACGCCCTGCATACCACCGGCTCCGCGTATGATATGATAGAAGGGCCGTCGCCCTTGGGGCCGCTGGGGCTGCTGGGGCGCCACCACGGCGGAGGGGAGGCACCGGCGCCGGCGGAGAGCGGAGGGGGAGGGGGGCACCGACAAGCTTGCCGTCGCAGCGGGCCCACGCAGACGGAGGAACATATCGGCGAGGCGTGCCGGACAAGATAGGGACAGAGGTGGGGCCGCTACCTGAGAATGAGCACGCCCAGCTCGGCTCCCTGCCTCGGGCTGCGTCCGGAAACTGAACCGAACCCGGATTGTGCAGTGCGGCTTTGGCATCGTGTCTTTCTAACTGGTCATTGGAATCCTCAGACATTTTCTGCAAAGAATTAGAACTATTTCTGAAAAAGTTTCCGTAACATAAGAGAGGATTGGGAAAAAAAAATCTTCCCCTGCTGAGGTCTTGAGTTTTCTCGTCACACAGGGACCTCTCCTGTATTTCTTTCCCTGACGGAGTAGCACTTGCCGACAACTAGGCGTTTCACACCGCGAGCCAAGAGGCCCCCTCTCCTCCCCTCCCCCCCCCCCCCCCTCTCCTCCCCTCTCCGCCCACACTGTCCCATCCAGACGGCAGCCACGCCTGATTTGCCCCCCTTGACACGGCAACACAGGATTCGGTGAAAGGGGGGGGGGGGGGGGAGGGGCCGGAGGGGGAGGGGAGGGGGCACCAACTTGGGCTGGCAACCGAGTTCCTGACTGCGGCCCCTGATTGCCATCAGTGGGCCGGCTGCGACACTTGGAGCAAGACGGAGCACGGAGCAGCGTGGCGGGGCGCTGGGCAGCGAGAGAGGGGAGGGAGGGGGAGAGAGGGGGAGGGAGGGGGAGAGAGGGGGAGGGAGGGGAAGGGAGGGGAAGGGAGGGGAAGGGAGGGGGAGGAGGGCTGCTTCCGAGATGCAGCGCCCGGTGTGGCTGGGCAGGGACGTCGTTACAATTATTCCAAATGTAAAGAGCGACAAGGGAGCCGTGGGCTGTTACGACGACGTGTCTTGGATCGCGAGCGCGGAAATTAAATTTCCGTATCTCGATGAGTGCGAGCCGGCGCTTCTCTCTCTCTCTCTCTCTCTCTCTCTCTCTCTCTCTCTCTCTCTCTCTCTCTCTCTCTCTCTCTCTCTCTCTCTCTCGCTCTCTCTCTCTCTCTCTCTCTCGCTCTCTCTCTCTCTCTCGTTTTCTATCTCTCTTCGCGCCGCAGTTTGTGTCGAAGTTCATATCGATTCCCGAGTCGAGTCGCTGTCGCACGCTCGCCGGAAGCAGTTTTTGGAGTCGAACGGAAAGTCGAAGGGTCCACAGTTACAGTCAGGGCCCGGGCCCCGGGGTCATCCTGGCTGGGTAGGCCAGCCCGCCACACAGCCGTGGCCGTCGGCTGCCTACCCGCAGACGGTCAGGCGCCTCGCCCTAGCAGCACCCCGGCACGGCCCGGCACGGCACGGCCCGGCACGGCAAGAGACACGACACTGCGTCCTGTCCCGTCCGAACACTGCGCCGACTCACTCCAAGGCGGTCTGTCTGTCTCTCTCTGCACGCCGCCGCAAGCGAGTACGAAGAGCGACGATTGGGGAGGGAGAGAGAGAGAGAGAGAGAGAGAGAGAGAGAGAGAGAGAGAGAGAGAGAGAGAGAGAGAGAGAGAGAGAGAGACGTGGGCGGGGGCGGATGTACCTTCCGACGCGCCCTCCGTGCACTAGGCGGCGCTAGGCGGGGCTTGGTCTCGGGCTGGTAACTGCTTTGCAACTACCGTCCGACCCATCCCACTCCGGTGCGCCGCCGAAGTCTCTTTGGGGTCCCGGACGTGGGGGGGGGGGCTCCTTCCCAGCAGGCCCCGCGGCGCGTCGAGAGGAACAATGGGGTGCGAATGGTTGAGGACGCTGCGACGCCGCAATGCCAGTGCAGTGGCTCTGCTCTGCTCTGCTCTGCTCGGCACCGCCAGTCAGAGCCAGACTGTCTGGTCCGTTTAGACGCAAGGGCCGGGGCTGGGCGGGGCCCACGGCGCAGCGCGCAGCGTGGACTCCTTCGCCACGCCACGCGCCTAGCAGCGCGAGACCGAGGCCGTCCTGGTGGCCGTCCGCCAGCCCGCTGGCAGCTCGCTGGCAGCCCACTGGCAGCCCACCGGCAGCCCATTGGCAGCCCACTGGCAGCCCACTGGCAGCCCATTGGCAGCCCACTGGCAGCCTACTGACAGCCCACTGGCAGCCCACTGACAGCCCACCCTACACCCGTCAAGGGAAATGAGTCGCCCTACAGTAGATAAAACGCCGGAAATTAAGACTTGCTCTTATTGCCAATTTCCCTCTTCCCCAGCTGCAATGGCCGCGAGGCGGAGCGTGAGGGCGAAGGAAAAGGAGGTCTGCTCCGCTTATTCGTGTGTATATATCACATCATGAGCTATTTTTATTTTTAAAATAACTCTCATAAAGAGGGTGGGGCAAATAATAAAAATAAAAAAAAGGAGGGGAGTGGGCGGTCGAATCCTCTTTAACAAGATAACGCCGTTGGCTTAACAAGGTGGGCGGGGGCGGGGGGGGGGGGCGCGTTTTCATTTAGTCGTGATACTGGCCTTTACGACCCTTGAATGGTGCACCGAATGAGGGCCCTTGGAGTTGTCGCTGGCGTCACCCTTTGTCCCGTCGACCGGACCAAGCGGCACGGGGCGGCGGGGGCGGTGGGGGCGGTGGGGGCGGTGGGGGCGGCGGGGGCGGCGGGGGCGCGAGGGGACACGCGTCAGACTGCTGTCGTGGCGGCACACTACCTCGCCTCGCCCCGTGTTCCTCTGAGATATCGGAGGGGAGGTAGCGCACTTGCTCGCACTCGCTCTCACTCGCTCGCACTCCGAGGGGCTGAGACGGGCCCCGGCGCAGGGGCACAGGGGGATGATTTGTGCGGACTGTCCCTTGTCGATCCGGTGTGGCGCTGCGGTGGCGCTGCGGTCGGGCCGGGCTGCTCGGGCGCCCCCAGGAGCCAGCCCCTCCCCCACGGGGACGAGCGCTGCGCTGGGGTGTCTGCGAGGAAAGCAAATCAGCGCCAACGCGCCCCGTAATATTGTTTGAGCGCCTTGCAAATTGCTTTCGTCAAAAACATTCCAGCGCATTTGCGCGCAATCTTCCCGGATGGCCCATCCGTGCCCTGGACGCCCTGGAGGCGCTGGAGGCCCTGAGGGAGGAAAGTCAGTTAAGCTCTCACTCCCGCTCCGCCCCTCCCCATCTCCGGTCGGCACGTGAAGAGGACGCTGTGATTATCGGTGAGGTATCGGAATCCGAATCGGAGAACCACAAATAGAATGAATGAGAGGCTGACACCCGTAAGGCTGGCCTGGAGAACCCCCTCCCCACCACGCAGGGGGCACCTGGCCGAGGAAGACAAAAGGGGAGGGGCCCTGCGAAGTTGTCCTCAGCAATCTCCATCCGTAATCATCAAACCTCTGGCAACTTCCCCTTAATTCGATCGAGAAGAGGACGGGAAAAAGTGAGAAAATTAATGACGGACCGGAGGCGAAAGGGACGGACGGCTCCTCGTCACCTTGTAGTGGCCTTGGGGTAACCTTGGAGTGACCCTGGGGTGACCTTGGGCTAGGCCGGCACAGACAACCGTCACCCTGCGATGCCATCCCTCTTGTTTCAAACCCAGGCGGCACCAAATCAATCAACCCGTTTGAAAAATTGATGGTTCGCGACACAGCAGCGGCGGACTCCGTTCACATGCTGCGGCATCGTTTCGGCCAGGAGTGGGGGGCCTGGCGTAGCAGGCGCGTACTTAAGGGGGGGGGGGGGCGATGGGGGCGATCGCCCCCTTTGCCCCCGAATGTAGGCAACCCAAGCTTTGCCCCTGAAGGTAGGCAACACGTAAAGCATCGCCCTCCCCTTTCATCAGCCCTAATTACGCCACTGTGGCGTAGCCCCGGCAGAATGTGTGTGTGTGTGTGTGTGTGTGTGTGTGTGTGTGTGTGTGTGTGTGTGTGTGTGTGTGTGTGTGTGTGTGCTGCACGAGTTAAGGGTGGTAGGATTACCGTCAGAGTGGCCAGAGCCCCACCACTCCTGCGAAGAAAGATTTTAAAAATCCCGCTGGCAACTGTGGACTCGGCCGACTCGGCGGCGGCGGTGGCAGTGGCAGCGGCGGCAGTGCCAGCGGCGGCAGCGGCAGCGGCGGCAGCGGCAGTGTGTGTAGAGATCCCTTTACCGTGTACTTTCGCACCCGCCGCCTGCCGCCGCTGCCGCCCCGCCCCGCCGCTCCCCTGCACTCGCAGCCCGTAAACTTTCCACATCTAACTAGGCGCAGCGCAGCGCAATGTCGGCTCGGTGGCGCGCGCCTACAAAGACCCCCACCCAACCCCCACCCCCTTCCCCCTGCCCCGGATGCGGAAGTGATATACGTCCGGTTGTCCAGCAAGCCCTGGGAGGGGAGTGTGTTGTTGCGTCGCTGTAACTGTGATCCCTCGTTGCCACGGCAACGTCCGTTGTCACCCTCATATCCCTCTTTTCTAAAGAAGGAAGGAGAGAGAAAGAGAGGGAGGGAGAGGGGGAAAAGTGGAAAGCAAAGGTGCGGGGTAGTGTGGGTTGGGGGAGAGTGAAAAGAGTTGGGTTAGAGGGGGCCAAGAGGCCAAGATTTGTGCGCCCAACACAAACACGCTTATGAGCATGCTCGAAGTTCCCACCCTTGCTGCACGGCAGCACGAGCGTGGCCGAGCATGGCCCGCGGCTCATGGCAGGTGAGGTGGTGAGGTAGTTTGGGCCTACGGGCCTACGTAGCTGAGGGGGGAGGATGGCACAGAAACGCCTCCAACCGTATCCCCCGTTTTCTCTCTTCCTCCGTAATTACTGCAGCCACCGCCGCGGTACGGTTTTTGCACCGCTTCACCTGTCGGCAGCCTCTGTGTCATCCCTGTCGACTATCCCAGGGGAACCCTAGGGAACCCCAAAGGAAGGAGACGAGATTGCGAGCTGAATCCGTGCCAAGAGCCGTCTCCTGCACCACCATTCTTCTTCTCCGTCCTCCGTTCTACTTTCTTCAGTTCCTCATCCTCCTCCTTCATCTTCTTCATCTGCTTCCTCTCCACGTTTGCGTCCTCGAGAAGCATTGCCGTCGCATAGAGGGACACTGGTCGCGCTCGGATCCAGATTATGTACAGATTCGTTATTTGTGCGCAGCATGCAAATGTGGCCCGCTCGCGCTCTCTGCATCACAACATCTTCATCACTCACTCTCTCTCTCTCTCTCTCTCTCTCTCTGCATCACATCTACATCACTCTCTCTCTCTCTCTCTCTCTCTCTCTCTCTCTCTCTCTCTCTCTCTCTCTCTCTCTCTCTCTCTCTCTCTCTCTCTCTCTCTCTCTCTCTCTCTCTCTCTCTCCCTCTATCTCTCTCTCTCTCTCTCTGCCTCTTCCTCCCCCCCCCACCAACCCCCATCCTCTGCTCCGCCACAGGTGCGCAGTGTAATTTATGGGATCCCCTCTTCTTACACGGGCGGTGAACAGAGCACACGTGCGGGGCGGGGGGGGAGGGGGGGTTGGCCATGGGAGGGGGCCAGCCCCGCACACAGGACTACCCACCCCCAACGCCTCCCCGCACTTCGCCAACTCATCTATGGGAAGAATTCCTATATTCTCCCTCCACCGAGTAACTTACACGGGCCGTAGTGAGGCAGGGGCAGGGCAGGCCTAGCGGGCCGCCCTGTTGGCCCTGTAGACGTGAAGGGGGCGCAGGCGGGGTAATGGAGATTGTCGACAAACATAACAGCCACCGCCGTCTCAGCCCAAGGTGGGTGCTCTAGTCGGCGACGGAACAGTCCTGAGCCCAGGAAGCGGAAAAGGGAGAAGGGAAGGGGGCGTGCTGGGGCCGCTGGGGCGGCTGACGCGGGGGCTGTGGCCGGGGAACGACAGCCGACCGCCGCCCCCGGCTGGTTTGACGCCAGGCCCTTCGGGCCCCGGGCAGCCTCGGGCAGCCTCGGGCCTCATCCGAGGCAGAGACTCGTCACCCCGTTATGCAGGCCCGGGACCGGCCGGGACGAAAAAGAAAATCTAGACCAAGTTCTGGCCCCGTTGCCGACCCGTCCTGTTCCGGGTCGCTGGCTCTCAAGCTCCGCCCTTTTCCCTTCGGCTCTACTATCGCTGCTGCGTCCTGTCCCACTTGCACTCCCACTCTCACTTCTTACTCTTACTCCCAATCCTACTCCTACTCCCACTCCTACTCACACTCCTACTTCTACTCCCACTCCCACTCCCACCCCCACTCCCACTCCCACTCCCACTCCCACTCCCACTCCCACTGTGGGCTGTTGATGGTGGCGGTGGCCGCAGTGATCGGCGCTACGCAGCAGTAGAAAGCTTGCGATGGATAGTCGACCCCCTCCGAGTGTCTCTCTCTCTCTCTCTCTCTCTCTCTCTCTCTCTCTCTCTCTCTCTCTCTCTCTCTCTCTCTCTCTCTCTGGCAGGGAGCCGCCGGTAACCGCGGGGTACCGCGGGGAACCGCGGGAACACAGTGACGGCGCCGCTGATAAAGGGCCACTTACAAGGGCTCAGGTGGGGCTGCGCCGGGCCCTGCGCGCGGGCGAGACACAACCAGTGTTCGGCTAATTAAATTTACCTCCGCCATCAAAGAGAGTAAATCCCGTGGACGCGTCCGCGGCGGCCCGGCCCGGATGGGGGCGCAGCCAGGACGCGGGCGTGGTGCGAGAAGGACCCTCGGAACATAGGGTCCCCAGCTCAGCCGCCCTCCGAACGCAGCCCCGCGAAGCAAGCGCCGTCACGGCAGAGGCCCTCCTGCACTCTCGAAAATGCATTCTTGATTTAAGCATAATTTGATTGTAGTGGGATTTTCTTAGATCAGGCATCCGTATTTAAGACATCTGCTTGTCTCTGGCATGCGCCCAAATACGTTATTCTTTATTCAAGAAAATCCACAAGCATCAAAATATGCTTAAATCAACCATGCATTTTTGAGAGTGCGAAGGCGCCGAGGGCGCCGAAGGCGGACACATTCGGAAGCGTAACGCTCTCCGGTCTGAACGGGAAGCACAACAAATGCGAGTATTGCAGATGGCAACACTGCCTGCTGTACGGTTTGTACTCATGTACCCACACTATTATAAATACGAGAGCACAAAAATAAAACGTCAGTTGCAGTCCAACCAGCCCCCTAGTTGTCACTGTCCCGTCCCGTCGCCCACTGACATCTACGTTATCCGAGACACGGTACGACAGCGAGTGCTGCGGCATGTGTGTGTGCGGCGGGCTGGCCCCACGGGACAAGTCACTCGGCAGCGGGGAGGTCAGGCGCGGCAACACCACAGCGGGGCGGCTGGGAAAATGAAAATGAAATGTCGGTGCTGTACTTGGCAGTCCAGTTCGTCTTCCACAAGCAACGGCAGCGGACTGAACTCGACCAGAAGCGACTTTTGAGTCGATCGCGGAGTCCAAAGCAAGAGGCGGAGCCCCAAGCGGGGCGGTGGGGCCCATCAGCATCAGCCATCAGCGGGGCAAACAGCGCGGCCAGGGCGGCCAGGGCGGCCAGGGCGGCCAGCGCGGCCAGGGCGGCTCAAGGGAGGAAGCGATGATGAGCGACCAGACCCCCAGCGGACAGCGCGAGGGACGGAGAGAGACGGAGAGAGAGAGAGAGAGAGAGAGAGAGAGAGAGAGAGAGAGAGAGAGAGAGAGAGAGAGAGAGAGAGAGAGAGAGAGAGAGAGAGAGAGAGAGAGAGAGAGAGAGAGAGAGAGAGAGAGAGAGAGAGAGAGAGAGAGAGAGAGAGAGAGAGAGAGAGAGACGAAAGGACGCGGAAACTTTCCAACAAGACGACGCCTTGTGGTGCCTGGCCCCGCCCCCCGCCAGCCCCGCCCCGCCCCGCTCAGCTGTGCGGGATGATACCATACCTGGTGCGGTGCGGGGGCAATAAAACGGGTCCGAGACGCCATAAGGCTCGGTCATGGCGGCAGGCGGCGGCGTGTGGCAGGTGGTGCGCTGCTGCTGCTGCTGCTACTGCTACTGCTGCTGCTGCTGCTACTGCTGCTGCTACTACTGCGGCTGCAGCGGCGGCGGTAAACAGCGGCAGCAATCTGGGCAATCAGCGCAGCGCCAAAACCAAAGCTGCATGGCAGGCGGTGGCAGGGGATGAGCACAAGGCCAGTTTCGCTAGAAAACAACAACACAACTACAACAACACAACAACAACAACAACATTAGCAGCGCCACCACGACGACGAAACGGTCGGCGAAATTACAGGCGTTTCAATGTAGACCATGCCATTGCAACGGCAAACACGGCAACGGTATGAGAGGCCCGGGAGGCTTACACAGACAGACAGGCAGGCAGGCAGGCAGGCAGGCAGGCAGACAGACAGACATGAAGTCATCCCCTCCGTAATCACAGTTGTTCCTTATCACAGCTAAACGTGTTCGACAGTAGAGATGATAGTGGCACACGGTGGCACATCAGCAGCCAGTACGCGAGAACAGAGTTCAACTCCATTTCCAGGGGACTTTCCTCTGTTTCTTATATTGGGCCTGCTCTTCGATACGGGATGAGTTTGGGTTTGGGTTCGGGTTCGGGTTCGGGTTCGGGTTCGGGCTCGGGTACAGGCGAGACGACGGCGGCAGTTGGAAACGACAGTATGAAGCTGCTGTTGCCGGGTAGGGGTGGGGGGGAGGGAGGGTGGGCCCACCCGCGTGCCCGAAACTCGAGTAAGTCGCTGGTGGGTGGGAGTAGTTACCGAGGGGCCGGGGGCGAGCAGGGGGCGGGCCGGGGGCGGGCCGGGGGTACAGTGCCGGTCCGCGACGACGGTATCAAAAGTCCTGCGAGGCGACGGCGACATAACAATTTCTCCTGACGATGTCCCAGCAGCCGCTCCAGCAGCCGCTCCAGCAGCCGCTCCAGCAGCCGCTCCAGTACCCGCTCCAGCGCACGTCAGCTCCTCTCGCTCGCTGCGGGGGGTGCGCCCGGGTGCGCCCTGCCGTGTGATATGAGACGCCGCGTGATAAGGCCGGGTGCAGCAGCAGAGCGGAGTAGTTCTCGTTAATGTGGGCGGGGGCAGCGGGGGCCGGGCGGGGGCCGTGTCTCTCTCCTTTCCTCATTACAAGCGAGTAGTGTGTGTTTGGCTGAAGGGGGCGGTGGGGTGGGGCCGGTGGGGCCTGCGGGGCCAGAGACGGAGCGTCGACAATCCGCTTCTTTGCAGTGTACAGCGGCAAGGCGGGGATCAAAGTAAACGCCATTTCCTCAAAACTCAGTCAGTCCGGCGCTGTTTATTCCGTGGGCTCCTTTTGAACACAAAAGCAGAACGGGTTCGAAAACGAAGTCTTGCACTTAGTTTCTCCTCGCCGTCGTCCGTCACCGAGACACGGTGGTTGCTGCGGTTGCTGCGGTTGCTGTGGGTGCTGCGGTTGCTGCGGTTGCTGCGGTCGATGCGGTCACAGCCTGCGGATCCTGCAGGGCCTTGTCCATGTCCCGGAACTGGACCAGGACGATGAGGTAGCTCACGCACGTAGCCAGCATCTGCGGTTTTGACAGAATTAAAAATAGGTTGATTAAGTGATGATTTAAACTCACACTCTGCGGATAGGTACATTAAAAAAAATAGCGTCGAATGCCCCAAGTCGACCCAGTGACGAGCCAAATCGTCACTGAAAATATTTTTTCTGAAACGGCAAGATATGTGTTTATTCTACGTGCCCCAAGAATAACCTCTAGGATCACGACATTGTCAGGGTTCCCGCTCCTCACCGTGGACACTGTGCCTCTGTCGATGGTCATGAAGCCCCAGGCCGAGACGGTGATGGGGCACGACGCGGCCACGATCCCCCGGAAGATGTTGATCTGTCCGCAGAGAAAGTTGTTTCGTCATAAACCAGGGGGCGGTGCTGAGCTTGGTGCTGAGCGGTGCTGAGCGGTGCTGAGCAGCGCTGAGCGGTGCAGAGCGGAGCCCGGCTCGGCTACCCGCACCGCGCACCGCAGCGGTGATGGCTGACGGCCCTGCTCACCTCCTCCAGCGCCGCATCGCCAGCTAGACTCCCGTAGTACGTTTCGAGCAGAGCCAGAAAGCCGAAACCGACCTGCGCAGCGCAGAGAGATCGTGAATCAAGACCTATCCACATGGCAGTGGCATGCTCATAGCTAATGATGGCACACTGTAACAACATCTGCCGGAAAATTCCGTACAGCTCGTGATGCAAGTTTGTTGGAATTTCCCCGACATCTTTCGCAACAGTGTGTACTGACCGACTCGGCCGAGCGCTGCACCGAGTCGCACAACAAGATGAGCATGGAGAGGACGAAGAGCAAGAAGGAGGTGAGCAGCACGCACATCGTGTACTGGCCCTCCAGCAGGCAGACGAGGCTGAGGTAGAGGACCAGCGTCATCATGAGCAGCATGTACATCATGCAGCAGATGAGGGTCATGGGCGTGGTCACCAGCGCCAGCAGCAGGTCCCGCAGCTGCAGCCAGGCCAGGCGGTGGGCGGCCACGCGGCGCGCCGACGGCAGCGCCTGCGACAGCTCCTGAGAGGCCGAGGCAGGCGGCAGGCTCAGCCATGGGCTCAGCGCCCGGCGGGTAGGCAGCCCGGACACCAGCACACCCGCATGTCTTGCGGGCTGGCCTACCTCGCCAGGCGCTCATCGCTCCCGAAGGCAAGCATAAAGTACCCGCGATTTCACCTTTTCAAAGGCGAGGAGCCTCATTTTTTAGCAGATGATACCTCTAAATAGCACTAGCATAGCCTAGCTAAACTAAATCATATTGAAGAAAGAGGTGTCAGCTAGCTTGTACTTTCATTGTAGGGGGAGCCGCGTCCGTCGCGTCCGCGTCCGCGTCCGCGTCCGCGTCGCGCATCGCATCGCTCCTGGCTCGGCTGTCTGCCAGCTTTGCCAGCCCCGCCGCGCTCCCCACCGCACCCACCGCAGCGCGGGACGGCTGAGAGGGGGAAGGGACTCGGGAGAGAGAGAGAGAGAGAGAGAGAGAGAGAGAGAGAGAGAGAGAGAGAGAGAGAGAGAGAGAGAGAGAGAGAGAGAGAGAGAGAGAGAGAGAACGAGACGGAGTTAGCCGGACGGGAAAGGGAGAAGGAGGCGTATGGGCAGACACAACGTCGTACCATGACGCAGGGGGGCCATTTTCTGTTCCTTCTGTTTGTGCATAATAAAAAGTGGCGGCGCATTAAGCGCAGGCAACATACAACACATTATCTGCTGCCCTGCGATGAGCGTTGTCACACTCCCCCTTTTATGAAAGTTGGCTTTTACAAATATTAGTGGAAAATTAAATTGGTAGGTTCTTGCTGTTTGACCAAAACTTGGGGGAGGCACAAACAATGATAATAAATTAAAAACAAATTCCAAAAATTAAACACAACGTCGCACCATGAAGGAAAGTAGGAATAAAACCAGAGTATCATCTGCTTTCATGACGGTTTTGGAATCGTCGTTTTTTATTTACATTGATAAAGGGGCCCTCTCTTTGGAGCAAGAAAAAGAAGATTTTACGACCAGGTATGAAGCAATCACAACGCCAGCAAGAGCAAGGTGTTTTGAATCTGAGCGCGCTGCGGTAGATGGAATCAGTGCCCCGCGCCGTCCCGCTCCGCTCCGCGCCGCTCCGCTCCGCGTATACCCGGCGCCTGGCGTCAGAGAGGCTGGTTTCCCCGGCTTCCTGGTGCCGACGCTTTGATGATTTCAAAGGCTTCAATCACGTAAGACTGCGCACACGCGGCACACGCGGCACGCGCGGCACCACGCACCTGGCTCAGGCTCTGCATGAGCTCCTTGGCGAACGTTTGCAGGCAGAGGAACTGGCTGCCGAAGAACGAGCAGAACACGAACACGAGCAGCAGCACGTGGTTGTGGATGAACAGGTGCGACCAGTGTCCACCCTCTGGGGCCACCACCTGTGCGGGCAGGGCGAGGCGGGGCAGGAAAGGAGATCTTCATTGGCCAAGAGAATCAGAATGACTTAGGTTCTTAGTTGGTGTGACCACGCCTCTAAGTCTCGGCCACAATATTCAGAATTCGACCACAATTTGCGTCAGTGATCGATTTGGGTAAGCGAGCGAAAGGGTAAAAAAAATCCCCACGAAGCCTCGTGGGAGTTTTTTTTCTCCCCAGCAGGCGGCCACACGAGGTGCCGGGGCTGCCGTTGCCGCACCTGCAGGTAGATGGTAGCCGATATCGGAGACGTTATCCCGCCGAAGAACATTGCGAGCCAGGAGACGACGCGGGCACGTCGGCAGCCCCGCGCGCGCACGTGCCCGAAGCTCTTCTGTAACAGCAGCAAGCAGCGCCGTGGGTTCGAATCCCCTCTCAGCTCCAGGTTTTGTTTTGTCTTTTCACATCACTGGAAGCCGTGACTCGGAGCTCACCATGAGGGTGGTGGAGAGGCCGCGGTTGCGGCGCAGGTGGCGCACCTCGACCCAGAACGGGAGCAGAATCAGCAGGCCGCTCGCGTGCGCGAGGCACATCAGGGCCGTGAAGCGGGACTTGTTGGAGGAGCTGGGGGAGCGCAGGTACGGGTAGCGGTCGCGCACCATATTGTGCAGCGACCACAGCACCAGCGCCGTCACCAGCGCGCAGTACACCACCGTCGACTTGAAGGGGTGCGCGCTGAAGCGGACTGGACAAACACGCGTGTTGCGGGTTCAAATACCAATGCGGCGTGACAAAATAATACACGGGCCGGGACACGGCTGCCACTCACCGGGGCCGAACGTGATGGGGAACATGCCGAAGAGCGCCAAGGACCAGCAGATGGGGCGGATGTCGTTGAACAGGCCGGAGCCGCCGAACACGTCGCCGTCGTCCTCCCGGGCGGACGACGGCGAGTCCGCCGGGCCTGCCGGGCGGGGCTGGACCTTGGGCTGGACACCTGCCGAGGCCGAGGGCGCGGCGGTCCGCTGCTTCCGAAAGAGTTGCTTCCCCTCCAGAGGAGCCACAGAGTCCCACCAGCCGCCATGCACCGGCTGGTGGGGGTAGTCCTGGGGAACGGGGGACGAGACAGGGACAGGGACGTGACAGAGCACAGCGCCTGTGAGCGGGAGGGTAGGCAACGCGCCGGGCACGGCTCCTCGGCGGGATGCCTATCTCACCCCGGCCCCCGGCCCCGCACCCCACCCCCGCTTGTGTGCTGTGCTGTGCAGTGCTGTGCTGCTGCCCGTCTCGCCTCGCCGCTATCTCGGTTTTCGGGCCACGACGTAACAAACGCGCAGCTCCATGGAGTCTGGCCTTGGGCTGGCCGTGGGCTGGCCGTGGTCGGGAGCACACGACCACTCTGGTCGGGATAAACCATACCTGGTGCACCATCTCCGCTCGTGCGCACGGGCCGGCACGGGGCCTTCCTTCCTTCGCACAGTTGCTTACCAGTGGCGTGAGGCCGCCGCCGCCGCCAACACCGCCGCCTCTGCTCACCATGTCGGCGGCCGCCGTGCACTGAGGGCCCCGCTGGCCGCTGCCTGCTGCTCGGCTACCAGCCCCACCCCACTTACTTGTTGGATGAGTGAGGTGCGTGCTGCGTGCTGCAATCGACCTTGGCCAGGCCGTCGGCTCGGCTCGGTAACCGACACCCATTTATCATAACAGTTGCGTGCCTTTGGTTTCGTGCCGTGTCACACGTCAAAGGAGAGAGAGCGACATAGAGAAAGCGGAGAGAAAGAAAGAGAGAAGTATATATATACGAGCGAACCTCACGCTCCGTGGCAGTCACCGGGGACTTAATTTTCGCCCAGCCCTCGACAGCCCCCCCCCCCTCCCTCTCTCCTGAGGTCCTTTCATTACGTTGGCTAAACGCGATGGTGATAAAACGAACTACGGCGCGTTTGAGCTGGTGCCACGGGTGCAGCGCTGCTCGGGGGCACGACATGAGGGCCGCAGGAACGTGGGGACGTGGGGCCGTGGGGACGTGAGGCCGTGGGGACGTGGGGCCGTGGGGACGTGGGGCCGTGCGGCCGTGGGGACGTGGGGACGTGGGGACGTGGGGACGTGGGGACGTGGGGACGTGGGGCCGTGGGGCCGTGGGGACGTGGGGACGTGCGGCCGTGGGGACGTGGGGACGTGGGGCCGTGGGGACGTGGGGCCGCGGGGCCGTGGGGACGTAGGGCCGTGGGGACATGGGGACGTTGGGACGCGGGGCCTCGGGGCGAAGAATCTGGGATGAAAAACAAATGTTGCGCATCCCGCATCCCTGCTCCGGATTACAACACCGTGCAGGGTGCAGGGCGCAGGGCCCAGGTCCGCGAGGCCAGTGGTCAGTGGGCCGCAGCCCGCAGCCGTGCCCAGCCGTGTGCAGGGCGCAGGGTGCAGGGCGCAGGGCCCAGGTCCGCGAGGCCAGTGGTCAGTGGGCCGCAGCCCGCAGCCGTGCCCAGGCCGTAGGCCGTCCATCAGAAGCACCAGCCCCCGGCCCCGGCCCGGCCTGCGCAGCGGTCGGTGTGTGGGTAGGGGTCGGCCCCACCTCATGGCTCATGGCCCTCTCTGTCACTCATGAGCCGCCACAGAGCCGCTAGCCGTGTAGCGGTCGGCGGGGACAGCCTCGTCATGGACACCACCCCCGTCCTGTCGTACAACCGCTGCAGCAGCACCAAGTCCGGCTGACGGCTACCGCGATCGATCCGGCGGCCGCTCTATGTTCGTCATTTTGTTGACGCTGGCGGTATTTGATGCGCGCCCGTGCATCGATTAGAGAAGGTGAGGCGTCCGGTGTCACCGGCGTCACCGGGTCGGCCTTGTGGCCGATGGGTCGACGTGAGCGATACTCGATGACAACCTTTTCTTTTCACCGCCGTCCTGACAAACTTACAGCGCCGTGCTGCAATATCGCCGGGCCGGAACCGACGCTATGCCTCCACCTCCCCCCCCCCCTTCTGCCGTAGCCATGACGTCAGCCCCGGTGGTCCACCAGGAGGATTAGACAGCCCGGCACAGCCAGGCACAGCCAGGCACAGCCAGGCACAGCCCGACACGCCCCGGCACGGCCCGGGCACGCAGATAAGACGCTACGATCCCTGCCGCTCCACGCCGGTCCACGCCGCTCCAGAGCGGGAGCCCTTTGCATGGCTGGACCCTGGCGGTTTTCATTAAGGACAAACGCCACCTCGCCCTCCCCCGCCCTCCCCCGCCCTCCTCCGCCCTCCCCCACCGCTCCCCTGACGCCCAGAGCGAGTTATGAGAGGGGTGCGAAGAAGGGCCAGCCCCCCCCCCTTCATCCCCCCTGTGTGTCACCTGTCCGCCGTACACCATAGCGCCACGCGGCGAAGGGAACGCGGCAGCGGTGCTGCCTGTCTGCCTGTCTGCCGGCTGGCTGGCTGGCAGGGTGCTAGCAGTGCTAGTCTGCGGTGGAGACATGACGTGGGGATGAAATAACAGCAGCCGAGGAGCCGCAGAGGCGGATGAAATCGCGCCTTTTTAAGAAGACAGTAACGCGCCGACTGCGGCTCCCGCCCGACCCTGACTTGGCCGCGGCTGGGGAGAGACAGGGGTGCGCGTGCTCTCCGCAGGACACCGCGGCGGGGAGCGCCTGCGAACGGCCGGGTAGGCCAGCCCGCAGTGCGTGCGTGCGTGCGCGAGCCGAGGCTGCCTGCCCACCAGGCGCCATGCAGCGCAATACAGCGCCGTGCGTAGTCAGGCCGCGTGTGCCGACAATCTGACCTCAAGGCGCCAAGCTTCTTACGCTTCATTTGGGGGAGCTCGGGAGCTCTGGAAAGAATCTCTCTCTCCCCTGTACCCTCCCTCCCCTCCCCTGCCCCTCTGGCTGTATGCTCTGTGATACCACGCCGGCCGGCTTGGCAGCTCAGGGCTTCCAGGGGTCCCAGCCCCGGTCCCAGTCCCCGTCCCAGCCGGCTGGGCTGGGCTGGGCCGGGCCGGGGCCGGAGCCAAACCTGACGTGTCCGTCCGGACTCGCAGAGCAGAGCGCACAATGCGGCGTAAGAGCTTTGCTCGCTTTACTGCAGAGGGACAAGGACCCGCCAGGACCTGACCAAACCCGTGCCGGCGGGGCCGGCGGGGCCGGGCTGGGCGCGTCCGCCTGGAAAGATAACCGTCCCGTCCCCGCCGGTCCCCGCCGGTCCCCGCCGGTCCCCGCCCCGTCCCCGCCGGTCCCCGCCCCGTCCTCTGCAGCGCAGACGGCTTCTGCCAGTCCTTTGTTGCTCTGCGGGGAGCGTCCATGAATTAGGTCCGTAGCAAAGATCTCCGGTGGAGCCGACCCAACGTGACTACTACAAATCCCCGAGCCGGACCCCAAAAGGCGTTTCAAACAATTTTCCTGTGGATCAAGCAAGAGCGGGGCACCGGGGCACCTCCGTCCTTGTCGCGTCGGAAATAATCAGGCGAAATCCCCGCACTGTGCGTGTGTGCCTGAGAGAGAGAGAGAGAGAGAGAGAGAGAGAGAGAGAGAGAGAGAGAGAGAGAGAGAGAGAGAGAGAGAGAGAGAGAGAGAGAGAGAGAGAGAGAGAGAGAGAGAGAGAGAGAGAGAGAGAGTCGGAGGGGTTCCAGGTGGAAGGGGTGAGTGGATAAGAGGATGAGAGCCGAGAGAGACCGGCATATGTGTGTGTGTGTGTGTGTGAATGTGTGTGTGGTAGTAGGTGTGCCTTAGCGACCTTGTTAATTCCCTTCATCGCAGCTGAGTCCGACCTGGAGCTCCTGGGGCGTCTAGCGCATGTGCGCGGGCGACGGCTGTGATATCTCGCTGTGGCTCATGTGACTCTTGATGTTCTCTGCTACTGCTGCATCGGTGTCTGCACAGACGCGGATCCAGGGGGGGGGGCGACGGGGCGATCGCCCGAAGGGCGCCTGAAAGGTAGGCAATTCGCGTTACAATCCGCCTGAAAGTAGGCAGACAGCGGTACATCGCCCCCCCCCCCCCTAGAGCCGCCCCTGGATCCGCGCCTGTGTCTGCAGAGGTGTCCGGGGTAGTCCCGGCGGTACCTCGGGTACCTGGGTACCTCCAGACAGCGGGCAATACGGCAATAACGCCCGCCCGAAATACAACGTGCGCATCGAAATTCCGCAACACCCGAGCTAGCTGCCCCTCTCGCTTCCACCAATTGGAGAGAGCGTGCGGTCGTGGCCGCGGCGGGTGACACATGTCCGCCGGCCGCCACTGGTGTGGGGCAGACCAGACAGGCGGGCGGGGCCTTGTACACTGCACGTGTAGCACGCCTAACGGAACAGTCTCTTGTGCAGCCACTTCCAGCCCTTCCCAACCATTCCAGTCACCAACAAAGAGTCGTGTCTTCGGACACAGCCGAAGCCGCTGTACTCTACTCCCACCCAACGCTCCGAGTAGCGGCATACCTGGACCTGCCAGATTCAGAGGGAGGAAAACACTGCGAACCCTAGAAGCTTCCGAACATCATCTCTCGACTCTTCCCCCCGGGATTTCTCCCGCGGCACAGAACGCCAGTCATCCCCCAATCATCCTCCAGTCAGTTGGTATTTCAGTTTCTTGTACACAATTTTCGCAATTGGTGTGCCCCTCGGGCGGGGCAGGGCGCGGCCGGCGCGGCTGGGCGCTACGACACGAAACGCCCTCATAATTCCGCACAAATGTGACAAAGAGGATATATGTCTCCCTCTCCGGTCACCCTCACAGACACAGGGGTGCGCCCTGGGCACAGCCAACGCCCCGCCAACGCCTCCGACTCGAGGGCCGGGGGCCGCCGGGGGCCGCCGGGGGTGTCCGGGGGTGTCCGGGGCGGGGACCACCAGGACCCCGACGTGTACGTATGATGCGGTGATCCCTGGGAAATAACACCGGCATTCCGACCGTGCCGCAAGGCGTCCCACCAGCCAGCCTGTGCCTCGGGGTGGCGAGGGGAGGGGGAGGGGGCGGGGGGTGTCGAAATGAGCCAACGCCAGCAGGAGGAGGTAGCCCATAGCCCAGCCTCCAGCCCCAGGGTCTACTGGGGACCCTAGAGAGAGAGGGAGAGAGAGGGAGAGAGGGTGAAAATTGAGGGGACGAGTTGGATAGAGTGGTTCAGGAGGGTTTCAGCACCAGGGGAGGGAGAGGGGGTGGGCAGGGCAGCATTCAGAGGGGTGAAGGCAGTGGAGGCCGATACCGGGAAGCATAGCATTCCTCTCGTGATGGAGGCGGGCGGCGCCGGCGGGAAAATATTTGCTGTTCAAACCACCCCAGTCTGCCCGAGCCTGCCGCATGCGTGCCGTGCGTGCGCACATGCGTGGATGCGCGCGTCCATGAGTGCGTGCGCTGTGTGGTTGCGTTATTGCAATTATCTGCGAAGGAGCAGACGTTTCCCGGGACACGTGTGAAGTTCTCGACCCTAACGCAAGCCACTGCCACGCGCATAGTTCACAAATTATTCCGGTTTCTGTTTCGGAGAAACGTGTACTACGAATAAAATAAAGGACAGGCCGAGAGGGTGGGGTTGCAGCCGGCACAGCCATATCCCGTGTCCCAAGGTCCACCCTCGTGTGTGAGGCTGTGAGGCCAAGAGCCGCCAAGAAGCCCATTCCACGATGCCAGAATTGAAATTAAGATGAGCTGTCCTAGCCGGGCTCGGCTCGGCTCGGCTGGGCCGGGGACCACCACTTGCTTTGCTTTTGGCTCACCACGGTCCTGGCTGCACTGCCATATATATCCCCGAGTAGACAGCATGGGGGGGGGGGGAGGGGGGGGGAATCGCCGACCGCCCCCACGCCGCCACGATGGTAACCGCCGCCCCCGCTGCCGCCTCTACCGCCGCCCCTGTGTTGTCATCTCCATATACGGACGGACCGAGTCGGTGCATGGTTTAGTTTATCCAGGCAACAGCTGCCAATAGCCGCTTTCCTTTCCCCTCCCCTCTGGTTAGGTTTGGCCGGGTTTCACTCATCGGCACACACAATGATGGTCGTTGTGCTCACACTGCGGAAATCTCTGGCCCCGCAAAAGGAGCGACGTTGACCGCTGCGAGAAGCCCGCCAACCAAGGAGGCTACGTGGGTGGCGCACTGCCGCTGGCCCGTGCCGCCGCGCCCGCGCCGGGCTCAGCCGGGGACACCAGCTTAAGGAGATTGCTTCTCCGGCGGCATTCTCTGTTTTGTGGTCAATAAAAACGGCGTTCCTGCGCTGCGGATCCTCGTGAAAGGCGCGGCAGCCCGGAGACGGCAACCGGCTTGGGACGGTGCGGGCCGTGCGGGCAGGGCGGGGCGGGCAGGGCGGGGCGGGCGTGCGGGCAGGGCGGGGCGGGCAGGGCGGGGCGGGCAGGGCGGGCAGGCTGCGGTCAGACTGTGTCGCATGGTCCCGCCCCTGCAGGCCATAGGTACTGTTATAACCCTATTGCCCGCTCAGACCGCTCGGACCGCGCGGGACGGGACGGGACGGGACGGGACGGACTGCTGGTCGTTCATTTCACGACCAATCCAAGTGCGCTCCGGCATCCGGGGAAGAGGAGGGGAGGCGGCAACGGCCTCCTCGACGGTGGTCTATGTGCCGAGCGGGGAAAAAAATCCCTCCCATGCTCTCTCTCTCTCTCTCTCTCTCTCTCTCTCTCTCTCTCTCTCTCTCTCTCTCTCTCTCTCTCTCTCTCTCTCTCTCTCCCCCTCCCTTTCTTCCCTCACGTACCATACCGCAGTCCTCACCCTTCGCAGAGGGAGTGAGGGAGATAGGAGGCCCCCACACGACGGACCTCGTTTAATAACGGGGCTGCCTGCCGATAGTGGTACCCCCTGGGGCGACCCCTTTGGGCAGCGGGGAGGGAGAGGCGGTGGGGGAGAGGTGCCAACATAACAGCCTTGTTTTATGACCGCGCCCGAATACTGTCAGGGAATTCCTACGCAAAATTGCCCATCTGCAAGTTTCGACCGCGGGACGCCACAATTCTACGTGAAAATTCCCTCCGCTCGCCACGAAACTCTGCGAAAAAGGTAGTTGGGCAATCGAAAATGATAAGACGGCAGTGTATGTAAAAGAAAACTTATTATGTACACTTTGGTTTGACAAGTGACAAATGTTAAACAGGTGTCGAATCTCCACCAACACCTACACTTTCGTCTGCCACGAGGCCATGGCCCCTTACAGACTAAGGGTAGGCAACCCCAGTTCACCCGAGGCGTGCGGGACAGTCTATCTGTGAGAGCGCAGGCGTCTGGGTTTGGCTGCACGTGTTGCACTTCACAGCCGCCGGCCCGGCCCCGGCCCCGGCCCCGGCCCCGGCCCCGGCCGTGAGGCCAGCGCCCCCGCCGAGCTGGTGAGCCGCCGGTCCTGCAGCCAGCGGTGGCGGCGGTGGACCTTGAGGTGCTTGGCGAGGTGGTCCGAGCGCGCGAACCGCTTGTCGCAGATCTGGAGGAGCAGAGCAGAAGTCAGAGGCGCTGTCCCAGCCCCAGCAGTACCTCGCCGTTGAACACGCACACGCACAGGCACAGGCACACGCACACGCACACGCACCTTGCACTGGTACGGCTTGACTCCGGAGTGGGAGCGGCGGTGGCGGGCGAGCTCGTCGGACCGGGAGAACCGCCAGCCGCAGCCGAGCCAGGTGCAGGCGAATGGCTTCTCGCCCGTGTGTCGCCGGAGGTGCGCCTTGAGGTGCGACGACTTGGCGTACAGCTTGCCGCAGCCCGCGAACGGGCAGGGGAACACCTTGTCGTCGACGGCTCCCGCCGACCCCGGCGCCGACCCCGGCCACGAGCACTCGGCCGCGGGGGTGCGCGTCTTGGCCTGCAACAGATCGCCGCCGCGTGGTGGAGAGGAGGGGAGCGGAGGGGAGCGGGGAGGAGTCGCCGCCAGCACCGCTAGGCCCCTCCCCCCTCCCCCTCCCCTGTTGTCCCGTAGTCCCGTTCCGTTAGTCCCGTGCCTGCGCATACTCCGCGCGTCACAGCCGTCACAGCCGCGGCGAGGGGTATCGCCCCAGCCTTCAGCACCTTCAGCCCGGCTGTCGGTACGCCCCACGGCCCACGTCCTCACTCCAACGTTTCCAGTACCGATAAGGGCTGCACGGCTTTACCCACGACAAAACTTAAACAATGTTGCGATGCATCGCCACGAGGTTTCAGCAGCTTACCGTTTTACTATAGTCGTGCGAGGCCAGGGCGAGAGCTGCCTGGGTCGGCTGATGGTGGAGGTTGTGGTTGTGGTGGTGTCCGCGCGGCCGACCTGGCGGGGGCGGGGGCACCGGCGGTGGCAGTGGGGCGTGGCGAGCCGGGGGCGGGGCGGCAATGGCCGCGGCCTGGTCGTTTTGCAGGGGCTGCGGCCACGGTGGCCGGTACGCCTCAGCGGGCTCTGCCAACCAAAGGTTAGGTTAGGCTCCTTCGCAGAGCTCGAGCACGGGGTATCGCCTGTCGCCTCTCGGGTATGAATGGCGTCCTCAATTTATAACCAGCCGAGAATACGAAAAGGCGAGACTGAAACTGAAACTCCGACAAAAACATAAAATATTGAAACAAGAATTATTTTTTGAGAGTGTGTCACAGACACAGACAGCAGTGAATCAGTCCTCGCTCAGCTCCCGCCGCGCCGCGGATGTCCGGGGCCGTCCACTTTCCGATCCCCTAAAGTAGAGTGCGGCCGCTAACGCAGATGGCCGGACCGGACCTCCCCCGCTCACCTGCGTAGTGGCTGGCGAGCGCCGGCAGGTCCACGCCGAGCACCACCAACGGAGCGTACATGAGCTGCTCGGCGCTCTCTCGCAGGAAGCCGTCGCAGAACTCGTTGCAGAGCGGTGTCCTCTCCGGCAGGGGTGTAGGTGCGGGCGCGGGGCCGGCGCCGGCGCCGCCCAGCAGGAGAGAGAAGGCACCCCCGCCCGCGCCGTCGCAGCCCAGCAAGAAGTCCAGCTCCGACTCCAGCTCCGGGAACTCGCCGGTCCATGACGACGTCGACTCTGGAAGAGGAAGGGGCTGCTCACAGCACGCTTCTGGCCAATGCCAGCCCAGCTCCCCTCCCACGCTCACGGTAGGTGTACCTGGAGTGCTGCACGAGTCCGACCAGAAGTGGCACCCCACCTGGGCGGGGCTGAGCGGGACGTTGGGGCTGAGGTCAGCGTCGTGGGCCAACAGTAGCGGCTCGGCGTCAGCGTGCAGCCCCGGGTGCAGCCCCCACGAGGCCGCCGCCCCTGACGGCGTCGACACGGGCACGGCGGTGGGGGCGCCCCCGAACAGGGGAGGCAGCGGCAGCACGTCACGGCAGCCGAAGGCGGCGTCCTGGTCCGCGCAAGGGCCGTCCATAACCTGCGGCATGGTATCCGCGTTGGCAGTGCACGGTGCGAGCTGCACGGTCTTCACACTTGCTTAATACTCAGGCAGGACAGGCAGGCGAACGGCAACGGCGCTGTTTCAAACCAACCTGCGGGGGTGCAGCGGCTCCGGCGGCAACCCGGGCCTTGTGCGACGGCGTCCTCGTAAAGACCCTTCCTCCCCTCCCCCGCGGGCCCCAGAACGTCGGCACCGGTACCGGCATCCTCGCCGAACCGGGGGTGGGCTCTGTGGACCCGGGCCGGGGCCGGGGTTGGGGGCTACGCAAGGCGTTTGGCCAAACTGCGGCCGCGGCCGCTAAGCGAGGCGAGGCGAGGCGAAGGCAACGACAACCAGCCGGCACATGCACTCCCGGCACACTATCTACGAATACAAACCATTCATGCCGGGCTGAGCGGAGCGCGGCGCGGGCAGGAGCAGGAGCAGGGCAGCCGGCAGGGCTCGGTCACTGCGCCGTCCTATCCTCCTCCCTTCCCCTCTCCCCGTCCTCCTCTCCCCTTCCTCTCTTCCTTCTTCCCTTCCGCAACTCTTTTCTCTGTCTGCCGGTCTCCTTTATCTTGGAGAATTGCTATCAGTCGTCGTTCCCTGCGTCGGCATTCATTGGTTTTCGCCACGTGGTACCCCAGTGGCGAGTCCAGGGTGGCCGTGTGCCATCGCTTTGAGGACACGGGCATCTACTTGAGTTCGGGATCAGGTCCGGGCATCTGGTCGTGCCGGGCCGAGACTGGCCGGGCCGAGCCGGGCCTCGGGGTCCTGTCCAGAGTGTCCAGAGTCCCCCCGCTATCTCGTCGTCAGTTGTTTTCCACTGCAGGGCGATGGAGAATGGAGCAGAAACGAATGCTGAAAAGCCTTCGTCACATATCCGGCAAGGCGGAGGGCGGGGGTGGGGGCGGGGGCGGGGCGGGACGGGGCGGGGCGGGGCGGGCACGAAGGACCCCCCCGGGTGGGCCTCGCCGGGCTTGCTTCCGCCAAGCTGTCTGTACTTGAGCCCGATAGGAGCACTGCCGGCACTGGCACTGGCGCGCTGTACCACGGCGGCCTTTTCTTCTCGTCGTCGTTCCCAGTTGAGATCGGTCTCCCGCGAGGCGAGGCGAGGGCCCTGGCCAGGCCGGTCCCCGGTCCTGGCCCCCACCGCGCGGGCTGGCTGGACTGGAGGCTGGAGGCGGCAATGAGGCGGCTGCAGGCTGCAGGCGGCCCGGCCGGGCTTCGGGCCTCGGAGGGAAGGGAAGGGAAGTCCAGGCGCGGCACGAGGGAGTGCGGGCTGCGGGCTGCGGCCCGGTCCGCCCGCCGATGACCAGCCGGGGCCTGTCCACACTCCCCTTCCTTGAGGAGCAGGGTCGCTAGGTGTTCGCACGTCCTGTCGTCCTCGATGTCGGCCTCGTGGCGAAGATACCGAGCCCTCGGCGATGACTATCCTATCCCGGTGCTCTGCCGCTGCGTTACTCAACCCCCACCACAGCAAGCTGCCTGTGCCTCTGGCGCTGGCTCATCCGCTCCCATGCCCATGTTCTGGTATCCGAACTGTCATCCTCGCCTGTTTGGTTGTCTTTGTTTTTATCGTTCCTATCCCCTCCCATCCAAATCTAGCAGCAGATGTAAAGAGCGTGTACCTAGCACTGGCAGGCGCTCTGCGTTGCCATTCGCGGTTTAGGTTGAGGGTGGTAGGAAACTCAAACGTATTAGCTACATGACAACGCCCTGGATAGCAAGAAAATGCCGCGTGGTTTGTGGACGTTCCTCGTGTCCTACACTTATTTTGTTGGCAGCGCTGACGTTGGTCACCCACATACCAATCGGTTTTATAAATAATGTGACCCCTTGAAAAATCGAGACTAATTGAATCCCTTCCACGCTGCCCAACATCTGCAGCTGTGACTAACGCGATTTTTCGCAAAATTAAGTGCGCCTGGCCTCAGCCCAGGTCTATGATGTAGTGTTATCACTCTTTATCAGTGTACGCGTCTAATAGACGGAAAACAAGTGGCGGAGTGTCATCAGTGTGCTGGCATTGCGCGTTCATGGTTCATGGAGATGAGTCGAGCCCGAATGGGGACGGGACGGTGTGACACGAGACGGGGACGAGTCGAGGACGGCGCACATGTGTGGCGCTAGGGTGTCCTGGCCTGGCCGGGTGCTGGGCTGGGCCTGCCCAGCCTGCCCCTGTCACTATCTACAACACTGAGCAGACCACAGTCGGTGCAACCGTGTGGCTGCCACCGCCGTGCTGGGCTGTCGGCCGTCTGCGTTCGTGCCAACACGGCGCTTAGAGCTCATCAGCTCGGACCAGAATCGTCCCTCTCCTCTCCCCTCTCATTTCTCATCTCGGTTCGATCTCACCACCAAAAAATATGTGTCACGTTTGTCTCACTCACAGTGGCCCTGGAGTTGAGTTGCACTGCCTGTGGCAAGCATAGAGTTGGGTAATAAAATAAAACCAAGGAGTTCATGTATCTCAATAGAATCTATTTATTATAATTTACACAATTATGTACATGAGTTATTTTACACTTGCATATCAATAGTCCTGGCTCCTCCCACATCTTTAAACATTTATAATATGAATCAACTATAACATTTATACATTTTGCTTGAATAAAGAAACACTCATAGAACACTTAAATTTCCAAAGTTACATTTATCAGTCAGTAAAATAATATCATATGAGGTTACATAAAAGCTTACAGTTTAAACAGAGGCTAAAGCATTAAGTAACCTTCACATCCCATGAAAGGAATAAAATTTTCTCAGGCACTGATGATGTGGTCATGATAAAATTGCACAGCTCAATACGTTCACTTCTCTAAAACATGCTAAATGAAAAATTTAGATGACAGTGAAACTCCAACACATTAATAACAACAACAACACAGAAAATATAACAAAAGTATTTGTGGAAGTTGCCTGACAAGTAGACACATTAATGGTAAATCAACAGGAACAGAAAATAAATCACCATAAATTAACAGTTACATTTGCAGTACGTTTACTGGACTACACTCCCAATCACTACCACATAAAACAATGACACACACATCACATTAATAGCCAAGCAATGTCTCATCTAAGCTGGAGACCAAAGATGCTAAAAACCTGGTACTCAAGAAAGTGCAATAACATTTAGAACACTGAACACACAGTGCATAAAAGTGAAACAATGACTTTGAACAATTTGTCAAAAACTACCAAAAGGCATGTCAGAAAGTTCAATGAATTCTAAAGGCCTTAAGGCCTAAATCCTAAAAAAGAGTAATGACTGAAGAATGGTTTCACCAAATTGGCCTCTCTGGGGGAACATGCTATGCTACTAATTTTACAAGCAACAAAACCTGCATTTGAGCATGTCAGAGCATTTCCTCACCATTTTAATCTATATCTGGACAATATTACATCACGATATGACATATCAAAAATAAATTACAAATCTGATCACCGGGTTTTAGAAGAAATTGGATGTCAATTTATTACACTGTCTGCTTGCAGCCTTGATTTTCTACCAATTCATTAATAGAACAGTTGATGTCTTCACAGCTTATGAAGATTACAAAATTACTCAAATATATTGAATCATTTCTGAGCTTAAGAGAGATCATGTTACAGAATTGAGCATCCCTTTAGTACCAGTTCTAGAACATTCAAATCCAGTTGCAGTCTCATGATTACAACAAATAAAACAATATTTTTGTAACAAACAATTTATCATTTTTACATTAATAATGTAAATGCACAATTATCTACCATTTACATGTGCACATTAACAGATTGGTATGTGACAATTATGTTTCAACAAGCTAAAGTAGGAAGTCCCCAAAGGCAAAATTTGAAATAGTAATAAGCGAATATGAGTATTGAATGCATGTTTCTCATGATAATGATCCTTGAAAAACAGTGAAGTGAAAACTTCACATTTGTGACAAGAAAAGAAGTGCAAAACACACACATGTAATATGAGCTTCTCTTGTAAGGTCAAATTAAGGTTAGGATTAATTCGTAATGCTATGTTTTGAATACATGCATTTTTTAATTTGCAATGGGTAAACAATCCTACTTAGGTCGGTCAGAATCTGTCATCTCCGAAGAAATAGAGCAGCAGATATGACAGTTGATAAAGGATAAAATTCCAAACACACATATAGCACTGCAATGAAAAGAAGTGCCTTTCAAAAAGCTAAAAATACCTCTTGCAAGGGCTTAATCTAAGTCACAATAGACCAAGAATGATCAAAATGATCACAAAGCATAAATGGGGGTGGGGGGGGGGGGGGAGACGAAAAAACGATCGCCACCAGCTTTTAGAGAAAATTTGTACTAATGGTACACAAATCTTGATCAGCAAAGTGACATGTAATTTCAAACCTCCTTTATCACTTTCCTTTTCAAATAAAAACTGTGCCTGTAGCCCTCAAATGTAATAGAAGAAAATGAATTAATAAAACCTGAACTGAAAATAGTTTAGTATGGGATCACTTTTCCCTACGTAGCAACGATGTGACAAACAAAGACTGTCAAGTTCTAAGATATTTCAAAAAAAGTCTACACCAGACTTGAGTCCACTTATGTAGAAACATGAGATTCTATTAGCAACTCATAACACCAAAAATCTACAAACAAATAAAACGATGACTGGAAGGAACTAACGGACTTGTATGCACGCTCACAACAGAAAATGGCACATATTTTCGCAGTCAATAAAATAATGTACAAAATTGCAAGCACTTTCATTAACACAATGAAATACGATGCTGTGTGCAAAACAAATATATATATATATCTACATATATATATATGCATCTATATGTATATATATATAAATAATACACATAAAACATTGACAAACTATCTGAATTAACAGACATTCCCTATAACTAAAAATTATCTGTAAAAGGTTCAGGTACAGATCCATAAACTATAAATTAAAAATGTACACTTATCACTGGTATAAGTTAAAAACCGGTTTGTGGATATGAACTGCTCCTCACTGTCGCTGCTCATTTCATCTTGTTTTACAGATTTTGTGGCACTATTCATCACAATAGATTAGTATAAGCAACGGTAATAAACACAGGCAATACTTAAATAGATACACTACCAACAGGAAAAATTTCTCTCACACCCACAACACTTTGTACACTGTGTAAATATCTGGAAATGGGGAGCAGCTGCACAGGAGGGAAACGAGAACGGGAGAGGAAAGGGGGCAAATCACAGATCACAACAGGACACAACACAAATCACGATCACAGTCTCGACCTCGACTCGACAGGTCTACTCCGCAGTGGCGGCCCGCGGCTGCGGCTGCGCCTCCAACTGTCTGTGCGGCACGTATCCGGCAGAGGAAGACGCCGAGGCTACGGCCGGGAAGGGTAAGGGCCTGACCAGAGCGTCTCGCTCTCTCTCACTGACGCGGCAGTAGGCCTTGGGGGGCGCCGGGGCCACGTCCACGAGAGGCCTCGGCACGTCACACACGCGCTCCCCCGTCAGGACGTACTCGTGTGCCTGCTTGGCCTGCTTGGCCGCCTGCGGTGAGGTGACGGGCGTGGAGACCAGCGATGGAACCGCCGCCGCCGCCGCCGACGTGGATGGGTACGAGAAGGGGTCCGGCTTACGCCTCGCCAGGCCGGGCAAGGGCACCTGAGTGGGCACCTGGGAGGGCATCGGCAAGCCCACCGGCAGCCCATTCTCCCCCGTCATCACGTATCCACCGGCTCCGGTCATGATGCCAATGCTGCCCAGCGTGGGCTCTGTCCGACTAGGCCTCATCCCCACACACTCCCCTAGTCCTTGCCCCAGCCCCATCGGCTGCTGCTGCTGCTGCTGCAGCCTCAGAGGCTCCTCCCAACTACCCTCGCATTCGGGAGTGAAGGCCTCCTTGGCACTGTGGTGTCCGTGTGCACCGTGTGTGGGTGAGACCACGGGCGTCCCTACGGGCACCCCAATGCCCGTCTGCACGTAGCCCTTGGGCACGGGGGGCACGGCCAGTGCCCCGCCGCCCCCGCCGCCGCCGCCGCCGTCGTCCCTGTCCCTGTCCGGGGGGCGGGCGCCGTGGTCCCAGAGCAGCGAGGTGGGCGGGTGGGCGACGTAGCCCTGCTTGGCCTGACTTGGAATCGGGGCCAGCTTGGACTGCTTAGAAGCTGGCGGTGGTAGTGGCAGAGCCGTGTCCAGGGCGACGTAGCCCTGCACCATGGCGGCCTGGACCTGGGGAACCTGGACCTGTGCCTTGTCGGGGATGCTCCCGGACGACGCCCAGCTCGCCAGGCTCATGACGGTGTAGGCGGGCTCCAGTTCTGTCAGGTTCGGCGTGCTCCTCACGCCCTTCCCTGCACTGCCGCTGCCCTGGCTGCCAACGTACGCGTACGCCTCGTCCCACGCCGGGCTTTTGGACGCCTGCCGCTGCCGCTGCCCAGCAGAGTCCCAGTCAGACCCCGAACTCGCCTCCCAGGACGGGTCGCATGACGGGTAGCCCTGCTCGTTCTGGAAAGCAGAATACAATGACACCATTACAGTCAGAAAAGCATGCCTCTGTCAACGTCTTGATGGGCTAAGCGGGTCAGATTCAGATTTCTTACCCGATCCACTTCGGTCCCAGAGTCAGAAGAGACGTGGGTCCCGTCGGTGGCAGATGACGCCACGCTCCCGTGGCCTGAACTGCAGCCGCTACTGTCCCCGCTTCCGCGATCATGGTGGTGGTCATCCTTCTGTTGAAGAAGTCGCTGACGTGGAAAAGAGCGCGGTGGCACATTAATATAACGCCCCTCTTTTGAAATATAAGTTTCATGCAACTAGAGACCTACTATCGATCCACTAATACTTACTTCTTCATCAGCAGCAGGTCCAAGACCGTGAGGTGGTTTAGAGTCATGGTTGTGATTGACCCATTGATGTAATGTGAAGTCCTGATCTCTGTCAGGTTCCTATAATGAGAAATGAAATATTTAAGTAGTTTCCAACCTTAAAATGATGTAAACAATGTTTTTACTGACAAAAACTAAAAAGATTTCTCACCCGAGGTAGAACAATTCCAGGCGGAAGCTTAACCTCAACATCACGCATATCCTTGCATTTGTTCCAAAGCCTGAATGAAAATAACAGGGATTAGTAAATAAGAAGTAAATTTAAAAAAGCACTTAAGTTGGTTTTGTGAATTGTGTCTTACATTCTGCTTGCACAGATGATTAAACAGCTCACAAAGACTACTAGGAAGATCATCAGAAGATAAATAATTATCTTCAGGTACTCTGGAAGCTCTGCAACAAAATAAAAAACAATTTTTAGCCTTCTCATAAAGTACAAAATGGTTTGGTTACATCACTGTCAGATATTGTTCATACCATTTGTGTAACAACTGCCTTCTCCAGAGTTACTCCACTTTCCTTTGAACTCCTTGCCAGTATTTGGGTCAACATTCACAGCTCGCACAGCAAAGGCATATGGGTGGGAGTTTTCGCTGCATCCCTCAATGTGTACCATCAAAGTTGTATCTACAAAAGAAATGGCAAGGGTGTTGTAAGAGGATTCAAGAGAAAAATAGGAAAAAAGAAGCAAAACACAGAATCCAGTGCTTACTGTCTGTAGTTAGAGTTTGACGTGTGTCATTGTCACTGCTTGGATAGGAAATAAGGACTTCGTAGTAATCAAGCAGACCAGATGGCCTTGCAGGTGCATCCCAAGTCACAGACAACAATGACTGATTGAGGAAAACGACACGGGGAGCATTCACAATTCCAGGTTCTAGTAAAAGAAAGAGAAAGAGATTAAAATTATGACACTGCCGAGATGCGAGTCAGCTAGTTTGACTCCCACCAATAGCAAAGGCAAGGGAACACTGCAAAAATTTATGTCTTACCTCCAACTTTAGTTTCAGCAGTAAGTGGTGGGGATGTATCAGAGCAGGCAATGGTGCACGCTGCCACACTAATGCTGTAGTTGTAATAACTTGTGAGGTTGTCCAAAACCAGCTGTCAAATAAAAGTAAATACGTAACAGAACAAGAAAATAATAATTTAGAAAAATGTGCCAATCCCTCAAAAAATTAATATGAGTACACGTGAAAAACTGAGTAAATGAATGAGTGCATTAACAAAGAACCTTTAAAATGATCCCACAGAGCCTAATTTACGGTGCCCAATCCCTCACAATACTAGATACAATTAATGCAATATATTAAGAAGTACTGTACCTCTTGTTTCTTGTTAATGTTGCTGCTGTCACTGTTCTTAGTTTGTACTTTGCCATCATAATGAACTTCATACTTTGTTATTACTCCATTTCTATCCTCAGGAGCATTCCAAGTGATTGTAATGGAGGTATTGGTAATACTAACAATGGATACGTTCAAAGGTGGTGAAGGTGCTGAAATAAAGGTTAATCACAGGTAAACAACACATCATAACATGTGAATGCACTTCAATTAGAAATTTTGTTAATAACAGGTGTGAAGTATGACCTACCTGCTTCCAAAGTGACATTGAGCAAAGGTTCGCTCGGCAAGCTCTCACCCCCACTACTCAGCACGGCAACAGCAACACTGTAAGTAGTATATGGTCTCAAACCAGTGAGATTGGCAGAGCTTTGCTGAGCATCATGAATGGTAACATTTTGACGAGCACCTGCGGAAAGTGGGTCAGTGTTAGAACTCACATACATCCAGTATGAAATAAAAATAAAAAGACAAAACAGAATGATTTAAAATCCTACTTTTGCATTCTGGGCCTTTATGCTGAACAGGGCAGTAGTAAATTTTGAATCCAACAACCAACCCATTCCTATCGAAACAATCCAGATGCCATGCAAGTTCCATGTATGTTGATCCAACCTTCTTCACCCATACATTCTTCATTCTCTGAATAGCTGTATGAAAGAATTAAAAAATAACAATAATTAATGAAAGAATGAAACTAGAAGAATCAGAAAAATGACCAGTACTGTAAGTAACTTACGTTTGTTGTACAAAATTGTGCATGAGGCCCACACCATACCACTGCTAGCATTATGTGTGTTTGCAGATATAGCAAATTTATATGGTTTGTCATCTTCAACAGTCATATTTCTTATAGTTACATTACTTGGTACACGAGTCCAGTTCAGGTAACCCTGTTGAAAAAATCAAGGGAACATGATTAGAAAGACATACAATAATAGCAAGCAGAAAGAAGAGGTACACCAGATCCTTACCGAACACATGTGGTCAGAAATACTATCACACCAAAATATGGTGTAACTGTTGATGTTTTCCTCTCCTGTGCTTGGTGGCTTCCATGACAGCTCATACATGCCATTGTCATAAAATACTTTCGTAACTGAAAGAGGTCCAGGGGGAACTGGAAAACAAAAACATATTATTGTGGGCACATCTGAAACACAAGACATTGAACATACTAGGCTAAAAATGTCTCACCTTCATAGCGTGGTGGAATAAAAATTTCACTTTTATTCACAGACAGCCCCTCTGTATTGGCCGAAGCTATTTGTAAACGCAGGCTCTTATTTAGACCAACCTTGGAGAACTTGGCATACTTCTTGTTTATTTCTGAAGGTTCTTTGATTCTAAAAACACAATCATTTCAAAATACATAATTGAGCAACTCGCTAAAATCAAATAAATAGAATATTTCAAAGCATGACTTTCTACTTACACATTCACACCATTCTCTTCAACATTGATGATCTTGTAACTGAAATTATCTCCATTCTGAAGATAATCAGGGATAGTTTGCCAGTAAATGTAAACATCACGGCTGTCTACAAGGTTATACACCTCAAAACTGCCAATGTCTGTCCGTGGAGGTGCTCCTGGCAAATCAGGCTTTGTTCTCACAGTGACTGCAGCCGGAGCTGACCAAAGACTGTTGTCATTTTCGTCAGCTTTGGTTGACTTCAAGTACACCCGAATGTCATACAGGGTGTTGGCATACTTCAGGGAAGTGATATTGAGTTCGTGTTTACTTTGCTTCGAGTTCAGTAGTGACGTATTGACTCGCTGCCAAGATTCACGAGCTTCCCACTGAGGTAGATATTCCACTCTGTGCACAAGTCCAGGGGGGAAATTTTGCATAGGGTAAGGCACCAACCATTCTATTGTGGCACTGTAGGATGTCTTCTCTCTGACTTTCAACTTCTCTGCCTTTGCAGGGATAACTGTTTTAAAAAAATATTAAGAAAAAAAAAAAAGGAGTTAAAAGAAAATTCATAACACCTCACTATAAACAGTGCTACATCACAATACCAACCATGGGCGTAATGGTTCAATCTGTAGTGAAAAGTTGCATTGTTGAAATGGTTTATGCCTTCCAGAATGAAATAATATGTATCATAAGGAAGGCGGTATGGTGGATTTGATGTTTCATTCCATACACATTTGTCATCCTGGACATCTGTTTCCTCCGGGCATCCATATTTTAACCTGTTCATGGAAAGAGTTGTGAACAGTTTTATGAGAAACAGTTCAAAAAGAAAAACTGAATGAAGAAATTTTGAATTATGATAGTAGGACAACTGCTTACCTTCCTCCTGCTCTCCCTGCCAATCGATACCAGACTTTGTACCTTGTTTTGACAGGGTTGGCCTTCTTTTTCCATGAGCACGTAAGGTTCTGCCAGTTTTGTGATATGCACGAGAACTCACTGACGTTTTGCGGTTGGTCTGAAAATATTTGAATGAAAAATTCATATTATGAAAAGTAATATTCAAAGAACATCATACAAATTTATGCAGTGTATGAATCGCGCTCGAACTGCCTTATAGATACTCACATCCCACAGCCACGTTGTTTAGGCAAACCACTTCCTCAGGGGCTTCCCCGAGAGGGTTCAGCTTACAATAATACATTGCCGCTGAAACTTCGGGGCGCATTGTTAGCTTGAGGGTTGTCTCGTTGACCACCTGGAGGTGCTCGGGGCCGATAGTCCGGTTCATGCGGTAGAAAGCCAAGTTGCTGGCGTTCCTACCCATCGTGGCAGGGTGCGTGAGATTGAGCACGCAGTACAGCTCGAGAAGCTGGCCTTCCTCCAAGATGATATCTCCTTGCGGGATGGTCACTGTGGGAGAACAAGGACAATAAATATGATGCGGAAGAAGGTCCAGATAAGCCAGAGCACCAAAAAAATGCCATTACTTTTCAAGCAATGTCAAGCCCTAGTTCAAAGATTTATATTTATTTTATTTTTATTACATCATTTTTTTAAAAGTGTTCCTATTACAAGAAATAAAAACGCCACTCAGTGTCAAGGAAATTCGCATTGCATTGGAACGCGTTACCGTAAGCGTCACCGGTGTAATGTAGTATTGTCTGTCAGATATATACGACCGAAGTCACACAATCACACAAAAACAGCACGATTAATGCACAACCATCAGCGCGTCCGCGGAAAACTGAACGCAGAATTATACATTATCCCTTCTTTTTTTTTCTTTTTTTTTTAAATTTAAGCTCGCCTTTTTATTTCTTCTTTTCGCGGGAAACCGGATGTCTTTTTATTATTATTGTACGTCAGTCAACCATATATTTCATGTCTTGCTCTATCCCAGTGCCCCATCGCTTACCTCCGGGGGTGACGAGGCCGGGCCCACAGGTGAACTGCGCCCCGAGCGGGTCGGCGCTGACGAGGACCACCACCATCATGAGGAGGATCTCCACCACCGAGGGCAGCCCGCGGAGCAGCCCCCGCAGACTGGGGGGCCGGTCATGGGGCCTGCCGTGGGGCCGGCCAGGTGGGCGGGGTGCCGAGGGCGCCATGGCTACAACCCGAGCAGCCCGGTCATTTCTGAAACAAGACAGAGGGGGAGAGGTGTTAGACAGCGTCAGAAATAACCGTGCACACACCAACATGCCGCATGCCGCCGCTCCACGCCCGAGGCTCGCCGCTTACCGACGACCCCGGTCAAACCGTGGCCACAGCTCGTGACTAAACTTCTCCACGAGACCTCGGTGCCGGTGCCCGTGCCGGTGCCCGTGCTCCTGCCCCTGGCGGTGTCCGCCCGGCCCGCTTCGGGCCTTCGGGTCGGGCTGTACAGGAGCCGCGTCGTGCACGAGCAGACAGTCCCAGCCGTGCCCACCGTGCCTCCACCACAGCTGGGGCTCGTGGGCTTGGTGGGGCGTGAAACACTAACACAAAATCTTTATATAGCTTTGACGGCCAGGGGCCACGGGCGTGTGTTCCGAACGGAAGCGAAGCGGGGAGCGCGGCTCCTTCCAACACAATCGGGGTGCACGATATCGCAGAGTCAAGCCCCCGGAGGACATGTTCACCGGGGACGAGCCCGCACCGTCACTTGGCTGGGTGCACGCAGAGCTCGCTCTGCAAACGCATGAGTCCGGCAGGTAACATACTCTCCTCAAGGAAAACAGGAAAAAGCGTGGCAACACAATTCAGGGCGCCAGAAGGCACCCGACATAACATTTCAAGAAGCGGGACATTGCCCCCTGCGGCCGATTTTAGGGTCAGTCGTATCGGGGCTCGTCTCTTGTCTAAGGCACAAGCACGTGCAAAGGGTCTTTTGGATCAAGGGCCGGGCCGGATCGACACGGCTAGACTGGTACCGAACAGCCTGTTCCCCGCGGCCCCCGCCCCGCAGAGCGCACACAATGTGGTGCACACAGCCCGCACCGCACCGCAGTGTGCTTTGAAGTGCTGTGCGCTGCGCTGCCACCTGTAGCAATTGGCTTGTTAGCGACGCGAGGCGAGACGGCCGAGGCGAGGCTAGCCGCCTCTCTCCGCTTACGGAGGCCCGGCCCCGGCCCGGCCCCGGCCCGGCCCCGGCCCGCTACGTGCACTCCACCCCACACACGGCACGGCGACTCCAGGATACTGGGCTAAAACTACTCCAACAGGGGTCATGCCCCTCAGTAACAAGGCCGCACCCTTCGTCTCCAACATCTCGCCGTGTAACACTCCCACCATGACCACTGCTCTGCTCTGCCACTGCCCAACGAGTGTCGATGCTCTCCCAGAGATAAGGTGGATATAATCGATCGGGTCGGGCCGGGGGCCCAACGCCCAGCGGCCGAGAGGGCGCCGGCGGCAGCGCGCGCCGTGTGTGCGTGTGTGTGTGTGTGTGGGTGGTTGTGTGGGTGTGTGTGGGGGGGGGGGGGCGCCCTCCTGTGCTCCCTGCCCGGTGACACACAGCACAGCACACACCGCGCACGCAATCGACCCGACCCGACAGACGACAGCTAGATAGATAGATAGATAGATAGATAGATAGATAGACGGACAGGCAGGCACCTCACGTCTCCGACACGTTTGCTACCAAACTCCCCGATCCCACACGACTGAGGCAGCTGCCGTTGGCGCCGCACTGATAGACAGCGTAGCAACTGCGTCCTGCGCGACACACATCATACGTACTCAGGAAACATCCATGAGAGCCTCGAAACGTCGATGTGACAGACACTCAAAAGATGGGGGGGAAGAAGATGGCATGAAACGGCAGCAGCGGTAAACACAATCTTGCTTTTGTCCATTCATTTTATAAAAAAACGGTATGTATTTGAAATAATTATCGAGTTAAAAACAATTCAAGGCTGTCTTGGACCCAAGGGAAATGATGTCGCCCAGTTATCGTTATCCTTACGAGTCACGAAGGGCGACTGGCGCTGTCACGACTATGGCCACGTCGGAGGGAGGGGGAGGCGACCAGAGGCGACAGGACGACGTCAGCCGTCGTCAGACCAGTGGCGAGTTTAAGGGGGGGGGGGGGGGGCTTTCTGCCTCCCCCTGCCGGAAATGTAAGCAACCGCGGCATAAGCAGGCAAAAAGCGAGACATTGCCCCCCCCCCCAAGCCGCTCCTAGATCCGCTACTGCGTCAGACCGCCAACGAGTGCAGGCGAGCGACGACGGAAAGAAAAACACAAGATGATGCGAATCTCGCAGTGTCCTCGAGGACACTTGCATGGCGCTAGAACCCCCCCCCCCCCCCCCCCACTACATAGAGCTGAACCCAGTTTGCTGCTGTTTGCCCAAGCCACCGGCGGAAGAAAAAGACGCACTGCCGTCAAAACGGCAGACGGGACGACATGTTACGAGACGCCCGCACAAAAAGTGACATGACTGACAGAGCGGAGAGGAAGGAGAGGGGAAGGGGAGGGCAGCGGGGTAGACGAGCAAATAATAATGCAGCAGGATACCATCTCAGACGGATTTCGAAAAGCGAGCCCCCCCCCCCCTAACGTGCACATATTTCAGCCCCCGTCCATTGTGCCGTGAACGCAGCAGGAAACTGCACATTTACAACGCACGAGGCAAAGCGCACTACGGCGGAAAGCGCTTCGCCATTCCATGTAGGACGTCTGGAGGAGGAGGTGAAATCAGTGTGATGAGATAGAAGCGAGAGCTTGGATAAGAGGAGTGTGTGGAGACGGATAGGAGAGGAAGAGGCCAATACATAGTGATAGGGCCCGACGTCACCGGCGCTTCTGCTGCCACCTCACCGGGCCGGGCGCAATGCTCTAGAAGAACACCACTAACTACAAGCCGGCACAGAGCTGCCCGGCTCGGCTCCGGCACAGCCCGCAGCCCCGGCCAGGCCAGGCCTTGCCGCCAACTCGGCTCGACTCGTCTCGTCACGTCAGCATGAAACTGCCATGGCGGACAGACGGACAAGAGTCATCCATCAAAACCGATGGCGGCGGCACTGCGGCACGGCGGCACGACCAGCCCACAGTCCGTGTCCGCCGCGCCGCCCCGCGCCGCCCCGCCTCCGTGTCCCCCCCGGCGGTAGGCCAAGCCCAAAACTTTAACGGAAGGCCAACGCGAGCAGAACGCTCAAGTCGCCGTCAAGCCCTTGGCACTTGTGTTTGGCGACGCTGGCCGCGGGACGCAGGCCGCAGCCATGTTCCCGACGACGGGACGGTAACCACGACAACCTCGGCGTCAGGGGGAGCCCGGCTAGAGCCCGGGGAGCCGGAGGAAATGAACGGTAACAAAGGGAAAGGGGGAGGGGTGTGAAAGGGAGGGGGAGGAGAGACGACACGCAAGGGCAAAGCACTGGGGGGGGGGGGGGGGGGGGGGGGGGGCTGAGGGGGTGCCGCTCGCGGGCGGGGGCCGGCGTAGGCGTTCCGCAGGCTGGTGGGAGCTGCAACTACCCCCTCCTGCAGGGGCCCGGAGGCCCGGAGGCCCGGGTAGGGGTGCGCGTCATCGCCGCGGCGTCCAAGGTCACTTGGTGTCCAGCCAAGCCTAACTCCCGCACCCCTGCGGCGCGGCGACGCCAGGACGGGGAGAGGAGATGGGAGGCGAGGCCGGGCTGGGCCGGGACCAGAGGGAGGGTACAGGGTACCAGAGGGCTGGGCTGGGCAAGGCGCAGCACCACAAGACAGGCACTCTGCCCACCTCCTGTGACTGACGACTAAAACTGTTCTATTTGAACAACCTTCCGACAGATTTGTGGGCTGAATGTCCATCGCACAAAGGCGAGACGAAATGTGTTTTAAACCACCCATCTTTATTCATCGTTTTTCCGGACACATTACTACCCCAGACTACCTTCCCGCGCGAGTGCAGCCAGGCGGTGCGCAGCGGCGTCCAAATCCAATCAAGGCAGCCAGGGCTAGTGGCTCAACGGCAGTCTGTGATCACGCTAAGCTACTCCGCTAGGTGGCGCCAGAGAGCGAGGTTCCAGGAGTCGGGTTTACCTCGGGTTTACCTCGGGTTTTGCGGCGACAGCCATTTCCCTCAGTGAAACAAAAGTACGAAGGTTCATTTGCGCTTTTCCTCGATGCTTGAGATAGCAAAAATACTACAGTTACACCCTGCAGCCGCGCGTCGCACCCTGCGTGCCCTGCGACCGGACCAAGACCGGCAGTCGTGGGCGACAAACAGCGAGAGGGACAGACTCGGACGGAGTGATAAATCGTCCTGTTTGGGGGCAGAGAGAGTGAGAGACATACAGTCGTCCCCTCTCGCTCCCAACCCTCCCTGTTATGTCAGCCGGACAGGACCCCAGGGCACAAGTCGTCTCACACCCGTTTACACGAAAATCACTGAGTGCCATTTCAATTAAAAACAATTTAAACACCCTACAGGGTGCGGCCTACTTCCACTTTTCCCACGACTTCTCAAAAATTTCCCTGTCGTTTCCATGACCAACAAAACAAGACTTTCAGGAGGCGGAAAAGGGAGGACCTTGTGAGCAGGGTGAACAGATGCCATTCAAAGCCTCTGCCAATTGCAAGAACAAAGAAGAAAGATGGAGACCTATAGCAGCAGGAGAGGTATAACGCTATGTACTACTCATGTCAGACCTTGTTATCAGAATCCCTCTGCCCTGCACGTCTACGGTTCTGTATCCAAATATAGATGTGTGCGCGCGCGCGAGAGAGAGAGAGAGAGAGAGAGAGAGAGAGAGAGAGAGAGAGAGAGAGAGAGAGAGAGAGAGAGAGAGAGAGAGAGAGAGAGAGAGAGAGAGCGTGAGAGTGTGTACTGCGTGTACACACTGGAAGACGGGAGTAGCCCGCGGGCGCCAGCATAACCAACCGTGCCCAGGACCCAGGAAATGTGCCAAAACAAATACACCCAAGAACGAAGGACGACACCGGGGAGATAGGATGGGATAATTACTGGCGGTGAATTGCAGATGTAGCACTAAGGGTGATTTCACAAGGCCGCCGTGAACCTGCGCTGCCTGCGCACCGAGCGCGCCCGGGGGCAAAAACAGCAGACGAGTCGAGCAGGGCTGAGAAGGGCTGTCAACCACAACCACCCACCCGCACCCACCCCCTCGGCCTGACCTGCGCGCAGCCACGGGTACAGCACGTGTACACTGCTAGTAGCAAACAAAATATCGATATCGATTATCACATTCGTCGGGAAAATATACACACGAGGTCTTGGCCGCGCGCCGCCACGGGCAAAAGTCGCAGTAACGCGAACCAGGGCATCTGGGTGGGTGGGCGGATGGGGTGGGGCGGGGCGGTTTTCCAGGGCAGACGGCAGCCTCGTCCCAGCCGTTGTAACAACGGTGAGACGTGCGGAGCCGAGGCTATGATTTACGTCACCAAACTGGGAGGGGGGGGCTGGGATGCGCCGAGTAGCAGCCCGTACCGGTCAGCCACAGGAGTAAGGAATAGTCTTCGACTGGAGTGGCAACGGGCGAGGGACATGCCGGGCCAGGCCTGGGGGACCATCTAGTAATGCGGTGCGTCGTGGTGTGGCGCGGCGTGGAGAGGAAAGGGGAGAAGTGGCGCGGCGTGGCGGTAGGCAGGTAGACTAGACAAAGAACAGAGTAGACTGCCAGCGCCTGAGAGCAGTTTTGTTCGGCTCACGAGTGCCCCTTCGGGTGTCTTCGGCTATCTCCGGAAAGGGACCGGCCCTCAGCGAGGCAGACGCACATGCGGCCGGAGGCGTGGGCGACCCCCCGTGGTGAGGGATGTCAGACAGCCCGTGCGGTGAGTGCGGAACGAACCGGCGTGGCGCTGCGTAGCTGTCTCCGGGCCGACTTGCTAATAAGTGACCGCCCCCTAGGGCCAGCCTCCCGAACGAGAGCCGAAGACGGCGGAAACACCCGAAGGGGCTTTCGTCGCGCCGGCCGGAGCTCCAGATGTGCTCTCACTCTGTTCTGTGCTGTGCATATGGGGGCTGGCAGTCTACTCTGTTCTTTGTCTAGTGCAGGTAGAGGCGTGAAAAGTGTGCGCCGGCGGGGCCCGGCTTACAGACCGGCCCCGGGGTCGGACCCCGGGTCTCGCTTTACAGCCTCCCAATAACCATGTCACACGCGGCCAATGCTGTAGGGATAGGCATTGCCCCTCCAGTCGAAGACTGTTCCTTACTCTGAGTTCAGCCTGTCGTTCCAGGGCAGCCGGGGGGCTTTACACGAGGCAGCGGTGCGGACGGGACGGGACGGGACGGGGAGAACAGGACAAGCGGGCACAGCGCGGCACAGCGCCTCCCCTCCCGCGGTGAGTGATGATCGTGTCAAACTGCAAATTATCATAGTCGCCGAATCCATCACCCCACTCCAATCCATTATTTTTCAAAGGGGCCACTCACCACCGGAAAGGGGTGGTGATATACGGACGGCCCAAAGCATGAGGGGGCGGCCGGGGGCGGCCGGGGGCGGCCGTGGAAGCGGAGGGACAGTTCAGTCGGCCGCAGGGGTGCAGAATAATCGACACCACCAGACAACATCAGTCCGCCAAATGTATACGGCACAGAATCAGACTGGCCTCGTCGAGTTCTGACTTCTTCGCAGTCGAAGAAAAGGAGACCACAATACCAGACTGACACTGTGCGCGCAGACCTGTCTCTTTATGCTGTCGATCGGAATTGAAAATGACAAAGAGTGAAAAGGGGTGTGGAGAAGGTGGGAGGGGGACGGGGGAGAAGACACAAACAAGGAGGTGGGGGGGAGAGAGAGAGAGGGGGGGGGGGTTGCACACAATAGACTTGGAGGGTAATTTACGATGGTGTCCACTTCCGGAGGGGCAGAGGCCGGGCGGAGGAGGACAGGGGAGCAGAGCCAAGGCGGAGGGGGAGGGGGAAGCGGGGCTCTCCGAGCGCATCGCGAGTTAGTGCAGGAAAAAAAAATCACGATGGAATTAAAATTACAGCAAAAAACGGCCCCGGGACGCAGAAGAATACATTTGTTTTCTGCCGAAACGTCACGTCATTTGGCATCGCATTACCGCATCAGAGATATACAGCAACTGGCCGGACTGTGCGCATGGCCTGCCCCGGAATGCACGCACGCACACTGTTACAAAGCAGTCAACGCCCTACACACTTCGAGGACACGGGACGGACTCGGCTTACGAGCTATGAAGCCTGGGCGCGTCAAACAGTGGCGGATCTAGGAGCAGCGTCGGGGGGGGGGGGCGAGCGGGGTGGCAATGTCCCACTTTTGGCCTACTTACAGGCGGACAAGATGTGCCAGTTGCCTCCATTTTCGCGCTGGCCACTCGATATCTCATCTCACTCAAGCACTAACGGATCGCTAATGTTGGTGGGGTGATCTGGGCTGACTCATCCCGGCGAAGTATTTTAGATAGCGTATCGTGCGAGGAGCCACTGGGTGAAAAATTGGTATATTAATCAACATTAGCACCCAGAATCCGGTAGATAGCGCGAGGATGTGAAGGGAGGGGAGGGGGGGGGCGTGTTGAGTGAAAGGAGTCAATGAGAAGGGCGTGCTCTCCGCCGGACCCGGGCAGCGCACTGCCATTTCCCCCTTTTGACACGCGGAGGATGCGCTGCGCAGCGCAGCACGGCATCCACCGCTTCCACATGGAGCTTCTGGCTACCTGGCTGGCTGCCTGGCTGTGCGGTTCTCTTCGGTCGTAAATAAAAAGCCGGGACGGGGCCGTACGGCTGGCTGCCGGCTCAGTCAGTCCGGCCCGGCTCCCCCCCTCTACCTCCCCCCTAGCCGAGTCTGTGAGTCCCTTCCGAGAAGCCGTAAAGGCGGAGGAGCTGGCGGCTTGGCCGATCGGGCCGAGCCGAGCCGGCCGAGCCGAAGCAGCCGCCACCAGCTGGAGAGGCGGCGGCGGGGTGTGGGTGCACTGAGTCCCGGGCCGAGCCGAGCCGCACGTCTGGCAATCCGAGCCGAGCCGAGCCCAGCCCAGCCCAGCCCGAGCCCAGCCGAGCCGAGCCATAAGGTGCACAACAATGGGTCGGGCCGGTTCGCGTCCAGGCCGGTCCAGGGTTCACGCCACATCGCACAAAAAATTTAGTGCGACCTGCAAGTGAGATCGAATCTACCGGACGAGACCGTAGAGGACGTGTCCGGGGCGATAGCGGCGATAGGCCCGCTTCCAGAGACTGATCACCCGTTCTGCCGGAGGACAAAAATCAGCGGACGCTGATAAACGAGAACGCAAGTAAAGCGTGGCCACATGGCCGTGTACAGAGGGATGGGGGCGGTGTTCACACGATTAAAAATTAACGCAGGCGCGACAGACACGCTGGGGTCGCAGGGGCTATCAAACTTTCATTCAGGCTACAGCCACAGCGTCCATTCGAATTCTGTCGATTTTACTCCTTTTCTCCACTCTTTGATTCTCTCTACTTTCATCTCTGCCTTTTCCACACAGCTACAGCAGTGTGCCCATCTGCCCTAACCGAGCACTGACCACGTCCAAGGACAGAATCTACAAATCGCAGCGAATAGACCTTTCATCCAGTAGCCGTTCTGGAATTTTGTGAGCCCTGTACTTTGGGAACCGTAGCGATGCACGACTTCACCTGAGTCTCAAAATATTCATGAATCATCAGTCCATACACCTTTGTTAATATTTACTAAAACCAATCGCGCTTTTCGAGGTAACATCATTAGGCAGTGGCGGTTTAACTGCTCCATCACAGGGGGGCGATCCTGAAAAATTTCAGGTGTTTGCCTACCTTTCAGGCGGAGCGCCGGCCGGCTGCTGATCTCACAGGGGGGCGATCGCCCCCCCCCCCCCTTAAACCGCCACTGCCATTAGGGTAGCTCGCGCGCTCGGTACGGATAAAAGGTCTATTAATACACTTAATACTAATATACGCGCCCAGTCTTCTCCACTCACAATACAGAATTAACACGTACCGCTTATTTTTGCATACCCGCCATGTGCTGTCGGTGAACTGGATGCTGGCATCTGCCCCACACGGCCCAGCAAGCCAATCCTACCTCCGACAGGCTGCACACAGCGTATACAGCGTTTGAAGCACGAGCATTCATGGGTCAGGTCCAGTCCAGCAGCTGCCAGACCGCAGAGGGAAGAGGGCTGTATTCTCTGTATTCTCTGTATTCTCTGTATGCGCCGCTATGCGCTGCTAAGCACGCAGATATCGGCGGTTTCGCGGACAGGTGTGTCGCTGCCAGCACTGAAGGCATGACATGGTAGGGTTTAGTGTGCAATGGCAGCATGGTCCGATATATATTGTATTGCATTGAACTCCGACTGCGCCGAGCCAACGAGTATAACGAGTCCCTCGCGGGGCACGGCGGGGCACGCGCTGCGGCACCACACGGCGCTGCGGCCGCGGGCCTGGCCTGACAAACACATTGCTGCTGGGCCCACAGGCGGCCCAACCACGACCACGGTAAGCGGTATCCCCCTCCAAATCAACTCGTATATATCTCTCTCTCTCTCTCTCTCTCTCTCTCTCTCTCTCTCTCTCTCTGCCACTCCACCACTCTCTGTTGCTCCAATCGGGCGGGCTGGCATAGCTCTGTGCGCGAACATGACGCTTTTGCCGAATCTCGTTCGGGTCGCCCCGGCCCCACTCGGCCCGGCTCGGCTCGGCTCAGCTCCCTCCCCCCCCCCCACCCAAAGCCCCTTCTCTCCCCACCTTCCAAGGCCGTTTGTCTCAAGTTAGGCGTCACCTCGGGCGGCAGCGGGGCGGGACAGAGGAGGTGCAGAGAGCATGCAGAGCCGACTCGGCCTGGGCCCTGGGCAGCCCTGGGCCTGGGCTCGAGCAGCAAGCAGCTTTGCTCACCTCCACCTGACCCGCTCTGGCTGCTCTGGCTCCCCCCAGCGGCGGGACAACCCGCTCAGTGCCCCCCGCTGCCCCGCTGCGGTCAGAGGCCGGCCCGGTCCGGGCCGGGCCGCCGACGTGTCGAGGTGGATCCGAGGAAATTTGCGTAAAGGCGATTCCGCGGAAGTGGCATGGGGGCGTGGTGGTGCGTGCGTGCGGATCGGGTCTGGTACGGGACAACGCCAGGCAACGCGCACAGCGCCTCGACCTCTCCTCTCGTCCAGCCCAGCCCGGCCCAGCCCGGCCCAGCCGAGCCCAGACTCGGCCACGCCCCCGCCCCCGCCGGCGTCGACAACAGCGGCCCGGCCGTTAGACGGCCACCGAACAATCCGAGGACTGTATCGATTTACCGATCGAAAGCCGCCTCGAGACGAGACACGACGAGGTGGGACGGGGCGGGGCGACCGCACACGTATGGCATGCAGGGCCGCCGCTGGCCGCCGCTGGCCGCCGCCCACAACAGCGACAGTGTTAGTACCGTCGTGTTATTAGTACTTAACATCGCCCAGGCCGCCGAAGCCGCCGTCGTCTACGGCCGTAATTAGGCGTATAAAACCCTCAACGGCCATCACGCCGGCCGGCCCGGCGCGGCCCGGCGCAGCTCGGCTCGGGTTCGAAATGACCCTCTCGTCTCGCGGGAGGTAAGGTAAGTGAGGTTAGGTAAGCCCAGTGCAGCCGTACCGGCGCAGCCGTCCCTCTGGTGCCCGTGCCCTTTCCAAGACAATATAACGGCGCAGAGTTTTAAACCGGCCGGCCGGCCGCGTTGTTGTTCGGGGAACAATGAATCAGGCACCACGCCATAAGGGAGGAGAGGAACGGAACGAGGACACACTGCCGTCTAGGGGAAATTTTAGGCCCCACAGGGCGGACGGGAACGCAGGCTCCGCTGGCTGCTGGCTCGGTCTAGCCAAAACCACGCTGCCTTCACGGCCGGGCGGCGGCGGCACTGCCAGGCTGGCCAGGCACCACCGCTGACCAACGTGCTGCTCCCGCATACCGCCTTGATGGCCGTGCAGAAAACACGTACCGCCACGTCCGTGACCGAGGCGGCGACGCTTCCGACCTTGAGGACCGCTCCCGGCTTCCGCGAAGTCCAAGCAGGCCGCCCGCCGGTTCGAATCCTATCCTACTGGGGGGGTTCGCGGCATGTTTTTGGCACGCTAACGGCGCGACGCGGCGGCGGAACCAAACCGGTACATGGGTAGTAATAATACAAACTAAAGTGCGGTCCTTGCTGCTCGCCTCCGCGCAGCGCGGCGGAGTGTGGCGGACATGGACTGTCCTGGGGTGCGCTGCCGCGCTGCCCAGGGGGCGGCATGAGCCAGGCGCGTATCTAAAGGGGGGGGGGGGGGGGGGGGGTCAAGGGGTCGTGACCCCCAAAAAGCCCTCGGCGCTCGAAGGGCGCCGCCCGGATGGTAGGCAGCCCACACGGCGTTCAGCCTGTAAGTAGGCAAAAAGCGCGACATGACCCCCCCCCCTAAACCGAAATCCTGCGTACGCGCCTAGCCGCTGCATGCCCTGCCCAGCATGGCCGGATAACAAACCTGCAGTAGCGGCCGGCAGCGGCGTTACGCAGCCAGCCAGAACCACTCGATACATTAACCAATACAGTAGCGGATCCAGGAGCGGCTTCAGTGGGGGGGGGGGGGCAATGTCCTGCTTTTTGCCTACTTATAGGCGAAAAGTTTCGCCGGTTGCCTACATTTCCGGCGCCCTTCGGGCGCAGGGAGATACTTCAGGGGGGGGGGGGGGGGGGGGGGGGGCAATATCACCGTTGCCCCCCCCCCTGGATCCGCGCCTGAACCAATATCGTCAATAACTGCCCCCTCTTTGCTGGTCAGAGAAACATGTTTCCCGAGCCATAGAGCCATGCCATACCACACGAACGAAAAAGTACTCAACGCATACACTATATCCATGAACTATTCTGCAACGCTTTATTTCCAACAAAATTAAATTAAAGACATAACCCCCCCCCCCTTTCCACACACGATTTATATGCGTTCGCCGGCTTGTTCGGGTCGTACGTCGCCCTACGCCGTCTGGGCGCGCGCCGTGCCGCGAGCCCAAGCCAAGCCGAGCTGGCCAAGGCGTGGCGCGGCGGAGTGGCCCGGCGTTGTTGGCGTGCCTGCAGCAGGGGCGGGGCAGGGCGGAGGGCGGGGTGGGGCGGCTGTAGCTGCCGCGAATGCAAGCCTCGCAATCCTGCCCTGTGCGCGCCGGGTGAGTGACCGGGCCGGACTGGCCGGCACCAACGCCTCGCCTTCCCCTTTCCCTTCTCCACCTCCTCCACGCACGGATCCATTGCCAGCAACTATGTAGTCCCCGTAGGGCAGCAGAGGGTGTGTGTGTGTGTACACCAGGCGAGTCAGAAGCGCCGCGCATTCTCTGGGATAGGCAACCACGCATGGCACTACCTCTTCCCGTTTCGGCCAGACGCGTGAGGGAGAAAGAGACAGAGATACAGTGCGTGGCGGGATTGCCGATTCCAGAGAATCCGCAGCGTTTCTGACTCACGTGGTACGCAAACGTACATGATTCGTATCGGGCTGGTCGCACACCGAGCCGAGAAGGGAATGGCGGCAAAAGGGCCGTCCGTTCCCGGGCGTTTAGATACAGCGTTCTGTGGCCGCCGCCACGGCTCTGTCGTAGGAGCAGCAGAAGCCCGGCCCGCCCCACGACGGGGGCGGTCCGGCTATTTTTGGAGGAGCGAGCCTGCCGCCCCGCCCTGTCCCACCCCGCCCGGCCCGGCCCGGCGCGTCACTCCAACCTCCAAACCAACGATTCGCATTGTATGTTATTGTGTCTAGAGCTCGCCACACAGCGGCCCCGGGGCAACGCACGGAGCGGTTGACCCCTACCCTGCCGAGGCAACCAGCGAAACTTTCCGCCTGTAAGTAGGCCAAAGGTGGCTCATGGCCCCTCCTAAAGTCGCCCCTGGATCCACCCCTGCGCCCCCTACAGTAGCGACCCGCGGATCGGACCGGGGTTCACCACGCTCACCAGGTTCACCCTCAGCCGGCCGGGATGCCCGGGATCAGGCAGCCACCGCCTCGGCCGGCGACACGGCACTTTCTCCCCTCCCGCCCCCAGCGTCATGTTTCCAACACGAATCTCCTCCCCGCCATAGGCGCCCATTAGGAGACAGGGCGAGGAGAGGAGAGGAGAGGAGAGGAGAGGAGGAGAGGAGAGGAGAGGCCCGAGTGACCGGACCGGACCGGGCCGGACCGGGGACCGAGTGCATGCTAACCAGGGCCACCTCACTCACCGGGCCGAGGGCAGCCGAGGGCAGCCAAGAGCTTCCTGGAAGCCCGCGCGGCGCAGCCAGCCGGCCTAAGTGTTTACACTGTACGTACGGCCTCGGGACTCGTTCACCGAATTAAACCGGGGGCACAGTGAACCACACACTGCAAGACCGGGCCGGAGCTGGGCGGGGCCGGGCCCATGCATTCATTCATTCGAATTTGACCCCGCAGTTTGGTCTGTGCGGGCAGTGCGGGTGCACTGGAGGCAGCTAGCTGGGGGCCGCTGGGGGCCGCTGGGGGCATCTGGGGGCATGGGCGGCGGGGCCTCCTTATCAGCAGAGGCAGCACGGCCAACACCAGGGCCTATCTACAAACACGCTCCGGTCCGTCCCGGTCCGCCCGTGCGCGCGCTCCGTTACACGGGGCCTGGCCACCGAGCAACGCTGCCGCTCTGCGGTGCTGAGGGACCCGGAGGGACCCGGTGGGACCCGGTGGGACCCGGAGGTTCCCGCGGGGATGTCCAGTCCCAGTCCACTCTCCAGCGTCCCTGCCGTACCTCTGGTACCTCCGGCCCTCCGGAAGTCCGCAAGCCGTGCCAGGCCAGAGGCCGGACCGCGGGCTGCCGCGATGACAGCATATTCGGAGCTTCCGTGAACCCGCTCGGCCCCGGCCCCGGCCGTCGGGTTCCAGTACGCTCCAGTAGGCTCTAACAGGGGCTGTTGCTGTGGGGGCTCAAGGAGCCCATTCACAAGGCGCGATCGCTGCCTGTGTTGAAGACGGATACGGATAGTACAACAGTGATGAGAACGGTTCGCCAGAACCACTTAGGCCTTCGGGACACTGGCCGGCTGCAATTGACACCCATTTGCGTCGCGCACAAGTCCGTCATGTCGTAGAGATATTGCGGTTCTCGGGATGTCTCGACGAGAACGTCGTCAGAACGCTGCCGCCCTGCCGAATAGGACAGCGGCAGTGGGCCGCCCGCGCCATTCCTAACGGCTTCGTTTATCGCGAAGACACTGCGGACAGAACTGAGGCGGAGTCGAACCCAGGCCCCCTGCAGGGGCAACCAGTGTTGTCTGCACACACCACACACCCTTCCTCCTCTCCTTAGCGCAGCGTTTGCTTTGCACTGTCCAGCCAGGTAAGGTAGGTAGGTGTCTGCATTTAATCAAGTCTCTCAGTCTCTCTCTCTCTCTCTCTCTCTCTCTCTCTCTCTCTCTCTCTCTCTCTCTCTCTCTCTCTCTCTCTCACACACACACACACACACACACACACACACACACACACACACACACACACACACTCTCGGTGCACAGCGTGGCATCGCCGGGCGGGTGCTTCTGGGAACGAAAGAGAGAAAGAGAGCGAAGAGGAGAGTGCCAGTGCAAGCAGTGCAAGTCAGCGTGCCGAGCAGAGCCGAGCCGAGCCGGCCGTCGGTTCGAGCCCAGCCGACTCACATCGGTGTTGCCCGTGCCGGGGGCCGGGGCCTCTTCTCTCCTCGCACCGGAGGAGCCGAGCCGAGCACGGCCATCCGTGCCCGGCCGGGCCGTGAAGAACCGAGCCGAAGATCCCCCGTGCGGCAAAGCAATGCCAAGCCATGCCAAGACACGGCCGGGCGTGGCGCAGCGTTGTGCTGAGCTGTGTGTGGAGCGGGGGCTGCGGGGCGGCCGCACAGCCAGGCAGGCAACCACAGGCCAGGCACAGCCAGGCATCCCATCCGCACAAAAGGAAGGCCGGGGCCGGACCCGCCGTTTCAACCTGACTTGGCCCGGACTGTGATGCTGATGGTGGATGTCGGCACGGCGGCACCACAGGTAGGGGACCCGGGGCCGGGCAAGCACCTGCGCAACCCCAACCAGCGCACTGGCACCGCTGGCACCGCTGGCACCACCCCTGCGCGCGCTGAGTGCGCTGCGTGCGGTAGGCATGATCCCGACAACCTGTGCTGGAGCTGGACTCACACCCACACTGGATGCTGCCCGGGCGCATCTTGTCCCACTGCGCACCGGTGCAGTTCAATGACGCGCCGTAATCCCACGTTCTGCATTCAATTCAACCGGCGCGGAGGGCTGGGCTGGGGGCTCAGCGGCGCGCAGCATCAAAGCGTCCACACAGGGGCCGACGGGGGGGGGGGCGACGGAGGGACCGGGCCGGCCCCAACGGGGGGTCCTACAGGACTCAGCGCACGCGAACGGGTTGCCAATCTGCACTTTGGACTGGACTGGACTTCCGGACGGCCCGTCACTTCGGTGGTGACAGCGGTGACTACGCAGTGGTGAACCCTGGGCGCGCCAAACTTGGATTTGAACAGGCAAAGTCGCTCGGCTCCCAGCGCAACACGCCTCCTGAGGACTCTGTTCCCAGCCAGTCCGGCACCGCCCTCCTCACGCTCAGCAGTCTCTCTCAGCCCCCCGACGGGGCCCCCCCAGCGGCGGGACTGCGCAGCCTCACTCAAGCGGCCTGGCCGTGCTGAGCATGCCGCGGGTCTGGGCCAACACCGAGTAAGCAAACCTCACGAACGGACCGAGCCAGAGCAGTCAGGCCGGGCGGGACACCCGCTGGCCGGGCTATTTGCCATTCGCCCACACTCACTCACTGCCCGGCCATGCCCGGCCACGCCAGGCTCGGCAGAGACACAGACGACCCCACAGCGGGCGCGCGCCGGTCGGCGAACCGAACACGAACAGAGGCGCCCGAAACACAGGAAAGCATCTCCGCTCCCTCTCACTGCCTCCCGCCGCCCGGCCTTGGCGGCGTGCGGCGTGCGCACCGGGCTGCCTACCTCACGACTCCATGCGCAGCGGCAGCGGCTGAGGGCAGAAGTAATCCGTTTTGGCGGCGACTATCACCGCGTACAGCTGTGATTCTCACAACACTTTTGCACTGGCACTTGACGCCGTCTCACTCTTAATCGCCCCTCATGAGGATGACGCACTTTCCTAGCACTATCGCACTGACACACACACACACGGCGGGCGCGATTGGAGTGCCGAGTTGTCGGTGTTGCGCTGCGCAGGCTGCGCAGGCCCTGCGCTGGGCTGGGGGGGCTCGGGTCGATACGGACACGGACGCCACCGGCCGCACCCGTACGCCACCACGACCAGAGGCGAACTGACTGCCCTGGCTGGCCGCGCCCGCGCCGTGCTGCCTGCAGGGCCGGCCGGGCCCGCCGCGCTGCCGCCACCGCCGGCCGGCCCCGAGCCCATGCCCGAGCCCCCGCCGCCACGCCACCGCAGGTCTGGGGATGCTAGGCCGAGGAGCTGGAGGCCCCCGACGACGCCCTTTCCAGGACCTCGATATCCTCCCGGAGGGAAACGTCTTTCACCGGGCCAGCTGGAGGAGGGTTCAGTCCCCCGCAAAAATGGTCTGGGGACGGCTTACGGCCGCCAGATCTGCATCGCCTCGCCCGAGTCTTGCACTTTATGGCTGCGCCCCGTCTGCCAGCCCAGCCGACCACCAAAAGGCTGTGGCTGCGCTCCACTGCGCTGCCCGGGGCGCCGGGGTTCCAAGCGCCCCATAGTTCAGCAGGTCGGCAAGGGCGGAGCACCGCGGTGCACTCGTTACCGATGGCCGACCTTAATTAGTTCAGGCTCCCCTTCCAACATCGGCAAAATGACGATGAAAATGATGAGCGATAAGTGCCGAATCTGCGAACCCCCAGAGCACGTCACTAAACCCTCTCGGCCTGCTCCGCCTCACCGTACCGGTCGGCTTAAACTTGCATTTAAAGTCAATTTTCCCCCTGCCTTTTCCATTTTTCTGCAGCTGCGGGGATGTGGCTGGCCGGGGCTCTACGGCTACGGCCGGGGCTCTACGGCTACGGCCGGGGCTCTACGGCTACGGCCGGGGCTCTACGGCTACGGCCGGGGCTCTACGGCTACGGCCGGGGCTCTACGGCTACGGCCGGGGCTCTACGGCTACGGCCGGGGCTCTACGGCTACGGCCGGGGCTCTACGGCTACGGCCAGGGCCTCCTCACGCTCTCCGCTCGCCACCGGTTAGCCGGATGGCCGGAGCGAGACGGGTTAGTGGAGTGGCGGAGAGACGGCTGACGGCGGGACTAGCGGTGCGCGGTGCCGGACCACCCCCTACCTAAGAGGCTACGACCCCCTCACCTCTCCGGTTGACCGGCGTTCCGGTCCCCTCCGGTTGAACCCCCCGACGGAGCCCGGCGCGTTGGCACGCGTGCGTGGGGTCAACACAATGGCCGCGCCGCGGCGGTGCGGTGCTTCGATTGGAGCGGAAAGGCTTAGGGGCCGTCCATATACTACGTGCCCGGTTGGGGGGGGGGGGGAGGGGGTCCCGCCCGCACTACGGCCGGGCACGGGGGGGGGGGGGGGGGGGGTTGACCGTCGGGCACGTAGTATGTTCCGTGGAAACGACGCAGCCGAACGGACGGACGCGGCGAGCAGCCGGGACGCGGCGAACGGACGAAAGCGCGCGGCAGGCACCAACAGTCGAGTCTGGCTCGGCTCGAGTCAGTGTTGCGTTCGACGCGCCGCAGACCGGGTGAGCTGATGTGCGTCCTCTCCACTGGACCGGAGTGGGTCGACGTTGAAGCCGTGAACGAAGGTTTTCCTGATCCTGACGAACTCGATAGTGCTCCAATAATCACTAACTTGGCAGCCTGGACCAATTCACCATTCACTGAAGACCTGCAACAGCAAGAAATTTAACATTTTTAACCCTTAATTTTTTTTAAGTTTTATTGTTCACTTTTAGATACACACTTACCTCAATTCACTGTGTATTTGCTTTTTAGACTTTCTTTAATGAATGTAATTCATTACTCACCTGTAATAAACCTGGAATAACACACTTCAGGACGTCAATTATTGAAAAACACCTCCCTCTGGGACATTTCAGCACGTTTTGACGACTTTGGAAAAATACTACGTGCCGGCAGGGGGGGGGGGGGGGAGGTCGCACTACGGTAGGGCACGGGGGGGGGGGGGTCCAAAAGTGGCCTAAAATAGGGCACGTAGTATATGGACGGCCCCTTACCCCGCTCGCTGCCCCTGCTCGGCCCCGGCTACCGGCTCGGCTTCAGGTTTCGCAGAGTGCTCACATTGTGAGGCAGCTCTCGCGTCTCCTTGTCAGCCCGTCCAGTCCAGGAAATAGGGGTGGTAGCCGCATGCTGCTGCCACCGCTGCCGCCGCCGCTGTGGTCGAGGAGTTGGCGGGGACATCGGCCCCAAGGTACTTTCAGTGTACGCGGTGGCCGAGGGCGCGGGGCCTCGGTATCCCTACCCTCGGGACAATATCGCCCAAGGGCTGCATGTCTTCCTACCAATTTCATAAAGTGCCTCAACAAAATTAAACTGTGCCCCCCCCCCCCCCACACAAACACCAAAACAAAAAATACGAGGGACGAAAAAAAAATGAAAAGGAGTACACACACACACACACACACACAGCAAACGCAGCGTTTGCCGCCGCAGGGTACTGGTGCGTGTCCGAGGCGTAGTGGATAAAAGCCGCTGCGCTGGGATGCACGCCACGCCGAGTGCATTGCGTGCAGTTTGATATTGTAATGCGGCTATTTAAACGTCAGCCGTCAGCCGCTGAGCCTCGCCGACTCGCCGCCATGCGCAGCCACGCAGCGCTAGGGCCCGGAGCGTACGCCACTCAGTGCCTCCAGGCACTTCATCGGCAAATTCTTGGTTGCTTTTTCTTTTTCGGCGCTGACAACTGCGAAGATATTGAGGGCGCATACACGGGCGGGCGAGGGGCTGGGCAAGTTGGCTCAGATGGTGGCCACATGAGGAGGCGGGGTGCGGAGCACAGCGGCCCCCGTCAAAGGCACCAGCTTCTGCCTGGGCCAAGCGCACTTCCGGAGGGAGCCAAGTCGTCGCCACCGGATGTAGAGGCCGAAACGGAGCACAAGGGCCCCCGCGGCCCCCGCGTTAGACACCAGAGGCTAAGTGTGCCGGAGGCGCGCTCGCACCCCCCCGCTCAAATCCAATCTGCTCCCCTCGGAATCAATATAACATCACGCTCCAGTTTTTTTTCCATTTTTTTTTTTATAGAAACCTTCTCTGCAAGCGAGATTGGCAACACTGCTGTCATCGGCAAACTGCAGTGCAGCCTACATAAACAAACGCAGCATGGCCACGGCTGTGTTTTCTTAGGACCTGCTGCTGCTGCTGCTGCGGCGGCGGCGGCAGTGTGCGGGGGAGCATGAGACCAGGCCACGCAAAGACAACCTTTCCTCGGCCCAAGACAGCCATCCGTCGCGTTACGCCTCGCAACAAAATTTTCTGATTCAGTTCGTCGAACTACGGCGCTCATGTCAGATAGCATACGAGGAAGCGAAACATTTCTCACGTGACGACAGGGCTTTGCTAGGCTCATGTTCTCTGGCCCGATTAGATTTCATGTTTGGTTAACAAAACGACCCCCCCCCCCCCCCAACGTCTCTACACAACTGTCGTAAGATGCCTACAGGTTGCAGGGACTGTCACAGTGTCACAGTTGACTTGACACTGGCTTCGCGTCACCCCTAGTGGCCGTCGGAAATTTATTCCTCGAGCATTTTCCAAAAGAAGTAAATAGAAATAAACAGCAGCAGCGTCTTGAACGACAAGAGCGACTGGTCTGGAAGTCGCACCGAAACGAGACGCAGCTGCCTTTGAATTCCAGTCGGATGACCCGGCAGCCATTAGAAGATAAAAAAAAGGGGGGGGGGGGAGCAGGGACCGAAGGCTGGGGTCTTATCGGTTGACAACAGGTGGGGAGGCTTGTTTACTACTTATATAGCTTCAATGATTTTAAAGGATATACAAAATTTACCCTCCACCAGTTTTATAGCATTTTTTAAATTTTTTAAATCATAGGGTTTCCACACGATTTCCTTAAGCAATTTGGTGGCTAGGAGACCGAAAGCAAGAAAATTGGTTGGAGTGCGGCGACACTGGATTTCGTTTTCCCCCGGATCATCCAAGGAATGAAAGCGAACCCTACAATACAGTACAGGTACTTCCTTGAACAAGGTGGATCCCAGAACCCGATTGCGTTATCACTAGGCGGCATTTTCCAGTGAAACGACGCGCGCGGTTCACGATCGCTGTAATGCATTGCGTTTCTCATTCAAACAGAGCCCTCAAGAGCACACATAGCTATATTGCCAAACGCGCTGCCTTATCAGCAGCCGCCCGATCGATTGATAAGGCAGTCGCAGTGGGGGAAACGGTTACTATTCGAACATGGAACATAGTAGGAGTTTTTTTTTTAAATCGTATCTTTCATTTCCTTGTTTTCCGCTTCGAAACGATGATCATTGGCAGGGGGGGGGGGGATATGTGGGGAGGGGGCACGCACACGGTGAGGGACGGAGGGCTCCGATCGTGTTTCTCGGAGGCACGCCTTCGGCCTGGCTCTGGCCTCCCTGCCACCTGCTTGCTCTGTCTCTGTCCTTTTATCTTCTTCTTTCGATTGACACCACGTTATCTGCAAATTTGTACGCAAATAAGACCGAAGTACAGTAGTAGTAAACTTCATTTCACATTTCTACGAACTTTTCAAATATCTATTCTCCCACTGATTTGGAACTGCAAATTCCGAGACCAGCGACCACTTCACATTGGTATCTCCATCCATTTTGAATCCCCTTTGTAGCACCACTTTACTTTCTGCAGAGACTGTCCCTGCAGGCCGGGCCCTGCTCCCTGCTGACTCTGTACCCGGCCCGAGTCGCGTTGTCAGCGTATCCGCAACACGAGCAAAAACACAGCGACGGCGTGCACGCAAAGGCCACAAGAGAGCGAGGGAGAGAGTGGAGATTTAAAAGCAATGCAATCGGCTAAGGGCGCGTCCATCTTCCAGTCCGACAGGACAGCCTGCGCTGTGCTGTGCTGTCTATCACACAGTGGCGCCCCTTCTCAAGGCCCTCGGTCGCCGCCGAGGGCCCCTCAAGACGATGACACCGGACTAGTAATTGGCCGCAGGCCGCAGGCTTTGCGGTGGTTCTGGGAGGAGCCTACTTGTTGCCTGGCAACGCACCACAAACAGTGTCACGCGTCCACCTCTCCGTGGCGAGCGTTCCAAATTTCAGCCAAAAGTTACGAACTCCTTTTACTGTACGGTCGTCGGCCCAAATTGTTGACAGTGTATGGCAGGGGTCCCGGCCCCGGCCCGGGTCGTAAACCCATTTAGGGTGCTAGCGTGAATACCCCAATTAAAGGGACGCCCGAATCAGGGCAGATGCCACTGTGCCATATAATACTCGTAAACATACATTTCCAAAGTTTACCTTCGACAACACGAACCCCAAACGCACGGAAACCCATCCCCCCATCCCGCTTTCCGGAAAATAAATATACGGTAAAAACAAGCCCTTTGAGAGGAAGGGTCAGGAGGTGGAAAAAAATACCCGGTGTCTAGATCGATGGGAGCCCAAATTCATAACGCCGAGAGCTTTCATGACATTCCGGTAAACGGACAAGATGGCCCCTGCCGAGTCACGCCACGACAGCATTTCTGTCCAGTTGGAATTCTAGAGAATTTGGCTCCAGGTGTCACGTGATGCACGCTAGTGCGATAGGAAATTCATGGCTCTTACCCAAATGACCACTCCGTAGATATGACAAGCTAGGCCTAGTGGCAGCACATACAAAACAATGAGGACCTTTTAACTAATTAGCCAACAGTGGCTGTTGTCGTTACAGTTTGTAAGGTGCGAAACCCTTGGAGTAGGACTACCGGAAAATAGGAAAAGAACACGGGGTGGGGTGATGGGGGAACAGACACACACCCACACACGGGGTGCATGTGTGGCGCCCGGCAAACGCAGTCCAGCGCGTATGGATGAGAGCCAATGCGCCTTCCAGATCCAGTTACACACGTTGGTTTCGACTCGCATGGGCACTCCTATCCATCTGTTTTCCGCTCGACTGGCCGGCTGCCCGGACTCAGTATTGTCGCCCTAAAGACTAATCAGATTAATTTACTTCTGCTTCAAACTGCGCTGCAGAGGTTCCAGTACAGAGTGGATTCCGCAGCAGCCCCTGTTCCCAAGCCGACAAACGAAATATATTTGAGAACGGCCTTCCAGCAGATGAACACAGACAGTACTAACGGATGGAATGTTGGGCGGGTTGCCACTGCGGGGCATTGCCTTATTGCCTGGAATTCGGGCCAAGATGGAAGTTGACTGTATTTTAGTGATTAGCTACCGGCCGCCTCGTGTTGGACCCCGCGCCCCGCGATGCTTCCTTACTTAGCGAGTCAGGGGCTGGGCATGGAAGGGCGGGTAAAGCAGCGGGCCCACGAAGTGTGGACAGGCTTCCTCCAGAGCCGTTCAGCCGCACAAGCTCCTAACACCTTCAGTCTACAGCAAACAGGCGCAGTAGCAAAGGCAGCGGCACAACCACACACTATCTTAACTTTCGACCAAGTCAATATTGAGGTCATGTGTTCAGTAGCACGGCTCAGCAAATGCATCCAAATTGACCCTCCTCGCGTACCCAACCAGTGAGCAGCTGGCGAGCGTACTTCTGCGCATAGTCCAAGCGCAAATTTTCGTATGTTTCGTAAATCAATGTACTTCGAAACGTGAGATAAAACAGAGGAAATTGTTGAAAAATAACCGGCGTCATTCATTTTCATCAAAGAATATCGTCTTAGAATGTTTTTTACATCGATAATGTGAACGCTCGTAGGTTGACCGTAAACATCTGAGAGGAAAATGCAAATAAACTAGGCTGGAGTCGTTTTATAGGATACCAAAACTGTGCTGATGGCCAACCAACAAACGCAGAACAATGTGGAACAATTTACAATACGTGCATGAAATGATTTCGATGTGAATCAGAGCAAGTGGGTTGGCCATCGTCATCGCAGGTGCCACGCTCTGGCCGTAACGACGGCAAACCCTTTGCGCTGTCCTCCCTCCGACCGATCGATATGCCCCTCCACTAAACCGCAGGCACACAATTCCTGCACGCCACGGTGATAACGCGAGATAAATTGGAAAAACGGTACTGGATAATCGTAGCAATTTCAATTAGTACACGTGATGAAGAAAGAATTGATCCAGATCGAGGACCTGAAGACATTCCGCACCGTTGTGAAGGGACACCAGAATAAAAGAGCACCCTACCCACCGCCCCCGCACCGCCTGCGTATCCACCAGGCCTCCTCCAACACAAGCTGTAGTTCTACAGTATATCTAACGATAGAATGAACAGCAGCTTCCCTCTCGAAGGTGTCCTATTGGCCCCGCGTGCCAACCCCTGTTGCAAAAGCTGTGTTCAGTTTATCCCTTTCACATTTACTAACACAAAGTCACAGCTGGCTACCCAATTAAACCGGAGTCGCCCTCTCAACTTTAGTTCAAGTTGAGCACGGCCAGATTTCGCTGCGAAGCGGTTCTACTATGTTCGCTGAACTCCACTCCTCACGCGCACCGGGTTACGTGAGCTCGTGTAAAAGTGCACGCACATGCAACGTGATACGAAACACACCAAGCGTATTTGATACTGTAGATCCCCCTCCCCAAACACACACACACACACGTGTCACCTGCCCAGCCGCAGAGAACGAGAATTTGTATGGGCATGCACCAGTTAACAGCGAGACACTTAGAAAAGACGAATTAAAAATCTGTCCTCCCGTCCCCGAGCTCCGTTTTAAGTACGACGGCAGCAAACGAAATGTCCCATACACGCAATAATTTACAAGCGCATAGAGACTCGATGTATTATGTCGATAATAATGACACACCGAAGGGAGAGTGAGACTGACGACTACCCAACTAATCAATTCCGCACGGAACTTCTTGCTGTCCGCGTTCACAGCAGTGGGGGCCTTCGTAATACCAGCACTTATCCAAAACCGTGCATGGATGGAAAGGACAGACAGCAGATACAAATTTCAGTTTATCGCTGCTCAGCCTATATGTCATGTACACACCCCTGCGTGACACTTCCGATGGAGATCAAAGATTTGGATAAGACGCAGTGACAGTCACCGCCCGGTCATTAATCTCGAAATTAACACTATTAAAACGAACACATCGCCACGTCATGTGTGAATACGCATGTCATTACATGTGTGGACCGAATGCATCACATTCCGCGCATAAGTGTCACTTCGAATCTGCCACACTCTTATGTGCGCACGTGCGGTAAGAAGGAGACAAAATGGAATTTCTAAAGCTATCGTCAGGTCTACATAATCATCAGAATGGTCTGACACAGTTAGGTAAGGGCGCTACGCTGTGGCCTTACATAATTAATGGGCAAGCCGCACACACAAACTCGCCGAGGCAGCTGCGCTAGCGCCCCGACAAAGGGGCGATGAGACGCACAAAGGAGAAGACGGCGCTAAGTTTAGTCTGTATGCCAATTACGTCGCCAGTGCTCAACGCCTACGAGGAGTAGGAGCATGGAGTATTACAGGGGCGGACTGGCCCGGTCGGGCTAGGTGGGAAATCCCGACCGAGCCCCCTCGGATTTAGTGCCTTCTGGGGTCCCCCTGGTGGACCACCGGGCCCCCCAAGTCGTACTTAGGACCCTAGTGCGAATCAAGTATTAAACGTAACGCTGGTAACTATGCGCGAAAGGAATACAACGAATAACGCAATGCAAAAGCCTTCGAATCGTTGAGGGTGGGTGCATCAAAAGATGGTTTCTTCGAGCATCTGCCCCTGGAAGGTAGGCAAAATCGGGCCCCCTTTCGGCCTCACCCAACCGGGCCCTTGACCCCCCAGTCCGTCCCTGGAATATTAACCCGGCTCCTGTGGCGCAGCTGGGTAAAATTTTTCCGCAACATATTACATTTCCCCATCATATCACATTACCCCATCTCGATGTTACGTGACAAATGGGTATCCATCTGAAAGACTCGGACTGGAAATATACAAGCTGGGAGTCTCGCGACTTTAGGAATGCCAAGTTCAAGAATAGGCGGACGATTTTGGCCTCGCACTGATAATCCTCAGACGCAAAGCACCTACACTGTAAAAAATCGTGGTTTCCACACTATAATAAATGGTCACCTGGGGAACGATATGCTAGGTAATGAGGATTAGATCGCTCCAAAAAAGGCCTTCCGACCAAGTCATGAACAATTTCGCGTGCAGATTTGTTGTATTTTGCGCTAAAAAACGAAGAAATGTACGCAAAAAATTTCGTTTAGTAACAGAGCACTTCATTTCTTATCATTAATCAGACAATCTTTCGGTTTTTTAACGGTACAGTTTTATTTTCCAGTGTACTTATTGCGACCTCTGCTTGCGACCGCGTCGCGGAGTGTCCATTCGGACACCGAATTCTGTCCTGAGCCGTCCATTGTGGTCGAAACACCCCCAAAGCATTCACGGGGTGGCGGTGTGGCGAGCGTGTGAACGCCAACGTCAGGCTCCGGTCCCTCCGGTCAGGGCGCCCAGGCGGCCTCGCCAAATCCCCAAACGGGCTGGGCTCGGCTCCTCACACACCTCTCTCCGCAGCCGGCACGGGAATAAATCGGGCCGCCACGGACTCGCCCAGCCCAGGCTTATCGACACAGAAACTGTTTTGCAAACAAAGCATGCGGTCATGACGAGGCACCACATCAAACCCTTCGGCGCTGAAAAGAAACGGGAGCCGCAGGGCAGCTGATCAGCCCTAGAGTTAGGGTTCAATTCCATTACGGCCGGCCGGGGATGGCGATGCCATAACAGCCCGAGCACACCGCCACTGTGAGACAGACAGGCAGCCCCAGCGGCCCCGGTTATAGCGATTCAAAAAAACGACGAACCGGAGGATCGGAAGTGACGACATTAAAAGGAAAATTGACATACTTTGCGACGATCGATTATTTAAAAAATACTTTAAGGGCACGTTTATTTTTATTTAACTGCGATTAATCCATGTCATAACCACTTTTGATTTAATGCTGGCTGGTTATAGAATGTGGCAGCGAAATGGAACGGTCGTCCTCCAGTTTTGGCCCCCCCCCCCCCCCACCGGCGGCCGCACGTATACGTAACATGGAGAACTCGTCGGCAAAGACTCGTGGTCACACAGCCAAATGTCGGCAGTGAGCAATAAGTTAATGGCGGTGCGTAGCGCTGACTTTCTCATACTCCTGTAGAACTTTCCGGCCCTTCGGTGTTCGGACCGAGTCCGTCCAGCCCGGCCCTGAGCGCCGATACCGATGACACCTCTCCGATGCGTCGTTGTGACGAACAACGGGTCGCTCACATTGTCGTAATGACGATCACGATTAAGACCCAGCCTCAGTCGGGGCGGGCCGGAGTGAGTCGTCATCCGGACAAAACTATCGCAAGTCACGGGGATCCGATCAGGGACCGGAGGGCGGCGGGGGGGGGGGGGGGGGGGGGGGGGGGGGGGGCTCGGGGGGGGGGGGGGGGCTCGGGGGTGGCCTCAGGGGGCAGCCTAAGGGGGGCGGCCTCAGGGGGTGGCCTCAGGGGGGCGGCCTCAGGGGGCAGCAGCCTAAGGGGGCGGCCTAAGGAGTGGCCTCAAGAAGTGGCCTAAGGGGGCGGCCTAGGAGGCGGCCTCAGGGGGTGGCCTAAGGGGGTGGCCTCAGGGGGGCAGCCTCGGGGGTGGGACGCCTCCGGACGCCCCCCGAGACCACTCCGCTGTTTATTGCCTGTGTTGTGTTATGTACGCGGCCCGCGGGGTGGGGCGGAACAAATCAAATCACCCGCAAAACGGGCAAGCTACGCCCTATGTGGTGAATTCCTGTTGGTACACATACGAGCATTCTCGAGGGGGAATTCCACAGTGGTTTTCGCCCCCATAGTGCTGCGCAGAGCTAGAGAGGGGGCAACATTGCGAGCAGCGAATAAGCTTCAGGGCAAGCGGTCAACGTGCAGCCACCCCTTTCTTCATGACAGGAGGTTTTGGGAGGCTGCACCACCGTACACCTACACAAGCCTTCTTTAAGCAAAAAAATTACATAATTTCATAATTAAGAGTTTTAATATCAATTTCGTCTTTTCCCCTGGTTTTTACGTAAACCATTTTAAAACAACTCGATGACAATGCCTGGCCACTAGTTGACGAGCGCGGTGGGCGGGCAGCGAGTGGCAGCCAGTCCAGCCTCATAACGCCTCACGGAAGTTATGGACGGCCGTGCGCTCATGACTCCTCCGTCACGTGATCACGACAGAATTGTGTTTTTTCTTTTTCTTCTTTTAAAAGTCGTCGACGGCACTGACGAGCGCGGCGGCTTCCACGGAAACGCTTACATTCGATTTAAGAAAACGCCCCCACCCCGGCGACAGCAGCAGCGCCTAGCGCGCCCAGCGATGGGAACTTAAACACGGCGCGTGTTTACACAATGGGCGTTAATCTGGCGGGGGCGAGGGCGGGGCGTGACCGGCACTTGTCGCAGATAGATAGGCAACCCCCGGAACCGTTCGGAGAAGACTCTTCTTCGGCGGCATTGTCGGGCAGGCCGGAGCGCAGCAGCCTCAGCGCCCCCCCCCCCCCCCCCCCCCCCCCAATTTACATTCGGAGCAAAACAAGCAAGATGGTGATGAAAGTGTCCGGCTGTCAAAATTACGGTTAAAAAATAATAATAATAAAAAAAGGAGAGACACCACGCGATAATGGGTAGGTACCCACGAATTGAGGCGCAAGGGCCCCGCCCCGCCGGAACCACAATTAGACAAAATAAGCTTCCGAACAACGGTGTCACGGCGACAGCTTTAGCCTCCTCAAATTTATAAAGCATCCACGAACAAGAAGCTGTTCCAGCATTGCAGCAGCACTGCGTCGTCTGCATGACGAGGGTCAGCGCCGTGCGCAGCGCACTGGACACGCGCTGCCCTGCGGCAGGGCCCCGGGGCCCCGGACCCCGGGCTGACTGTCCACAGTGTTCCTGGCAGGGTACAAACCAAGCGCCATCGTGATCAGAACGTCGACAACGACGATGATGCTGCACATAGATGCGTCGCCACCCGGCGGTACAGAGGCGTGGCGTGGCGGGGACTAGAAAGCCTCAACGCCAGCCCATGGCTGAAACGTTCCCAGAAGCCAAAAGGCATGTTTGTGTCAACGGAGTAAACGCGGGGGGGCACCAAAACGGTTTGCTTCCTCCGAACTCATCTCCTTTCCCTCCCCCTCCACCCGCACCCCCCGACACGCGAGTCGTCGTTTGATGCGCATCTTCCACGCCTGCAGCAGGAGGCTAACGCACCACCGGGAGACACGCAACCGCCAGGGGTGCTGTGCATGGTGCTGTGCATGGTGCTGTGCATGGTGCTGTGCATGGTGCTGTGCATGGTGCTGTGCATGGTGATGTGCATGGTGCTGTGCATGGTGCTGTGCATGGTGCTGTGCATGGTGCTGTGCATGGTGCTGTGCATGGTGCTGTGCATGGTGCTGTGCATGGTGCTGTGGCACCAAGCCACATGGGGGGCTCAGCAGCGCCCTGCGGAGGGCGCAGAGGCCAGCCGAGGGGACGCAGCCCGGCAAAGGGAGGGGGTGAGGACCCGTGAGGACCCGTGAGGACCCGTGAGGACCCGTGAGGACCCGCGGGAACAGCAGACCGTCCCGACGAAGTGCTGTGCAGCAAGCTCCCCGGATTTTGAATGGATGACTGATTGTGCACCACACTCCACGAATCGTCCATAGGTGGAATTAGAGGTGCGACGGCCGACGGCGGGGACACAACGGAGCGGGTGCCCAAGCGCTGTCCAGGCAGCTGCAGCTGTGCGGGCCTGCCTATCGAGCGCGTGCCCAAGCGCTGTCCAGGCAGCTGCAGCTGTGCGGCCCTGCCTATCGAGCGGGTGCCCAAGCGCTGTCCAGGCAGCTGCAGCTGTGCGGGCCTGCCTATCGAGCGCGTTCCCAAGCGCTGTCCAGGCAGCTGCAGCTGTGCGGCCCTGCCTATCGAGCGGGTGCCCAAGCGCTGTCCAGGCAGCTGCAGCTGTGCGGGCCTGCCTATCGAGCGCGTTCCCAAGCGCTGTCCAGGCAGCTGCAGCTGTGCGGCCCTGCCTATCGAGGGGTGCCCAAGCGCTGTCCAGGCAGCTGCAGCTGTGCGGGCCTGCCTATCGAGCGCGTGCCGAGCTCCACATCTGATTTTGACCCGGACACCTGGTATCGTTTATACGATTGAATGTCGCGAATACGCGCTTCGCAGGTAAACTAGTTTCGTAAACATTTCGGACAAACTAAATAAACCCGTTAGAATAAAAAGAGTCTTTGTTTTTTAAGTGTAGGTTAAATACTGCCATTTTACACCTGGATTCCAAAAAAAAAAATTAATCCGGAGAAATTCCGCAGAAGCCTTTGCAGAGGGGGCCTGCGGAGGCTGTCCCAGGCTGTCCTGTCCAACCAACGACGTTGGCGGCGTCGCGTTGCGCTTCCTCCCGGTCGGACCGGCCACTGTCAGCCACTGTCCACGACGGCTACCCGCGGCCAGCGTCCCGCAGCGGGGGCAAAAAACGAGCGTATGGACGCGAAAGACTTCTAAAGACTGCTCCATGCGGGAGAAAGCGGCCGAGGACGGGACGAGGCGGCTCACGTTCGATTGAATGTGCCGTTCGTCTTCGTCACGATACGCATCTTTCCAGTCAAAAACGGCAGGTCAGGGGGAAGGGGGGGGGGAATCCATGGCGTTTGATTTAGTAAGAGTTTTTGTGTTCTACCCCACAATTTCCAGCCCATATAGGGTATTCCAACTAAGGATTTGGCCGGAAGTAAGAACAAAACGACTTCTAAAACACGGTGGTGGGGGTAGGGGGTCGGCCGGTGTGTGCATGCGCGCTCACTGACGGTTTCACTGGGTTTCCCTACAACCGTCGTTTTGTTTTTACTTCCGGACAAATCCTTAGTTGGAGCACCAATGGTTTACTAATCCTACAAAACCGATTACAAAGTCGTCGATATTTAGGCGGATATTTAATTTGGGCGGTCAAAGCATGGATAAGATGCACTATATAACCCGCATTACAACACACACACAGACGTGCGTGTCGCGCATATCGCCAACGCCCATCAATGGCAGAGACAGGAGTGGCCTTAGCGTCAATGCCCCATTCTCTGAGTGCGTTGCGTTGTGTTGTTGTACGTGCGCATGCAGACAGGCAGGCAGGGCGCGTGGGGAGGGGGAGGGGGAGGGAAGGGCGTACGAGACAAGCGAAGCGACGGGCCTCGCCCTCCTGTAGCCGCAGCAGCCGCAGCAGCCGCAGCAGCCGCAGCAGCCACAGCCTGGAACGGCTATCTGTTGCTTTCGCGGAGTCTTCGTCGTTTTCTTCGTTTTATACCCCCCCCCCTCCCCTCTTCCCCCCGGCCGGCCGGCTTGGCGCTGTCCTCTGTTCACTTTGCTCTCGGGCCGCACGACGGACGCACGGACGCATCCTTGCAAAACACACGAGGAACGGGTTAGAGTGGCGGAGGGGGGGCAGGAAGGATAAAAGAGAGAGAGAGAGAGAGAGAGAGAGAGAGAGAGAGAGAGAGAGAGAGAGAGAGAGAGAGAGAGAGAGAGAGAGAGAGAGAGAGAGAGAGAGAGAGAGAGAGAGGGGGGGGGACATCTCCATGCAGCCTCAACGTAACAAGCGATACGGGCGAGCAGGGAATGCAAATCAGGAGTGCCAACACAATAAAGCAAATAAACAACGTGACGGCCATGTTGGGTTCCAGCCCAGCTCGGTGCGTAACGCGATACGGTGGCGTAGGCATTGGTGCACACGGTGGCCCAAGAAAAAGTTGGATATTCGAAAATTAAATTCTTATTTTTTGTAAAGAAGAGGGGAGGGGGTAACTGAACTGATGCCTATCGCAGGTCACCATGAGGGAGGCCCGATACCACTAGTTGATCAGCCGCAGCTCCTTGAACCCTTCCATCTGGAATTCTGAGCTCAATTCCAAATTGTCTGAATTTCTACAATTAGTTGTCCCCCATCACACACACACACACACACACACACACACACACACACACACACACACACACACACACACACACACACACACACACACACACACACACACACACACACACACACACACACACACACACACACACACACACAAAATCCACTCTTGTGGCCCAATGATTTACAATTCAGACCGGAGGGAGGAAGGAAGGTAGACTATTGTCATATTTCTTGAGATTTGAAACATTTCCCAGTGACAGACTATACTGTGAATTCATTCAGGCTAAAAATATTGTGCAAGACTTGTACATAGCTACCTGGTGACAATTTATTGTTTTTTCATGCATTCATCCCACAGTACCAGTGAACCATACCGCAGGAGCATAAAAAAAAAATAGAACTGGAAGGGTTTAGAAGAGCAGAGTGAATGAATGTTATATAGAACAGTGCATCGATCAGATTCATCAAGTAGGTATTAACACATCAATAAATGTAACAGTAATAAATTCTACTATCAAAAATAATGTTTAAAACCCTCAACAGAATTATGATTTTACTCATTCTGTTTGGGCCATTCAAAGATTTATATAAACAGAGCATTGACCTAAAGAATGATGAGTTGTAAGGTTAATATACACATGTCATGATTTGGCCAGAAGCTAATTAAAAACAAACCAATAAATGGCCACTGGAAAGAAAGTTGATTGCAGCCACTTGGTAGTTCGCTTCTGGAGGTCACGACACCTGTTGCATGTGGTGCAGGTGGGATACACAATTTTTTACACTGATAGATAATTGAACTGTCCATGACACTCTCAAGAAAACAATAACCAAATACATGAAATACAAAAAATAACAAACAAGAAGCCCTACTAATGTTGACCATTTGTTTGAGTAAGCAAAATAGTGCATACAGTGGTGTTACATAGGTTAGAATCCAAATCTTCTAATAGACATTTATATGAATTACCCGAATCAAACCAGGATTCGTATTGTCAACAAGCTGGCGCGCTTTGAAAAAACTTCGCACAACTTCAAGCATTCAATAACCAGAAAACAAAAAATAAAGCCATTAAGAAAGAAAAAAACAGGCAAAAAAAAAAAGGGAAATGGTGCACAGTAGTCGCACACCATAATAAATGAGGCAGCAGACGAACTTACCATACGCGAGCTCCCAACAAGAGCGGTCCTCAAAGAGGAAGAGGTAAGTTGCACATGGTTGTTGGAATTAAACGAAACTGTTAATCCAATCGAGTACACTACTTACATTTGTAGGTTGGAGCAGCACACTTCCAGGAAATCCCTGCCCCTCTGGAGACTTCACGTCAACGTCACGCAACGGGTCTCAAATCTGGGACCCGCCACGAACAGCGCCCTGGGATCTTCGTCCGAACACGCACTTAACTACACCGACTTAAATTCGCGTTCACGGCCGCAGTCCAGAACACTTGTCCGTATTTACATCGCAATAGAAATTCCGCACAAAACAAACAGGTTCATTGGATTCCTGGTCGGCAGACATACCCATCGCCCACTAGGTAGCGCCACCTGCAAGGCAGTCGAAAATACCAGGAAGTCAAATGACGATCTAGAGCCGCTTCCTCTCGCGCGCCTGCGTTCAAAGGGGGCTTAAAACTGTTAACCGGTCTTGCATTCCAACTATAAACTCTCACCTTCAAACTAGGGCGTGTCCTTATAGATGGTAGACTTTGTTACGATTTTAGTCTCTTCAAAGCGTCCGTCCATTAAATTTAGGCTTAAGCAGGATTGTAATTTTCATAGTGACATGTTGTATTACAATAGTTTTAAATCAGTTCCTTTATTCTAAAAACGAAGCTTTCCGTGTATGAGTCAACACACTGACTCCCTACTCTGCTTTCGACCGAACAAACGGACAAAAATCGAAAAACCAAAAGCCGCATGACGGCATGACTGTTCCGCCACTCAACAGTTCGCGGATTGCGCAGTCGCTTGTTTTCGTGTACAGTGCTGACATCTATACACAGTATTGTAAAGAGCATTCTAGCCGAGAGTAGGTTGCGACCAAAGTGTTGATATTCGTGATATTAGAGTAATCAATTGACTTGTAGCGGAAGATGAAGGTAATTAACCCGTTTTCAATTCCATTTTTATCGATGACCGCGAGCTACTAACCCTTCTTGTCTTTTAGAAAGTGTTGTACGACGCTTAGTTGCGGCCTTTTGTTTGAGTGACAAATATGGCGGATCGGAACAGACGTTTCACCATGACTCTTGTCTATTGAAAGTATGCGTCACATTCATTCATTTCACCCGGCGCGTTCTCGTATTATTTCACCCTCAGAAGTTTTTACAGTGTTTGAATTGGCGTATTTAATTCGGCTCCCGTCGCTAGCGGTAATTTGTTTTGATGTCATTGGCATGTCCCTTTTGAGAGGTCAAAAACGTGGTTCTCTGCGTAAATAATAGGCTTTCCGTTATTTACTTCCTTCTGTCGGATTTGCTCAGTACAATATTTACCTACACTTTTCCGCTCAACGAATGAATGATTTCATCCTTTGAAAGAACTCGGTCTGATATGATCTTGTTTTCCATGAACCTGTTTTTCCAAATGCTTTTGCTTTATTTTTATTTGTGTATGATTATTTACATTATACTTCTTGTAACCCATGTTATTCTGTATTTAGTTTAAGGAAAATTCCTAAGTTAAACAGAACTTCGGAAAGGTATTCCCCATCTTATCAAGTGGGATTTTGGTCCTATCTAGAACTTCACCCAGTTTTTTTTTTTTTGGTTCCTTCTAAAGATTTCACAACATTGTTGATCAGTTTGATCTTTCTTAATGTGCTAATTGATAATATTCATTTATTTGTGCATTGCCTGTTTTCCTGTGCAGTTCATTTATTTTGCTTCATTTAAAACAAAATGTTTGTGTCTTAGGCCACTTGGTGTAGATGTCATATCATTATCACTGTCTTTACCTCTGGATTATCATGGAGATTTCATTATGCTAGGTATTGAGCTATTGTAAGTTGGTTCTGTTTTCTAAGACCCTATTGTGTTTTTCAGGTTCAGTTACTTACATCCATGTCAAAGTTTAGAGTTTGTTAATATCATAACCTCACCATCATGAAGATTGATCGAAGTCGGCTGAAGAAGAGCACTTCTGAAGTGGTATGATTTGTTACTCCACACAATTCTGTAATCTCTTAAATACCTAAACCTTATATTCATGTTCTATTTGTCTTTTGCTGTGCTTTCTCAGCCCATAGAATGTCAAGCATTAATAGAAAAGCTGCGGAGCTGCTCTCCAGCAGAATTGCTGGAGGAACTAAAACGAATAGATTCCTGGACATTTGGAAAATGTGAGCTTTATCATTGGATTGATATATTAGATATTTGCGATGGAATTCTGGAAGAAGCCGCCATGAGGGCAGGTGAAAACACCTGGACGTTAGCTTGTGATCTCCCACATAAGTCTGAGGTGAGCTTATTATTCCTTCCTTGCATGTTCTGCTTTCACGAGATGTTTCTCATAAACTATTGTATTTATTTTTCTGTTTTCTAGTTGAAAGAATTGTTACTATGGGTCCTCAATTTCACAACTTTGCTGATTGAGCACTCCTTCTCAAGACATCTTTATAATTCAATGGAACGCTTGGTGGCATTACTATCATCCTGTGATATGCATGTTGTTCTTGGTGTTCTTAACCTTCTATACATGTTTAGCAAACGAAGCAATTTCATAACTCGACTTGATAGCGATAAACGCCAGGCGTTGCTAAGCCGTTTGACACATTTGGCAGAGGTTTGTATTTGCTCAATTTTTTCAGACACAGTTTACTAGGGAGTAGTTGAAACTTGTTGGTTTAATGTTAAAGTAGGTAAGCATTATATTCTCTTGCTCCATTCCATTTTCAGAGTTGGGGTGGCCGGGACAATGGTTTTGGTCTTGCAGATTGCTGTAAAGATCATCCAATATCAGTAAGTAGTTTTATTCTTCTGTTTCAATCTGTCCATTTGCTACTCATTTTCCTTAACCACCATGTTAATCCATTTCATTGTATTATAGCATTTTCCTTCAAGTTCAACCACACTTCACTTTGAGTTTTATCCTGAAGATTCCCCTGTTACATCCACCACGAGTGGTGCCACTGCAGCTCCTACTGCAACAATTAGTGGTGCCAACCCACCACCCACAACCAAACCCAAAGGAACTAGCAATCCAACCAGTATCATTCATATTTCTAATATAGATGCTCTGGACAAGACACCAGCACAAATAATGGATCAACTACTGACAACTTATGCTGTGCCAAAAGACAAGCAGGTATGTGGTTTGTGATGTATTCTCTAGTTAGACTTCATGATTCAGTTTATTTCACATTTTTTCTTTCCTTTGCAGATGGTGCTCTTCACTCACCTACGCCTAGCACACAGTTTCTCTAATTATCAAAGAAGATTGCAGTGTGTCCAAGCTCGCTTGCAGGCACTGTCAGTTCTTGTTTACTCGAATGCTTTAGCTGATAATTCTCACTCCCTTCTTTATCCAGGGCTCATGGAAGAGCTGGTTGAGCTCCTTGAAATTGCTTCTCCAGATCTCGTTGAAATCAGAGCAGCAGCTCTGCGTACTTTAACTTCCATTATTCACCTTGATAGGAATCCTAATTTCCCACAGTAAGTTTATTTTGCCTTGCTATTTCATTAGTTTATTTTTTGTACACATTTCTCCTATGCTTATTCAAAAAATCCACATTCTTCTTTCAGCCGTAAACCTGGTGCAAGATTAAATATGATAATTGATGTGACTGGCGCTGCATCATATCACGGTTTTTTACCAGTTTTGGTTCGAACTTGTATCGCATCACTGACAGCACCTGCTAATCAAGCCAGTACATCTTCAAGCACTGAGCCAGCAGCATTCCCTCTTCCATTGGCAACTGCTTTGTTCAGTTTTCTTTACCATTTAGCTAGTTATGAGGCTGGAGGAGAAGCCCTTGTGAGCTGTGGCATGATGGAGTCCCTGCTAAGAGTCATAAACTGGCCTGGAAGTGAACTTGAGCACATAACTGTAAGTTTGAGCCCTCGGATGTGATCCACTTTATATTTTTATCTTTTGACATTGTACTACTTTAATCTGTCTCAAAATTCATGTGTATTTCATTTTTATTTTACAGTTTGTCACAAGGGCAGTGAGAGTGATTGACCTTATTACTAACATTGAAATGCAAGCCTTCCAAGCCCATGGTGGTCTTACAAGCTTCATTAATAGGCTTGAGGTAAGACTACATATTATATATAGTATACATGTATACATCCTCAGTGTTTTTGATTGACAGTTGTTGACAAGTTTTTCAACATTTGAACATTTTTTCCAGATGGAAGTCAATACTTGCAGATTAGAGCAGCCTTTTGAAATCATTCCACCAGGGCACCAACCTCATGATATGGATGAAGATACTCGTTTGGTAGATGGTGCCCAGAGCTTAGATGCCTTTGATGAGTAAGTAGTCATCATTGCATTATTTGATTAACTGCTGGAAGTTAAGAAAATTCTGAACAATTCCATTTTAATTTCAGTCAAGAGATGGAAACAGAGTCCCCTCCTAGGGGTGAAGAGGACGGCACTGAGGCTGCAGGTGCCTCTGGAGAAAGCAGCCAACCACAGGACGTAGATCAAGCAGACAAGCAAGGCGAAACAGATGAAGACTCATTCCCCAACTTTGATTACAGTGCTGCTAAAACTGGGAGGACTTGCTTGCCTCAAAGAGCTGCTCTTCTCAAGTCTATGCTGAACTTCCTTAAGAAAGCTATTCAAGTTGAAGATCCAGCATTTTCTGACAGTATTCGCCGCGTAATGGAAGGCTCTTTGCCATCGTCTCTAAAACACATAATCAGCAATGCAGAGTATTATGGGCCGTCCCTGTTTTTGCTTGCTACTGATGTGGTCACAGTCTATGTATTCCAGGAGCCATCACTCTTGTCTTCCCTTCAAGATAATGGACTGACAGATGTTGTTCTGCATGCTCTTCTTGTGAAAGAAGTAACTAATTTTTACCTGATATGTTGCTTTATTTGCTGATTAATAAGTTATTGATTGTAATTTTGCGTCTTTTTGTTTCCAAGGTGCCTGCTACGAAAGAAGTTTTGGGTTCTCTACCCAATATGTTTTCTGCTCTGTGTTTGAATACTCGAGGCTTGCAAGCATTCCAAAAGTGTCAACCATTCCCTCGCATATTTAAGGTGCTCATATCGCCTGCATATCTGGCAGCCATGAGAAGACGTAGGAGTTCAGAGCCAATGGGGGACACTGCCGCAAGTCTGGGCAATGCCATGGATGAACTAATGAGGCATCAACCCACATTAAAGCAACCAGCAATGGGAGCCATTGTCAAGGTACACCAGCGATTGTGAAATTAACTCTGCTGTCCCCACATTAATAATAGAGTGATACCAATATTGTTTCAACATGCCATTAATATGGCCTATTTTTTTCTCATTGAGTCTTGTCTATTTCAGCTATTGGAGGAGTTGTGTGCCCTTGGGCGCAACCCAAAGTATGTGTGCTGGAGAGCTCAGAATAAGCAAGAGGTGTCCCCAGCTGCGGTACCCAATAATCAGGGCAGTGGCAGCAGCAGTAGCAACACTGAAGGGAATGGCAGTAGTGATGAGGATGATGAAGATGAAGAAGAGGCTTCTAGTTCCTCCCACCAGCCTCAATCAGCTGTTGAATCATCTGCTATTTCTAGTTCGTCTGCTAATAGCAGCAATACTGAAAAGACTCCAATAGCCCTCATTGATTACATCATCAATGTGGTTTGTGTTCTTACTTACATATTATTGATTCTTTACTTTTGTTCACCCACAAGTTTATTGTAATCCTGGTATGTTATGTCATTGCAGATGAAATTTGTTGATGCTATTTTAAGCAACAACTCCACTGATGATCATTGCCGTGAATTTGTAAATCAGAGTGGCCTTGAGCCTCTCCTGTCAGTTCTTGGCCTTCCAAACCTGCCTGTTGATTACCCTGTTACAACCGCTGCTCAGAGTGTGTCAGCTGTTTGCAAATCCATTCTGGTATATAAGAATCCCTCTTCGTTTAATTTTGCATAGCCCTTAGTAGGGGTATAGTGTCTGACTGTGTGTTTCCTACTGTTGTAGAACCTGGCCCATGACCAGCACGTTCTCCAGCAAGGCCTCCTGCAGCTAAGTGATGTCCTGCATACTCTGAGGCCTCTGTATACATCCCGCTCCATGGGCGGACTGTGCTCAGTGCTTCTGCAGGAGCTAGTTCGGGCACCTTCCCTCGAAAATGCCTTTAGTACACCCTCTGCAACACCGTTACTGCACGCTATGACAGCTGCCAACGGATATGTTGTGATGTTTGTTCACGTATGCCGCACTGGACAGGTACCGTGCCGTCGCCTTTGACAGTTTTGTCAGTGGTTCTGGTGGAATTCGTTGTGACTTAATCCCTTTGGCCGGCAGGCTGACGTCCGCGCCATCTCGGTGAGGAGTTGGGGCTCCGAGCTGGGGCTGGCAGTGCTAAAGGCGTTGTCCGAGCTGTACGTGTCGCTGGTCTGGGAAAGCACCTTGCTGCTGGCCCTGTGCAGCGACGACATTCTGCCGCCGGGTTCCGACTTCGGCAAGGAGGACATGGAAAAGCTGCGACCATCGAGCGAGCAGGAAGGGGCCGCGTCGAGCTCTGCGCTGGGCGACGGCAGCAACGGCATGACGTCCGCCATGGAGGCCCTGACGACGACGGAGCAGCTCCCGGGCAGCAGCATGGAGGTCGAGGGGGCGGCGGTGGTGGCGGGGACAGCAGCAACGTCGGCCACAGCCCCGGCAGGGCCCAGCAGGGTCTCGAGGGGAACCACCTGCTGCGGCACCACTCCCACCCAGCTCAAGTACATCAAGCCCCTGCTGGGAGCGTCATCACGCTTGGGCAGAGCTCTGGCTGAATTGTTTGGCTTGCTTGTCAAGGTATGTGTGTGCCCATGCCCTAGTCTTCTCTGCAGCGGGTTATCTTGTGCTCCGCCTGTTTATCCTGTAACGGGCAACATTTTCAGTTTGTATCATCTGGTTGTTGATTTGCCATTCCAGCTGTGTGTGGGCTCACCAATTCGCCCTCGGCGGACGCAGCCGGGGCCCAACGCACCCGCCCAGCCAACGCCCTGCGCTCGGGCGGTGGCTACATCCCTCAACTGCCTGCTTGCAAGAGGCCTCAACTACAGTCTACTCCCATCCACTCCCATTCCCAAACTGCGACTGACCTTCCTCATCTGCTCTGTGGGATTCACAACACCCATGCTTTTTGATGAGAAGAAGTACCCTTACCATTTGATGTTGCAAAACTTTGCATCTTTTGGAGGGCTTGAAAATTTCTTTGAGTAAGTGCAGTCATGGGATGTTTAATATAACAACCTTGTCATGTTTGTTGAAATGCTTGACCAACACATCTCTCCCTTGTTTTAGGACCTTCCGTTGGGCTCTGTCAGCTGGTTACACCATTCCTCTAGAGGAAGGGCTTGAAAGCCCAGACCTTCCAGAGGGCACTGGGGAATTCCTTGATGCTTGGCTTCTTTTGTTGGAGAAGATGGTGAACCCACGAGCCATATTAGATTCTCCACATGCCATTAACAAAGTCTCAACCACTCAGAAGCCATTTGATCCATATCAGTACTTGAGCAACATCCACAAGATGGCATTTGATGCAGTCATGTTAATGTGGGGTAAAAAGCCTCTGAAGACCTATGGTGCCCGTATGTCTGAATCAATGTTAGCCATCCTGCGCCATATATTGCGCGGTGAGAAGCTAATGCAAGAGAAACAATTAAAGGATGAAGAAGCCAAGAAAACTGAAACGGCTGATGGTGCTGCATCAGGCTCTGGTCTGGCACGCAGGCCTGGGGAACCAACTGTACCTCAAATAAACCAAGACCATTTACGCTCCTTGATTGACATGGGTTTCTGCAGAGAGGTCTGTGAAGAGGCTTTGTTGCAGTGCACAACACTTGAACAAGCCACTGATTATGTCCTTAATCATCCCACACCCCATACCAGATCAACGTCTGTGGTCCCAGCAGTTGATGCTGAAATGTCTGAAGACGATCAAATGCTGAGAGCTATTGCAATGTCACTGGGTGACACTGGTCTTGACGCACCTGCTGCTGAAAAAGATCAAGAAATGGAAGTTGACCCACTTTCAACTGCTGAAATTGATAAGTTTACCAACATGGCTCTACCTACTTGTCTAGCTCTTTTGGACATGCTGCCCGACACAGTGTACAGAGTGTGTGATCTGCTAGTCACTATCACTAAACGCAATGGGGATCAGTTTCGTAATGAGTTATTAGACATGATGACAAATGAAATTTCGGAGAAGGTGTCTTTTCTCCTCAATTCCATAAATAGTAGTCGCCCACGAGTGGAAGTGGCCAACTACCTGTATGGATCAACTGCTGCCCTGAAAGCGGCCGTCCGTATTCACCTGTTTACACTCCTCTTTGAAGGCCCAATGATGCATGAGATGCGCACTCCTTGTGCCCTTGCAGTGCAGCGTTCAGGAATCCTTGTTCCACTACTGACACTGCTAAAGGATGGATCTGCAGTGTTGGTTGAAGCCAAAGAGATGTGGCCCACACCCAAGTGGCTTGCTCCCCTGCTGCTCATGTTAGACCTTTTGGAAAAGGTTGCTCTGGCCACGCAACGGAAAGAAGCTATGCACAAGGTGTCGACAAGACTTTGGCGTTGGTATGATCCCAATAATGGCAGATGGACACCATACTCTGCTGTTAATAACAAGATAATAAATGATGCTTATTGGAGTGGTGAGCCTTTAGCACGCATCAGCTGTGGAAGACGACGCTATGTTGTTCAGTTTAGCTCCATGTTGCAAGTCAATGAAGGCAGTGGCAATCGTCGCCCTGTTATCATGTCAATGCTTGACACATACCGCGAGGAGGTGCGTGCTCGCAGGGAGGAATTAGGCATGGAGATGGAAATCGATGACTCAATCGAAGCTGATGTTCCTGCTGCCAATAATGAGATGGAGTCCAAGCGAAACACACCTATCCAGAATTTGTCATTTGACGACTGTGCAAGCATCATAAAAGCATGTGTGCATCTTCTGAGCATTCCTGTGGATAGAGATGCTCTTCATGCAGCCATGAGAGTTTGCTTGCGTTTGACTAGAGATTTCAAGCTGGCCACCATATTTGCAGAGTTAGGTGGTGTTCGAATGTTGCTGGATCTCACACAGAACTCCACCTTCAATGGATTTTTACAATTGTGTACACTCATTATTCGTCATGTCATGGAAGAATCTGCTACCCTTTCACTTGCAATGGAAAAAGTTTTGAGGTCAACTACTCTACCTACAATTCCTGGTCCTTACAAAGAACTGATGTACATGTTCAGAATGTGCTCTTCTGCAATTTGTCGTCATCCAGAAGTATTTAAGGCAACTGCTGAACGTCTCTTAAGAGTGGACATCAACCTTCACAAATCTAGATGTAAGTTCTACAACAACAAACATTGATACTTTTTGTCAATCTTATTCACTAATTATTTTCATTTCTCAATTTTTCAGTTGATGTGGAAGATACAAGACTGCTGTTAAAGTGTGTACCCACAGGTCCCCACACTCCAGTGCCAATGCATGAAAAAGTTTCTCAAAGTGTAATTTATGACCTACTGAATGCTCTTGCAAGAGAGCCGGTCAAGAAAGAAGAGAGCAGTACTTCTCCCTCAACTCCAGTTTGCATGCTCCAAGATGAGCAGCAGCAGACTGACAACACTATTGCTCAGCCAGATATTTTGGCTGGAGAAGTTTCAGATGGAAATATATCAGCTGCCACTCAATTTAATGCTGGCACTGCCACTGCTGCTGTCCAGCTGTTTGTGCCGAGAGAAATTCCTCAAGATCTTTTGGCAGAGGGTGCAGCTACTGCTGCCAACTCCAGCCAGGGTGTAAATGTGCCAACAATTGGGGATGATGCCAAGAAAAACAAAGATGACCTTGTCAATTTCTCTGCTCAACAAGAGGAGGAGAAGCGACTTCCCCTTTTGCCCAAATCTCAGATTCTCAGACTGTTGGCAGAAGCTGTGAGGTCATATGCGCCTGTTGCTAAGTTAATTACAGATTACCATTACACTCAAGGACAGAGTGAGCTCATCACAGAAGATTGTTCTGCTCTTGCGTTTCTACTGGATAACCTCCTGCCTGCACATGAAAACAAGGCCGACCGAGAATGCCCCAACATGGTCCGAATGCTGGTTGCTGCTTTGGCTTCATGCACCCATTCCTATACTGCCCAGACTACTCTAGTTATGGAAGTGAAGAATGCTCTGGGAAGAACCTTGCAAATGTCTGAGTCTGCTGAAAAGAGCAGCCAAATTCAGGCTCTTGCTGTACTAATTTCAACCATGATTGAGAACTGCCCACCAAGCACTGCTACTCCCCACAGTGCTACCTCCTGCCATCCTCTTGGTTTGAGGTCTCAGCAATTAAATGGTGTCAATAACATGGTACGCATTATGCTGAGGAGGGGTTTGGTGACAGACCTTGCTCGTGTGGTACACAGCTTGGACTTGTCCAGCCCTAATACTGCATCCACTGTCAATGCCTGCCTGAAACCTCTGGAGACTTTGTCTAGAATCATGGCCCAGCCTTCTCTAGGGTCTGCTCTAATGAAACTTGCAAGATCCAAAATCCAATCTCTCGAGGTGGACCCTCTCGCCCTTCCAGGTACTCCTACTTCTGGAGCCACCCATGCACAAGGAGAAGATGCTGCAGAAGATCCCGACAATACTGACCATGATGTTTCTGGGGCCACTGAAAGCATGGAACCTAATAGTGAGAGCCGCCAACAGCAAGAGGGTGATGAGCCCTGTCTTGATGACCTCATGGATGTGTTGGTCAGTAGGGAACGGCAAGGCTCAACGTCCTCTGCATTTGTTAATCAGACAGAAGCTATGGATGTTGAAGCCCGTGATGATGAGCTTCTTAGCTCTTGTCACCGCAATACATTGTTCACGGAGCAGGAAGACCATATTGATGATGAAAGCTCCGACTCCGGAAGCAATCAGTCAGCAGAGGGTGAGGATCAAGGAGACAATGAGAACGAGAGCAGCTCAAGTTCTAGTAGTTCTTCTAGCAGCAGTGGTGATGAGGACGAAGACGACGATGAAGATGATGATGACGATGATGATGGGGACAATGGTGATGATGTGCAGGCTAATGGGGATGATGGTGGCTATGAGGCAGACAATTTGGAGATGTTCCCACCTGAAGAAGGAGTGCTGCGCATTCCTGGCCTTGATCGAGACAATGATGACATTTTGATGATTCAGTATTCTGATCCAGACCCTAGTGGTCCTCTTGTTCCATGGAACACTAATGCATCTTTTGGACTGCCCTTTGGACTTTTTGATGATGCTACCAATGGAAACAATGATCCAGGAGGTAGCCTGAATCCCGGGGCCCACATCCATCCCCTTCTCAACACTCGTCACAGCAATGAGTCTAACAATTTATCAAATACTAGAGGCCAGAGAACCAATAGACAAAGGCGTTACCAATACCTACAACTCAACATGCGCAATCCCAACCCTCCAGTAATTTTGCAACGCTTACTGGGGCCTCTCACTGGTACGATTCCATTAGCTGCTGCAGCTACCCAAGCACTTGCGAATTCTGTTAGAGATTCTCGAGTTCTTCTAATGGATCATGGTCTTGGTATTCTGACAAATGCGGAAGAGGAACAAATTGACTTTGTGGATCAGTCAGCGTACTTGCTTGGTCCAGGTGTTGCTGTGACCATGAACAACACCCCAACTGCATTGAACTGGTGGAATGAGGAGTCCAAACTGCTTGATGGGGAATGCTCTGCAGATTTGGTGTTTGTCATTGCGCACAGCCTCGTCGGCAATCTCAAGAAGTACAGAGATGAGGAGCTGTACGAACGGCAGCAGAAACTGAAGAAGCAGGTCGAGGAGCAGAAGAAATCCGAGGAGCTGGCCCGTAAGAAGCGCGCAGCCAAAGGGGAAGCGGAGCCCAGCAAGGAGCAAGGCATGGAGGTGCAGAGCATCCCAGCCACACTGCCGGTCAACCCCAACCCCAGCCTCGAGTCACCGTCGGAGGGCGTTCCGTCAGACCTTCTGGTGCAGGAGCAGAACGCGACCAACTGCATGCTGGAATCGATCGCCAACTACCTGGTACCCGGTTCGGGCGGCAGCAACGACCAGAGCCCTGCTGCGGCAGTGGCTGCCTCTGCCGCCGCACAGCCGTTGGCCTCAGGGTCCGTCATCGCCATGCCACCGCCGCCAGAGGATCTTCCCCCGAGTTGGCTCTCAGACCCGAGGCTGGCTGCTGCTGCCGCTGGCCGCCCACCGTCGCGGGACACCCCTGAGTCCCCGGCCTTGGCCCCGCCAAGCGCCTCTGACGTGATCCAAGTTACCGTGGAGCCCACCGCGGAAGCAGAGGTGGTCTCCATCCCCGACACCCCCGCGTCTCCGGACCAGACTGAAGAGGATGTAGCTGCTGCCGCCGCCCCACCACGCACCGTCGTGGACGACTCCGGGGAGCTCGCGGCCACGGTCATCACCCCCGCGGCTCTCGCCAGCCTCACCCAGGGCCTCGAGGGGGAAGTCCGGCCTCTGCCCTTGCTAGACCCTCGCATCTACGACACCACTTACGAGCCTTCAGCCGCTGTGCCAGTCCCCTCGACCAGCGGGGCTGAGGCTGCGCCGCAGACTGGAGCCGGAGCTGGAGCCGAGCCCGAAGGCACCCTCGAGCAGCCACCGCCACCGCCACCACCACCCCAAGACCAGGCTCAGGGCCAGGAGGAGGCCCTCGCCGAAGCCACCGTCCCCGGCCCCAGCACTTCCTCCGAGCAGCCGACTCTCGACGCGGAGAATGCGGCAGCTGCAGCCACGGCCTCGACCACGCCGAGCGTGCCTGAGCTCCCCGAGGGTGTGGACCCCTCGTTCTTGGCGGCGCTGCCGGAGGACATGCGCGAGGAGGTGATCGCTGAGCAGCTCCGCCTGCAGCGGATCCGTCAGCAGACGATAGAGACCCAGTCCCAGGCGGGCACCGGCATAACGCAGGTGAACCCGGAGTTTCTGGCCGCCCTCCCCCCCGCCATTCAGGAGGAGGTGCTGTCGCAGCAGCGCCTAGAGCAGCAGCGCCACGCTGCAGCCAGCGCCAATCCCGAGGACCCCATGGACACCGCGGCCTTCTTCCAGAACCTGCAGCCCGCCCTGCGGCAAGCAGTAAGTTACGGCCAAGCCAGGGCTTGGTGTAGGCAACACGAAACTTTTAAATCTAGATTGGCGTAGGCAATAATTTTTTTTCTCAACTTTTCCAACTTGGGTCAATCCAAAACTGCCTTCAATCGTTTTTAAATTTCGTATCTTACTTAAACTTGTATAAATACATTTATTTTGCATCGTTGCAGATTCTGGCAGATATGGAGGACTCTCAGATTTCGGCGTTGCCACCAGACCTCGCAGCAGAAGCGCAGAACTTAAGGCGTGAATGGGAGTCTCGTAACAGACACATGCACGACCGGTTCTTCACCTCCCACCCGGGCCCAAGCACTCTGTCGCAAATCCTCCGCAGTCAGGTTCAGCAGGCAGCATCAGGTAGTCGTGAGTACTTCAACCTGCTTATTTTTTGTTCTGTTGATTTTTTTGTTTGTTTGCTGGATGTGTTGTTACAATTGTGTAAACATAATGTGTGCTGTAGGATTACTTTTAAGAAAATTTGTGTGTCAATATCATGCCCATCATTTTTTCCAGGCCGTCCGGTTGCCCGTTATGCCATTCAAACGGTCCCACAACAAAGCAGGTGGATGACGGGAAGCTGGACTGACAGAGAGCAAGCTGCGTTAGCCTTAACCTCCACTTCTGGAACTAACATTAGGTTTGTTTCTTGATTATTATTTTATTTTATTATTTTTGTTTTTTTGTGTTGGCTCATGGTTATAGGTGGACAAAAGATGACATTCCGTGTTCCTGCTTTGTTGCAGAACCAGAGGGCGTCCCCTTCTGGACCATGAGGCTCTAGCCTGTCTGCTTGTGCTGCTGTTCTTGGATGAGCCTAGACTAAACACTGGCAGGTTGCATAGAGTGTTTAGGAATCTATGCTACCATTACCAAACGCGAGATTGGATTATCAAGGTATAATTAAAACAGAGCATTGTGTATTTAATAACAACCTTCTTGGAATCTTACCTAATGTTTCTTTATGATTGAAGGCCTTGCTCTCTATTTTGGAAAGAAGCAATGAGTCTAGAGTTACTGAGATTCAGCCTGCCCTACCTTCATCTGAAACACCAGCAAAATCTAAGAGAACAACTCGCGCATCACAAGCAAAGCAGGCAGCTGATGCTTCCAAAAGGTAATATTTTGTAGCAAGATTCATGACCTGTCTTTTTACACCTCTCCTTGTATCTATTTAATTAAGGTGTTTACATTATTGTTCCTTTTGCAGTGGAGCTGGAGGATCTGCTGGGAATAATGCTGGTGCCAATGCTAAGACGCCTGGAGGAACATCATGGCTAAATGTAAGCGTGGATGCTGCACTTGGTTGCCGAGCCAACATTTTTAACATTCAAAGACCACCATCTGGAAAGAGAGGCTATGAACGCAGTAACAACTCATCTGCTATATCTGTGCACAGACAAGCAGCCCCAATTGTTTGCCGGTTTGTGTTTATTAATCTCTCTTCGTATTAGTTGTTTCACTTCCTCCATTTATTTGATTTTATCATCTGCTATGTCGAACTTACAGGCATGTGTTGGATTTGCTGATTTCTCTGGGAAAGAGCTTCCCAGGTTACTTCATCCCAGCTCGACCCAAAGATCAAGAGATTCCTCAAGAGAGAGTTGGTGTTGAGACCAGAAGTCGTGCTTCCTCAAGCCAGGGAGCAGCATCTACCTCATCTGCAGGTGAAGGCACAAGTAGTGGTCCTTCAACTTCAACCCCTGGTACCTCTTCTGGTGTCTCAACAGGGAATCAAAATGAGTTTTGGGACCTTCTGTTAAGGCTTGACAGTGCTAGTTCCTCGAGGAAAGGTTAGCACTTTTCATGTATGTCCTGAGTAAATTTCAGTAGAATATTGTACAATGCTCATATTTTGATTTTGGTATTTTAGGAAAGAATTTGTCAAGATCAAATAGCAGTGCTGGAGTGGAACGGAACAATGAATCTGATTCAGCTCACCCAACCAATTTTGAAGCTTCAGCTTTTGGACAGTTGTTGCCCATGTTAGATTGTGAAGTCATTAAACGATCAACAGTCTTGACAGACAAACTGCTCAGACTGTTATCTTTAGTATCTGTGGGTTTAGGTGAGCCAAATCCAAGTGGCCCACCTATGGTGGAGAATCAAGTTCGTCTTGCTGTGCAAGTTCTTACATCAAAAACATGCTCTGAAGAAGGCCTCGAGGACACCACAGCCTTGCTTCTCAATCTTGCAGGGTACAGTGATGCCATGCGTGAAATGGTGAGTGCATCTTTTTGTCTCTGTTAAATGCTGGCTGCATCAGATTCGTTTTAAATTTTACTAGAAAATATTTACGCTCATTTCTTTAAATTTAGATTTTGAGATTGCTTTTGGAAGGAGCCATGAAGCTGGCTTATACTGTCCAAGAACACATAGCTGCCTTAATTGAGGAACTTTCTAACCTGAACCAAAAGAGAGTACGAGAGGATAGCACTAGTACTGATGACAACCCTGCATCACGACAAGAAAGGGGACTTCTACATGATAGGTAAAATTTGATTTCCTACTTGCTCAGAAGTGTTGCTGAACTTGTCATTTTCTTATTATTTTTTATTTTCACCCCCCTTCACCAGGTTTACCAATGACACCGTAGTTGTGACTGCACCCTCCAAACTTAAGGGTGGAATGGATCTTCAACTTCCCAGCATGGTCCCTCTGACTTCGAAAACATCCAGCCAAGCCTTCTTCTTGCGCATTCTGAAAGTGATCATTCAGCTCCGCGATGCTGTGCGCCTGGCGAGCAAGAAGAAGCCTTCGCGCTTCGAAGTTCAGTCCCACTCGACTCCTGGCGCAGCGGCTGTTGCTGCTGCTGCGGCGGCGGCGGCGGCTTCGGCTGCGGCGGCTGCGACGGCGGCTGCTGCGGCTGCGGCAGCCGGCACAGCCCCTTCGGCACCCCCTCCGGTCCAGGCTGATCCAGTTGGTTCATCTGGTAAGATGCGTCACGGGAGGACATCTCCCTCGTCTTTTGCATTTGTGACCAAGTTTCAAAAATAATAACCATTTTTGTGTGTCAGTTGAACGGATGGACACGGACACACCGGTCGCCGCCGCTCCGTCTTCCGTAATCCACCCCGTCCCCGCATCTGCCTCCGGCCCCGCTGCCGCCGCCTCTGGCGAAGACGCGGCTGCGGCTGCATCTGGTACTGAGGACGCTGGCTCGTCTCAGTCACAACCACTAGCGCAGCCCGCGCAACCCGCGCAGCCCCCCGCGGAGACACCGCGACTACCGGGACGCAGCAGGGGCCACCGGGCTGGTAGAGCCAATCGCAGGGCCAACAACCAGCAGTCAACACCGGCACCGGCAGCGCCTCCAGCAGCACCCCAGGAACAGGTATATATATGTCCATGCACTACACTCGTTCACCCTGCTGGCAGATGAGGTCAGGGGATCAAGTTCACACCTTACTTGATTTAAGGGTTACCCTACACAAGAGTCATAAAACCTGCAAACTATACGTTTTCATGAAATTTCTTATATTCCCGGTCAAAATTAACTTCGTTGTCTTCTTTATTGTTTTTCAAGCCTCATCAGGATGTGCCTGTGGTGGCTGAAGTGGAAGGTCCGCCAGCTCAGGTGGAAGGAGATGCCATGGACACTTCCTCACCACCAGGTGCACCACAGTCTGAATTTGATCAGCCTCTTCCACCAGAATACCAAAGTAACTTCCACTTCATAAGTACGTAATACTTAGTGGAAGAAGTGTTCGTAAGAAGTAGCAATGTGCTCCTGTGTCTGAGTTTTTTTTTCTTTCTTAACTTTGTTTCTAGATCCAGCCAGTCAACAAACTCCTCAAGATGATTTGGTGAGCTCAGAGGATGATGACGATGATGAAGTAGATGAGGATGAAGAGGCTGAAGGTGAACAGAGACCACCACTTCCTAATCTTAGTGAACAACTTCGTCTGGATGACCTTTGGGAAACTTTGAGTACCTGCTTGTTGCAATTGGCTGACACTCCTGATCATCATGCCGTTCTGATGCTACAGGTTTGGATTCTTTAAAGCTTCTAAGAAACTCTACAGTTGCTATTTAAATTTTTGTCTGAAACAATTTTTTTTCCCTTCCTTAGCCTGCTGTGGAAGCATTCTTCCTAGTACACGCACCTCCCCCCTCTGATAGAGAGCGTGAGCGGTCATCAAATTCAGCAAACCGGGCAAATACCGGTGTAGATTTAGTTGCTGACGTGCCTGCTGGACGTCTGGGATCACAGGCACAACCTCAGGCTTCTGGACAACCAGCTGGGGCTGCAAATACTAGTGGAGACGAGGTTCCTTCGACATCACTAGCGCTGGAAAATTCTGTCCCGGCCCCAGTACTATCACCAGATCAACAAAAGTTCCTGAAGTTTGCAGGTATGAAGTGTTCTTCTAAGTTTTGAAAAGTAAACTGTACTGTTTCCTTATCTGAGTTTTCTCTAATTCTGGAATTCCTTTAAATTTCAGAAACACATCGTACTGTTCTTAATCAAATATTGCGTCAATCAACTGCTCCTTTAGCTGATGGCCCATTTGCTGGTCTTGTTGACCATGTACGCATTTTAGATTTTGATGTGAAAAGAAGATACTTCCGTACAGAACTTGAGCGTCTTGATGAAGGTTTGCGTAGAGAAGAACTGGCAGTTCATGTTCGACGCTCCAATGTCTTTGAAGATTCATTCCGTGAACTCCAGCGCAGACCGGTGGAAGAATGGAAAAACAGATTTTATATTGTATTTGAAGGTAGAGACTTGCTTCTTCCCAATTTATTTTATTTCCGTTGACAGTTGTGTGTGAAATAACTCATAACATGTGACAATTTATTCAGGCGAAGAGGGTCAAGATGCAGGTGGACTTCTCAGAGAGTGGTATGTTATCATATCTCGGGAAATTTTCAACCCCATGTATGCACTGTTCACAACATCTCCTGGTGACAGAGTAACGTACATGATAAACTCATCATCGCATTGTAACCCTAACCACCTCTGCTATTTCAAATTTGTTGGCAGAGTGATTGGTAAGTTCCTATCCATTATTGTCATTGCATTGTGGTTCTTGTATTTGGTGTCACAATTTTCTAATCTTTTTTTATGGTTCCAGCCAAAGCAATCTATGATAACAAATTGCTAGAGTGCTACTTTACCAGATCATTTTATAAACACATCTTAGGAATTCTTGTCAAATACACAGATATGGAAAGCGAAGACTATAGTTTCTATCAGGGATTAGTCTTTCTCATGGAAAACCAAGTCAGTGCACTTGGATATGACCTCACTTTCAGTGCAGAGGCAAGTGAATGGAATTATTCTGCAGTTTTGTTGACCACTAGCCTCTCAATTCTGGGTTGAGGGGAAAAAATGCAATAAATCAAAATCAATCAATTTTTTCCTTTTTCCCTGTAAAGGTTCAGGAGTTTGGAGTTACAGAGGTCAGGGACCTCATCCCCAATGGAAGGAACATTGGTGTAACTGAAGAAAATAAAATGGATTACATCCGCTTGGTCTGTCAGATGAAAATGACAGGAGCCATCAGAAAACAGTATGCTCCAAATAATATTTTAAATGTTTATTTTGTTCAAAAAAAATAAATATCTGTTTAACCTATTCCTTTAACTTTCAGACTCAATGCGTTCCTTGAAGGCTTCTATGATATTATTCCTAAACGACTTATTTCCATTTTTAATGAGCAAGAGCTAGAACTCCTGATATCTGGATTGCCAAATGTTGATATTGAAGACCTGAAGGCCAACACTGAATACCACAAATATCAACCAACCTCTTTACAGGTAAATTAATTATACTTTTCAAAAAGATAATTTGAGATACGAAAATATCTATTTTATTTGGATGGATCTAATATTAATTCTCTTTTCCAGATTCAGTGGTTCTGGCGGGCTTTGAGATCTCTAGACCATGCAGACAGAGCTAAATTTTTGCAGTTTGTGACAGGAACATCCAAGGTTCCACTGCAAGGTTTTGGAGCTCTAGAAGGAATGAATGGTGTTCAGAAATTCCAGATTCATCGCGATGACCGTTCAACAGATCGTTTACCATCTGCTCACACATGGTAGGAATTAATGGCTTGTTCTTCAATGGCTTGGTTGGCTACTGAATTTGTTCATATTTTTAAATTTGTTTTTGCAGCTTCAACCAATTGGATTTGCCAGTCTATGAAACATATGACAAACTACGCACCAATTTGCTGAAAGCAATCCACGAATGCTCTGAAGGATTTGGTTTTGCGTAGGAAGGGTGATTTACAACTGTGAGTCAGGTGGTTAAAATTAATGCAAGTGATAATAGTGTAACTTATCATTGGTCGAATTCCGTTTCAGTAAAGAAGTAATTGTAGATAGCAGATCTACTAGTGATTTACTGTACAGATGTTATTTATTTTCTAATAAGAAACCTGTAGAGGAGCTTTTATTGATGGCTAATCAAGGATATTTTTATGGTTTGTAAACTGTAGGAATGTTCCATTTTATTATAGTAAGTTTCAAGGATTTTGTAATTTTTGTTATGTGTATATACAGCTCTTAATTAAAAATTTAGTATATTTTGGCAATTGAATGCTACTCAGTCAGATGTAACTGGTAATAAAGCATATAAAAATGAAACAAATTATTATTGTACTCGCTAATTTATTTTTCCCACCTGGTGCAAGTTGTGGAAGTGTGATTATTTTACATCCACATAATTACTCAAGTATTACATTTCTTGCCACAAAATTTAAATTGGTCAGCACTAACAAGTTTGGTTACTATCATACTTAAACCTAAACAATTGTTTCTCTATCTGCAAGTTGAAGTTGAAACTTTTCCCCTAAAGAACCATCTAAAAAGCCAAGTAACATACAGCAAAGCATATATTACAGCTAAAAGGTAATATGGTGTAGCCATTTACCACAATAGTGTTCCAAATCGGATGAGCGGAGTTATGCTCACTTGTCTCTCAAACTCATTTGCATCAAATAGGTGCAAGAAAGACAGAAGACAAAGACCGGTTTGGAACACTATACCACAATTCCCCCTCCCTCCCCTCCCCCAGAGAAAACAACTGTAATACAAAAACATAATAAATAACTATGATAAATGAAATGTAAATATAGCTGATGAGCAGATGAGAACCAATTTGACTATCACAGATTCCCATAGGCAAAACAATATTATTGCTCCAACTATGGACCACATCACAGTAATTGACAAGCAAAGGACAGCTTATTGACAATTGCCTCAGGTATTTCAGACTCCAAAGGAGAAGTGGGGAATGGCAAAACGACGGGTGGTGAATGGTTACTTCCGCTCCCACGCGCGCGCACACACACACACTGTTCCGTCATGGTCATATCTGACTGGTATACAGCAAATTGCTGAAGTTAAAATACACCTCTGAATAATATGTTTAATTAACAGTCATGTTCCTTGCACTAAAATCAGATCTCATCTTAAACAACACTGACACGGGCTACTCATACGCATACTCCACTCCCCTTTAAATAAATACTGCTTCAATCTGGCATGCCACACACATACGTGATTTTAAGGTTTGCACAAGGCACTTTTCAACCCAAGACCTAAGATAAATCTACAGAAAACAAAAATAGTGGACTACAATGACATGTCTGAATTTTAATTGAAGGTACTGTTTCACCTCAAATCTGACAAAATATTATCAATGTGGTGAAACGCCTATCTACACAAAAAGCTCAGAAATAATCAATTTCCGATGCATCAGAGTCATCAGATCCAGATAAAAATGCAACAAGGTCTAGATCATCCAAACTATAGAGCCACCGGTTGTCCCTTTCATCAAGAAAGTCCCAAAGGAATAGCTGTTAAAAGAAAGAATAAAGCATAAGAGTTGGTCCCATAATGAACCATAATCAGTCATCAAAACTAATTTATTTAAAAAAAATTATGAGAAACACCAATCATTTACAACTGTACCTGTAAAACGTCTGTTTCTCCATCGGCATTTTGGCGGTGACGTCGAATTGGTGGCCCAGTGTCAACTTTGGTTCCATCAGGGTACGCATGAAGGTAAAAACATTTGTTTCCAAATGGACATTTACCACGGCCTTGCTTGAAATACTTGCACTGCTTGTTGCTACAGAAATAGAGGACAATAATTAACATATTCCATACAAACTTGATACTTGTTACGGAGGTGATATAAACAATGCTCATTATTTTAACATTATATATAATAAGAATTAGTACCTGAGAGCATTCTTATAGGCCATGATAAGTTTGTCTTTCTCTTCTTTGGTATCGACCCAATACATGCTTGGACACACAAAGTCTGATGTCACTCGACACTCTGGGCATGCCCTGCAAAATCATGACAGTTGATAATGATGTGACATGACATAAGGTATTAGCAATGCTCACATAAAATGTAAAATTGAGGGTATACCACTCACCTGATAATTTTGTTTTCAAACTGCTTGGCTTGACGCCATTTGCGTATGCAAGCAAGACAAAAACAATGATTGCAGTTGGGCAATATTCCAAATCGCTGTTCACTGGCAGGGTTTTTATCAACCACCACCTCAAAACAAACTCCACATTGTTTATCTTTAGAGCGGGCTACTGCAAATGCAAGTTCCATTTCACGTTCATGTTGTTTAATACATTCCTATAGAGAACATTTAAATGCATTAGCCAGACATCAAAAACAAGAAATCAAAATTAAGAAAGATAGTCTCTCTCAAACTTACATCTGTATGAGATTTGCGCTGCTCTTCATTTGTTGGATGCAAACAGGAATTTCCGCAAAATTCACAGGCATCTCCATGTATATAGGTACAATTTTCAGCATATGGGCAGTCGCCGGCTTCAGCATAAGGACACAAACTGACATTTGGTGATGGAACACCATTACCAGCAGTAGAATTCACTATCTGTGCCCATGTTTTACTACTTGAAGATCCTGTGAATCAAAATGATAATTCATGTAAGTAGTACTTCATCAGTATAAAGAAGAGGAGAAGATAGTTGGCATAAGAAATTAATAATCAAAGACCTTCTTTTGAATCATTCACATCATCAGGAGCAGGAGCTGCGTCAGCAGGTGGTGCACAGGCAAATTTACCAGGGATAAATTCTGGAGCATTAACCCTTAATCTTGTTTTGGATTCGATGGCTTCAATTTGTTTACCAGACCTGCAAGGTGCAAGTAATAAATTACTAATATGTAAGGCCATCATAGAAATACTATCAGAGTGACCCTAGACATCTAATTAATTATTACCTTTCCTCTGTTTTATGTTCATTTATTTCTAATGAAGAAGAGCTTGGCAGGACTTGGTAGGATGTGTCATCAGAGGATGAAGCATCTGTCTCAGATGCAGAGGGAGTAATAATAGAGGGTTTGCCTGATGTGATTTGAAAAGAATCACTAGATTTGCTAGAGGGATCGGAAATATTTGCAATAACTTCATGTTTGTTAAAGCAGTTATCTCCAAACATGCAACAGCCCTGTTGGAAGTACTGGCAAATAACTGATTCTACGCTGGCTTGGCTGTCTGTGGAGTTACTGTTACTTGTGGAACTAAGATCTCTCTCATCTGTTGACACAGAAGTAGGATTTTCATCATTTATATTTCTTCTGTTAGCATCGCTGTTACTGCTGCTTGTGCTGGAGCATCCAATTTGGTTATCTAGATTGGTTTGCTTAACATGGGTCTTAGAAACTTTTCCATCAGGCAAAATTTTTGTTTGGTCCCCATTGGGAGTACTGGATGAACCTTCTTCATGTAGATATCGACACCGATCTCCCTCACGACACATTCCAAGGACATAGAACCTGAAAGAAAGCAAATAATGTAAATTATTGACACTCCCCAGGTGCCCAGCACATCAAGACATCTATAATTTTTATTTTATTGAGTGTTGCCAATTGGATGACACATCGGATAACACTCTTGCAACATTAACTCCACAACCTGGAGCCTGCAATCTTACTGATTACCAATACAAAAGGCCAAGATGGAGGGAAAAATTACCGCCAAGGAGCAAATACTACGGTTGCGGAAAACAAATAATGTCCTCTAACCTCAAGCATAATAAATATATCATGAAGGTGAAGACGTTTAAAAACCTGGGCATGACACAAGTATGACACAAGTAAAGAGGAGATGCAAAGAAAACAATGAAATACTGCTCTATTCAAAAGTGGAACAGTTGGCTGTGATGTGGTTTGGAGACCAGTCAGGAAATAAACATGAACTATGGTGCAAGCAGATTATGATCCAATAGCATATATCGAGGAGATGCCAGCCAAAAATATAAAACCAGACATGCATCAGTTAAATACCTAAATCTTGACCGATCGACATCAAGTGCGAATACTTACCGACAAGGAACCGTGGTCTTCCACGCCTCCGGTGCCAAACTCTCTGCCATCGGGCTACTTTGATCGTGATCCGAAGCGTGAAAAGTTGTTTAGTTACGCCTGTAGCGGGGTGACAATCAAGCCATGACGGCGACAGTCCTAAGGCCGATAGTAATGCGATGAGATTCTCAAGGAAAGGCCCAGGTGCGAGAGCTGAGAAGGGTACTCGCAAAAATGCAGCGATTGGAAACGCAATGCAATCGCAGATTACAGGTTGGGACGACCCTAGTACATGCAGACCTCTCGTACCAAAAGAGTCAACTGTAAAGACTTTTGCCAGTTGGGCAATGCGATGCGATTTCGCAACATATGGCCTGAGATGACTCGAAATTTTAAAGTAGGCAACTCGGACGTGAGTAATAAAATTGTGGAACGAACGAATGGATCTGGTGGTCCCTCGGCACTGCGGACTACACGGCAGTGCCACCTAGAGCAATTGGCACCCACATACGAGAGGAAGGGACGAGGTACTGTGGGGAGTTTTTGAGGAACATTTTGGCTTTGCTCGATGAAAAATTTCGGAAAGTTTATCGTTTCTTTACAATTGCGCTGTACAAATGTTCTGCGTTCTGCTTTTGCGTTTGTTTGTTTGTTTGCGTCTGCTGACGTTAACACAGTATGCAAAATTTCGCGCTCAACTTAATTTTATTCGACATGAAAAGCGATGATGAACCTTGTAATCAGCAGTCTAACAAGAGCTTTTTTCAGATTTCTCCTGGTAATTTTCGTGACATGAACAGGCCATGAATAAGATCATAAGATTTACTAACATGAGGGATGAGGGAACTCCCTTTTCACCTGCCAATACATCACTGCTATTCACAGAAAATGCTTCTCTTTATTTACAGGGCAGGAATAAGTTTGAGTTGTGCTTGATTTTTCATCTTATTATTGCTGGGGTTCTCCAGGATTTGTAAGTGAGTGTGGTCGGTACAGCACAGAATAGATTTCCAGTATATCCTCGTGTTGTTGATTCCCGTCGAGACTCGGTGTGGTGTCTGCGATATCCGTTTAGCGGTAAAGTGAAGAGTGCAGATTGGAGAAAGAAGCAGAAGCAGAGGCGGCCCCATCGGTCCCAAGCTGTGCCAGCCCTCGCCTCGGCCCTCGGCTCCTTCACAGACTCCCTCGCCGTGCCCGTCAGTGCCCGTGCCCGAGCCCGTGCCGTACCCGCCGCTGTGTCCTTCTCGGAGACTTGGAGCTCTTGGACGTGTCCCGTAGGCCGGCCGGGAGGACCGCGGAGCTGACAGTGTCCTGAAAATGTCACTTGACATTTGCCTTGTCGTGAGATAAGATCGGACCGCGCCAGTGTGAAAACTCGGACCGCTGAAGGGTACGGCCCGGGCCCAGTGCCAGTTTGTGTCTGTGTCGTCACGGAACGTTCGGGTTATTATGTTGACTCTTGCCGATTGTCGGGCGAAAAATGGCTGCAAATTTGTCATCTGTCATGGAAGTTGACCCGCCGGCCAGTCTGAAGCGATCTAATAGTGCTCCGATGATAAACGAGCTTAATTCCAACATGGCAGCAGCTACAGGAGCAACCTCCACCTCTGCAGCCGCGGTCAGGTTAGTCGGACCGGACACTGTATACCACCCCTAGCGTATCTAGTAGCCTAGTGTTAAGAAGAGCAGTTCTCGGAGTATCGAATGATCTGTGCCATGTTTTGCACACAGCAATGCCCTCCTCAAAGTATTGATGACTCTTACTGTACTCTGATTTTTCTGGGTAGTGTTCAGTAATAAATATTCATCATTAACAATTTGTCCCCTTCCAATATGCAAAAAAGTTATGATTCAGCGTCATTATCTAAGTTTTCCTTCCATTTTATTCTTTGCAGGGAATCTTCTGCCATGAGCCTAATGCAGCCAAGGACAAGGCGGTTTAGTGGAAGCAGCTTTACTTCTCATAGTGCTGGTGTAAGGAGGAGGATGATAAATGAAAGTTACATGTCTGTCGACTTGTTTTACAATATTATTCTTATCTTTGCAGAGTTCTCCTAGGCCCTCACCTCGAGTAAGCCAGTTGCGACAAGAAGAATGCTTGGATATGGCAAGGAGCGAAGCAGCACATGAAAAAGAAATTCATTCAGCCATTCAAATGTCACAGTCATGTGAAGACCTCACACTTGTGACGGAAAGCCTTAGTTGCAGTGATGTAAGTTAAAAATCCTGTATGAATTACATTATTATGCTGTGCCATTTTTAAAAAGTACTTACTTGTCTGTGCTTGGTTCATGCTGTTAATTTGATTAATATAGGATAATTTTATTTTCACGAACAGAATGAATCAGACAGGAGAGTGCTGGGACCCCGAATGGATCCTCTCCATCTTAGTTTGCCTCCTCACTCACCAGTTTGTTCATCACCTTCACCAACCCGGTCTGGGTTTAATCGACAATTATTTACTCCTGGGGGCATGTATAGTGGAATGAGCTCGAGTCCTACAAGGAAATCCTACACCACTAGGTTGGTTGTAATTAATTTCTTGGTTGATTTTCTTCTAAATTATTTCAGTCTTGCCACGTGTTCCCACCATCAATCAATGTGTATGGTTTTGCTTGTTGATTTGTTTCAGACGCAGTCAAAGCCCTATTGCTGTGAGACCCAGCACTTTAGGTCCTGCTGTAAAGCGGAAATTTGAATTAGATGAAGCTGAACAGTATCGGTCGCCCCCTACCAAACGATTGAGTACTGGCAATGGGAGTGGTCTCCTCATTGCTCAACATAGATTGGAGCAAGGTTCTAGCCCTCTCCCAGGATCCCTAAGCTCTGTTGGTACCCCTGATTCCATGTCCAGTGCAGATTCCCCTAACAATTTTACATTTCGACCTCTAGACAGTCCCTCTCCAGGTCGAGCACACACTGGCCCCTCAGAACATAGCCCTAGCTAATGAACAATGTATGTTAGTTTTCCTCTAGTCGTTAAAGCATAGCTTACAGTAATATGTTAAAATTTACCACTTATTGTGGATTTTTTTTCCAAGCCTAGGGACAAGCTGTCATAGTGGACCTTTCATCCCATCCTGTAATATAAATCGGACATTAGCCGACCATTAACTGCATGCATCGGTTGGTGCATTGCCTTTGTAAAGACTGATTGGGGAGGGAAGGAGAATGCTTGTAAGACTGAAAGTATGTTCTTCTCTATGGATGTAAATCATCTCTAGTCAGAATTTTGGCGGACTTTGCAATACTGCTAGCTGAAAATATCGTGGAATGTTGACAGTTGACCTATTCATTATCATTGTGTAAAAAGAGTTGAAGAGGAACATAGTTGTTCTGAAATGATTTTGTTTTATAAGGTAGGTTTGTGCAAAAGGCATACCACTGGGTGTTTTAGGAAATAGAATTCCATTTTCTTTTCTCTTCGAGAGTTGTTATTATTAGTTACCCTTCAATAGAGAACTCTTTGGTGATGCATGTGAAGTATTCTGTTGTGCTGTTTGTCTCCTTCCGTATTCCAAACCAACCTACATTAGTTGAAATTACTCTTTCTTAATTAAGTGGTAGAGACTGGATTTCTTAGATAGAAAAGGTTAGCCTTGTTTGGATCTGCACACTGATGATACCTTTAAAATGGAACCTCTCACATGTATGTGAGCATTCAACTTGTCTCAAAGGTGTTAGATATTCATGCTTCATGAATTGTATTGTGTTGCTGACAAAAACATGTATATGAATTAACTCAATTCCAATGGTATTATGAATGGACTATATTATAACGTGAGGCTCGCTCCCATTTTTCAATAACTTGCAAAATTGTTTTACTACTCATTTTCCCCTTCAGAGCTTCTTTGAAGTCAGTTTGGTTACTTTTAGCCAGATAGATATTTCATTGTTTTATTTATTCAGCTATTTTACCTGAATTCGGGTTGACCAAAATGTAGATAGACTATGGGCAGTTCATTTATTACACTAGATTTGGAGTGGAGAGGATATTGTTCTCTCAAGAAAATCAATGTTGAATGTGCGTAATATGAACCTGTTTTTTTTGTTGCTTTTTTTTAAAAACCATACCATGGAATTGTCTTGAGTTACTGTGGTATATATATATATATATATATATATATATTTTTTTTAAATGACAGGTTAGCTTTTTTGTTCATGTGGAACTGTGACCTTAAAGTCATTTTCAAGTTGATCAGTCTTTTAGAGGTATTTCAAGACATGAGATCAATTGAGATTGCCTGTGTCTGGAATTTAAATTGCTTTATTTTATTCAATGGCCTCTTTTTTGAACTTGAAACTTACACTTTGAAACTGCTTGTCAGCTAAGCTTGTGGTGTACTTCATCTAACTGTAAATTATAAGTGTTGTGTCATGCACACAGCTGACACCTGTTTTATTTTCTACTGACTGCAAAATGAAGTGTTCCTCAATGCCATTTTGTCTTTGAGGTTCTGAGCAACTGATAAAGTCTTAATTCCATCTGTAACATATTCTATCATAATTAGTTCAGTTCTGCCCATTTTTCAATATTGAATTCAATTAACTATAATGCTTGTACATACATATCAAGATCAGTTCAAAATCACTTTGTGTGAACCACCTTCCAATTGCGACATTAAGCAATCAATACCTTTTGTTCCTTTTTTTCTTTTCTTATTTGTATATTTGTTACAATAACTTGTCTTGTTTGTTAATGCACTGTAATTATGATGCTAGTGCTGACCAGTTATTCTTGGCCATATTGATTTCTGTAAAAGAGGAAGTTGTACCATGACATTTTGGCCCAACTTGGTTTTCAGTCTAAGCACCAAGATGCAAATGCAATTTTGAATAGATTTTCTTTTGAAGCAAAGGCGTGGTACAAGGTGGTCCTTGTAATTGTATCATGTGATGATTGTACAGAGTTCTTGTTTGTGCCAGTATCTTGTAGCAACAAAGTCAATCATCTGCTGTTGAAGCTGTCAGGTGGTTTCTTGAAATTTCATATTCCATTTACCTAATTTTGACCTTTTTCATTTGTATTTGGTGAGCTGTCCTTTCATTAATTGGGGTTTCACCGTCATAATAATAACTCCTTTCTCTAAGGCATTATCAATTATGTATGCAATGTGAAATCAGTGCAAGACATAGCACGATGATTCCATGATTCTATTGGTACTGAAAGTGGCTTGGACTTTTAGGATCTCCATGTGGTGCTGTTCATGGCCATGTATTCAAAGTGTATACATTTTTCTTCAAAAATATTTCTTATTGTGATTTTTAAGGGACTGTTTGACTTGTCTGGGAATTATTGACTTCACTTCAGAATAATATTTCCTCACACCATCAATTTTTTGGGTTCAGTTGTTAAACTCAGTGAATTTCATGTTAGGTGTTTGTTTCAGCTGAAAAGATTTTATTCAGCTATTATTTGGTGTTCTTTTGGCGGTTTTTATATTGCCTCACTTTATCTCATAGTGTAGTTGTGGAAATAATACTTCACTGTATGTGATTGTTCTATTAAAATTGATATTGTCAGAAGAAAATATCTTTCCTTTTTTTTCCTTTGACCCTACCCTTTCATGCTGGGCCACCCTCTTGATCTCCCTGCCTGGCAACCACAGAAATGTCTGAATTGATTATTCAAAGCAGGAGAGGGTGGAAGTGATTGGTACAGTGCCTGTTGTAGGGTGAAGCTCATAACTAAACTTTTCATGCTGCTCCGCAATCATGACCACGCGAGCACCAGGAACCTCTAAAACCAGAATCATCGATTCGAGGAAAGAATATTAAGTTCCTTCAGTAGTACCGGATTCAAAGATCCGAAAATAAGTCAATTTAGCGCTTTTCATTGCTGCCAACAGAAATCAAGTTGCATCCGTCGATTGCGATTGATTCCACTCGTCGGTCATTTAAAAAAAATTCAGAATAACGCAATTCTCAAGTGGTAGTGGGTTCTGAGAGGCCTGCCTGAATTATGACACATTTTGGTTTCGACGATTCCGATAAATTCGTTTCAATGTTAGACCCCCTGAAAAAGTTTCAACATGGCTTCCGCAAGGAAGAAACAGGACGAAAAACATCTCAAAATTTTACGTGATTTTGTGTCAAATCCTTCAAATCGACAATGTTTCGACTGCCATCAAAGAGGACCAACTTATGTGAACATGACAATAGGATCGTTTGTTTGCACGTCGTGCTCGGGCCTCTTGTAAGTACCTGCAGTCCGCAAGCCTATCCAGCCCCTTCAGAGCAAAGTGACATTTACGTATCCAATTGAATTTAATTGCATTTTTCTCATAATTTAGCTTAGGGCTCTTCCTTCTGACTGCTGCTCCGTTATTTTATTTCACTTGCGAATATATTGGCAGACACTACAATAAGGTCACTTTGTTACTGTTAACCTCTTTTGGCACTCCCAAAATCAGCTTATGAGTCATAACTGTTGGGTGATCTTGCAGTAGTGGTAGGTTTCTGGTTGCTATGCACATTTGGAAAAAATATAAAATCACTTATCCTTTTATGTGACGTCCACAGCAGTTCTCTCTCTTTTTTCTCTTTTTTTTACCATCTCCTTTTGTACAATAATGGCATCAATTTGATTTCACACTAGAGTTATTCTAAGAAATATTCCAGCAGGTGTTTACAATTATTTAAAAATAATATTTGATTTGCTTATGCCCATTCAAGGCAGCCAAGAAATTTTTTTTGAGTAGCCCCTCTGTACCATATTAGGTATGGAATGTCCTTGACTATTTCCCGGGCAAAGTAGAATCTTTCCTTTTTCTAGCCATGCATCAACTTAGCAATAAGAATTCCTAACTTACTTTTCTGTTATCAAAGAAAATGAACTACCTGGATGTTAAATTTTTCAGGCGAGGGCTCACTCCTCCTCACAGAGTGAAATCTATTTCTATGGCTACGTTCACTTCTGAAGAAATTGAGCTTATATCCACAAGAGGGAATGAAGTAAGTGTATGATATTTTCCATCTAACTATTTTCCTACCATTTACTGGTGGTATTTGTCCTGATTGTATACTGAACCCATGGGAGATGTCCCCACATATCTGTGTAAGGGGTGTGGATCCCTAGGGACAGATTTATCTTCCAACAGCCCATGAGTGTAGTTATCAAACTCGCTGTTTGTGTTCTCAGTATTGCCGCAGAATATGGCTTGGATTGTATGAGCCAGGGCGTATGGCTGACACACGTGATGAACAAGGTATCAAGGACTTTATGGTTGCAAAGTATGAGAAGAAAAGGTAAGAGAATTTCACTTCTTAGAAAATATTCTTTCACTCTCCAAGCACCTGCAAGATAGTATGGCATGTGTACATTTTTTGTTTTGTTTTATTTATTCATAATCCCCAGTGAGCTTTTGCTCTTCACCAGGGGAAGGTTTAATCTTGTACATTGCTTGGAGGTGTCTGGATTTTCCTTTCTGTGGATAATTCATTTGTATGCTCTTACAAACATTGCTCTGCATCATATACAAATTCTTGTGTTTTTGTTTTTAGGTACTACTTAGACCCCTCTATGGCCAACCGAAATGGTGCTTCACCTTCTTCTCAAAAATCTTTATCAAATTCATCCTCAACCTCAGCCTTAAACTCATCTAGTGCTGCAAGTGCCTCTCCCCCAGTAAAACCTCTTTCTAACCTTGTTGGCAGTGTTACTTTGCCAGCACTTAGCACAGTTAGTCATCCTGTGAGTTGTGTAACAATTCTGGAATCTACCTTTCGCGCCATAGGAAATTCTCATACTAATTGTACCATATCTATTTTAGGTGCCAGCTGTCTCTAATTCCTTTACACCTGACGATACTTCATCTGGATTTTTAGTTGATTTTGGTAGCTTAACAACAAATTCTACTACAACATCTGGAAGCAAGGTTGATCCCTTTGGCTTGCCATCATCAGTTCCTAACAGTACCAATACAGAAATGAACTTTGCTGATTTTGACAACAACCCAATTTTTGGTGCTTCAAATGGTGAGTAATGAATGATAGAGATATTTTAATTTCTCTAAATGATAGGATTAAATTTTCTTACTTTTCAGTTTGAGTGATTCAGGGTTTTATTTTGTGGTCAGGTTTTTAATTTATTTTTCATCTATTATTGTGTACTTAGGGATATGATTGTATTAGCTTTCGTATTTAACATGCTGTCATCAGTTGAAATTTACCTCCAAAATTCTTGCTTACCTCTATTTCAGAGACAGACTTCTTTGGAAGTTTCCCTCTCTCAAGTTTTGGTGCTGGATCAGGTCAATCTTCCACTTTCCCTGCGTTTTCTTTGAATGGGGATGCTTTCAGTTTCTCACCTAAATTCAACCCCAATCGCTGGAGTGAGTGAGAGCCATCGCTCCTAAACTTGAGCCACTTGATCACTTGAAGTGGTGGTGTTTGTTTTTCCTCACTGTAGGAGACAACTGAGCTGACAAGCCCAGAACACATCTGCATGCTGTAACAGTCATTTTTGTTCTTTTTTTCCCTTTTCATCAGCAATACCTTCTGCTAGAATGTTTTCTTCCTACCTCACCTTAAGGAAGTGACTATTTGTTTTGTGCCTAACCATGTATAAGTGGTTGCTTGCTTAGAGTAGTCAATATGTCAGAATTAACTGCAATGCTTTGTTGAATGACCGTTTTTCACCAGCAGAGGTCAGAATGACAGACACTTAACAAGGCATTTGTCTGAACATCACTACACTATGCACTCCACAATTTTCCTTGGGAAGCACAAACTCACATTAATGTTGAGCGATCTGTTTTTCTTTTGAATTGTGTCCTTGTGTTGTAAGTCACGATATTAGATTAACCAATTGTTTTATACCACCGTGGGTCTGTTACATCTTGCTGTAGAATGTAACATTAACAGCTGCACTGTACAACCCTGTACACCTATTTGACAAGTAATACAATACAAGACAGAGCTACAATTTTAGTTGTTCTTTCATACCCAGCGACAGTAAATGAGATTTTGTACATCATCTAGAGATGTACAGAGGCCCCAAAACCAGTGTGAAATCAGCACGTAATATGAAGCCACTGGTCATGTCTCTAAAAAAAAATTCTTTTGAAATTCTCACCAAAATATTGCATCTTAAATATTATATAATAATACTTTGCATCCCCTACCTTGCTTGCACACGGGATAGATTCTTCAAGACCATCTCTGTCATTACCAGTATCACAAAATTGCTTCGAGTTTGTTAGTTGTGTACCAAACTAGTACAAGTTTAATTTCATGTACTTGTTTTTTCCTTCTTTAAAAAAAATGTTTAGGTATGCCCTCTGGAACGTCTTTGCCAACATCTCAAAGTTTCCCCGGAGTGAGTCAAAAATCTTCAAGTGGTGGAGGTAGTGTGTTCCAACAGCCGCCTGCCGAAGATCGGTATGCAGCCCTCAAGGATCTGGATTGTCTAATGAAATCACAACGTAGTACCTCTCCTAGTGTGGAGCAAAGCGTTCCCCAAAATGTGCCTCTTAATGGGGGCTCCAATGGGGGCCATACTGAGTGGTCACATGGTGAGTGTTCCACCCTTGCATTTCAGTGATTGAAAGTTAACAAAGCCTGTTGCCATTTAGTTGCAAAGACACCTCAATAAATTCTCTGTTTGAAAGCTCTTAAGTTAAGGTTATTATTACTGACTTCAAAATTTGTCTATATAGTGTAAGTGGTCTATTTTTTGTTCAAGCATCACCTGCTGCACCATCGTGGGCAGCTTTTGGAACATCACCACAGGCAGGAGGCTTTCTATCATCTGCTTTCCCATCTGATGGCAACAGCACAACTGGCACTTCAAACCCGTTCACAAGTATGTCTTGTTATGAGGGTTAATATCAGTGTTTCGTTATCTTCTTTTCCCCCACATCTTTGCATGTTTTTATTTAAGGTTCCGCCTCAAACCCATGGGGAATTGGTGAAGGAGCAGTAGCAAATCCCTTCCTATTATCTGGACAACCTAAACAAACAGGTTAGTGATTGTTAATGTGGTAAAAATTAAGTTCTTATCCAATTTTTTACTGGTTTCTTGTTTCAATAATTATGACATGTTTTTGTTTTTAGATCAGCCATTGCCATTTGCATGGAATGGAGCAAGTTCAGGAGCAGGCTTGAATGGCACAACATCAATGAATGGATTTCATGCCAACTCTTCAGCCTTTCCTACTAGTCAATCGCTTACTTTTCCGGCTAAAAGCTGGAATACTGAACAAGCTGGAAATCCATTTATGGTAAGTGCTGCATTTACATGGTGTAGATTGATACTCCTGGGACATGCTCGTGCATCATCTGGTTTTCTTTATAATTCCAGATGGGGCCAAGATCTAGTTCAGGAAGCCATTCAAATAACCCTTTCTTATGAGAGCCACAAGTTAATTTAGGATGATTTCACTTAATGAAGTAAGAAAGCACCAGCAATTTTTATGCTATTTTGCTTGATTTGAGATGTCCATAAATGTAAACTGAACTCCTTAATGTACAGGGTTTGTGTGTATGATATTGCAATGCCAGACATCCATACAATTATATTTTTCTGATCAAACTTAAGGAAAAAATATTAGCATTCAAGTTTTCATTATATTTCCTAGATCCTATAGAAGATTTGTCAGCTATTCGGTTATGCTATGTATTCTATGTGATGGACGTTATATGATGCAACACTGTTATCCTGACTCATGATGAAACCTCGCTTATTTAAATGCCATCTCTTGTTGTTAAAGAGACACAGAGGTCTTCTTTGCAAATAACCTTTGACCAGTCTTTGTGAAGAATACAGTAATTATTTTGTGATAAGCTGACTTGAAGTGATTGTACTAGCAGAGAAAATTACCGTCCTCACCTCTTGTTTTTCATGTGCAATGGAATTGAAAGACCAATTCTAAAATAATCATCCCTCAGCTATTTATGTGCCTTTATTCGTTGCTGAGTTTAAGTGTTACTCAGGTTATTTTTGTTCAGTTCATTATCTTGAAATGTTCCTTATCTAATTGTTGGGAGTGCACACCATTGGTAAATGGTATCTATATTGGTATTGTTGATTGGAAAGAGAAGAGCCATCTTTGTCCAACTTTGGAAGTGTCATGTGACATTATACTGGGCTTTATCACTGTTTGATCAATTAAACACTCTTGACATAAGACGAAGACGTAAATGCTGACTAAAGGCATGTTGTGCTGTGCTTTAACAGTTTTTTCTCTTTTGTGTGTGTGTGTGTGTGTGTGTGCGAGTGTTTTCAAAATCATGTACCAATTCCTGTAGATATCTGCAATTTTTTTAAAACTTGGTCAATGATTTATTTATCTTGTATCTTATTGCTTATACAAAATTTCATCATGTGGTTATGTGCATATATGAGCTTGAAGTTTTTGACTCTATGGGTCTCTTACATAAAGATTTCTTTTTGGTCTTTTTCAGCTCCATTTTTTAATGTTATTTTTTATTATTATTTATTGATTGATATTTCTTTTATGTATTGAATCTCTGCTCTTATGGTGTCTTATTGCCATACATGGTCATTAAGACGACTGGCGTAAATCATATCAGGTTTTGTAGTAATACGTAGTAAACATTAAAGTAAAGTAGGAAGTTTCTCCTAAGATGTCTTTCTACTTGATTTACTCTCTATTTTTGTATAGGCTGGAAAGACAGGAGATGAAAAGAATTTTAGTTTAGTATTCATTATGACAATATCTATTTTCCAATTTAATAATCAAAATTTTACCCTCCATTTTAGAATAAGTGTGGACATGGTGACATGCAGCCATTGCAAAATACATAGATCATTGTTTTTCTCTCTCTCTAGCATAGTTATGTTAAGAAGCAGAGATGGTGTGAAACTGAAATTTGCTTTATTCCTTGGGGAGTAAAGAGTGAAGTATTTCACCACTAAAATTGTTTCATATGTGAGGGAAAATTTCATTTGTGTTTTGTATTTTGATGGTTGTGGCCACTTTCTTGCAATTGTCTGTTGAGAATTTTCTTTTTCTATTCTGGAGGCAATGGCCGTTAATGAATCCTCAATATTGTTTAAAATGAAATGGCCATCGTGCCACACTTTCGTTGTGATCACTTGTTTTGGATGCAGTTCTTTCATAAAAAGAGCTTTGAATCAAGGCAGAAATTCGGTCAACAGGGCCCTCAAGTCTCTTTCAAGTTGACAAGAGCTTGGACTGGACAATTCCATCTTTTCAATCGATGGATACATTTATGAATGTGATGTGGTGTTTTGTTTTGATCAGTCTTGTAAAAAGAGCTATTAAGTTTTATCGAAATTATATTGTGTGTTATGTCTCTCTTTAACTGGGGCATCATTATATTCATCATATATTTGTGATATTAATGAAAAGGCTTAAATACTGAATATGTTAGTGAGTTATGTTTATAAAAGAATATTTTAGTTCTAAGTTCAGAGATTTATGTAGGTGTTTATGTGGACATGTTTCTCCCCCACTTTTATTTTACAGATCATTGCAGTCCAAGTTGAGTTCAAGTTTTTATTACACTGTAAGCTGATATACAACACTCTAGTTTACTTACCATCTGGTCATAACATTTTGTGATTTTGGTGTAGATAATAATGTGACTAAACCCAGTTTAACTGGGTTTTCATATAACATACCCTAAGTTGTCATGGCCTTCATGGTGATGTATGAAGAAGTGCTTTCCCAAGTCCTTTGACATCATGTTAAATTGGAGATGTGTGCCCCCTGTCCTAGTATTTTATACATGTAAATGAAATGGGAGAATTTCTCTTAGTCCATAACTTTGATCAAATACAAAGTTATTACTTCTTCATTAGCAGTGAAAACCTAGTCTTTTCATTCCCTCTCTCCTAAACATTAAGAGGCATTTTCCTTAAATGTTCTAATTCCTTTTGGTCTTCCCAAGTATTGTTCTGTACATGAAACTCGACCTTGCCTTGAAAGCTTGAAATGCTTTAGACTGTTGTACCCATTGTGGCAGCCAATTACTTTCTAACGTTTGTAATGGGTACACATCTTTGGTTTCGTGTGTCAGTGCATGTGAGTATTTGTAAGCTTTGTGTTCAAAGGTTCCATTATAAATAAGTAAGTAGCCTTGTATCAACAAGCCTTCTTAGTGAAAAGAAAATTTATTTTGAATATCTGCAGAAATGATAAGCATTTTCATTTTTGAGCTTATGAAATACTTTAGAGAAAGGTAATTCACTTTCAAGTTGACATCCTACTTGAAGCTTCACCAAAGCATAGTAAAGTGATGTCAGTGTTGTGCTGACACATTATTGAACAGTTGGGTCTGATAAATATGAATGTAGTAAGTTGAAAACATATTTCTTGTATCGGTGTCGCTGTATGTATTTAAAGTTTTGATCCAATGTGTCTTCAGAGCTTTATAGTATTCCCCCAAAGAATTAAATACGCAAGAATGCAGTTTCTTTCATAAGCATGTCTATGGTGTAGTAAGTGGCATACACTTCTTTGGCACTGTGCATTAAGTAATTTATTACTACTTGCTTTGTATTCAACCATCTGCAGATTTGGTATAGGCAGTTTTTACTGGAGTAAATATTTCCTTAGCATTTTCTATCTTATTTGTGAAGTGCTCACTGGTTTGATTTCGGCTGGAATAATGTGTCTATGATGTGCCCTTTCATGCTCTCATTTCCATCTTATTTTATTAGGTAGCTTGTAAGAGAAAGCAGGGTAACAAAAACCACTTTGTTTGAGTGATTCGTTCTTGGTCACCAATCTCTGCAGTCATGACTATTCATCGGGAATTCTTTACTTCCATAGAAAGTTTCTTGTTGTGTTTTATCTGGTTTCACGATCACACCTCTTCCACAAATTAAGTACTACAAATTTTAAAGTGCATTTCAGGTGCTCCTTGCAATTTTGAAGTGTGGTTGAACGCAGTAAGCCGGGTGTGGAAATATGCTAAGTAATATTTTGTATCATCAAATCTGTTATTTTTGTACATGTAGGCATTAAATCTGACAAAGAACTTGTGCTTGGATTTTTGCGCAATGCTGAAACCCACCTGTTAATATTTAAAGCTTATCTTCCCCAAACTTCAAATGATAAAAGATACACATTTCTCAAATTATACCCCATCATTATTTATTTAGTCCATATAGATTCCAGCCAACCTTTGGATATCAGCCGTGACTAAAAGCCAAACAATTTCATACCTGCCAGTATGCAAAATGAATATGATTGCTCACTAAATCTGAAGTGGACAGCATGGTTTTATGATAAAAAGCGTATACACCAAACTGTATTGTGATGAAGACAGCAACTTGGATGCTAATTCCTTGAAAACTTTGTAGAAAGCCAACGGCATCATATCTAATGCTGGTAAATGAATTGTCGAATTGAAATAATGTTAAGGAAAATTGGCATATGCACTCATAATGACAAACTAGCAACCCATCCATTCATATCTTTTCATATTATTGTAATTGCTCATTGGAGATAAACACAGAACAGTACCATAAAGAACTCGTTAAACTTTGCTAATGAAAAAAAATATAACATCTTCCAGAACAAATAACAACAGTAACTTGCGAACATTATGTGATTAATGCCTATTCATTATACAGTGCTAACAATAGCCCTACCGTATGCATTCCAACCAATTAGTAATTATACAGGAGTAAATAAGAACCTTTCAACAATGACATGATAAGCATCATTCCTACAAAGATAAAACCTTGAAAGGCTGAATTAAGCATTTCATATAACTTGTGATGCATACAAGTATGAATCGCTACAAGACAGAAAATGAGAGTAAAACCTCTGATGATGGCAGACACAATATACCCTGTATAGGAAAATAAGATAAAACTGTGAAAATTGCAGGGCAATTTACTGATAATGGATATCTTGAGTGTTTAATTAGTGCTGTACTCGGAGATTTCTTTAGGAAGCACCATACTTGATGAATGGCCACAAGAAAAATTACACACCCTGGAAAATAATGTTTCACTAAAAAGACATTTATGGTCAACCTTCTAACCTGGATAGTAAATAGCCCAAACACAGATATATCAGACTCCTTAAAACATAAAATAAAATAATATGGGTCTGCATGCTTCCTTCAGAACCTTATCATTGGTGGACAAAACTATTCACACTTGTTCTTCACACACACCACAATCTTGTTTGTCTGATGTATAAGATATAAAGAACTCACAAACACTGCATTTGGCCTGAAAATAACAGATTTTTTGTAGAATTTTTTTAAAAGAAACAACATTAACAAGCAGCCCAGTATTTTGTAATTTGAGTACTCACTCTCCTTCTCTGAAAAATTCTTTCAGTGTATTGGAAAACCGCTTGGAATATCTAACAAAATCACGTTTCCTCTGCTCCAACTGCTGTTTTCCCTCAGATCCAGGAATGAACCCTGTCACTTCATTCACAGCATCTAACAGCTTTTTGATAGCACTTGCTATTTCCCTAAAAACAAACATCAATAATTTCAATTCTAACTTTTGTACATTCATTTTTCACAAGCAAGACAGTCAATCTGCATACTTAATTGTTTCAAGGAATGTTTGACGATCAGTAATCTCATCAGGGATTCTGCACAGTATCTTCTTCAGAGCAGCCGATTTCTTATTCAATTCCTGGAATGCATCTTCTGATCTGTTTAGTCGATATTCCACCACTGAGAAACAATAAAATGAATTAACAAACTAATCTGCAAAATTATTGTGATAACAAGTGCTCTAGATAAGAACTTACTATCAGCGTCAGTGGCAGCCCCTTGAAGACGAAGAACAGTTTCATTTAAATTAACACTAAACTCTCCCCGCTGCATAATACCAACGACCAAATCGTATGTAAATCCTGGGTGAGCCATCTCAGCTTTAGAGAGAGCAGCTCGGAGAGTCTGAGAGGCAGCAACATCGCGACGTTCCAACTTTGAAAATGAAATGTACGAAAACAATGAGACACAACCACACAAAGTTTCAAACCGTCGGAATAACAAAAGAGGAGAGTGAAATTATTCCAAAGTATCAATTTAATTATTAATAATAGTACACAGCAAACAGTTGCAATTAGGGTTAGTCGCCATCTAAGGCACACTAAGATACCAAATCCGATTACGAGAACAATTTATCATTGATTACAAGATTGTGAAGGCTACAGTACTTTGAACTTCACCCACCTTGGACAAAATAGGACGTATTAAAACGGGAAGAACGAGAGACGTCACTGGTGACTCCTCCCCCATTGTCATATTCGAGTTCTTTCTGTTTTCTCCACGCTTTCCAAGCGCGGGGCCGACTCTGAGCTCGTGAACCATCAAGGAATCTTCAAAACAGACGCTGAAGCATTAGCAACAATGTTTAAGCTACTGAAAACCCCTAGACAAATTGCCCACTTCGTAGTTTGATGATAACAGGAACAGGGAGGGGGCGGGGGCATTGGGCATTTGGCACTAGGGGGCGGAGTGAGGGGGCGAGGAGGGAGTGGGTTTTGGGTTTACATCCACATCAATATTGACGTTCCGGTAGAGACCGAATACGATACGAGACATATGACAGTTGCCGTGCGGTTAGTCGTTTGCGCGCCACAAATCATAAACAAAACAAATCGTGTCGTTGGTTAACCTACAAACACTACTTTGGGTTTGATTCGGGGCACCAGATTGGAAGCAATTCTACTATATAATATTAGTTTACAGTAGTCCCACTATTTTGTTTAGTTTAGTTCATTTTATAGTAGGCATTATGGTTGCCGATACAGGTTCTAAAGGATCGAAATCCGATGAACCCATGGATGTTGAAGCCTCGTCAAGCAAATCCAGCATTGGAATTGATAATCGCCCATGGTATGTGACATTTGGACTTTTATTAATTGTACGATGGTCGTATTTATGATATATGTACTATTAGACTTAATGTAATCTCTAACTTCTGATAGTTTTCCGTCTCTGGCAGAGGTTATATCATACTGGCTGAGGAACAAAGACTCTGCGTCACATGCATTGAATTTTCTGTGTACTTTGCTATATGTGTTCGTTCGTCTTTGTTATAGGATTGAGCGGTATCGTCCGTTGTACTTCTCAGACATTGTAGGCAATGACGAAATTATTAAACGACTGAAGGAATTTGCAGATGTTGGAAATGTACCCAACATCATAATGGCTGTAAGTAATTTTTGTCTTTTAGGGTCTTTGAAATTTAAAGTTTTACCTGTCATTTTGTTTGTTTCAGGGACCACCTGGTGTAGGTAAAACTACAACAATTCTTTGCCTTGCGCGTCAGCTTCTTGGTGCTGCGATGAAAGATGCTGTTTTAGAGCTCAATGCTTCAAGTGATAGAGGTATTGATGTAGTACGTAACAAGATTAAAATGTTTGCTCAGCAAAAAGTAACTCTTCCTCCAGGAAGGCATAAAATTATCATTTTAGATGAAGCTGACAGGTACCTCTTCTATAATTCCACATAGTCTGTTGGGGCTCTGTTTGTAAATATTTTTATACACCTGATTTTTTCTTTCTAGTATGACTGAAGGTGCTCAGCAAGCTTTGAGAAGAACAATGGAATTGTACAGTGGCACTACTCGATTTGCATTAGCTTGCAATAACAGTGAAAAAATTATTGAGGCAATACAGTCTCGATGTGCAATGTTACGATGCTCGAAGTTGACAGATGCTCAGGTTTTGGCAAAAGTACTGGAAGTGTGTGAGAAGGAGCAGGTAAATATCTTATGCTGTAATGGATTGTCTTATAAATTTGAATGTCATGTACTCTTGAATACTTCTGCGTATCCCATCCAGGTGTCTCACACAGATGATGGTTTGGAGGCCATTGTTTTTACTGCACAAGGTGACATGAGACAAGCCTTAAACAACCTGCAGTCTACGTCTAATGGATTTCGTCATGTGAATAGTGAAAACGTCTTCAAGGTGTGTGATGAACCCCACCCTGTTCTGGTGAAGGACATGCTAAACCAGTGTGTTGCAGGCGACGTTGCTAAAGCATATAAGGTGAGTTCCAGTCACTTGTAATGCCTGGGTCTATTCTGGCTTCCATTAAGATCTGATCATGAAATTATGAGTACCAACCTCTTTACATTTTGCAGATAATGGCACACCTCTGGAAATTAGGCTATGCTGCTGAGGACATCATAAGTAATATTTTTAGGGTATGCAAAGGTCATCAAATGGACAAGATGCTTCAACTGGACTTTGTGCAGGTAATTAATTACTAGTTTACCAATATTTTATGATATTTTAATGATACATGTTTCATGTATTCATTTATTTATTTCTTATAGGAGATTGGGAAGACCCACATGACTATCGTTCAGGGAACAAATTCACTGTTGCAAATGGCGGGACTTCTTGCTCGACTGTGTGATAAAGCAAAGGCGTATAGGAAGTAAAAGATCAGTCCCTTATTTTTTCTATGAACCTGTAAGCAATGTCAAGGTTTAAATGTACCAAGGAAGTGCAGTATGTTTCTTGATCATGAGTAATAGTGTACTGATAAGTACTAAATTTAAATCTGAGTACTGTCGAAGCACTTCCTGAAATACCAGACACGGAATCTTGAAATAACAGTTTTATTATCTGCATTTTCTGTTTATTTACACAAGTCAGTAAACACAACTGTACATGTATGTATTTAAGATTTTACAGATAATGTATTTACATTTTGTAATATGAATAAATTATTTTAAAACCCACTATATACTTTCATTTATTCTTTTCTAGTTATCACATGTTTTGTTTGATCTTAGATTTGCCATTGCTCTATTTTTGTTGTATCCGGTACACTGGGTAAGTCTGCTCAGACAACAGTGCAGGAAAAAAGAAATCATCAATTTGAACCAGGACAGTCCAAAACTGGCCTGGGTTCGTTTTGGGTGAGTCCTGACTCGACTCGATCGTCCTCAGTCCATGGAATCCTTGGTGTGATTTCATTGCCCGCGCGAATTTCGTGGTTGCACTCTCCCTCAGCCTACACTTGCTCCTCTTACTATTCACGATTAGACCCTCTCGTTCGTAAACTGCATAACGGAACGGGCCATAGGTCCTAACTGCTCAGCACCACTTCTCACCGGAGCCGGCACTGTGCCCGTTGTGCGAGGACGCGGTCGTGAGGTTGCCGCTGCTGCGGTACAGGTTGGTTGACGAGGGAGAGTGCGCCATGGCCGTCCACCTGAGTGCCGACTGGAAGGGGTGTGGGTGAGGGGCGTCCGACGCGATGCCCGTCCCCGTCGTCTCCGGGTTGGGGGGCACGGCGGGAGCCTCCCCCTTGTGGTTGCGCTTGGCCGCCTTCTTGTCGCCGGGCGTCATGGGGCCAAGGCCAGAACCGGAGCCGGGGGGCGCCGACTCGACGGACTGCAGCGAGGCGGCGCGGTGCAGGGACAGCCGCAGGGGCTTCCGAGGTGGCACGGGCCGCGAGTTGGACGAGGAGGAGGCCGGCCGGGCCTCCAGCCGGGCCGACGGCACCGACCCCTCCCCGCCTGAGCTGCAGTACTCGTGGTGCTTGCGGTAGTGGCGGCCGGCACCAACACCACCGTGCTCGCCAAGGGCGCCAAGGGCATCGGACTTCCGGCGCGGTCGGCGGATGTCGGAGTCAGACGCCAGGCCTTCGGGCTGGCTGGGCTGCGAGGACAGAACAGACAGATGTTTGTGTCAGAATATGGGCTGAGGCGGCTGGGGCTTGGACTTCCCCGCGCGGCCGGAGGTGCCGGGCGTACCGGCGTACCGGCTCCGGACTCACCGATTGCCGGATCCGGATGTGCTGCACGGGGCCCCGCGGGGACTCGGCACTGAACACATCCAGCGCGTTGGTGCTGCGGGCCAGCGACAGTGGCGACGGTGACAACGTCAGGTTGCCGCTGGAGCCTGACTGCCTCTTGGATCGCAGGGGCATTGGCATGGCGTGGTGCGAGTCCCTCTCCCTCTCCCTGTCCCTCTCCCTCTCCCTGTCCCTCTCCCTCTCCCTCTCCCTGTCCCTCTCCCTCTCCTCCCGGTCCCTGCTGTCTCGCCGGCTGCGGAGGCTCGCCTCCAGGCGGGGGAGGTTGGACACTAGCTGCACCTGCAGAATCAAATCCAAGATCGTTAATTTCAGTTGCAGCAATCAGGTCTGGAAATTCACAGGCGGCACGGGAAAATGCTATGTGAATATAACGGGTTGTAGACCCAAGTGTAGTGAGAGAAAGATGATGTGGGTTGCGATGTAGAAACGATGGTTTCGTGCGTAAAAACTGTGCAAACGATCCAATAATATCAGTGCAGAGGACAGAACAGGCAATAAGGACGGCTTCACGGGAGAAATGTGACTCGAATGACGTTCGCGTCGCTTTCTCACCGGCAAGGCGTAAGGGTAAGGTCTGGTCCATCGGTGCTCAATCTAAATACACGTGGGTGCATGCCGTGTGGTCACTACTGCTTACTACTACAACACAACGAAACAGAAACGGCCGTTGCCATCTCTGACGCGGGCGTCACCACATACGAGTCTTCGATGGGGCTTGTTGGGATGATGATGGTTTTGTTGTTGGTGGTGGTAGGTGTTGCTGACCTGCGACCCCTTCTGGTACAGCTGCACGTCGCTAGGGGCCCCGGACGGCGAGGGCGTCGACGAGGCCGTGACGATGACGGTGGACACGTTGGCGCTGGCGGACCGCTGCGGCCCCACGGCCGCCGGCGACGAGCCCAGCAGCTCGGCCACCTGGTCCTCCAGGTAGGAGATGCGGTGCGACAGGCGCACGCTGTCCGCGCGCAGCCCGTCCGCCGTCCGCTCCGCCTGCAGGGCGCGCTCGCGCTCCGCGGACAGCTGCGACGACAGCTGCTCCCGGTGCACGTGCCCGTCCTGCTCGGCAGGGGCGGCCCGCAGCACCACTAGCTGAGCGGGGTCCGGGGACACGGCGAGCAGGCGGTGCATGTCCTCGCGCGACTTGCACAGCACCTGCTTGCCGTTCACCTCCAGCACCCTGGAGACATGGGGAAAGAGGGCAGTGACCGTTAGTCAGAGGACTGGAGGGCTAGCACTGCTAGCAGCAGCAGGGAGTACCCACCTGTCGCCCTTGGCCATGCCGCTGGTGTCGGTGGCCCAGTGTACGTACAGGCCCGGGGCATCCTCACGGGGGCCGGCGCCGAACTGAGGGCTCTTCGGGTCGTACTGCACCTGCACGCACACCACCACGGCCCGTCCTGACGAGCACGAGCCCACGCAGCTGCAACACAAACATCCAAGGGATTCATTCGCCAAAATTAAGAAATAACGTCACGGAATTTTCTCCTAACCGGCAAAAGACATGCGTCAGCCGGGAGTCGAACCCGGATCAACTGCTTGGAAGGCAACTATGCTAACCGCTACACCACTGACGCATTGCTGCCACTCAGCGCCCCCTCTCCCGAACGGGACTCGCTGCTGTGACGCTGGCCGTTGGCGCGTTGGCGCGGTCGGCGGTGTCGGGGACGCGAGTAGGGTACGGAGCCTACGGCCGGCGCGGGGCCGGCGCGGCGGCGGTCCGCGGTCCCTTGGCGACGGCGCCGCGTGCCGCGAGTATGAGCATGAGCAGGCCAATGTGCACTCACACCACACGCACCTGTACAGTGTGTTGGCGGCCTGGCTGCTACGCGCCCTCTCGGCCTCCTCGAGCAGGGCGGTCACGTTCCTCGTCTCCTCCAGCAGGGACAGCAGGTTCAGCTCCTCCCTGCCGAGCTGGTACTCGAGCTCGGCCTGCTGGATCCGCACGTCGATGTTGCTGCGAGAGAAGAGAGAAGGGAGCCAAATCGTCAGACCAGGTTGAGGGAAGTTTACCCGGGGCCGTCGGCCGTCGTCGCCACTCACTCGGTGATGTCCAGCCGCTCCAGGGCCATTTTGAGGTTCTTGATGGCCAGCCGCTTGTTGTCCACGTCCACACGCAGTTTGCTGAGTCGCTCCTCTGCCACCCGCCGCTCCTTCTCGCTCGGGGGCGGCCTCTGCTGCACGTGCGGCCAGGTGGGGGCGGTGTTGTTGTTGTTGTTGGTGTTGTTGGCGGGGGCGGCGATGATGGGGGTGGGGGTGGGCGCTGGCGCCTGGGGCCCGTTCATCAGCTGCCCGCGGAGGCTGTGGATAGAGCATGATGGTGATGCACTGGGCTGGCGCTACTAGCGCTGCTGGCACCGCGGGGGTCGGCCACATATCACACAACGCGATCCCCGTGCGTGAGCGTCCGGTTACCTCTGGATCAGGTTCTCCTTGTCCCTGAGGGCGTTGCGGAGGGCGTCCAGCTCCCGGCCCACGTCCCTGTGGTCCCTGTTGGAGGCGGGCATGGGTACGGGGCTGGGGGCGGGGGCGGCGTGGCCGGAGACAAGCGACAGCGCCAGGCCCGGCCGGTACGGCGAGCCCAGGGGCCCCAGGGGCGAGCCCACCGCCCCCGCACCCGGGCTCACGCCGTTGGTAGCGACCGCAGCCGCAGCCGTCACCCCGGCGGCCGATCCGATGGAGCCGTTCTTCTTGCGACGCGGCGTCGTCGACAAGGACACCTCAATGCTGGCCATCTGGAACAGGGAGGAAGACCATCAGCATGCATACGAGCATACAAGCAAAACTGTAGTACTATTTTACTTGGCGAGTCTCTGGAAGCCATTGTCTTGGAGCATTTTTTGAAGACTCCTCCGCGGACTGGCCGTTGCCCCGCCGAAAGCGTTGTCAAACAAATGCAAAGATCGTAGAACGGCTGATTTTGATGGGTGAGGCGGAATGTGCTCTGCCCGGCCGGCCCTGCCTGGCATGAGCCCTGGCATGAGCCCATGAGCATAAGCCTCGGGGAGCCCCGCATGCGGGCGTGTGCCATGCCGAGAGCCGAGCCGAGCCTGGCCGAGCCGAGCAGCAGAGCCGCACAACATGTCCGCATGTCCGCTGCGACCGCTGCGCCGCTGTTTGTGTTTTCCCGCTCTCTATCTCCCCTCTCTTTTTCCCCACCTCTCACTTCCCCCACTCCGTGCCGCCTGGCGTGCGCCGCGCTCTCGATCCTTTACAAGGCGCGAACGCTACCCCCTCCACATAGTCAGGTTGGCCGAGTGGTCTAAGGCGCCAGACTTAAGTTCTGGTCCCCTCATGGGGTCGTGGGTTCGAACCCCACACCTGACATCCTATTTTATGACCGATTTTCGCGTCGGTTTTACGCTGGCGGTCCTCACCTTGGCTTCGAGGGTCTCCAACTGCGCCATCCTGGGCTCGAGTTCGTGGTCGGCGTCGCCATTGGTGCACACGCTGCCCGGCGACGGGACGGCCGGGGAGGCGACCAGTGCCACGGCGACGGGTCCAGCAGAAGGACTCAGCGTCGTCTGCGAGGGAGAACAGAAAAGTAGACAAGGAGATAAAACTACCGCTAGAAGGAGGTTAGGTTGCTGGAGGTTAGGTCCGGAGCGGATACAAACGGCGACGCCTCCGGAGCGTTCACAAACCACGTGACATTTCTTCAAACCCCTGAAGCGCGTGGTAGTGCTGCTGGAGCATACTGTCGTTGGCGCCGGCCTGCGAGTCTCTGTGACTACAGGCTTGGTGGGTTCGATTCCCACAGACGGTTCCTCACACTTTCCCGCGTTCAACGCAAATCAAATTTCCTATTTTCTCCATTACTTTGTCACTTTGTCACGTGGTTCCTGAACGACTCCCTGCTGGCGCCCGCGAGTGCGGAGGTAGGCCAGCCCGCGCGACATGCGTGCTTGCAGAAGTCACGGTTGCCTACCCAGCAGGCGCCACTTGAGCTCAGTCCCTCTCACTGAGGATCGTGCCGCGGTGTGCCGTGAGCCGGGCTCCAGCTCCAGCGCCCACCCGCCTTGTCGGAGGACAATATGCGATGGCCGCGGTCCGATCCCGTCCCGTCGTGCCGCACAGAGCCCTGTTGTCCGCGCTAGCAGCGCTAGCAGCGCTAGCCCAGTCCAGTTCCCACGGCTGGACAAGGACCAGCTTTGGTCTACACTGCGACGCCGCTGGACGTGAGAAAACCGGGCGAGGATAGGAGGCGGGATGACACACCAGCCGCCACGATGAAACGTCATGGACCGGACCGGGGCAGGATGCTGTGAGAGATGGGGGGGGGGGGGAGAAACAATAGTCCACGCCGTTGCCATGTCCTTGCAGCAGAAGTGAGAGGGGTCACGTCGTGAGGGTGAAGCTCAAGTATCAAGGCAGCATGATAAATCCCGGCCCAAGTCCGCTATTCTCTTTGTGCTTTCTGCGACATGCTGTACTTGCATGTGGCGGACGGGTCGGCCGGGCACAGGCCGCGGGGCTCACAGACGTCGTGAGATTATCCCAGGTGTGCGAAATTGGTGTCGCAGTGCCGACTGCACAATTTGCGACTCTTATCCTTTAACGTCTCTCCCTCTCTTTTTGTGTCATTTCTTTTCCATGACCGGTCTTGCGTGCTGTCAGCATCCGCTCGGGACTGGCCGGTGGACCGGGCTGTGCAGGAGTTACTTGCGGACCTGCGGACCTGCGGTGCGGACTGCGCACAACATGTCTGTAATTACGGACGCTTAGAGGACAAAATGCCACCTATTATGCATCCGGGGCCGGCGGGTGGGCCGGGGGCCGGGAGGGGCAGGGCAGGCAGCGGGTCAGTGCTAGAGTGCCAGTCTGCGGGCCGGGGTCTACAAGAGCCGAGCCGAGCCGAGCCGAGCTGACAGAGCGAGAAGGGAGTAAAGAGAAGAGAAGGGAAGAAACAGAAGAAACAGCCCGCGGGCAAACTACGTGCCGCTCGCCGCTCCACTCTCAGCGTCGTGTAACACGAATCAGCGTCAAGTGAAACAGAAATACGGTTATTTAGTATTCAGCCAGCCACCGAGGCCGCCAGGACGCCGACAGGACAAAGTACTACTAATACGGGAGAATTCGTCTAGAAACCGTTGCGGACCTCACTTAAGATCAAACGTGTAGCCGGTGCTGCAAATCTCGCACGCCGGAATAAAACTCTCGCCTTCACCGTGAAACCCGATCCTCGTTCCTCGTTCCGAGCGCTCTAGAACCAAAGCAAAGCCAGTCGCCTGTCGTCATTGGCCGTAACAAAAACACTTGGTCGCTCCCGTGTGGCATTGCCACGGATGTAAAGCTCATGGCGCGTGGGCCGTTTCATGGCAAAAGCGTGGCGACGCGGGGCGGCGCGTGCTGCCCCTGCAAAGCACTGGAGCACAGCAACGACAAGAACTGCACCGCACAGCGCACAGCTCCTCGCAGAGCTCCGCTTGGCTCTGCTGGTGGCGTGTACGTGTCCGGCTCATTGTGAGGGGCTGCGCTGGCTGCGAGGTGACCGCCAGTATGTGTGTCACGGGGGCGCACGAGAGAGAGAGAGAGAGAGAGAGAGAGAGAGAGAGAGAGAGAGAGAGAGAGAGAGAGAGAGAGAGAGAGAGAGAGAGAGAGAGAGAGAGAGAGAGAGAGAGAGAGAGAGAGAGAGAGAGAGAGAGAGAGGAAAGTAAAACAAATCCTGTCCGCCGCTTCCGTTGCGAGTCGAACCCACGGGTAACCACCGCGCCCCGCCGCCACAGCCTTACAAACTTACCAGGGAAACCGATCTCTGTGGGCCGCCGAGGTCTCTGCCGTCCAGGTAGTCGAACAGCAAAGAGCTCTTCTGGGAGGCCCTGTTGGACAAGCGAGGAGCACCACGATCATCTCAGGCAGGTCCCTAGGGTTGGTTCAGTTAGTGCGTTAGCGCACGGCATCCTTACCTTGAGTTGGCCCCGCCACAGCGGCGCAGGTTGGTCTCGCTGGTCCGGTGCGACAGGGGCGCCAGGGGAGAGCCCAGGGATGTGTAGGGCGACCCCAAAGGCCCCACGCCACCCCCCATGTGGGGGGACTTAACCTCCCTCATCCCGTGCCGCGCTGCTCCTGAAACATGATCGACACAAGTCAGTCCCCTGCCGAGCTGCCATGCCGGTGTTTGCACTTTCACTCTCCGCAAAAACCGCGGACCAGAGGCGAGCATTCCTTCTCTCTCGCTCCGCAACAGCCGCGGCGGGTGTGCGAGTGAGACAGACGGGATCTGATTCGCCTCGCCCAGTCGCGGACGCGGTTTGGCCCGAGTGCGCTAGAGCTGGTGTCTTGTGGCGCCGCTGCTGGCCGGGCTCCGGGCCGGGCTCCGGGCCGGGCTCCGGGCCGCTGCGGTGAGCCGCAGGCCCAGGCCGCAGGCCGCGGACCCGAACCCGCGCCGCGCCACAAAGACCGGAAAAAGGAGCGCGGGCGGGTTGGCAAACAGGAGCGTCTTTGTATCCCCCAACCGACGCGGGCCCCAATCACAAGGACCGACGGGGACCGACGGGGACCGACGGGGACCTTCCACGAGCCCGCGCAGGCCGTCCCCGCCGCCAGCCAGCACCACCGGGTCGACGCGAGGGGCACACCATTCGTGAAAACTGTGTACTACAGTGATTGAAATACCAAATGACTGGATGTGGCTAGAGAATGACTGGAGAAAGAGTGGCCGAAATTACTGAAAGCGCGACCGGAACGCGAGGGTCAATCATATCAGTTTTGTCACCAACGGTCAAACCTGCCGTCGGGCTTTTTCCTCTCTGAATTTTTTTCTTGGAAACATTTCGGAGTCTGATGACTGGTATGATTGGGAAGAGACTGGAAGTGACTGCACATGAGACTGTTTCGTGACGTGTACATCGACTTTGGGATGAGATGTACCCCTCGGTCCGACGCGTCAAATCGACGTCGCGTTGCGTCGATATTTTAATTTTGTTAAATTTTCTGTGCGTGTGCGTTACTTTGTGCCGTCATTAGCCTTGCGTGCGCGTGCGCATTGCGCATCCGGCATGCGCAGCACTTGCACATAGTCCGGCCGGTGCCGGTGTGTGTGGGTCAGGCACACGCCTACTTAGCGGCCGGGACAGACCGGACCGGACCACAACCGGCGGCGGGAGGGAGGGAGGAAGGGGGAGGGAGTTCCCTTTGTCTTGTCGGTCCTGTGCGTGCGTGCTTGTGTGTGTGTGTGTGTGTGTGTGTGTGTGTGTGTGTGTGTGTGTTGCAATCCCATATTCCCAACTTTTGGTGTGCAAACACGGGTAGTGGAAGGTAGCGCTCGCAAGAAAACAGACACACTATGAACCCCTTCGATACGTGCTGCGCTGCTCTATGGCGGCACAGCGCCAAGACAATTGCGTGAGAAAACTGGGGGGCCGCTGGTGTCGGCGTCGGCCTTGCCGAGCATCACACACACACACACACACGCCGGGAGTGCTCTGAGTGCCGCCCGGAGCTGAAGCCAGCTGAAGCGTCGTGCTGACTGCTGCTGGCTGCTGCTGGCGCCCGGCCCGGCGCCCAATTACTTCTGGGAAAGACAAGAATTACAAGATCCCGCGGGGCCCCGAGCGGCGCGGCGCGGCTCCGGAGACTTTGGGCCTAGTGTGAGTCATCGAGTTGGGAGGCCGGGCTGGGGCCGGGGGTGCGCACCCACACAGTACACACCGCAGTGGCGGTTTAAGGGGGGGGCGATCGCCCCCCCCCCCCCCTGTGAGATCAGCAGCCGGCCGGCGCTCCGCCTGAAAGGTAGGCAAACACCTGAAATTTTTCAGGATCGCCCCCCATGTGATGGAGCAGTTAAACCGCCACTGACACACCGTGCACCTGCCGCGGAACCTGCGGAGCATGTGAGGGTCCTCCCCTCAAGGGCCGCTTGCCGCCGCTTGCCGCCGCTTGCCGCCAATTGCCGCCGCTTGCCGCTTGTCTGTCTGTGGCCGCCGGTGGCCGCGGTTCGCCCGCTCGGCATGACTTCGCCTTGACTTGGCGCGCGGAGATATGAAGCACGGCGCGCCTGGAGAAAGTGGTCATGAGCGTCTGCTTGACATGACACGCCATGACGCCATGCCGCCATGCCGCCGTGCGCGGGCCGCGGCGGCCACCAATGGGATGGGGAGCGGGGCCCGCCTGAGGGGCGGCCGCTGGAGGCCGCTGGAGGCCGCTGGAGGCTGCTGGAGGCCGCTGGAGGCTGGGAAAGGCGGCCGCAGCGACGCGGGGACGCGCCGCGCATTATTGCCGTCGATCAGTTTGATTTTCTGCACGATGCCCGCGGCGATTATAAGTCAGACGCGGGAGATGGTACGATGTAAAGAAACGGCGACAACAGAGCGGCGGAGATTCTTTTTCTTTTTCCGTACCTTCCTCTCCCTCACCGGCTATGGCCCGCTGCCGCAAGCTATGAGAAATCGCTGCAGACACACATGGATAGTGAGAGATGCTCACGGCCCCGCCCGGCCCCACCCACAGCGGGAATCTGTATCCCTCGACTCGAATCACATCATGACTCGGCACGAGGCAGCAGGGCGTGCGGCATGAGCCATGGGACGTTCCTGGTAAATGTGAAATAATGTGCTCATTGAAGCGCGGCCATGGCGTGGTCCCGGTCCACTGCGCGCGCGCGGGGCATCGCCAAGAGAGCACAACGAAAAACAAAACAGCAACATCAGAAAGAGACGAAAATGAAACGACGCGAAAGAAGTGCGCGGTACTCGGCGCCAAAGTGCGAGACGACAGCCGACAGCTTTGTGGCCGACAGCACAGGCCAGGCTCCGCCAGGCTCCGCCAGGCTCCCCGATACGAGCTCGGCAATGCTCGACGCATGCGCGGCCAGAGACACGGCACACGGCTGCAGGCCGGGCCGGGCCGGGCCGGGCCGGGGGACTTTCACATCACAGGAATGCTCGGGATCATTTTCCAGGAGCCGCGCTGCCTCTGCTCGAGAATGCACTTGTGGAATGCACGCGGTGCGCGCACGTATGTTGTGTGTGTGTGTGTGTGTGTGTGAGCGCGCGCGCGGGCACGCGACCCGCACACGCCAGGCCGGCCCGGAAAGTGTTATATTGTTCTTATTCATCGCGTTACTGGATCGGGTTGGATATCGGCGGCGGGGCGGCTGGTGGCACTGTGCAGACGGCCGGGTCGCGGTGTCGCATCGCCGGGAGGCTAGACAATGTGGTCGATGACGGGCCGCACGTACACAACACACAACCCCGGCCTCTGGCCCAGGGTGCCCGGCCCAGGGTGCCCGGGGACCCTCCCCCTTCCTGACCCGCGGCCCGGACCCCACAACGGATGGTACTGGCACAATTACCGAGCCATTGTCTGCCGTCCTTGTCACTTCCAGCCCCGAGGGTGCCGCGCGGCGCGCACGGGAGAGAGACAGATGCGCGGAAGGAAGGGGAGTGGTCGGGCGGCGCGGCGGGCGCGCGAGCCCTAGACGTCGTGCCCCTGTTTCGACAGCGAACGAACGCTCCTGTGCTTCTCTCCCTTCTTTGGGGGACGGGGAAGGCACGCCAGGCGTGCACGCGGCGCCGGCCGTCACCGTGTCGCCGTCACCCTTCCGACACACGGCCACGGCACGGCCACGGCACGGCCCCGACACATGCACTTCCGGGGGGAAGTAGTCCTGCAGCCTGGCAGCACTGCCCCGCGTGGCCGCGCGGTCCTAATTCTCCGTCGAGATATTTTGTAACGTTATGAAATGAACACGGGTGTAAGGGTCTGCGCTGCTCCGCGCCCGCCGTGGTGTCGCTTGTTGCACCCCGCCTTGTTTGGGGAGGGGAGGGAAGGGGCGGCGGGCGGCGGGGCTGTCCAGGTGCAGCGTCTTGCCACCCCTTCGCGACCACTGCGCGCGCGCATACACACTCTCCCGTCTTTCCCGCGTATTCGCTCGGAAACGTACGAGGCTGTCGCTGGTCTGCTCGTGACACCAAACGGCCCGGTAACGTCGTGCCGTGAGGTTTTCTTCTGTACGTGTTCACGTTACGTCGCGGCCAAATGTGTCTCTTTCTCATTCTCATCGGAGCTGGGTGGGTGCGGCGGGGTCGGGGGAGTCGGGGGCCGTACGGGGGACGGGGTTTGTCGGGGCCTGCCGGGGCCCAGCCAGGCGTGAACACCGAGGCGTCGGGAGGGAAGACAAGAGAAGGGGAGCGGCCCAGCCCAGCCCGGCCCAGCCCGGCCGGCCTCATGCAGGAAGCGTGCTCCCTGAAGCAGCACCATCACGCCCCGACGGCCGAGTAGAGGTGGGACGGGACGCTGCTGGGCTGGGCTGTCTCCGGCCGGCGGACCACCAACCACCACGCACACATGCGGAATCGCGATGGAAGGGAAGAAGGGAAGGGGCAACTGACAGCGGCGGCTAGCGAGACAAAAGGGCGAGTGAAAGGTAGGCGAGACGGGGGCGCCTGACGGGTAGGCATCCCAGCGCGCCGCCCGACACCGGTGCACGGCGGGACTGCCTACCCCCGACCTCGCAGGCGGGACGTGCCTGCCGGGCCGGGCCGCTGAGCCCAGCCTGAGCGGCGGCTGAGCTCTGCTTGTTTGGCAAGTTTCGGTGGAGGGGCTGGGAGGGAGGGGAGGAGAGCGAGAGGTTGTAACGGAGGAGACACCATCCGACAGGTGATGGGGTGGGGCGGGTGACGCAAGCATAGATAGTCCAGCCTGCTCGCGGCAGCCTGCCCCCGGTCCGGCCCGGCCCGGCAGAGGCTCCCGAGGGCAACGCTCGCCTCGCTCCTGGAATTTTTTAAACGCTCTAGCAGCATAATTGCGTGCCAAATTGTGGAAGTACTCGTGTAACGGCGACCGACGTGGCAGTAACGTTGCGCCAAACGGCCGTGAAAGAGAAACACACGTCGTTACATTTGGACCGACTCTACGCGGGGGGTCACCGTGTTGTGCTCTACACAAGCGCGGATGCGCGGATCCAGGGGGGAGGGGGGCAAAGGGTCAATTGCCCCCCCCCCCCCCCCAAGGCGCCCGAAGGGCGCCGGAAATGTATGCAACCGGCATAACTTTTCCGCCTGTAAGTAGGCAAAAAGCGTGACTTCACCCCCCCCCCCTAGAGCCGCTCCTGGATCCGCCACTGGCTCTACACCGGACCGCAGTGTGTTTGACCCCGGCAGTGGGATTATAGTCGATACGCCCCGACTCCCAGGTGCAGGGTGCGCGGCACGGTGCTGCGGCCATCGGGTAACGTCCGCAGGTTCGCCCTCCGATTCCCTTTCCACTCGCGGCGGCCAGCGTCCGCGCGGCGTCAGCTGCGTCAGCGTGCTTACGTCGGCAGCCTCGCCAGGTCCACGACCCGGACCGGCAACATTTTCAAATCGGGTGAAAGTTCGCGCGCGAGCGTGTGTGCGTGTGTTGGCCGTGCGTGATGGCGTGCAGAGTCCACAAACGATTATTGCACTTCCGAAACGAACGTCCGCACGGCCCGGGAGGAGGAGAGGGTGGAGAGGGCGGAGAGGGCGGAGAGGGCAGGGGCCTGGCGGACCTGGCCACGCATCGCCACGCACGGAGTCGCGGCCTACGGCCTACGGCCTACGGCTGCGGGGCTGCGGCTCCTCTCTGCCGCCCCGCCCACTCCTCCGCCCGCCGCCGCAAGGTTCTGGTTCTACGACCCGCAGCGCCCGAGCCGAGCAGCCCGCAGAGGCTACCGGCAGCACCGTCTTCCCCGCGTCACTGATGTTTTATTCAGGCGAGTGTTACCGTAACAGTCCATAACAACGTGTTTTATTCAATGTTATAAGGGGGGATAAAAAGATGGAGGAGGATGGAGGCCAGGCAGCAGCCGGCAACAACACACATTAGCACTGCTCAGCACTGCTCAGCACTGCCCTGCCCTGCCCTGCCCAGCCCAGACCCGCTCCCACGGATTCTGCCGCACACAAAGTCCTGTGGCGCCTGGACGCGTATATGTAAGCGGCAGCAGCCGGCCCCGGCCAGGCCCGGCGGCATTCTAGGACACCTCGCCTCGCATGCTGTGCTCCGCTGTGCTCCGCTGTGCTCCGCAGTGCTCTTACTGCTCAGCGCCGTTCCGAAGGCATTTCAGACGTTCGATACTCCGCAGGAATCCTTTCCCGGAACCATAAGCCTTGGGCTTCCTGCAGCATCGGCTCCGGCGGGCGCGGCGGGCGGCCTCGGGCTCCGCCACGGCGCGCGTGTGGCGCGTGGCCCGGCGTGGCCGAGGCGTGCGGTCCGCCAGCACTGCACTCCCAGAGGGGCAGACGCAATATGTCCGCTGCGGCGGACGGTCAAATAATATCGCAGCATAAATGGTTAGAGTTTATTTTCCAGAGTGTGAACCGTTGTAAGACGGCGACATGCATGGCGCACATATACGCGAGATAAGGTGTCACCTGACCTTGTGCCACGCCCACGGCGCGCGCCACGCGGCAGCCCCGCCCAGCCGGCACAAATTAAAGGTCCGTGCGCAATGGCAGCGGTGCGGTGCGGTGCGGCACGGTACGCCCGGCCGCACCCCGCCCCGGTCCACAGCGCCCCTTTGCCGTATGATTGCTATCACTTACCGACCGAAGCCTGTTATGGGAGCATTGCTGCGGGCCCAGCCGGAGCCTCGGCCAGGGCACTGCAGTCTGCAGGAAGGGGGTTCGCTTCCAGACGGACCGGGCCCGGGCAGTCAATCGGTACCCGTCAGAACATGGCGTTGGAATCCAAATAAGCTTCAAAATATAACACAACGAGAAAACAATTTTTTCCGCCATCTTTTATTCTAGTTATGGCCAGACCAGATCAGATGGGGCCGTGCACCTTGCGGAAGCGGCGTTCGCAGTGTGGAGTGAGTAAGAGCCCGGAGGATTTGATTAACCTTGGCATCCAAACCCACACAGGCACAGGCCGCACAGCGCCGCACAGGCAGCAGCGCGCACGCTGACACGCCAGATAGTTATACTGGCTCGTTACGCGCTCAATGTTTGGAAACTTTTTGAACTTTTCTTTTCTTTCTACCGTCAGTCACATTTCTGCAGCCAGTGCTACTCTCGCGCGGGGGCTGCCTACGGCTGCCACAGGGCAGGTCGGCTGCTGGCCAACGGTACATGAGGAGGCTGACAACGCCCCGTCCCGTCCCGCTGTCCCCCTGTGGGCCCTGCGCCAGGCCGGCGGCCGGGGGACCCGGACAGACGGTACGGCCATGGGATATAAGGCGGACGGTGCCGTACGGGACCCGGCCCCGCGCCATGAGGGCCATGAGGGTGGGGTGCGGTGCCGGTGAAGGTCCGGCCCGGCCACCAGCGGCAGCCTGCAGGGTAGGCAGTCCCGCCGAGCGCCCGTGCTGTGCCGGGCTGCCTATGCAGCACCTCGCAGGCGCTTCGTCCCTCGGCACACCTTCCGTCTTCAGTATCCGCTGTGTTTCCGCCCTGCCGCCACACACGCATGCACACACACGCACACGCCGCAGCCTTGCACGGTAGCCCACACCACGACAGCCAGGTGCCGCGCTGTATGAAACCCACTCCCTATGACTGACGCCATAAAGCGACACACGCCGGGGCTGCCGGGGCGCTAGCTGTAATAAAACCGCGACAAAGAGCTTCCTCCGTTCACATGCCTGCTGCCTGCTTTGCCTTCCGGTCTTGACGGCCTGCCTCACCTGCATACCGCAGAAATAGTTTGGCTAGTGAAAGGTTGGCCCACAGAACACCGACTTTACGGTCACTAGAACTCTCCGGAGTAAGCAAATTTTTATTTCCGTCTGGGAGAGGAAAGTTTGGGTTGCGGTTGTTTTGCGGTGCCGAGCCGACTGCTCCGAATGCATATAATTACCGCTCCGCCCCGCCCCGCCCCACGGTGGGGGATGGCATTTCTCAATGGCCGTCATTAATGAGCGCCAAAACGGTGGGACGGCTGAATGAATTAAGACGCGTTCACCATTCATCGGGACGCCACGGGACGGGGCCGTGTGTAATAATTGATTTGGTCCACGTGTCAGCCCGTCTGTCTCTCTCTTGCAGTGGCAGCAGGGTAGCAGAGAGTGTGACGAGGACGGAAGATGTGATGCAAAGTAAAAGAGGCGGCGTAATCCACGCGTAAATCAAGCCCACAACATATGCCGTGCCACCACGGCGGAGGCGGCGCCGGGCCGGGCCGGGCAGCTGTGGTGGTCAGCCAGGTCAGCCAGAACCCGCACAGCTTTTGGCGCCACTTGATCGCAGAGTGGCTGCCGGTGCTGCGTGTGTGTTGTGGTTTTTTCTTTATTTATAGAGAGGATTCGTGCGATTACATCACACGGTCGGGGTGAGCCCTCGACACCCACTTTCGTTTAAGTCTCCATCCAGGCCGCACTGGGCCGCACCGCCGGACGGTCCGAGCACAGCACCTGGGACTGGAGGAAGCCGTAGAGGCTCCAACGGCCGGGCGGCCGGGCCGGGCCGGGCTCCGAGCACAGCTAACGCAGGCGGGCACAGGCGAGGCGGGTCTCGGCTTCGCCGCTTCGCCTCTCAGATTGATTTCACCTCGAAATATGCTCCCGTGCCTCCAGACTGGATACGGGGCGCGGCCGGCGGAGCCCGCGGAGCCGATAAACTATTGGAGCTGGCCTGGCCCAGCCCGGACCCGTTCGGGCCCCGCCCACCCACACACGGACTCAGCAGCTCAGCACGCTCAGCACGAAGGATAACAGGCTGTCGAGGCGCTGCGTGCGGCTGCGTGCGTCCCCGCAGGGCCGCTGCGCCGCTGTGCGCCGCTGTGCGCCGCTGTGCGCCGCTCTGCCCTGTTCCCCTGTCCTCGCCCGCTGCTGCAGTTTTCCCACTCCTCCCAAGCCATTTTCAGACGGACGGATCCACTCCACGCTCCGCGCACTCACATCCCGCCGTGAGAAACTTTCGATATGCCTCCATTAGCGAGGCCACACCGGCCGCCGCTACCGAAGTCGTGGGGAGACAAAGTGCTCAAAAGGACTAAACAGGCAACGAGCCCACGGAGAGGACAGGAGCATGGCGGCATGACTCGCTTTCCATTCGCACCCTTTCCGCTCGGCCGGCGACGGGGATGGGTTAGGATAGGTCATCGGGAGGCAAGCAGAGGCAGGCCGCGGCGTCCAGGAAGTGCGGCATGCCGAGGCAAGGAAGCCTCGCCGGAGGGGCAGAAATAACTGGACGAACTGCTGGAGGGCGCTGGGGAAGTGGCTGGAGAGGGGCAGCTGGCCGGGCTGGAGGTGAGGCGACGCTCAGACGCTGCGCTGCTGCGCGCTGCGCTCTCCCACGGGGCATTGCCAGGCATTGCGCTCCGGGAAAGCGTGGGACCGGCGGGGTGGGGCGGCTCGGCCGGCAGGGCAGGGCAGGGCTGGGCAGGGCGGGGCAGGGCAGGGCAGGGCAGGGCAGGGCAGGGCAGGGCAGGGCAGGGCAGGGCAGGGCAGGGCAGGGCAGGGCAGGGCAGGGCAGGGCAGGGCAGGGCAGGGCAGGGCAGGGCAGGGCAGGGCAGGGCAGGGCAGGGCAGGGCAGGGCAGGGCAGGGCAGGGCAGGGCAGGGCAGGGCAGGGCTGGGCAGCGCATGGCGTGGTGCGGGCGGGAGGACGAGCGCGGCAGTACTGCAGCAGCCTCACCCAGCCGGGGCCCCTGGCCTGGGCCCCTCGGGACCCTCGGCCCCTTCCCTTCATATTCGCTGCCTTCTTGTCGTATAATTAGGCAGTACGGCCCGTGAGGCCCATGAGGCCCCGGCCCCGGCCCGCTGGCCACGGATGGCTGATGGCTGGCCGCTTTATGGCGTTTGCAATTCCTTTATCGTTTGTGACTATCGACAGGACACATTGCCTCGCCGCGGACGCCGTGTCGTGCAGTGATGGGTGATGGCGGGCAGCGGGGGTGGGCTGGGCACGGTCATCAGGCGTTCGGGAGGGGAGGCGTGCCGAGAGGTACCAGGTACCACACTTAGAAGGGTCGGGGCGGGTCGTGTCGTGCCGGACCCGTGTCCGCGGCCGGCGGGGGGCAGGATAGGCGGGGGGAGGCGGGGACCGAACCGGTTGCCGAAGCGATGCGATACCCATACGTCGAACGGGAACACGGGAGGGGGAGTGCAGAGTCGGGCGACCTGGGCTGGGCTGGACTGCGTTCTCCTCGTCCTCCAGGCAAGTCAGTTAGCTCCAGACGAGAGCCACTCCGCGCTGTACCCTCCGCATGAGGGTGACATGTGTGCGAATGAGCCAATCAGGAGAAGGCGGCTGCGGTGTTCTAGGGCACCCCCTCCCCTCGTGTCCTCGACGCCTAATGGGGTGCGCTATGATTGTTGCATGCAACCCTCTCTGCCTACAGAAACGGGTTTCCAATCTCACTTTCATTCTGCTGAAAACGTCCGTTTGTTTTCGTTGGCACTGTGTGTGTGTGTGTGTGTGTGTGCCTGGCAGACCACAAGAGTGCAGTCCATCATCCTCGTCCAGCCAGTGAGTCATCCCACCTCCTTACTTTTCCATTATGTTCTCCGACGCAACCGGCCGGCCGCGCCGATCCTAGTCGAGCCGATGCCACAAACGACTACGCAACACAGTAAACGCTGCCATTACATTATTGCATCTGACGAATTATTGTAGACCCGCGCAATTGACCGGGAGGGGGGGGGGGCGAGCAAAAAGGTAGACCAGAATGTTCTGGGTCATCGGGCGCTCGGGCTGGCGTGCGTCGTGTCGTGAGTTTCCGCTGCCAACTTGACGACGGAATGGGAATGGACTGCGCACTAACAAGCAGACAGCCTAACAGCCTGTCCCCCCCCCCCCCCCCCGCGGCGGCGGATCACGGGCTCGTTTCGCGCCGAACAGTTGGCACCTCAAGTGTAACACAGTGAGGCAACAATGGCCACCCTGCGTCTCATGGCTGCTCACAGCTCACAGCCCGTCGAGGTATAGAAATATACATCATGTCTGGGCTTCTTGTAGCACGGCCCTGCTCGCTTGAAATCGGATTCGATTCTCCTGCATTTCAGAAGGGGCCCGCAGGATACGCGGACACCGCTCAACGGGACGCGGCCGGTAGCTATGATGGCTGCCGCAGGGGCCGCAGGCAGGATCAGGGATAGGGTCTCGGGGCCAGTGTCCGGGGCTGGATGCTGGCAGATAACCTGTCCTTTTGGCCTAGAACTCATCAGCTAGATTAAGGGGGCACCAGGGGGCACGTGGGGATGGGTGTGGAAATAGGGGGGAGGGAAAGGCACAATCATTTGCTTCCGCGTGACTGGCCTTGGCTACCAGTCCGCAAAGAGGAGGCTGCTACTTTGGATGGCACGATCCATTTCGTATCATCGGTTCGATCCGATGGCTCCGCTCAGATGGTAAAGTCGACAGTCCAGCACAGCACAGCATAGAACCCACCGGCGATGTCCGTTGGGGCAGACTGCCTATACGGCGGTACGGCAGGTTTGGGTATTCCGGTTGCCTATCCAGTTCCGTGGCTAACGACCGCCCGGGCGAAAAAAGTGTGTGTGTGTGTGTGTGTGTGTGTGTGTGTGTCCATCCCATAAGTTGGTGTCCCCAGCAGCCAGCAACGGTGCAGAAGGTGAGACAAGAAGAGCCGCTGGACTGCATGGCGCGCTGCGATGGCGCTGCTGTGGCCCAGTGTACGGGGCACTGCCGGGCAGGGCACCGGGTACCAGCCAGGTCCGGCCCGGCCGCCGGGCGGAGGAGGCGATGACCTCACCGACAAGGAGGCAAAGAGGTGCCTCGCCCCAGCCCAGCCAGCGCCCAGCGCCGCCGTGAGTGCGACAGAGACAGGCGAGGCGGCGGTGTGTCGAGCGTGGCCAAGCGTGGCTCGGTGCGGGGCTGAGCTCTGGGCTCGGTGTCTCGCTGTGACCGCAGCAGCAGCAGCAGCAGCAGCAGCAGCAGCGGCGGCGCATGCTGTCGGTGTTGTGTGAGAGCCTTTGTGGCCAGCTCAGCTCGCGTGCACAGTCGGGTTCACTTAGCAGCCCGGCGGTGTCAACAGTGTGTGTGTGGGGGGGGGGGGTCTGCTGAAGGGAAGGACTGTGTGTGTGTGTGTGTGTGGCGCCCCGAGGGGGCGTGGCAGGGTCAGGTGGGGCGAGGCGTTTCCGTACTTTGTGCGGCCACAAAGAGGTTATGAAACGCACTCCACCTGCTCCCGCCTGACCCTTGACCCGGCCTCACCCCATATCGTAACTTGAACACAGATATCCCGCGGAAGTGAGTCCGACAGCAGAGTGCTCGACAGGACTCGAAACCAAGTCTTGGTGGAGAGGCGTCCTCCATTACGTGCGTCTGAATCTCCTCGACGCCGAGCGCCTGCGAGTGCCAGGGTAGGCCAGCCCGCACGACACGCGTGCGTGCACAAGACGTGGTTGCCTACCCAGCAGGCGCCATCTGCGCGCTGCGCAGACCGGCCAAATTAGTTTTTCCCTGGTGACAACATCGTGGACGTAGTTCACCTCACCTCATGGATCCCGCATGTGTGAAGTTATGAACCTCGCGGGTATTCAGTATAAGTAAAGTCCTCCCTCCACTGGTCCGAAGCCCAGCCGGGCACGGTGTTTACGGCGAGCAGGGGCCACTAGGGCAGTGCCAGTGCCGCGGCCCGCCAGCCCTGGCCAGCCCGTCCTGTCCCGTCCTCCTTCGTGACTCCGCGGCTCGGCCCCGGCCCGACCTCGGCCCGGCCTGCTTAGGACCAGAGCGGCCCCTACGGCTAGGGCGTGATGCAGCGGAGGCCGGCGGGGGCCGGCGGGGGCCCCAGGAGAGCTGTAAGAAAGGAGGAATCCTCCGGGAGAGTCTCCGGACCGTCCGGACGCGTGCCGCCGTGCCGCCTCAAGGTCCCGGCGGCACCAAACACACGGCGGCATACCGCTCAGCGCGGCGCCCCGAAGGGAGCACGTCCCGGCCGGAGACTGGCTGAGAGCGCTGAGACGTCCAGGCGGTTATAGTTGAGCATTGCTTAATCATCTCGAATTTAAGCACTGTTTAAGATTATGTTGGAATTTAGGCGTTGCTTAATATTGTGCTCGAATTTAAGCATAGTTTAAGATTATGTTGAGCATTGCTTAAGAGTATGCTCGACTTTGAGCATTGCTTCAGATTGCGCTCGGATTTAAGCTTTGTCTGAGATTATGCTCGAATTAAAGCATTGCTTCAGTTTATGCTCAAATTTAAGCCCTGCTTGAGATCAAACTCGAATTAAAGCAGTGTTTAAGGTTGGGGGCTTGAGCCAAAGCCGCTGGGTTCCCGCCGAGGGTTTGCTGCTGCTTCACGACATGATAGGTGCTTGCCTACCATTCATCGCCGTGTCCCTACAACACCTTGTCGCTGGCACTTGATAATGGCTCCGGAGTGGGGTCAGCCAAAGGAATTCGGAAAGGGGCAACGTTTTACCTGGGCGAACCCCTCAGCGACGACCCTTACCCGCTAAAAGGTAAAGAAAGCACAATGTTGTTGTCGGATCGGCACTCCCCTCCCCAACGGGCCGGCGCCTGGCTCCGCCTGGCTGGTCACGGCGGGGGACCTATGCCACCCCAGCAGCAGCAGGGCAGGGCAGGCCCCCACCCCCACCCCGTCTAAGGCTGAGATGTTCATAAACATGCAGCACTAGTTTGTTCGCAACGCTACGAATGGGACGACAAGGGGTTAGGTTGTTTGAACGATGGAACTCCACTTCAAGTCACCCCAGGTGGCTCTAGTTCTTGTTGCTGGCGGTGCTGGTTAAGTGCCCACCTTCATAGGACGCGGCGACAGGGGTATCGGTGAGGTCTCATCGGTGCAGCACGGCAGTGGGGTAATCCTTTGAGTGGGTGGCGACGGTCTGCCAGAAGTTACCCGCAGACACTGTTCACACGCACGCACACACAAGCGCGCGCACACACACACACACACAAGCGCGATATGAGGACCAGTGCGAGCAGGAGATGAGATGGGGCGGACACGGGGACGCGTTAAAAGTTCGTTAGCCGCGTCGCGTCGCCGCGGATTCTGTGGGAGGGACGCGGCGGTACGAGAAGAGACGCGGACCGCGAGCGCACAGCACAGCCACACGCACCTCCACCCCTGCGAGAGCGAGCAGCGAGCCCCTACTACTGACTGAACTCTAACCGCGCCGCGCCTGCCATGCCATGCCCGCTGGTTGCCGGTTGATGTTGTCCGGCTGGCTGGCTGCACGACTTGCCGCTGCCGCTCCCGCAGGATGCCCGATGCCTCCCCTCCCCTATCCTTTGTATCCTGCCGACGTCCCGACGCCCCCCCCCCCCTCCCTCCTGCGCTCGTCTGGTTCCCGCCTTCCATTCCCCTTTCCTCGACCTTCATCCCCCTCCCTTCACCCCCCCCCCTCCTCATCTCCTCTTGTGCCGTCTCCCCGCATGTCGCATGCTCCCTGCTCCCTCTGCTAGCAGCCTCCAAAAGACAACATAACCCCTTATTCAAGATGGATATTTTCAATTTACCGTCCTTTTCAACATAAGACGAGAATCGGAGGGACGGGACAGGTTCGTCTTAAAATTGGCGCCGAAGCGTCCGTCCGTGCCGTTTCCCATCCAACGCTGCTCCAAAGGCGCTTCCGATCGCCTCTAGCCTCCGTGGAAAACCTTCCCTTCTCCCCCCCTTCTCTTCCCCTTCTCTTTCTCTCCCCTCCTGTCTGGCTCCCGTGCCCCCACCTCCCCCTTCCCTTCCCTTTCACTATCATATCATCGTCTGTCGTCTGGCCAAGCGTAGAGTTTACACACACAACCTCGAATCAAAAACAACAGCCGTCTAGTGGGAGGAAACCCATAGCGATTTGATACTATGGCAAAACAGTCACTTCGCTTCTTTAGCTGATATCCAACTCGACTTTTCCTTATAAAAATTAATGCATTTACTATGAGCCAGGTGAGTTCTTGTTTTTGACATACCTTCTAACCGTCACAGAAAATGTACTCTGCTTTTGACACCCTTTCATCACGTTTTGAACTTCGGTAGACAGACGATGGCACACAATGAAAATTTGTTTTTGCTGGGTGCTAGGTGCCTACAATGATTGTATTTGTGATGCTTTTGGGCATTTGCTTAACATTTTGTGGTTACATGTGATTTGAATAAACTGTAGTGAGACTAACTTTTGGATTTTCTTGGCACTAGGTTAGATGGTAGCCAGCACACTTAGTTGCTTTCCATAAAGTACATTTAAAGTACTGTTCTAGTTATGTTGGTTTACTTTTTTGTTCAATATGTGGCTCCATATGTTCTAGGAATAACATGATGTCCACAGTGATGGCTGTATCAGGTGGAGGTAGTGGTTCCCACTTGAAGGAAAGAGATCAGCTCATGGCAGATTTACATGATGCAGTGAAGAAATGTCAGGTTCGGTTTGGTGGGAGAGCAGAGCTAGCTACAGAATCTGATCCGCATGTAGCGTTTCTCTGTTGTCGACTCGAAGCAGCTCTGTCTCATGGCTTACGATCAAAGCCACTTAACAAGACAAGCTCTGCTTTCAAGTAAGTTCTTACTATAACTCTCTGTAACCTGTGCATTCTCAAAATTCATATTTTATGATGGTTTTCATTTCTCATTATATTTTCAGACAAATGACGGAAATTGTATCAACCAGCTTAATGTTGAATAGATCTGAAACAAACAATCATGTTTCATTTTGGCATTATGTAACAGAGCATCTTACTAAACATGAATATGAACGTTATCTTCTACTAAAGCAGGTTTGAATTCACATTATCCTGTGCAATTATGTGATTTCCAGCTTGACATTGAGATTTTGATGTCATTTTAATTTGTTCTTTTTTTGTGCAGGTGTGGACAGATATAGGTCGAGGACGAGCCTGGTTAAGGTCATCACTAAATGAGCACTCTTTGGAACGATACCTTCACTGTCTTATTGGGAATCCTCAACAAATTGCACAGTATTATGAGGAATGGGCTCTCTTGTTAGACCAAGAACTTTCAAGTAATCTTCCCACAATGGCTAGAGGTAAGATCATCAACAAAATTCATGCTATTATTATCATTCTTCGGTGATATAATTTGACACTGTTTTTTGTGCTTTTAGGATTAGGTCCTATTTTATTTGCAATCAGTATTGATAAAATTGAATTGAACCAATGGCATGGTTCAAAGGGTCCAAGTGGTGGTAATTTATCTTCAGTAGACCCTACTCTGTCAAGATCTGAACCCATAATTATTGCTGATGCAAATGCTGGTAAGGATTGACCTTGTTTATTTGTTGATTATTTTTGTTTATCGAAATGCAGTAAAACTGCCTTTCCTAACTTTTAGACAACAGTAGCTCTGGAAGTGGTAGCATGGGGAGCTCTGGAGCAAGGAAGAAAAATGAAGGACGCAGAAAAAAAAAGGGCCCTACCAATATTATCTCCTTTGATGATGATGATACTGATATATCTCAAAGTGTGAGTGGAGTTCCTAGTTCGTTTGACTTCAGGAGTGCCCCACCGACATGCCTAAACTCACCTATAGCTGTTCCTGTTCTGTCATCAGAGCAGAAGAGTTGTAGTGAAGTTTCTACACCTGTTGTCAACCCTCCTCAAGAGATCACAGAGGTGTGGTGACTCATTCATCAAATCCCTCCATTCTGTATGTTTCATATTGTTTTCAATGAGTACTGTGTTTGTAGGAATTACCCATTGAAAAGTCAGGAGAGTCAGATAAGAAGGAATGCAAAGAACAACATTTACTTGGATCATCTGGTTCAACACCAAGTACTGTTTCAAAACTAGGCACGCCTGTTGTAATGGTAGAAATGCAAGGATCTGATGATGAAGGAGAAAATAGTACAATGAAGGCTAAACCTGGTCATCAGTCCAGGTAAAAAAAAAAACTTTGAAATTAGGAAAGGGTCATTAATTATAAACAAAGTTTGTGATTACATCTACCGGTGTGTCATATTCCTGTTACAGAATTGCACAACTTCAAACACTGACTCCTGTTAACAATCTCAGTGTTGGCGAACTCATTCCTGTGTCCATTAATGAAGAGGCTCATTCTGAGGAAGATTCTTTATCAGTCCCCAGCTATTCAGAGGTCGGAACACAACTAAATAATTTTTCTTTTCAAAAGACATCTTGAATGTTTACATTAAAAATAATGGTGGGTTTCCAGGACACTGACTGTGCTGCTGCAGCTCTCATTGCCACTCAGAAGTTGCTACAGAACACTACTCTGGATTATAACCCCCCAGAGCAACCCTCAAATAGTGCCCGCTCTAAGAGTAAAGTTGAGCTACCAGCCCATGTCAATGGTTTGTGATTGTTGGAAAATGTTTTTAAATGGTAAAGAAAGAGTTGTTGCTTAGGACCTGGGTGATATTTCTCTGCCTTCCAGGTGAGGTACGAGATGCCCTGTTGGCTGTCTTGACTCGAAAAGAAGAACTGCAGAAAGAGAATCGCCATTTGAAGAGAGCTTTAGAAGAAAGCCAAGAGAAGGTGAACACTTTACAGGCAGAAATAACGGAAACATCACGTATGCATTCAGATAAAGTGGAGCGCATTGAAACTCGTCTGCAAGCTCTTAACAGGTATATGCAAGAATAAAATAATCTAATTTGAACATAGTTGCTGTTATTTTTTGAAAATATTTATGAACTTCTTAATTGAATCTGGTGTATGTCTTCTGTTGTTAACTTAGAGAAAATGAACTGTTGAAACACCAGCTGAGAAAATATGTGGGTGCTGTGCAAATGTTGAGAAGGGATGGATCCCAAGCACATGAAATGTTGAGCCAGTTAGCTGGAGCCCAATTGGTTGGTGATCCTCCAGATTATCACACAGAAGCCCGAGAATATGAGAAGAAGCTTATTCAGGTAAAGCTGTATTCTTTTTTAGCACATAGTATAATCATGAATTATAACTTGTCTTCTTTCAGTTATTTCATGAAAATCTTAAAACATTTTTAGGTTGCTGAAATGCATGGGGAATTAATGGAATTCAACGAACGCTTGCATCGTGCTCTCCAGGCCAAAGACACAGTATTGCGTAGACTTCGTGATGAACTTGTTGATTTGCGAGGGCCATTACCAGATGAGCCTGGTACATCAGATGATGATGCTCATAGTGTTACTAGTGACTATGACGGAGGTTCCATTTGTACAGCAGCCCGAGCCTTAGTTAATATTTGGGTACCATCAGCTTTTCTAACTGGTGGTTCTTCAGATGTTCATCATGTCTATCAGGTACCATGTCATTTGATGAATATTTAGGTTTGATGTTTCTTGTGAAGTAATCTAATTTAGTTGTCTGTGTTTTCCTGAAGGTGTTCATTCGAATAAGAGATGATGAGTGGAACATCTACCGCAGGTATGCTCAGTTTTATGCTCTGCACAAGGATCTGAAAAAGCAAGATGCTGTTGTGGGAACATTTGACTTTCCTCCTAAGAAAGCTTTAGGAAACAAGGTAATAAGACAATGTTCATAAGATACTCTTCCTGGTGGTTCGAAGAGATGGACCTGTTCCATCAAAATTCACTCAAACTCATAAAATGGTACTTTTTTAGGATGCTCGTTTTGTAGAAGAGCGACGCAAAAGACTTCAGCATTATTTGAGATGTGTCATGAATCATTTGATACAGACAAATGCTGAACTTTCAGCATCTCCTGATAAGGAATTATTGGTGCACATGATTCCATTTTTCGGGTTAGTGGCTTTCCGTATTCTTCGGCATTATTTTATGGTAGTCTAAAATTCTAACACTAACCCCTCACTTTGTTGTTTTCAGTGAAACTTGCAGTGGTGGTGAAGACAGGACACGTAGAAAAAGAACCAGTTCTCGTAACCCCTTTACCCGCCTCACGCGGGTAAATCCAGACTCCCAGTCTAGCAGTTCCTCTCCCCAGTATACTGGTTTATGATTCATGTGTAAGACAAATTATCTTGCTCAAGGACTCTGTTCCGTCCTCTGCACCCTAGGTTTGAAGGATATGTATGTTCAGATAATTGAACAATACTTACTTTGTAAGAAAGGTATCCCCTGTTATTTTGTAACAAATTTTAAATTTTAATTTGTATCAATGGTTCCCTGGGCTTATGGTCTGCCTTGAAAAACTTTTAAAATCAGATTCTGTTCCAACATGCCTCAACCCTTGCATGGACCTTTTTTTACTTGTTTTCTATCTTCTGAAAGTCTTGCATAGGTATTTCTGAAAGTGCTCAGCATAGAAAAATAGTTTACTTTTTCCTCTAAATGGCTGTTTGTTTGTGTCCTATAAAATATTGTGGAAGATTGTATTACTTTGTCAATTACAATGAGGTGTGTCTTGTGATAGGAAGTGCCAATTCCATTGTAGATATTATACTATTTAGTCATCCCGTTGTTTGTAGTTTTCTGTGAATCCATACTGAATGAAATGTATAATTGAAGTTCAGATGTGTTCTTCAGGCACCTATTTCCTCTTTATTTTTATGTTTTGAATTCTTTGTGTTCTTCTTTGTTAATTTGTGTTTAAGTTATAAATTTTGGCGACCATGTTAATCTTCTTCTACCCAGTCCATGTGTGAGCATGTTAAGTATTATTGATCTCAGAAAAATACCTGAGTTCTTGATGAAATCCTCGCAAAAACAATGTCAATGTTAATTTCACTCAAAGGTTAGAGATAATGTTGGACGAGTTATGAGGTTTTGGCTATGAAGTTGCCTAGTTTCACTGTTCTTTTGTTGTTGGTTTGTTGTTGTTGTTGTTCTTTGTGCCCAAGGTGGCTTAATTTGTTGCTTGGATTCCCAATATTTTCAGTCTAATCATTGTTAGCATGTTCTGGTCTTCTAGTGCACTTTACCTTTGTGAACCCCTTGGTCCCAGTTGGTTATTTTTCTCCATCCAAATGTTCAAGTGTTAAGGTTTCCACTTTCCATGTTGCCAATAATGATCAATTTGCATTCCAAAGATAATCACCCCTATACAGGTGGTTTTTCTACAATACTTATAATTTCATGTTCAATGTGGATTTATTTTAGGTCCAGCTAGATTGGAAAGAAAAAGAAGAAGAAAACAACTTGCTGGATGTAAATGTGATACAATTTCTTTTGATTGTTATTATTGAAAAATGTATGTGTGTGTGGGTGTGGGTGTGGGTGTGTGCTGAAACCTTTGAATGATGTTATGAATTTTGCAGCCACTTTGACTTTTTTTTAAATGACCTTTTGTTACAATTTTTTCAATAACCGATCAGACAATTCATACATGTTTCATTTCTATTACACTTGGTGTTGTAGCACGATTTTGAATAAAGAATTTAAAAGTGAAGATGTGTAATTTTTTGAGAGGAGGGGGGGGGGGGAACCCATTTGGGGACCTTTATGCATTTTTTTTTTTGTTTTTGATTTTGTGGTGCTTTACTGTTTGCGCGATCAAAATGGAATCGGCATGTTACCGCTCTCGAAAACTGACAACGTGACTGTCGCGACGTTCTGATCGTTCCGGGCAATCACGAGAGTTCACTGCGTACCAGGCCTACTTGCCAGTACTCTCCGAACTCGCGCCGTACGGCGGGTAGTGACGATCCGGGAAGTCCAAAACCAGTTCGCCAACTAGAAAACATCCGAAACGCAACGCGTCACCGGCGTGGATATGCGTCATTCGTCTTTGAAAACATCGCGTGGTGCTGAAACGTACAAACCGACACTAAATGACCGGAGACTGGCTCGCATAACGTCTTATTGCGCAAAAAAAACACATAAACTTTCCGGTTGTAGGTCGAGTTCCTTTGTTGGCTGCACCGGACCTACTCGCCGCAACCGGAAACGTATCCAGCCCAGTAGCGTAGTGGGTGCCTCTGGCCTAATGCCGTCTGTGTTTTCACGTACCTGAAAAGACTGTTATGTTTGAGTTTGTGTGAAACCGCAAGGACTTTGATAGTTGACACATCAACACAATTTTGACGAGGAGACGAAATCGCGTTGGTTGAATGTGTCGTTTGTGCTTTAAGCCACAAACCAGCCCACTTGTTGTGTAACCCGTCCTGAGCGTGTGCGATGCATCTGAGGTAATTTTGTTATTAGTAATTTAAATTTCGGAGCGTCGATGAAGTCAATGTTGGGTCGTACCTTGCGGCAAGAAGGTGTCGCTTGTATGTGCTTGCCGAGATTAACGCCGCTAGCGTTCTTTGGCGTACTTTTGTCGATGCGTTTGTGAGCCCGCCAGGACCGCCCTGCCCATTGTGTTCGCTTCGGAGCGTAGGCCAAGGGAAGTGTTGTAGGTTATGTTACCGTTTGCACTTTGCGTTCATGGAAATATTACTTGAGCAGTTGAACGGCGGATCCTTTTGCACGGACAGCTAGGTATTGGCATTTGTGCTGTTTCGTGGCACATACACGCCGGCAAGGTGTTATGATGTAGATGCCCGTGTAATGTCTGAGAACATGTACTTGTTGTGAGCTTTTTGTCGTGTTTCTTGCCGCTTAGCCGGAGACAGTTTGAAGTAAACATGCTCTTATACAGCTTTATCACTTAAGTTGCCTGTGATTGAGACTCGTATATTAATCGTTTCTTCATTATTATTTCTAATGTACCTTGCTAGTGTTTAGTGTTGTTCCAGAGCTGAATGTTTTCTGGGTAACCCTCTCTGGACCAGAAATCTTCTCCTCTCAGGCTTATGCAGGGTTGTGTTGAAAGAAATTGATAGTTTTAATTTTTTCGCTTTCCTCTCTTTTACAGTTTGATGAATTTTTTAGTTATTGACTGTTATCAATGCCCTCTTACTGATACTGACAGAGATTCTTTGTGGACATTCTGCATAGTCAATCTCAAAATAAATAGGGTATTTGTCTTAATTATTTACATCATGCAGTTCTCCTTATCGTCCAGCATTTCCTTGTGACACCTTCATTACAGAGTCCTTTTATTCAGTGCTTTGGACAATATTTGTTGATCGTTGATATTATATTGCTAGGTTACTTTAACATTGGGTGTTGTATTATCTTGGAGAGGTTATATCCTGTGCTCGTTTGCTGTTTTAACTGTTTTTATTATCATGTTTCAGGATTTCTGTGGCCTGCTGAAGTGAAGCAGGGTTTGTGCTGGCCTTACAAGAGGAAATATACCTTGTGCATGTACAAATCACACCTGTGACTATTGGTGTGGAGCCTGTTTGACAGACAAGGTAAACAATCATAATTTTCCTATTTTTTAAGTTTCTTTGTTTTCCTGAGTGACGTATGTTTCCTAATTGTGACCCGCTTTGCAAAATATTCTGTGAGTGCACAAAGTTCAGATCAGTATGGTTTTTTGTCTTATCTATTATCTGTTAGGTGCTGTTTTATTGCACTCTGTAAAGTTCCTTCTATTCTTATTCCAGGTGTTTATGATGGCACCAATAGGAAAGATCATCCCCAACGGCAAGGTTACCTTTATCAATTTGGGTAGCCCCTGTAAAAATAATGAAGGTGATGAATTAAAGGAAGAGCCTCCAGATAGAGGATTCCATGAAGAGGTACAGATCAAACTTGAAAAGGATGATGATTCTGACATTGAAGAAATCCATTCATATCAAGCAATGAACGAAGATGAGGGCATCATCATTAAAACAGAGGATACTGATGACTCTCTTGAAGATGATGATGATGACGAGAAGCCTGACATAGATATATTGGAAGATAGTGGTCAAAAAATGGCAATAGGTGAAGAGAAAAATTGTAGCCAAAGTCAGTTGGATATTGTAGAGGATTCAGCAAGATCTTTACTTTGCAAATTCTGTGGAAAGCAATTTTTTCGGGCATATTATTTTAATTTGCACATAAAAACCCATCAGTCTGTGGTTACCAATCAGAACCATGACAGCACATACAGACCTCACAAGTGCCAGGAATGTGGTAAGAGTTTTGCTTTACTTCAGCATCTAGCAGGGCATTCGAGAATTCATATTGCTGGTCGATATTACGAATGCCCTGTGTGCAGAAGAAAGTTCACTGAACTCTCAAATCTTACCATGCACTTGCTAAAAACACACCCCGATGAAAAACCATACAGATGTTCAGAATGTGAAAAGCAATTCACTCAGTCATCTGCCTTGAAGAAGCATTTAAGAACTCACAGTAGCACATCTCAGGAAGAGCTAGACCGCATTGACATGATGTTCTTCATTAATGATGGTACTGATAAGGATGTGGAAGAACCATTAAGGAAAAAAATTAAAGTTGAAAAAGAAGAGACCAAAGTTTCTCCAGCTAAGGAAAAGGTGACTCCCTCAAAGGAAAAACCTACATTTCAAAGAGAAGAGAAGTCATTAAAAGATGTAGCTGCTCTGATTAAGAAAGTTAAATCACCTCCTAAAGAGAAGTCTACTTTGTCTTTAGTGAAACAGCCTGAGAAGGAGAAGTTGTGTCAGGTAAATGATGCAAGCGAACTTGATGCTTCTGTTGTGGTTAAAGCTGAAATCCTGCCACCAGCTGAGATGATAAATTCTGAGGATTCTCATTCAGTTCAACCATCCTCTGTTCTGATCCCTCCCTTATCTGGGCAACCATCAGAAGATGAGACATCCCACATCAAAGAAGAGCCCACTGATCCTTGTGAGGAGGCTCTTGCATCACATTCACAGGAATTACCAGCTTTGGATGGTAATGCTAGTGCCTTTTGTGAAACTGTCTTATCAGTTCCTTTAAAGGTTAAAACATGGCCAGAACGCAAGCAGTTGCAGCTTAATGTGAAAGGGGATGGTGCCAAAGAATCTTCTAATATGAGCTATTCCTTGGATTCATTTCCTCTCAGGAATGGCGTACCATTAGACCAGGTTCAAAATCCTCTCATCAAAGTCACAAAATACTCTAAAGCAGCATCAGAAAGTGAGCCTTTTTCCATGAAAGGACAGACAAATCTCACTCCTCCACTCAAATTCATAGCAGGTAGTAACGAAAACAATTTGGAATCTCAAGAGTGCTTGGAAGAGACTGAAAACTCAAATCACTCAAGTATCTGCAATGGTGATCGGAGCTTTAAAGGAAAGACCACTACTCCCTTTGTATCTCTGAGCAGGAACAAATCAGATTTGTTTACTACTTGGAACAAAAATAAATTAGAAAACAGAGCACCATTACCCTCCTTGGTGAAGCCTGACTGTGATTATGATGTTCGATTCAAGTGCCATCGATGTGATATATTTCTAGACTCGGAAGAAAAGCTCCATGATCACCTCATGGACCACACAGGTGTTGAACTTCATGAATGTAGATTCTGTGGGAAAAATTTTACCACATTAACAACTCTTAAGAGGCACTTGTACTATCATGTTGTGGGATCCATCCCTCAAAGTTGCACGAGATGTGATGAAACATTTTTAACATTTAGAGATCTGAAGGACCATTGCTCTAGCAAGAAATGTGAGACTTCAAGTAATAGTGCTAAATTTAAGTGCTTCAAATGTAGGAAACTTATGTCTTCCTTGAAGAAATTAAAAATGCATCTTCTGTCACAGTGTAGTGAGGAGCCAACACGGTACTACTTCCCCAAAAAGAATGATACCAGCTTAAAAGAAATTGGTGATACACTTAAGGAGACTGAAGTTGGAGATTGTCCCGAAGCTGTATCAATCAAGTCTAGGAATGAGTGGGTCACTCAGAAGTTTGAGAAAACATCTGTCTGGGAGTCTGATATGCAAGATTTGAACCTAGAAGCTAATGATGTTGAAGCATTGCAGGTGCTAGGTAAACTTAGACAAGCTGATAAGGGACGAGAGTGTTGGAATTTGCAATGTCAAGGTTGCGGTCAGAAATTTGAAAATATGGAGAAGGCCAAAGTACATTCTCAGCTCGGTTGTCAGTCGAACTCTGATGGAACCTCAGCAACTAGCAAAGACACGGTGAAGATTAAAGTTGTGTTTGAGGAGAATGAGGATTTTCATTGCTCATTAAATTGTGCTCAGTGTGATAAAAGAATTGTTGGAGTTGAGAAAATGTTACTTCACATCCAAGAACACATATATGAAAAAAACAACATGATATGTCCAGTATTAAAATGTGGGAAGTTATTCAAAAATCCAGGAGACTTCAAAATGCATCTTAAAGCTCATACTGGTCATAAGCCGTATAAGTGCTCAGATTGTGGAAAACGTTTCTTTTTGCGTGAAAACTATGAAAATCATGCCCAACGCCATGGAATTCTGAAAAACTGGAGTTCATTAAATGGGGTGTATGGTGAGAAGTTGGGTAAAATTTCTGCTGCTGCTGGTCGAAGCCCTATTACCATTGAATCATCTATAATAAACTTGGAAGTGGGAGAAGCAGATGTAGATAAAAAGTTAAATTTGACCTCTGAACTTGCCAACAACACATTGAGTGATCCCTCTGAAATCAAGAGACGAAAGGAGGACAAGGTATTGCAAACATTCAATGCAAAACCAAGAGTCCCAACTGGTGTGAAGAAACGTAATAAAACATTAGCTGCTGTGAACAAACCCATGACTGTCAATGGACCCTCTTCACTTAACAGGGCCTCACATGTTGTTAACAAACCATCTTCAATTCTTCACAGAACTTTACCGCCTGTCACTAATAGGCCGTCCCCTGTTACTAATAGACCTGCACCAGTGATAAGTAGGCCTGCACCAGTGATAAGTAAGCCTGCACCAGTGATAAGTAAGCCTGCACCAGTGATCAATGGACCATCACCACCGCCACCGCCGCCGCCGCAGCCGTCGCCGTCGCCGCCGTCTGCGAATGGGCCTTGCCCAACACTTAATGGACATTCACCTATTCTCAGCAGAATGGGCCATTCTTCAGGAGGCTCATTCTCTGTAACTGCCCAGGGAATTTTTGCTGTTGCCCCTTCTAGAACTTACCCCGGGCCAGTAGCTCCCAGTAGCAAACCGACCCTAAACAAACCAGGATATCATCCTATAGCAAGTAAGCCAAGCCTGTTGCCCAAGGAGGAACCTTTGGAAATAGATGTCCACCCTCCAGTTCACTCCTCACCCTATTTTCGAGTCTCAGAACACTCTAGAGCTAACATTCAGGCTGCCAATGCAGAATTACGTAAATATCCTCGATCAGGGCGGTGTGAAGTATGCAAAAAAATATGTTCTCGACTGGATAAACACATGATGGTCCATCTAAACCAGAAACCTCATCTGTGCCCAGTTTGTCCTCAGGCTTTCAGGCAAAGTGAACACCTCCGTCGTCATATTCGAGCAAGGCATGAGGGAAACCATCGACAATTTCAATGCCCCCAGTGCAACAAGAGACTCACTAGGAAGGACAAGCTTAAAGAACATATGAAGAACTGTTCCCGAATGCTAGAAAATGGTACTATCCATACATTAGGAGACAGTCTGTTTGACATGATACCGGGCCCCTCTCATTTAGAGCACTTTGAGCCTTTTGAAATAGGCCATACTACAGCGTAGGAGATCATTCTCCAGCGGTAATCATTGTGCCTACACTCTTTCTTATTTATAATTTTTCCTTTAAGTGTTTTCCATTCTCTTGGAAAATTTTTAAACTTTTCTTTTTCATTAGAAGTAAAGATTTGGAAGATTTGAATGTATGTTGATATTTTAGTTTTCTATCCATTTTGTGTTGGCCATTTTGTACCTATGACTTACTGGTCTGCAGATCGGTAATTATCTTCCATATGTAGGTCGTGAGTGCATGAGTGTGTGAGTGTATGTGTGAATGTACGAGTTTTTCAGCTTGTATTTGCTAGTATGTATTTCTGTAAGGAGATGTTGCGTTTTGAAAATTTTGTGATTTATCAATTGAGTATTCATTAGTGTTATTTATTTTCTAATGTGCTGTTCCAGTGGTAGAACTGTAATTTTCAGCTTTACTGATTCTTATAGTCAGTTACTGACCGATAGAAGCGCCCTTCTGATTACATCACTTGCACATTATTTTTCTGTTGAATGAGTACTGTGCTATATTTGTACTTCTTAATTACATGGAGTTTGATCTGCCATGTAGTTCTTGGTGCCGATGCCTTTGTCTGATACTACTGAGTAGTCGGTTATGATTTCAAGTTCCAGTAATCAATACTTGATTCATCCTTGATACAACTATATATAGTTCCTGAACAGTTTTACTTCTCATTAATTTAAGTTCCATTTTGATTGGATGTTTGAAAAATGTGATTGCTGTTTAAGTAACTCATTCAACAGCTACCAGTGTTAGTTTGAGATCAATCCTGAAGGATGAGTGTCACAAGTGTTCTTAATGATGAATAAATTTGTGTTACTATTTTCTACTTTCCTCTAATTGTTAGCTTTGAAACAGGTGTTTTAAGTGAATTGAAAATGATTTGTGCATGTCTTATTTCTTGATAAAGCAAAATCTGTTAATCTATATTTTTCCATGTACATATATTTACTATAGCTCTAGAATTTTGGTACCTTGTTTTGATCTAGCTGCCCAGCTCAGTCCAACTAGTTTTTTTGTTTTTTTTAAATGTGTTTTAGTGGAGAAATATCATGCCAGAAAGCTCCCAAAATGTATTGTCTAAGAGGTAAAGCTATGGAGAGTATCATCTTTGTCTTTTTAAAAGTAGTTTTTCTTAACCTTTCGTATTTCAGCAAAGGGAATTGTAAATGTTCACATTAAGAGGTTGAATGATGTATAGTGTGACTTCACTCTTTTATAGTGTGCTGATGAATGTCAGTCCACTTGTTACCAGTATTGTAATAGAACATTTTTGATCAATATTTGTTAGTCTGAACTGAACTCGCTTATTGAATGTGAAAATTGGTTGGCAGTGATTTTATTTCTTAATGCTCAGACCTGTCTACACCACAGCAGGTAAAACAAAGATCTGATTGGTGACAATTTTAAGTAAAATGTATTAATACAGCATGATGTGTACACAAGATGTAATAAAAAGTTAAAAAAGAAATTAAAATTAATGTCCTTGAAATCCCTCCTCATAACTTGCTACAATATCTTAAGTTTTACATTAAAATTGAATTCATGCTGATTTATCTGCACAACAGTCGGCGAATTTGTCAAATGTACAGTACTGTATAATATTGTATAACATTTTCATTGCTGGTGTACAGAATATTAACTTAAGATTAATCACAGCTTCAGGTACTAAGCATTTACACTTTCTTGATCCCATCCTTCTGAAGTTTTAAAGCAACAGATTTTCGAATCTCCATCCCCAATGCACGCCCCATAGGTGGAGGGACAGCATTACCGATTTGGCGGTGCTTGTCTAGAATGTGTCCATAAAAGCGATATGCGTCTGGAAACCCTTGTGAACGAGCACATTCCCGAACACTGACAACCCGTGTTTGCTCTGGATGAAGTACTCTGCCCTGGAGACCAAATGCACATGAGTTAAAATAATTGTTACAAACTTATAAATATAATTTTTACAAACTTATAACATTAATGGCAATGCATTAAAAAACTAAATCTTTTAGTACCTGCTTGCCCATTGGTTCTGGATTTGTGACAGTAGTTGAAAAAAAGCCATCCCATTCCAGACGACCATAAAGTCCAGCCCATTGGTTGTGTCGATTTCCAGTGTGAGGAAGACACCATGGGATGAGGGTGTTGTACTGACGGTCCAAGGGATCACAAGTCTTTCCTCCAGCACATGAGCACACTCCACGCAAGGCTCCTGTAGAGGATCTACCATTCTTTTTGTCGTGATGATTGTAGATGCTGCGAAGTAGAAAATAAAGTAAACTGAACATGACAGTCAGGTTTGCTCGAATACTGATTCAATTGTTGTCATGAAGAAGGAACGCACAGTTTCTTGGTCATCTTTCCGTCTTTGAGAAGAAGTTCAATATTTGGAAGATCCCTCCAATCTGAGCCAGATGCAGCGGGAATGTGTGCCATACGGGCTTCCACAAGGGGAGCCATTTCTTTGCAAATATGATCTCTAAGGATAGGCTGGTACTGATTGCCTCGAATCTGAAATAAGAGTGAGATTAAAATAAATACATACATATTAAATTTATAAATGATGTTGTGGACGAAGCAATGTTAATATGGACTTCGCATTAACCACCTTCCGTTGGAAATCCGAAATAGCTTCTCCATTGTAGGACATTTCTTCTTTATTGTGCCCGTTACATATTTCAGGCAAATCTGACATTGCATCTCGCACAGTAATGGTACGAAGGGGAGCACACCCTATCATTGGGCATGATGGCTTGAACTAGAATGACACAGAATAAATTCACATTTGTATGAACGATGAAAAGATATATTAAATATGTTATTACTGACAGTACTTCATCTTTTGCAATACCTTTTTATCATCTACAGCTACAGTAAGCTGGCACGCCCTTGGATTAAACACATGTAAAGGTGCTGGGAAGTGAGGCAAAACTTCCCCAGGAGCTGCAGCAATGATTATAGCTCTGTAACACAACACAAAAACAAAAACAGTTTAAATTGAACAAACTGGTCTCACTAAATCTCAGAGAGGACTTTTGTAACTTACCTGCGCCGAGTTTGAGGCACACCAAAGTTTCCAGCTTGTAAGACTCCAAATGTGCACTGGTAACCCATTTTCACAAGGCACCTCAACGTTAACTTAAGGACAATGCTACGTTTGAATGCTACAAAGTTTCGTACATTTTCCAAAATGAAGAATCGAGGACGGTAGAAATCACAATATGAGAGGTATGTGACAATCAGTGAGTTCTGAGGCAAAAAAGAAGTAAATAAGAACAAAGTAAAAGGTAACAAGTAATGTTATTGACAGACATTTAAGCTCACCTTGAAAAGAGAATACTGCCTTGAGTTAAACCTGTTCATTCCGCTGAAACCCTGACAGGGTGGCCCACCACACATCAACTCCACCTCACCTCTTTGTGGAAGAACTTGTTTCTTGGATGTTTGCTTCTGACCCTGTCAATAGTTCAATAGTGCATTAGTATTGTTATATATTTCCCATTCCATCAGCTTACTCCAAAACTAGCATCTTACCTGCATTGCAAGCTTTAGAAGCATGTTGCAATCTTCAGCAAAAACTGTAGCCTTGGGATTGTTAAGATGGAAAGCATGAGCAGCAGCCTCTTCCTTCTCAATGGCCCAAACAGTCTCAGCCACTCCAGCCTGGTGAAGGCCTTCTGACAATCCTGAGGTACACATAAAAATTGATCAAGACCACACTAGATGAGTCACAACCTGAAAGAAGTGCCCATTTAACTCACCTCCACACCCGGCAAACACATCCAAGGTTTTTAATGGTTGCGGCAAAGATGGCCAGGATGGAACCTCAAGGATTGGTTTGTCATTTTCAGGTGCACTCTTTTTGCCCTTTCCTTTTCCCTTTCCTTTTCCCTGCAGTTAAAAAAAAAAAAAGGTGATTAATATTGGCACACAAAGTTGTCAGCTACATCCATTTCAATAAGAGAGAACACACTACCTTTCCTTTACTTCCTACCAGTGCTGCTTTAGATGGTAGGTCATCAAAGCTTTGAGCTTTGGAATCATAAGCTTGATTGAAATAGAAACGATCTGGGCCTCCAGAAATCCATTCAGACTCTGCAGTATCTAAATTCTCACTGTTCATCAAGTAGCACTTCCCTTTAACTTTAGAAAAATCAACTACCTCCTCTGTGAACAATATCAAATCAATTTAAAACTGTGAGAACTTGCTAACAATGTAAATCAACTAGGATTTATTAATTCACTAAAACAAATAAGTAGTTAATAACTTTGATACCTTCATTGCTCCAATACACCATGTTTAAGTCAAGTTGGTGAGCTGCACTAGGTCCTTTGTGTGTGTTTTCAGGACGGTATAATTTGGTCACACGAAGGAATATATCCGACTCTTTCATAAAAGAGTGCACTCCCTTTGAGAGAGCAAATATACCTGAAATATAGCCAATACAAAATGGCTCAGGTGTTTCTTGGTTTGATCCTTTAATGTGATCTGATGACTTCCGGTAGAATTCTGGATACATATCCTCATCAGCAGCCTAAAATTGTCATTATTATTATAAGAAAATGAACCTGCATTAATTTTAGTACTTCATAATGAACAAGTATCTTCATCTCAATAACAATAAGCCGGAGTCTTACTCTATCATTTCGCTTCTTCTTGGGTTGGGGCACAGAAAATTTAAAGCTGAAAGTACCAGGCTTTAAGTAAACACCGCAGCCTTCTCTGTATTCTTCTCCATTCCATTTTACAACAGCATATTTCACCTTCGAGAAAGATAATTTAAATGATTGCAAGCAAACTGGATATAAGAGAAACTCTCCACATTTGCTATTTCAGGAAACAGCTCTTATTACAAATATAGAGAATTAGGTCTTACCTCTTTGCTATCTTCACAGTTGATCTCTTCACCCACCTCTGGATTTCTTCTCACTTCATTTTCAAGTTCTCTCTCACAAGAAGCACAGTATCTATGTTCTGTCTCAGCTTTTAAACATGGTGGGTCAGGTGGAGGGTCTTCAAATCTACCTTTCATTGAGTTGTAGTACATTTGGTAGAAAAAGCTTTTACCATCATCTGTTATATTTTTCTCACTTTCAGGGTTTCCTCCCAAGAGATGCCAATCACTAGATGGAGGTTGGTAAACAACATTTGCAACTTGCGATACTGTTTCTAGTAGCATATTGGTACAAACATCAACCAGAAACAGTTCACAAGGATCTGAGGTTTCTCCCAGGACCGTGTGGACACCTCGGCTGTGATGACAGGGACACAGAATTAGAGTTTGTTAATATGAACGCAAGATGCAGATAAACCATCAAAACTCACCAGAACCAGTGAGCGTGAAACTTCTTCTCTCCCTTGATACCCTCCCACATATAAACCACCTTGGCAATAAACACAGGCACAGAAGGATCTTTAGGTTCCACAAGGACACAGTCATTAACACCAAATTCATGTGTTCCTACACAAACCCGGCTGAAGCAGACAGTATTAATATAATAATTTCAGATAATTTCATAATAAGATTAATAAAATATTTCACTAAACTATACCTGTAGTAGGTGCCTTTTCTATCTGACTTGATTGGGGATCCTACCCATTCAACATTATTTTTGATGTGAGCTATTCCTGATGTGGGAGCTTTCTCAATCCACTTCAAATTTAGATTAGCAGCAGCCTCTTCATACTCATCTTCATCTTCTGGATCAGAGTCCTCTGCTTCCTGAACTGCCAAGTTTGGGCACCTGGGGCAAATATATAGGATAATACATTGTGCCTTTGATAACTCAAGATAAAAGCATTAGACACCCACCTTCTCTGAGAACATGCTTGCTTGCTGCGGCCACTTCCACCAAACTTAACCATGTCTTTACATGATGAACATGTGCCACAATCTGGCAATTGGCATGCCTCACACACACCACAACGCTGACGTCGTGGAGCCTGTTTTGTAACAACAAAAAGTCTGAAGGTTGGTACAAGTTTTCAATAAGTGTAAGAAAATTTCAAGTTTGTCTTACTTACTTGACTAGCTTTATCATATCCTTTATCCAACTGCTCAGAGAAAAAAGTATCAAACAGATTTCTGACAAAATCAGTGGTTGTAGCTTTAGTCCATTTCGGCTTCTGCGCATCACTAGCTTTGCGCTCAGATTTGCGAATTGCACGCCTGAAATGAGAGTACAGGTAATAAAATATACTGCTGTAAAATTATAGCAGTGGTTGTTTCCTAGGGGAAAATTATACCTTTTGCCCAAAGTAACACCTGCTAGTCGCATGAGAGTGCGCATACATGGCAAAATGATGAGAAGTTCTCCATCAGTGCCAGCAGAATCAAAACTAGTGACTTGGTCACATATAAACTGAGCGTGACGCAAAAGACTGTCCTCAGACAGGTCTACACCCTTGGGGGGAACAGAAGTCTGTAAGGTAGAAAAAAAAAGTTAATGTAATTGTTTTAATATTTAGAAAAAATATAAAATGGTGGATATGTTACCTGAAATTTGTTGAGCAGATCCTCATATGTTGCACTTTCTTCTTCAATAAGATACTCAATGACAAGCTTACTCATGTAGATTTTTTCTCTGACAGGTTCCATGAATGGGGCATACTTGTCAGATGGTTCCATGAGGTAATACTCTCCATAGGCAGTGGAAAGGCCAACAATGGCAGTTTCTCCTCCATCAAAACCAGACACAAACCACTCATTAATTGGTCCCAGATCCATTACAGGAACACCCTCTGAAGAATGAAGTTCATCATATATAAGTAACAAAAAAATTAAGCTTCACTATTAATAATGAAGTGATAACTTAATGATTAACATGTAATTAAAGAACAAACCATCCATATCTGCATTTTCTTCATACACAGCTTTTAAATAGCCTGACACATAAAGTAGGACATTCCTATCAACAAGGCCTGTATCAAAAGGACAAAGATGCCCTTCTTTGTCATACACACTGAAAATTAATCAATGCAAGTGATTTTTTTTATTGTTGACAAGAATAAGGCAAAATTTTGGGGACCCAAATGTTACCTGAAGCATGTTAGCTTATTTAAAGGTCGCACATCATTTTCATGAATGTCTGACTCTTCTCCAGTAAAGAGAGATAAGCGAGGATCAGTCAAAGCAACAAACTCCTCAACAGCATTACGAGGGTGACCTTCATACAGACACAAATCAGGACTGTCCAGCAGTTGTCTGCAAGTTTGACACCTCTTAACAGCCTGAGCATCCTTGACAGATTTCCTGAAAAATTGATATGGGTAATTCTCAATCACAATGCGTTATTTCTTTGAGCCATCTGAGAAAGCACATATATACACACGTGGCAACATTATTTTGATTCTTCTCCTGTTTTGTTCTTTTCTTCGCAGCTGGAGTGGATTTATTGAGTTCTTCTTTACAGTATATGTCTTCACTTGGCTCCTTAACTTCATTTTTAATATCAGTAGGCTTGAGTGTGGAGGAGGTAACACTAGAACTAGACGAGGGAACATCAGAATAATCCTCTTCTTGGGGACTGGGCTCCGATTTCGTTACCCTGTTTGACAAAGTCGTTTGTCCCCCGTTTGCTTGTGCCTTGGCTCTGAGGGAAGTTCTGGTAACACCTGAAAACAAATTGGATGAAATACTTACAGTCTACAAGTAAACGGTGTACTGGAATATCAGGTTGAAAAGCACCATAATACTTACCTGATGGAGAAGACAAGGATTTCTTTTTGCCCCGGATGGGAGGCCTACCACGGCCACGAGTCGGAGCTTTACTTTCAACATTCTCCTTTTCATCCCCTCCCGCTGTGGGAAAGTCTTCATCAGCTAATTCATTCAAACCAGGACCAGCAACACCTCTGTCCACATCTTCTGAACCAATATCTTTGACAACAATACTTTCATCCTCATTTTCAATATTTATTTGCTCCTCACCAATCTCAAGATGAGATGGATTTTGAATCTGTTCAGATTCCTCTTTGGATTCTTTGGAAGATGCACGTTTCCTTGAGTACTGCCTCACATTTTTAGACAAATTCTTTTCCAAGTTGTTACTAGACTCCATAATGTGGCTGATTTCTGGCTTTTCCAGAGAAGGTTCAAAATCCATTTCATCATTGAATTTGTCTATAATACAAGTGTCAATAGCATTCATTAACTTCTGAAACATTTCTAAGTACTCATCCTGAAATATAATGTAGAAAATAAAAAAAAATTGCAATAAGTTACAACTGAAATTTCTATTCTAATGCACTCAAATTATGACTAAATGGAAGCTATACTTCTGTTATTTTATTGCTGTCAAAGTCACTTTGTAGAGTGTTGACTTCTGTTGAGAAGGACTGCGGAGCAATTCGAGCGAGCATATTCCATCTCTCCTTAAAGTATGCTTTCCGAGTGAGCTGTCCATCCGCGAGATCCGCATCCAATGCATCCAGTCTGAAACATGAAACAACATAAGACCATCTAACCTAGGAGTCCTTTCCATAAAGTTCTACAATGCGTGTCTAACTCACTGTGACTGCATGTCATCACTCAAAGTTAAGGTTTGATGGCTCACTGAAGGCATCCTTGATAACTTCACGCATATGTCTCACGTCAACAGAACACAGCGTGACCCGGCACCTGCGAAAGAGCCACGAGCAAATTGATGATTGATGTTGTGAGGGACTGCGCCTAACAAGTAGCCATGAAAAGGAATGAAACCGAAAAAACATTTGTGGCGGGAAAATGTCAGGCCAACTTTTGAAAAATGCGTCAAATATTTTTGAGTCAATTGAAAACGTTTGTTTTTGGAGCTAAAATAATTGCGCTAGCTTAAAAATAAATCCAAAAAAATTAAATCAGAAAAAAACTTATTTATTGCTTATGTTAGGAGTCCCTGACGTGCTTATCACGTTTGGTACCCTGGAATTCGCTCCGCGAAGTTTTGAATTAGGTAGGTCCAAATCCGAGAAACCTGGAGAAACGCTATGGCCAAGTCCAAGATTTTATAATTTTTCGTTCATCAAAAATTTTTAAGTTACAATTTCGACCTCTAGCAAGTTTCGTTAAAAAAAAAAGTTTTGAACGAAATTTAGACAAAAACAAAAAAGACATGATCGGATACCAGCGTTGCCGTGTTTTGTTGTTGTTGTTGTTGTTGTTACGAAAGTTACCCGAACACAACATAACCTATCGTTTTCAAGTCGGCTTTTCATTTGTCGTGAGTTTTCTAAGACTCACAAACATTCAGAAATCTTACCATAATTTTGCTACCTAATAACCTTGTTACTTCTTTTTATGGATTTGTTCATATTGATGGGTGCTGACGAGTTTTCTATCATAATGGCTTGCAGCTATGCCGGTGACAACTTCATTAAATTGAATTAAGAGCCTATGTTTGTGCAATGAAGTGACAGCTTCTATATCATTGAGGGTTTCAGAGGTATTTTCACTTACTTTTCCAATTGTTCTAATTTAATTTTTTTTATATGTTCCCATTAATGTTTGGAATCTGCCCTTGTAGATTTGAGAGTTACTGCAGCAGCAACATTTCCACTATGTTCTCCGTGTGCCGTCAAACTCACCCAGCAACAGCTGTAGAACATGCCATCACCTGTCACTTCTTCAACCGGTCAGAGCGATCGTTGGTGGTGGCAGGTGCAAACATACTACGAGTCTTCCGGCTTGTTCCAGACCCTGTCACTAGTAAAAGTGATCTAAGAAGTAGGAATTTGATGTATTTGTTTTGTTGGCTTCTATTAGACCTGAATTTTATTAATTTATTTTATTATTCATTGCCTCATTCTGTGTTATGCAGATCAAGTACCCCCAGGAATGAAACTAGAATGTTTGGCTACCTATCAGCTATTTGGAAATGTTATGTCTCTTCAGGCTGTGTCCTTTTCGGGCTCACCCAGAGATGCATTGTTAATGTCATTTCGAGATGCTAAGTTGTCAGTTGTTGAGTATGACTTAGACACACACAGCTTAAAAACATTGTCACTTCATTATTTTGAAGAGGAAGATATGAGGGTACGTGTCAGTTACTTCATCTATCCGTAACTTGTTGACGTCTGTGTAGCATAGCCACAGACAAGCAACTGTGTGGCTAGTAATATCTTTATATATCCACAGGGAGGGTGGATGCACCATTACCACATTCCAATGGTGCGTGTAGACCCTGAGGGGCGCTGTGCAGTAATGTTAGTTTATGGTCGTAAGTTGGTTGTCTTGCCATTTCGACATGAGTCTGTTGTGGAAGACGCTGATGTGGCTTCGGCTGAAGTTAAATCGAGTGGGACCACAAATTCTTCTGGTGGTAGTGTTATGGCGTCATACATGATTGTACTGAAGGATCTAGATGAGAAAATGGACAATGTGGTAGACATTCAATTTCTTCATGGTTACTATGAACCTACTGTGCTCATTCTCTATGAACCTGTCAGAACATTCCCAGGGTAAGAAAAGTAATCTAACATAGTATGTTCTTTTTATAAATAAATAAATCTGAATTGTAATTGTGAGTATTTGTTGGTATCTAGGAGAATAGCAGTTCGTCAAGATACTTGCTGTATGGTGGCTATATCCTTGAACATCACCCAGCGTGTTCACCCTGTCATTTGGTCGGTTTCTAACTTGCCATATGACTGCGTGCAAGCGCTCCCAATAGAGAAACCATTGGGAGGTACTCTAATACTTACTATTAATGCTATTATATACTTAAATCAGAGTGTTCCCCCATTTGGTGTTTCTCTGAACAGTGTTACTGATATTAGCACAAATTTTCCTTTGAGTAAGTTGTTTTTCAATACTACGCTATCCTTTTAATATATTTATTACTTCATTTTAACCCTGTATTTCTTTACTTTGTACAGAGGTTCAGGATGGTGCCTCTATGACATTGGAAGGAGCTCAAGCAGCTTTCCTTTCACATGATCGTGTTGTTCTCTCCCTGAAAAATGGCGAATTACATGTTTTGACTATTTATGCTGATAGTATGCGTAGTGTACGAAACTTTCACTTTGAAAAGGCTGCTGCTAGTGTTCTAACAACTTGTGTAAGTGTCTTAATTTTTTTGGTGTCATGTTTTTTAACAATTCAATGTCTTGCATAATGTGTGATTGTCTTTCTGGACAGATGTGTATATGTGAAGAGAACTATTTGTTTTTGGGTTCTCGTCTGGGAAATTCTTTACTTCTACGCTTCACAGAAAAAGAGCAGAGCACCACACTCAGACTAGAAGAACGGAAGGAACCTGTGGCAAAAAAGAAACGCCTTGACACTCTAGGTAAGTAGAAAATCAAGCTGCCATGAAAATAAAATTACTGTCTTGAGCTTTCATTTTCACCTGTCATTACTTCTTTTCAGGAGATTGGATGGCATCTGATGTAGCTGATATCAGAGACCTTGATGAGCTAGAGGTGTATGGCCGTGAACATCAGGCATCAACTATTCAAATAGCGTCATACAACTTTGAGGTATTATAAGAGCCTAAATGATTTCATCAGGAATGAGATTAACATATATTTTTAAGGTTTTCATTCCTGAATGTTATTAGGTTTGTGACAGTTTGTTGAACATTGGACCCTGTGGTGATGTCGCAATGGGGGAGCCCGCATTTTTATCTGAAGAGTTTTCTTCGAATACTCAAGACCCTGATATTGAGCTTGTCACCACATCAGGCTATGGAAAAAATGGAGCATTATGTGTATTGCAGCGTTCAGTCCGCCCTCAGGTTCACATAAAACCTTGTTTAGTTTCACTTTAACCCTGACACTTCTTTGAAACGTCTTATAACCCCTTTGTTTTGTTTTAGGTGGTCACGACTTTTGAACTACCTGGTTGTGTTGACATGTGGACTGTCATTAGTTCATCCAGCAATGTACCAGATGATGTATCTATCATTGATAATGATCCAACACATGCATACCTCATACTCAGTCAGAGAAGTTCAACTATGGTTTGTTTCATTTGCTTCAGTGCCTGCATGAAATTTGAACTGTGAAATACTTGCTGGTCTTTTTATAAAAATTGCTCATCAATTTGGCCTGCTGAATGGAAGTGTCCAAAAATGTACTTTCTGCTAAGTGTCCTAATTCATTGATTTTCCCTGCAGGTGTTGCAGACAGGTAGAGAAATTAATGAAGTAGATCAGTCAGGCTTTAGCACTGAAGGAGCTACAGTCTATGCTGGTAATCTTGGCTTGAACAAGTTTATTATTCAGGTAAATATTTCTTATCTGAAGCCTAGATGGTTTTTATTTTTCATTTTGAGGACACAATTAATGTAATAAGATGTGTGGTACAGGTTTCACAATTAGGCGTTCGGCTCTTGCAAGGTGATGAACAAGTGCAGCATATACCATTGGATCTTGGTTCTCCAGTGACATTTGCCTCATCTGCTGACCCATATGTAGTTATTGTGACTGAAGATGGGCAAGTCATGCTCCTAACGCTTCGTGAAGGAAGGGGTGAAACAAAGCTTCATGTCACAAGACCTCAGATCTCACTGGTATACTATATTCCCCTTGTTTTGAAAAATCATTTTCCCTTGTGTTACACTTATTGTTGCCTTTTTACTCTATTTTTGTAGAAGCCTCAGATCACTGCTTTGTGTACTTACCGAGATGTGAGTGGGCTACTCACTTTTACTATAACTGAGAACGATGCCTCAGAAACTGCAGAGGAAGCTAATCCAAAAATGTTTGTACTTGTCATCATTGTTCTACTTCAGACCAATCTGTTATCTGCTGATTTTGATTACTAAGCTAATCTTTTTTTGGTGCAGGGAAGTGGGGAAGAATGATGTGGATGATGAGGATGACTTGCTGTATGGTGACACTGATGTGACTGCAATGTTTACTTTGCCACCTGTAAGCGAGGCCCAGCCTACATCTTCAAAGAAGAGTTCCCCATGGTATAGACAAAAACTTGTGAACATAGCTTAAAAGCATGACTGGTAACATTTCAGATTTAAAAAAAGAAAGTTCTCTGTTTTAATGTGCTGTACTAATCTAGGTGGAACAAACTTCAGCAAAAAGTGGAACCTACCTTCTGGTTATTTCTCATCCGAGAGAACGGTTTGATGGAAATCTATACCTTGCCAGAGTTTAAACTGAGCTATATTGTACGTGGTTTGGGCCAGGGTTTGAGAGTTCTCGTTGATAGTTTGGAGGCCACCCCAACACCTGTGTCTCAAGGAGACTCAGGTATCTATCTATTTCTATGGTTCAGAATTTTTGTGACATGGACCTAAATATTGTCTAAACAACCTGCATTTTCCTTCAGGTCTTAATGCTGATCTATTGGTGAGAGAGCTCCTGGTGGTTGGTCTTGGTCATCATGGTAATCAGCCTCTCTTGCTTGCCCGAACTGATGATGAGCTTCTCATCTATCAGATTTATAGATATCCACGAGGAAATCTTAAGATACGCTTCAGTAAAGTAAACCATGCTGTTCTTATAAGAGAACGTAGAAAGTATGTTATCAATTGCTCCTCTTATGTTTTTCTTTTGTTTTGTTTGTGTCTTTATATTTCTGCTAAAATCTATTTTTTCTCTTGTTTTGTTGTGTAACCACCATTAGAGGGAAAAGAGGTGAAGAGAAACCTAATCGAGTCAGTCAATTGCGCTATTTCGGTAATATAGCAGGCTACAATGGGGTAAGCAATGTAACAATAATTAATTAATGCACCTTATCTTGGTACCTTGTAGTTTATCTGTTTTTAACATACCAGGTCTTCATTTGTGGAGCATATCCTCATTGGTTATTCCTCACTGCAAGGGGAGAGCTTCGCACTCACCCGATGAGCATTGATGGGCCAGTGATGTGTTTTGCACCATTCCATAATGTTAATTGTCCTCAAGGCTTCCTTTACTTCAATAAAAAGGTACTTTTTCACTTCCTCCCTTGAAATTTTTCCATACCGGCTTTCCTCTGGTGTTAATGTAGTTGATTTATTTTATTTTTATTTTGAACAGAGTGAACTTCGTATTTGTGTCCTACCCACTCATCTGTCATATGATGCCACCTGGCCTGTTCGCAAGGTGCCATTGCGCTGCACTCCACATTTTGTTACATATCACCTTGAGAGCAAAACTTTTTGTGTTGTGACAAGCTCAATTGAGGCCTCAAGTCAATACTACCGCTTCAATGGTGAAGACAAAGTTAGTTATATTTTCCCTCAAGACAACTCGTTTTATTTATATTAAATCTCACCTTTTCACCCTTTAGCTGGGTCTCAAAACCTTAGTACTTTCACGTTGAAATATCTTTTTTAGGAACTTTCTGAAGAGGAACGAAGTGACCGGTTTCCTCTACCACTCCAGGAACGCTTCAGTATTCTGTTGTTTTCTCCTGTATCTTGGGAGGTAATGTTTTTCCGACTTTTGATACTTTTGATACTTGGTGAAGGTATTTAATTTTCAAAACCTTTGACTTTTAGGTCATACCGAACACTCGTATAGATTTAGATGACTGGGAGCATGTAACATGCCTTAAAACTGTGAGTTTGGCATATGAAGGAACTCGTAGTGGTTTGAAAGGATATGTGGCAGTAGGTACCAACTACAATTATGGAGAAGATGTCACAAGCAGGGGACGGGTTAGTATCCAAGTTACATTTATGTCATTTATATTAGGTTAGACCATCAAGTAAATGTGTGTCTATCTGCTTTGACATTACATGTGTGAACTAAAATCACTGTGAACTTCCAGATCATAATCTATGACATAATAGAGGTTGTACCTGAACCTGGGCAGCCCCTGACAAAGAATAGATTTAAATGTTTGTATTCGAAGGAACAAAAAGGGCCAGTAACTGCAATATCTCAAGTTTTAGGATTCCTTGTTTCTGCTGTCGGTCAAAAAGTAAGTCAGCATTTTAGTTTAATGTAAAATTTTGACATAACTCACATATTATTTGTTCTGAAATGTATCATTCTTTCAACAGATATATATCTGGCAGCTTAAAGATGATGACTTAAATGGTGTAGCTTTCATTGACACTCAAATTTATATCCATCAAATAATCACCATCAAGAACATGATTCTTGTAGCAGATGTCTTTAAGTCAATAAGTTTACTTCGATTTCAGGAGGAATATAGAACTTTGTCTTTAGTCAGCAAGGTAAGTTCAAAAGAAACTGCAAAGTGTGCTAATACTTAAAAGTTTGATTACTAAGTCAATTTTATTTTTGCTTCAGGATTTTAGACCATGTGAAGTCATAAACATTGAATTTATGATTGACAACACACAACTTGGCTTCCTCGTAAGTGATGCTGAGAAAAATATTGTCATGTACACCTATCAACCGGAAGCAAGGGAGAGTTGTGGTGGTCAACGCTTGATGAGAAAATCAGACTTCCACCTGGGACAGCATGCATCAAAATTTTTCAGGATAAGATGCAAATTACATGATATTCCCCCTGATAGGAGACAGACCATCGGTGCAGATAAACGGCACATAAATATGTTTGGTAAGACAGCAATATTGCATGCACTTAATGTAATTTTGATTGTGTAGAATCTAACCATTTTTATTGTGACTTTCACAGTTACAATGGATGGTGGTATAGGTTCTTTGCTTCCTGTACCAGAGAAAACATACCGCCGCCTTCTGATGCTCCAGAATGTGCTTGTCACGAGTGTACAGCATGTTGCTGGACTCAACCCTAAGGCCTTTAGGTCAGTATATTAAACCTTTTAATACCTCAGTTGATCATCACTGTTTTAATTCTTTTCATTGTCATAAATAACATTAAATCTAACAAATTCAGTTCTTTTTTGATCTTTTGATTGCAGAACATACAAGAGTGCTAGAAAATTATTGAGCAATCCAGCAAGAGGTGTCATTGATGGTGAATTAGTTTGGAAATTCTTCTCTTTACCAGCAAGTGAAAAGGCTGAAGTTGCCAAGAAAATAGGAACAAAAGTAGATGAGATAATGGATGACTTACAGGATGTAGACAGATTAACTGCACACTTTTGATATTGCTTTTCCAGAGTCTCTTTAGTGGTGATAGAGAAGAACTTTCCTCTGTTCATTAATATTCTAGTGGCACATGTTTTATGTTATGTGACCCAATCTATTCCAACTGTTTTGAAAACTATTGCATAGTTGTATCATGTTTGTTATAAAATGTGTGCTTTGTATTAAAATCACAGACTTCATATGTACACTTGGTTTCTTTTCTCTGCAATTTCCCTTCCACAGCCGTATCGGACACCAATGCCATTCTTTGGCTGGACAGTCTACAGTTATTAGTTTTCCGTTATGGTGAGATGAGGTACCATTTTGCCTCGCCATAAGGGGACGTCCGCCGTCCATTAATTACGTAACGCTATCCTCGTGGCGTCAACAAAATAATTCTGACGAACGTAGTATCCCTCTTGAGGATTTTCTTCTTGATTGCTTAAAAAATACATTTTAAAACAGCAGACCTCGGATATTGGTTTTAAGTTATTTGTGGATGCACCCTTAGCTTTTTCTTCGCTAGCTTTCCTCTTTCCTTCTCCCACACAAAGCTCGATGCGAGGGTGCGAGGTGCGAGCGACAAAGATGGCGCACCCCCGAACGCAGCCTGCGGGACCTGCTGCTGCTGCCGCTGTTGCGGTGGTGGTGGTAGTGGCATAGCCAAGCACAAGCAGCAGTGTTTGATTGTGAGTGTGTGTTTGCCCTCACCAACTCCAGCCAAAGCAGCCAAAGCTTCGCGACTTCTTCACTTCGGTACGAAAAACAGCACTTGTTACGTTATGTACTCAATCGGCCCTACTTATCAGTCAGGGGCCATTGGCCTTTTCGCTTTTCGGAAAATGCTCTGAAGCTCTGGCCGAAGAAGTGGCCGACTAGTAGTTGTGAGACCGATTGTTTGGGGCGTAACATCGCTTTTGTTTTTACGTCTTATTTCTCCGTTCGTATTTTGTGTACCTGATAAAATCTTGTGTGGAGCGGAAACCGCAGATTTTTCACCTTTTGCGTGCAGTAAATATTCGTAGGTATCAGGACTCTTCGACTGGAAAGCCGACGTGAAATTAAACTGCATTGTGCATTGAGGATTTGCTGCTCATTATTGATTTTTATTGTGGGAATGGTTTTATCCAAAGTCCACTTAATTTTCCGACCTATTGGCTCTTAGATTTAATTTCCTTGACATCTTGAGGGATTCTCTGTAGCGTAGATATATTAATTTATATTTCAGAACCCAAAAAAAAAAGTTCTATCATCTAACCTTATAAAATATTTCCGATAGGTTAAACTTTTTTCACCTTCCTATGCAAATTCAGTACCTTTCGTTTTCACTTTCCAATATTAAATTCTCTCTTAGTACTCAGTGTTTTGCTCAACTCGGATAGTGTCTGATACTTCTACATATGAACATAGAAACTGATGTCACCTGATGTCAATGGCCTACTGCAAATTTCCACTGGAACAGAGACCCTTTGTTGTTGTTTCTCACTTAACAATTCTCTTGAACATTTGTATTCCTGAAATTGTGTTTGGCCTTAGTATTGCTTGAATACTTTTTATTTATTTCCTTCAAATATTTGTTTTGCACTGCCATGAGTCATTGCCTTGAAAGGATATTTGACGTTTGTTTTGCTTTTATTGGTGCAGGTGATGGCCTCTGGGGCTGGATCAAGTGGAGCGGGACGTGGCCGAGGTACTCCGTCTTTAAACGACAATAAAAGTGAGAGTAAGGATAGCAAGCCTAACCCAAAGATGTCTAAAGCTCTTAGCACATCAGCTAAAAGGTACAAGCAAATTTTGACCTCACTTTCAAAGTGTTCATTAGACTGCTACTACTCGCTTGCTCACTTCTTATTTTGAATATTACAGAATTCAGAAGGAATTAGCGGAAATTACCCTTGACCCTCCACCAAATTGCAGGTTAGAAATTGAGAAGCATTATCTCTATATTAAGAATTCATTGCAATTGTTTGGCAGACATGTGCTGCTGTGGAGACTCATGCTCATTAATGAATTTTGTATTGCAGTGCTGGTCCTAAAGGTGACAACTTGTATGAATGGGTTTCAACAATTCTCGGTCCACCTGGCTCTGTGTATGAAGGAGGAGTTTTCTTCCTTGACATTCATTTCTCAGCAGAATATCCTTTCAAACCCCCCAAGGTAATACATAAATGCCATATTCAACAAAACGTTGAGATTCAGACATGAAATTAATTTAAGTTGCCAACCTAATCCTTTCTTTTAATTTTTTTTAAGGTTACATTCCGCACCAGAATTTACCATTGCAATATTAACAGCCAGGGTGTTATTTGCTTGGATATCTTGAAAGACAATTGGTCTCCTGCCCTTACCATTTCAAAAGTCCTTTTGTCTATTTGCTCCCTGCTCACTGATTGTAATCCAGGTATGTTATTTTTTGTGCACAGATGTTGTTTTACTTTGTTTGGTATATTTTATTAATGAATTGCAACTTTTACAGCGGATCCTCTGGTTGGTAGTATAGCTACACAATATCTGCAGAATCGAGAAGAACATGACAGAGTTGCACGATTGTGGACCAAACGTTATGCTACGTGATATGGATATGGTTCTTTATGTAAGTGTGATCTGGACACAAGATGTCATGAAGAATGACAGTGTTACTGTTAATGGTAGGGTTGTGTGAATGTATTGTTCCCTGCAGTATATAGATTCTTCTTTTTTATGTTGTGTATGACCTTTTTTTTATGTTTAGAATTTAAATAAATTAGATATATAATTAAGAATGTATCTTCATGCTGACGACTCAGCAACAAGGCTGTTGCTGGCTCTCTGGGAGCCACAAATTAAAGACTTTTATACTTGCATATTTATCTATTTTATTCTTTGATGTGAACTAGTTGATTTACATGCAATGGTTTCTTAAAAGTAAAGAAACTAAATCTTAATGCTGTAGGATGCAGTTGCTGTCTGTAAGTGAAGTGACTTATCAAATTTGTCATTGTGTCTGATGTTTTGGAATATATTGTAATTTTGGTGCTTTGATATGCTCAAGTCATTTGTATATTCCATTGTTCCTAACAAGCAAACATGCGCTGCCTCCCTTGCACTTGGTGGGAGTGGACCCACCATACTGAACATCAGGTGGATTCAGTCTATTCTCTGTGATTTAAATCATGCAATTGTCATACATGTGGAAAGTTTTTTTTCTTTTTTTTTCCCCTTCCTGTGGATTGCACTGTTTTTTTTTTTTTTTTTTTTAACTCTTCCTTAGTAGCACTAATGAATTCAGTGTAATAATGACTTTAATGAAAGGGTCTGTATTGGTCTATATGAAGTGTTATTCAGAGGATATCTTAATTGGCGTGCCAGAATTTTTATGTTAAGTTTGCTTAAACACATTTTAAAGAAAGCTATTATTATTTTTCATTTTGGTAGATATTGCTTGTGACTAACTATAGTGTGTGAAATGTAATTTGTGGATTAACTGTGAAGGTATTCTATTTCTTTCCCATTGTTCCCATAATTCATGCGAGTTGTTGCTGTATTAAATGCTGTTCCTTTTGAAAAATTTTCAGTGTTGGTGTGAAACACTGAATTGTCTATGTACCACTTGTGCCCTCTATCTCATGAATTTTATTGTTGGTGTGATGATTTAGAGCACAAAATCAAATTGATGCCACTGACTCTTCAGTCTTTCTCCATAATCAATTTATACCAACACAGGAGGTATGTAAAACCCTCATGTGTGGTATTAATCAGACTGACTTTTAAAAGGGGTTGCCTAGTGCTGTAGTAGCTTGAGCTGATCAGAACAGCTCCCTAGAATTATATACGGTTAGGGAATTGTCAAGGACCTACTTTGTTCTTTTTGTTAAGTGTGTTAGATTCATATTAGATCAGACTTGTTCCATATCAGTGAGTGAATAAGCCAATCAAGCAATGACTATGAAATTAAACTTTTCATGTCAATAAAACAATTTAAACATTCCATCTGTGTTTTATACTTGTTCCTGTTTCCCTGAACTTGCTTGCACTACCCATGATCACATTTCTAGCAGCCCAGTGGGTATCACAACGTGCATCTCATCTTGGAACTGCTCAAAATGGACTGTCTGGCCCAGTTCCTTGCGATGCAATAATTCTTGAATTTGCTTATTAGTTAAACCGAACGGTCGTGATAGTGAGCCCGTCCCCCCTTTTTTTTTGGACCGATACATGTGCTCGGTGGGCTGCCTGCTCAGAGCAGAGAAGCGGGCTGGCCTGGCATACCCGGACGCGTCCGACTACGTCTCCTGCCCCTTTCTGTCTCGGCGGAACGACAGAGACAGAAGATACTATTCGACTGACCCGGATGCGTCCGGGTATCCGCTGCCCGCCCGTTTCTCGGCTCTGTGCCTACTACCCGCCTACCCACCCGGAGCCCTCAGCTGTACGAGAGCGGGAGTTGATTCGCAGCCTGCAGCACTGCACGTGTAGGCAGGCAACCCGCCCTGTGCAAAAGAGGGAGGGGAGGGGAGTGCAATGACCAATCCCTTTCCTCGGAGGTTGAACGGGGAAAGTGCCCGAGGAAGGGGAAAAGTATCTGACAACGACTCAGGAGTGGGTAGATGTGTGGAGGCCTAGGGTTCGACCTCCGTTACACTGTTCCTAGATGAGCCCTGTAAATCTGGGATTCGAGGGCTAGACACGTTTTCGCGATATAAATGGTACGCGGCGGGAGTGATATTCGGCATGGGCGGGACAGGCGCGCGGCGGACGGGGTCAGGAGTTGGGCTGGTCCGGCAGGAGCCGGGAGTCGGGCCAGCAGCCAGAGAGGCCCATGGGCCCCGTGTAGCCCCGTGCAGCCCCGTGCCAGTGGGACGAGACGAGTTGGTGCAGCGGCAGCACGGTGAAAGTGGTCAGCTCAGCTCAGCTCGTCTTGGCGGTTGGCGCGAACGGCACCGGCCGTGGCTGCCGTGGCTCGTCCATAAAGCACGTAGTTCTGGGGCCCCCTGACCAGACTAGGAGCATAAGCATTCCGCCATGAGGCGCTCGGGGCTCGGGCGCGGGGACCAGCGGGGACCAGCGGGGACCAGCGGGGACTGCTCCGGAGACAGGGGGACCAGCGACGGGGACGCGGCAGGACTCGAGCTACGTAACTCCTGGACGCCTCGGGCATCCGAAGAGAGTTCCGCCGGGAACATGTGTCAGTTTCCCTCTCACGGCACGCATGGGGTTGGGGACAGGGCAGTGCGGCACGGCCAGGCACGGCACAGCGTAACCCGGGATGTGGTAAGGGCCGGCGCCTGCTGGGTAGGCAACCAAGGCTTGTGCATGCACGCGTGTCATGCGGGCTGGCCAGGGCTGGCCTACCCTGACGCTCACAGGCGCGTAAGGTACTAGGCTACGACGTGCTTGAGACGCGTCCTTATGGGGGATGGGGGGCAGAAAGAGAGAGAGAGAGAGAGAGAGAGAGAGAGAGAGAGAGAGAGAGAGAGAGAGAGAGAGAGAGAGAGAGAGAGAGAGAGAGAGAGAGAGAGAGAGAGAGAGAGAGAGAGAGAGAGGAAGAAAGAAAGACCTGAAGGGAGGATAAGGGGGATTTGGGGCGGGGGGATGCAGCCATGCAGCGCCAAGCAAGGGTAACCAGTCCGGTTCGGTTCGGAGATCACACTGCCCGCTCGGCTCGGGTCCAGCCATTCCAGCGTCCTCTCTCTCTCTCTCTCTCTCTCTCTCTCTCTCTCTCTCTCTCTCTCTCTCTCTCTCTCTCTCTCTCTCTCTCTCTCTCTCTCTCTCTCTCGCGCGCGCGCGCTGCGCAACCCACCTCCCACCTGTCCTCGTCAGAAGGGAATTCCAATATTGCGAACACCGCAAGAATCTACAGAGCACGCGCTTAAAAAGGATGCTGAAGGACGACTTTGCAAGGGGCAGTAGGGGAGGGGGGGGGGGCACAACCAGACGACAAAAGGGGAAAGAAACGAGAGCAAGAGAGAGAAGCAGGAGAGATGCTAAGAGACGGCGCTAGGCACTGTAGTGCTTGGGCCCGGGCCCGGCGGTGCAGCGCGGCTCCTGGCGGGCTGGCGGGGAGGGGAGCGGCGCGGCGCGGCGGGGGCCAGGCCGTGGGGCCGTGGGCCGTGTAGGTACCATCGCCGCGGGAGGGCGCGGGTGCGGGGGGGCAGAGGGGGCTCGAGAAAGATTGGAGGAGGGAAGGGGGCGGGGAGGGGAGGGGGCGTTGCGCCTTGCGCCTCCACGGCAAGCAAGCGCAGACACAGACAGTCGCCTCGCCGCGTCGCGCGCCGCCGTCCCGTCCAGTCCGAGTCGGCGTTGGCCCCTAAGTCACCTCGCGCCGCTACGCCTCGGCCGCGTCCGCCGTCCGCCGCCCGCCGCCCGCAAACAGCACCGGCGTCGGCTCCGGCTCCGGCAACGCGTTGGGCCCCGCCCCGCCCCGCCCCGCCCCGCCCCACCCGGACACCGTCCTTTGGACAGACAGCCGCGCACGTCGCCGTGCCCATGTGGATACCCTCGTCGTCGGCGACCTGATTTGTGCGTGCCTGTGTGTGAGTGTGTGTGTGTGTGTGTGTGTGACGTGGGCTGCGCAGGCAAGGCGGCACACTGCTTTCTTTCGGTGTCAAGGCAAGTCACTGCGAGACGAGAGAAGCCCAGCCCGCCGCGGCACAGCCGGCACGGCTCCTGGATCGGAGCGGCCGTGTTTGTGGATGTACCCGGGGGCCTGGTCCTGCTGCACCTGCTCGCCGCCAAGACCGTCCGCAGACAGGACTGCGCGGGCCGAGCGCGCACGCCATGTGCCGACAGGTGAGGAGCGGCACCACCGTGCACAGCCGTCAGCCGTGGGTCTTACATCACTTGGCCGTCATGGCAGGACAGGAGAGAGATCGACGCGCTTAACTCTCTGGAGCCGGGGGCTGGCCGGGGGGCTGGCCGGGGGCTGGCCGGGGGCTGGCCGGGGACTGGTCGGGGGCTGGCCGGGGGGCTGGCCGGGGGCTGGCCGGGGGCTGGCCGGGGGCTGGCCGGGGGGCTGGCCGGGGGCTGGCCGGGGGCTGGCCGGGGGCTGGCCGGGGGCTGGCCGGGGGCTGGCCGGGGGCTGGCCGGGGGACTGGCCGGGGGCTGGCCGGGGGCTGGCCGGGGGCTGGCCGGGGGCTGGCCGGGGGCTGGCCGGGGGCTGGCCGGGGGCTGGCCGGGGGCTGGCCGGGGGCTGGCCGGGGGCTGGCCGGGGGCTGGCCGGGGGCTGGCCGGGGCCGAGAGCCAGCTGACCGGTCTGGCAGGGGGAGAGGCCGGGCAGGGCTAGGACCCGGATTGGGGCCCAGAGCAGGGCCGGTGCGGTGGCAGGCCCTTGACGCAACAAGGGGTCGGAAGAGTCGAGACGCTCCAAAGTACCGAAGCAATCGTGTGACTTGCTGTCGGAAAATCGCATATGACGCCCAAAGAGGCGGTCAGAACCGGAGCCGAACATCCAAGTATTGTAAACCATAGGGCATTTCGGAGAAGGCCCAAACCGGAGAAGAAGTCAGGAAGAACACCAGCGGAAACACAGCGCGCGTATCATGAATAAGTACCACAGCAGCCACGGCGTCAGCCACGAGCCAACGTCAAATATTTGGAGGCTTAGCTCTCGCTGACGGTATGTCACGACCATTCGGCAGAGTCATGCAGTGCTGAACTTCCCCGCGCGGCCTAAGGAGGTGTCTCTTCAGGCCCCGCGAAGGAAGTCTGCGCTGTCTGACCCTACCAAATGGTCGTGACATATCGTCAGCGAGAGCTAAGCCTCCAAATATTTGACGTCGGCTCGTGGCTGACGCCGTGGCGGAGACACTCTCTGCTGCGGTACCATTTATTATAGCCGCGTTTTGTTTTCGCTGGTGTGCTTCTTGACTTCCGTGCCATTTCCGTGGACCTTCTTCGAAATACCCTTATCTAACGGCGTTCTTAGCCGCAGTGCCGGCAGGTGCGCCTGCACGCGGCGGGGCACGAAGCATGACATTGACGCTGTATTCCCCGACAGCGCGATACCACCCTTCCGGTAGTTCCGGTTGCAGACGGTGGCGCTGCGCTGCGTCGCGCTTTGCCAAACCCCAACCGGCGAGCGCCTACAAGCGCCAGGGTAGGCCAGCCCGCACGACACGCGTGCGTGCAAAATGCGGTATTGCCTACCCAGCAGGCGCCATGTGCCTACCGGGATAGGTTCACACCCGCGGAGGGAGGGCCCCTTTGCCGCGCTGGCTGTTTCACCCGGGGGCTGCTCCCTGCTGCTTCCGCTTGGAGCGGCCGGAGCAGCGGACAGGCGCCGCATCACATTGAGGAGGCCTGGGCTGGGCACGACCGGCATACAGCATACAGCGTACAGCGTACAGCGTCGTGTCCGAGCTTCAGTCACTCCTGCCCCCTCCTCCGAGACCAGAGGCAACGGCCCTGCACCCCCCTCCCCCACTCCTGCACCCCCCCCCCCCTCCTTTCTTCGAGGAGAGGACCTTTCCATCGCGACGGAACGCGAGGAACGCATTGTGTCTCCCTCCCTTATCAGCTTGCTAGCTTGCCTCTGACCGGCAGGTGAAGTCCGCCTCGCCGCCCCGCCCGCACTACAGTAGGGGCCGCAGGGCCGCAGGGGCCCAAAGGTTTATTGGCTGCCTGAAAAGCATAATTTGTGGACGCAAAACGCTCCCGGTCCAGCAAGGCGTATGTGCGGTTTGAGCGAAGAGATGGAGGGGGGGGGGGGACTTCTTAACAAACTTGTTTCTCTGTACGCCGCCGACTGGTTTTCTCGGTTTTCACGGAGGGTTTTGTGTTGACGCTTTGGCGGCTATGTGCGCGTCGTGCACGTGTGTGCCCTGTCCGTGCCGTGCCCTGTTCGTGCCGTGCCCTGTTCGTGCCGTGCCCTGTTCGTGCCGTGCCCTGTCCGTGCCGTGCCCTGTTCGTGCCGTGCCCTGTTCGTGCCGTGCCCTGTTCGTGCCGTGCCCTGTCCGGGCCGTGCCCTGTGCGGGCCGTGCCGGGCCGTGCCACGCTTGTGCGGTTTGCCTTGACGGCGGCTGGCATGGAGCTGCAGCGGTAAGAGAGGCGGGTTGGCGGGGGGCGTCCGCGATCTACGTGACACGGCCCAAAACACTGCGTGCCGGCCGGCCGAGTCGATGCGCCGCGCTCGAGCGCGGGGTATCGGTAAGGATCCGGTGGGGGGGGGGGGGGGGGGGGGGGGTGCGAGAACGGGCGCGAGGAGTGCCGGGGGCGGAGGTGGAAGCGTCGGCGGCCACAATTACCTCTCTCTCTTTCCCGTGTGTGCGTGTACCAACGGAATGCTTCCATAAAGCCGCCGAAAATCTTTCCAGGTGCCTTAATTTATTTTTATCTGGTTCTTTGCCGTCTTTGCTCGGTTCTGGAGTTGTTTGGGTCCGCAGCAACGGTCTGCGGGCTGGCAGCAGCAGCAGCAGCAGCAGCGGCAGCAGGCCGACGTTTTCTCTCGCGCCTGGAGCTTTGCTGTGCTGCGGCTTCGCTCGCCGTGGCGTGGCGGTGTGGCGTGGCGGTCTGGTTTTGGTCCTGCCAAACACAGTGACCGGGGACTGTCCATACTTTATTGGAAGAAACCCTCCCCCCCCCCTCCCCGTCTCATTCAACCTCCTTCCCTCCTGCCTCCGAATCCCCCCCCCCTCTCTCCTCCATCTCCAGGCCGACGCTGGTGCTGCTGGGGCGACCTGTTTCTCGCGAGGCACTTGTCGCGTAATATGTACCTGTTCCACGCCACGCCGTAGGGCGTTGCGACACACCCCGCCCTCCCTGCCCTCAGCCTGGACAATTTCGTACCCCCCCCCCCCCCCCCCCGCCGTTGCACTTTTCCCTTACAATTTGTTCATCCGAACACCGCAATTTTTCTTTATTATGACGCCCACAGCCCAGACCACATACCCACGCGTGTACACGCGTCTTCCTACAAAGGTTTTGCGGTTGTTTACTTGATTTAAGGGGCGCCCCTCGAACCCCAGTCATCTGCGGACGACGCGGCGGCGCGGCTCGGAGGCTGCTGCTGCTGCTGCTGCTGCTGCTGCTGCTGCTGCTGCAGCTGCTGCTGCTGCTGCAGCTGCAGCTGCTGCTGCTGGAGGGAAAGAGCGGCTCTGTATTGTTAAGCGGCCGCAGCCAGGCAGCCGCTACCGCTGCCGTGCGGGCTGCGTGTGGTGCGTGTGGCACCACCTCTTGCGGCCCCCGCCCCGCCCCGCGGCCGTACCCGTAGCAGCCGCTGTGCTGTGCTCGCTGTGCTCGCTGTGCTGTGCTCGGCTGCTGAGGCACCTTCACTTCCTTCGCATCCGCATTTCCGCATTCCGACCTACGCCTTCGGCTGATGGAAGCTAGAAAAGTTTATGATATTTTTAAACGTTTGAAAACCTACGAAAATACGAAGAAAAAACTATGAGGCAACTCAGTTTCACTCCGTGTCTAAATAATACTTTCCACCTTAACCCTAGCAACCTAACCTATTTAAACAAATACTTTCATATTGAACTTGAACCTTAGCAGCCTAACCTAACCTTCTCATCTTAACCTTAGCAAACCTAACCTAAAGCTTGTAAAAAGCCAGCCAAAGTGGCAGTCTGAAAAAGAAACTCACAGCAGGCATTAACATAAGGTTGAAGCCACCCCGTTTTTTCCCCCATTCATTTTCCGGATCTGGGACACCTTCGGCGACCCCGCCGGCACCGCGTCAACTCATCGCTGTGCGTACGGTGTTTTTTACGGCAGCGGTTTGTGTCGCCCGCCGCACGCCGCCGCCGCACCCACCACCAGGGTCACCCGGGCCGGGCCGGCGGGGTGCGAGAGCAGCGAGAGCTGAGAGCTGGCAGCAGGCATCGGCAGGTGCCATCAGGGCCCAGGGGATTTGGTCGGGGGGCCCGAGGGGGGCCCGAGGGGGGCCGGGGGCCCGGGGGACCCCCTTTCGTGACGCACGCCGTCTGTGCGAACCGAACGCAACCGCGTTGACAATACGTCTTGCGCCACTCCTCTAATACAGTGTGCGGGTTAAGTACCTGTTGCACCGGCCGGGCCGCGCCGGCACCGCCAAACCTTTTCCTGCCTCATGTATTTTTCAGAATGAAGCGCGCGCCCAGGGAAGGGAAGGGAAGGAAGGGGAGGCGAGGGGTTCCACCTGACCGAAGGCGGCAGTGCGATAGGTCTCTCATGACATACTACTATACGCGGCGTTGCTGTTGCGTGCTGGCCGGCCTGGCTAAGCAGAAAAGCAGGGAAACGAGCGCATTTAAGAAAAGAAAATTAGCGTCAAACGTTTTCAAGCGCTGCCGCTGGCTGCCGCCATTTCCATCCCTTTTGTCGATTCTCGCCTCAGTGGCGGTTTAAGGGGGGGGGGGGGGGGGGGGGGCGATCGCCCCCCTGTGAGATCAGCAGCTGGCCGGCGCTCCGCCTGAAAGGTAGGCAAACACCTGATTTTTTTCAGGATCGCCCCCCTGTGATGGAGCAGTTAAACCGACACTGTCTCGCCTCTCCTCTCCTCGCCTCTCTGTGCCACAGTCGCAGTCTCAGGTCAGCCAGAAGCCGGCAGAAGCCCTCCCCGTGCACTGCACATCTAGTCCTCTCCTGTCCTCTCTCTCTCTCTCTCTCTCTCTCTCTCTCTCTCTCTCTCTCTCTCTCTCTCTCTCTCTCTCTCTCTCTCTCTCTCTCTCTCTCTCTCTCTGCTTGCAGTTGCTTACAATCAGAGAGCCGGGAGGGAGAGAGACAGAGACAGGAGGGGGGGGGGGGGCGGTTCTCAGGGAGTGCGCAAGGAAGCAGAAGAAAATCCCCAGCGGAATCAAGGTCTAGAGCTCCTAGCCGCTCCCTTCTCCGTAATTGCTTGTTGGGTTTACTCCATGTACGCGTACGGGACTTGCTATAATAATTTTCCGTCAGCGCAGAAATCAGAGCACAGTGGATGTTTACGCTGCTTCTCGTCCTAACGCGCTGAAAGTCCAGCTTTCCTTTGAGGCTTTATTAGTTGACCTGGTTACTCCCCGCTTCTGCCGTCTGCCGCTGGGCCCGGCCAGTGGCGGCCTGTGGCGGCCTGTGGCGGCCTGTGGCGGCCTGTGGCGGCCTGTGGCGGCCAGTGGCGGCCTGTGGCGGCCTGTGGCGGCCTGTGGCGGCCTGTGGCGGCCAGTGGCGGCCTGTGGCGGCCTGTGGCGGCCTGTGGCGGCCTGTGGCGGCCAGTGGCGGCCTGTGGCGGCCTGTGGCGGCCTGTGGCGGCCTGTGGCGGCCAGTGGCGGCCTGTGGCGGCCTGTGGCGGCCTGTGGCGGCCTGTGGCGGCCTGTGGCGGCCAGTGGCGGCCTGTGGCGGCCTGTGGCGGCCTGTGGCGGCCTGTGGCGGCCAGTGGCGGCCTGTGGCGGCCTGTGGCGGCCAGTGGCGGCCTGTGGCGGCCTGTGGCGGCCTGTGGCGGCCTGTGGCGGCCTGTGGCCCGGCCGGTCTCTGCACTATGTCACCACGCCATCTAATTACCGCAAAGACCTGGGGTGGGGCTGAGGCTGAGGCGTCGGGGGCCCTAGGCTGCCGGCTGCCGGTGTCGTGTCGTGTCGTGCCGTGCCGTGCCGCGCCGTGCCAAGTGTCTGCCGAGTAGTGGGAGCAGACAAACGAGGACCGGGCATTCTGCTCCTGCTCTTTCGCTTCACCGAGGGCCCACTGCCCTCCCGACGCCAACCGCCCACCGCAGAGGCACTGACCCATTGCGCGCCGCGTGTGTGGGAAGGCCGCCGAAGGGTTGGCGGTGCGTGGCGGCGCGTGGCGGCGCGTGGCGGCGCGTGGCGTGAGGCCGTGTCACACATCGCGTGCGCACACGCCACATGCATATGCGCCGTCTGGCCGCTAGAGCGCGGCAGCGAAGACATGCATTTTCCGATCGTGACCGAAGGGCAGGATGACTTCCGGCCAGGAATATCAGGAAAACATATCAATCAAGTCGGCTCGGTACCCGCCCCGGAGGGGGCGTCCAAAGATAGCTTGGGAGCCTCGCTATGGAGCCGTATCCTAGAAGCTTCAGCGGGGGCCGGGGGCCTGCATCATAGCCGCTAGTTGAGCGGGCCGACTGGCCACGGCTCGACACCACTTATAGCGTTAGGCCAGAGGCAGCCAGAGGGCCCGGATGGGCCGCATGCGGAGAGAGAGAGAGAGAGAGAGAGAGAGAGAGAGAGAGAGAGAGAGAGAGAGAGAGAGAGAGAGAGAGAGAGAGAGAGAGAGAGAGGCCGTTGGCTCCTCGGTTGGGAGGGGGTAGGGCTGGGCCAGGGGCACAAAAGCGCAACCCTGCGTTTGCCTGCTGCTGAGCCTCTGACAGGTGGGACCGGCGGGGCGGTGCTTGTCAGGGCAGGGCACAACTGGAGCCCCGGCTGCCCCGCCTGCCCCGGCCTTCGTCTGTTCCGGCTTGGTCTTTGTTGGTCGTATCGAACGTCCAACGCACATGCCTCGGTCTCACGGGCCCCGCAGGGCCCCGCAGGGCCCCACAGGGTTCCACGGGGAGGGGAGCGGCTCAACGGAGCCCTTGGCCACCCGCCCACGCCCCTATGCAAACTGCCTCTGGTTGGTCAGACCCCAGGCCCACCCAACCACCCACCCGCACACTTGCCCATCTAGACCAAAAGCAATGCCGTGACAATGTCGTCCACCAACTTCCGGAACTCAACTGCCTCCGCAGAGCACCGGCGTCACCGGATCACGACGCCTGCTGCGCCGCGCCTCGCCTGCTGGGCGCCAGGTTCGGGTTCGGGCATTGCTGTTGTCCGCACGGCGTGGGAGTCCTCCCCCCCCCCCCCCCCCTACGGACAACGCTGGGAAACAATCGACTGGAGAGCGATAACCACATACATGCACCGCACCGGTGCCATGGCAGCCGAGGCCGCGGCGGCAGCTCATGCGGAACCCTGCCAAGCTCAAGCTTACACCTTACACTAGCGGTCACAGTTTTAGCCGGGCTGCTGCTGCTGCTGCTGCTGCTGCTGCTGCTGCTGCTGCTGCTGCTGCTGCTGCTGCTGTGCTGCTGCTGTGCTGCTGTGCTCCTGCTGTGCTGCTGCTGTGCTGCTGCTGCTGTGCTGCTGCTGCTGCTGCTGCTGTGCTGCTGCTGCTGTGCTGCTGCTGCTGTGCTGCTGCTGTGCTGCTGCTGTGCTGCTGCTGTGCTACTGCTGCTGCGCTGCTGCTGCTGTGCTGCTGCTGCTGTGCTGCTGCTGCTGTGCTGCTGCTGCTGTGCTGCTGCTGCTGTGCTGCTGCTGCTGTGCTGCTGCTGCTGTGCTGCTGCTGCTGTGCTGCTGCTGCTGTGCTGCTGCTGCTGTGCTGCTGCTGCTGTGCTGCTGCTGCTGCTGCTGCTGCTGCTGCTGCTGCTGCTGCTGCTGCTGCTGCTGCTGCTGCTGTGCTGCTGCTGCTGCTGTGCTGCTGCTGCTGCTGCTACTGATTAGTTTTATGCCTCGGCGAAAACGGCATTGTATGTAAACACGATCAGAGCGGCGAACGGCGACGACATGCGCAAAACGGTGCACATGGCGCATGCCCAAGGACGCGTACAGGTAAACGTGATGGGTGCAATGTTGGTGGCGGTCCGCGGGAGTCTGCAGCCGCAGGAGCTCCTCCTCCTCTGCTTCCCCCCCCCCCCCCCCACAGTATCAGCATCGGCAGCGCCGGCAGCCGCGAAGCGCGAAGTAGCACGCGCACACCGGCCTGCAGTAACACATAATTGGTCTAATTTCGAAATCAGCTAAACCTGACCGGTGGCGTGCGAGTGAGAGAGACAGACCGAGAGGGTATGTGTGTGTGAGAGAGAGAGAGAGAGAGAGAGAGAGAGAGAGAGAGAGAGAGAGAGAGAGAGAGAGAGAGAGAGAGAGTCTGTTGTGTGGGTAGACTGGCATTCAGAACAGCCGAACGCCAGCCGATTCTAGACGAATACCATTCCGAGTGGGACATGACATAGTAATGTCACTGTACACCTAACGAAACAGTCTCATTCTCACGTGCAGAGTCACTTCGGGATTTCTCCCTCTTCCGAGGCACAAGAAAAATATTGAACCTCGCTTTCCAGTCTATTTCAGTCATATCGTCCACTCTTTCTCCAGTCATTCTCCAGTCACATCCATTCATTTGGTTTTCCAGTCTTTGTACAAAATTTTCAGGATTGGTGTGCCCCTCGATACCATCCGTCTCTCTCGTTCCCATATGAACCCATCAAAGGGAAGTGCGTCTGTGGAAATCGAACCTCGGTTTCCAACAGTTTGCTCCCTGAGGTCCCGGAGAGTGTCATATGTGGTCGTGCACTCTCAAAAAAGTATGCTTGAATCAGCGCAAATTTGATGCCTACCCTGAAATCCTGGGTAACTTTCCCCAATTCAGCAACAGGATACTTGTGCCACCCATCACTATGCCCGATACAGGCATACGATTCGGCACAATCTGATGCCTGAGTTAGGCAAGTAGACTGATGACTGAATCGGGCATCCATATTTAGTGGCATGCCTTGATTCAGGCATAGCTGCATAGCCACTACGAAATTCTTGTTTCGAGCATATTATGCTCGGAGAAGATTTTGAGGTTCAGGCATAAAATCTGCTATGAAACAGGCATATTATGCGTGATTCAGGCAAATTTTTCGAGAGTGTGGAAGTTCTGCAGGACGGGTGCCGGCCGCCAACTAAGGGGCCATTCACATATTACGTCATCATGATTTTGGCCACAGAGGACCCCCCCTCCCCCACGTGATCACGTGCTAACCTAACCTTCCCATGTTAAAGCATAGGGGGTAATCAGTGACTAGAACTCCCCCCCAAGTGATGACGTAATATGTGAATGGCCCCTAAGCTGCCATAGTGACCCTCACCTCACCCCGATTCTGGCTCTAGGGCCCACCTGCATGCGACTCATTCGGCTGCGGTCAGCCAAAGCCAAACAGCGGCCGATCGCAGAACTCGAGTCAAGCAGTGCCTGGCCGGGGCCGGGGCCGGGGCCGAGGTCACCGGGCATCACCTCAGTTTGGTACGATGGGAAACACTTCCACTGGTGACGCTTGGGAACCGCATCGGGCTTATTTAGCACGTTTTCCAGCGAGCTGCGGCTGATATGAGGGGTCGGAGCGGAGCCTCTACGCTGACGTCGGTCCAAGCCGAGAGTACCACACTCCGCACCGCACCGCACCGCACCGCACCGCACCGCACCGCACCGCACCGCACCGCACCGCACCGCACCGCACCGCACCGCACCGCACCGCACCGCACCGCCCCGCCCCGCACCCGCCCCGCCCCGCACCCGCCCCGCCCCGCGACACACCGGTCCGTCCGGTGGTCCGATCCAGCCAGCCTCCTTGTCCCCCGACTGACGTCCACTGACGTCTTCGTCTTACAGCCGCAAACTTGTGACGGAGATAACGCCGGGGAGGGAAGGGAAGAGAAGCCGGTCGTTAAAGAGGTTCTTCGCACAAGTGGACACACGTGGCGTGGAGGCACCCGGCACCCGGCACCGACACCTGACCGCGCGCTAAGGCCAAGGCCCCGAGCCCAAGCCGTGTGGACAAGCTAATGTGGCGCGGATAAACCCTGGAAACCACATAGATGACGAAGCTCATCGGCTGTCATCGGCCTGTCGAACGGTGGGGCGGGGTTCGCTTGTGTAGTGCTGCGACAGCTAGCGAGAGGATGCGTTTGGGACGGCTGCCTACAGCAGCCACCGCCTCCGCCGCCAGCCTGAGGCCGAGGCAACGGGTATAGTCCGTGTCCAGTAGATTCTCTCTCTCTCTCTCTCTCTCTCTCTCTCTCTCTCTCTCTCTCTCTCTCTCTCTCTCTCTCTCTCTCTCTCTCTCTCTCTCGCTTTGATGTTTTGGCGGTCCCAGAGGGTGGTCCGGTGCTTCCCTCCTAGCCGCATGGGCTGCGCGCTGCGCCTGGCCAGCCTGGCCCCTCCCCTCCCGCCACTGTTGTCCGCCGTCGGAGTGGAGAGAGAAATCAGTACAGTAGACATAGACACGGCCACACGGCCGCTCCATGGTGCATGCTGCCCGGACCCCGGGCACTCCGGACACTGGCGTCGGCTACCCGCCGGACGGGACTGGACGGCACGGGACCTGTCCACCTGTCCCCCGCGGCACAGCCTGGGCACAGCGCCGACGTCACTCCCCGGAGGACGGCACGGCCGGCACGGCGTGAATGAACACGGCCCCGGCCGGATGAATGGTTCTACGCGGCACTCGGCTTGCGGCGTGTGCACAGGCCTCCGGCACCTCCGGCTCCTGCGGTCGGCGGCTTGTTGCTTGTCAGTAGCAATACTATCCTGCTCTTGTCTGTTGCTTGTTTGTCACTTGGCTGTTGCTTGACTGTTGCCGTTGCTTGGCTGTTGCTCGCAGTCGTGCGGTGCAGAGCCGGGCTATGGACTTGGCTGCAGTCCGTGGGTAAGAATAACGGTCCACTCTGCCGCCCCGCCCCGCCCCGCGCCGCCACGCCATGAAAATTATGCACCCCAGGGCTGTGCGGCTGTGATACGCCCCGCCGCCGCGCCGCTGCGTGCAGCACTGGCGCCCCACACAGAACTCTCGTCCTCAACGTATAGGGTCTGGCAGGTCTACTGCTCCACTCTAAATTTAATATCTCTGTCAGATTGTCTATCTCTACCTGTCTATCTTGTGTCTCCCTCCAGCTGCCCTCCTCCTTCCCCACCTTCGTTGCGCATGTGAGTGTGAGTGCATGTGTGTGTGTGTGGTTTTTCCCGTCGATGTGAAGAACTCCCCCCCCCCCCCCCCCCAAGATCCGCCCCCCCCCCCCCAAGATCCGCCTCTTCCCCCCCCCCCCCCCCCCTCCAAAGCAGCCTGGGCCTCACTGCGGCCCGTGGGGCCCCGTTGCGCGATGAAACGTTTTTCGTGATCCTGAGGCCCGAAGGCACCCGAAGGGGGCGGCGGGGCCCGGCGGGGGGCAAAACCTGCTGCCGCGCTGCCGAGTGTTGAAATGCGCACGCAGGATATGACATCGGGAAGGAAAACAACGCGGGGAACTTCACATCCACATCCCATCCCATCGCCGGCCCCGGCAGACCCGGTGTAACCGGCACCGTGTACCCCCCCAGGAAACCTTACCCCCGGTACACCATGCCTAAGGCATGGTATACCCCCGGTACACCATGTCCAGGCATGGTGTACCCCCCCTCGGTGAGGTGAGGGGGTACACCATGCCTAGGCATCGTGTACCCCCGGTACACCATGCCGAGGCACCGTGTACCCCCCGGGGGTATACCATGCCTAGGCATCGTGTACCCCCGGTACACCACGCCTAGGCATCGCGTACCCCCGGTACACCATGCCTAGGCATGGTGTACCCCCCACCGCCGATCGCAGGGGGGTACCCCCGGTACACCACGGCTAGGCATCGCGTACCCCCGGTACACCATGCCTAGGCACCGTGTACCCCCCACAGCCGATCGCAGGAGGGTACACCATGCCTAGGCATCGTGTACCCCCGGTACACCATGCCTAGGCATCGTGTACCCCCGGACCCCCGGTACACCTCGGCTAGGCATCGCGTACCCCCGGTACACCATGCCTAGGCACCGTGTACCCCCCACAGCCGATCGCAGGAGGGTACACCATGCCTAGGCATCGTGTACCCCCGGTACACCATGCCTAGGCACCGTGTACCCCCCACTAGACCCTTGCTTATTTTGCCGATTTGAGAAATCTAAAAAGTGTTCCACCGTGGAAAATATCCCGGATGTCCTTTTTCGAAAAAAGTTGGTCCGGTCCCGATATAACTGTTTTAAGTGCTGTCGCGGAGGGCCTAAATGCAGGTCATTAGGGTCAAATGTCAAATGTACGAATAGTTAGTTGGGCTGGACATTTTTTTTTCAAGAAAACCGATGAAGTTAGAGTTCTTCTAGGGTAGAAATTAGGTCCGTTTTGGCGTATCTCTTACAGTTTCGGCTGTGGGATATTATGTGTATGCCACAAAAAGCTTTGAAATCAGATTTTGCCGCCACGGTACACTAAATTTTCCATAAAGACGTTACAAATTGTGCTAAAAGCATGAAATTTTGTGGAGTGATTCCTAAGACCCATTAAGAAAGCCGATACTTTTCGACTAGATAAGTTCCTGGGTGCGTATCATAGTTCGAAACAAAAAAAGTTATATCAGAAATAGCCGCAAGAGGACACCCACTGGTTTCGAACATCCTGTGGTCAATTTAGGACGATTTATCGTCTTGAATAAAACAGTGGCCACCGAGATATCTTATTGCTCATTATTGTGCCACCTTCTGTGCTGTTCTGGAAGGCTCATCTGAATGTGTGTTTGAGATTACAAACGTGATGGGACTGATGGGCGATCGCGCTGGAACTTTCGTTGGGCACTACAGTGTTCAAATATTGAACGCATTGAACAGGCACATCAAAAGTTGTCGAAAAAAGAGCATCAAACGAGGGGCGAATCACTAGCGTAATCATGTGTACAAAATTCTAGAAATTTTTAAAAAGAAATTGATAAAAATTGCGAATTTGAGGTTGGACTTGGACTTTATGCCGAAAAATAGCACTTACACAGGCTGAAATGGCCAGAAAAGCAATAAAATTCGAAAATTAACGAAAACCACGGGGTGTAATCCGACGAAATCCTGAAATCTGTGTACACTTTTTAAATGAGTGGTTGTCCCCTCCGCATCAAATTTCTTTTTCGGGTAAGTTCGTACCGCTAATCACGAATTTGGGGTCGTGTTAACGATTGAGCAACTCTTACGTTTGGTTAAGCCCTGTTCAACTTTGAACGCTGTGAACACACTGATGAAATTTGTTATCCATATCCAAATCTCGGTCTGACATCTTTTTCCCAAAGGTTAAAACCTTACGAAATCGGCTTCCGCGCCTACCTACTCCTATCAGGAGAAACCCAAAACAAAGCAAGAAAGAAATAGTTTAAAAGGGTGTCCTCTTGCGGCTATTTCTGATATAATTTTTTTTTGTTTCGAACGATTATACGCACCCAGGAACTTATCTAGTCGAAAAGTATCGGCTTTCTTAGTAGGTCTTAGGAATCACTGCACAAAATTTCATGCTTTTACCACAATTTGTAACGTCTTTATGGAAAATTCAGTGTACCGTGGAGGCTGAATCTGATTTCAAAGCTCTTTGTGGCATACACATAATATCCCACAACCGAAACTGAAAAAGATACGCCAAAACGGACCTAATTTCTACCCTAAAAGAACTCTAACTTCATCGGTTGTCAAGAAAAAAAAATTTCGGTCCAAAAATTTGTACATTGACATTGACGCTAATGACCTGATCTAGGCCCTCCGCGTCAGCACTTAATAAAGTAAGATTGGGACCGGACAATCTTTTTTCGAAAAACGACACCCAAAGGGATATTTTCCACAGTGGAACACTTTAGATTTCTCAAATTGGCAAAATAAGCAAGGGTCTAGTGGCGAGTACACAGTGCCTAGGCATGGTGTACCGGAGGTACACGATGCCTAGGCGTGGTGTACCGGGGGTACACGATGCCTAGGCATGGTGTACCCTCCTGCGATCGGCTGTGGGGGGTACACGGTGCCTAGGCATGGTGTACCGGGGGTACACGATGCCTAGGCATGGTGTACCCTCCTGCGATCGGCGGTGGGGGGTACACGGTGCCTAGGCATGGTGTACCGGGGGTACACGATGCCTAGGCATGGTGTACCCCCCTGCGATCGGCGGTGGGGGGTACACGGTGCCTAGGCATGGTGTACCGGGGGTACGCGATGCCTAGGCGTGGTGTACCGGGGGTACACGATGCCTAGGCATGGTGTACCCCCTGCTATCGGCGGTAGGGGGGTACGCGATGCCTAGGCATGGTGTACCGGGGTACACGATGCCTAGGCGTGGTATACCCCTGGGGGGTACACGGTGCCTAGGCATGGTGTACCGGGGGTACACGATGCCTAGGCATGGTGTACCCCCCCACCTCACCGAGGGGGGGTACACCATGCCTAGGTGTGGTGTACCGGGGGTACCCCATGCCTAAGGCATGGTGTACCGGGGGTAAGGTTCCCAGGGGGGGTACAACAACCCGGCGACACCGGCAGTCCCGCCCGGCCAGGCGGAGGCAGGCACATGAGGGGCGCCGCGGAAGGTGTCTGAACCCGAGCCCCCGCTAAAGCAGCAGCAGCAGCAGCAGCAGCAGCAGCAGCAGCAGCAGCAGCAGCAGCAGCAGCAGCAGCAGCAGCAGCAGCAGCAGCAGCAGCAGCAGCCCTCAGCTCCTGGCCTGGGGTTCGAGCACCGCCGTCGGCAGCCCCCTGCCGGGCCGTCCGGGCCCCACCCCGCTTCCGCCCCGCGGCCTTGCCCTGCTGTGCCTGTGTAATTGGGGCCGGGGGGGGGGGGTCACCATGCTTCGTGATGTGCACGGTGTGCATCACGTCCTCCCTCCCCCCCCCCCCCCTTCCCACTTTTTTCCACCATAGCCACGAGTCTCGTTTCGCACAACCCCCGAGAGGGCCGCCGCCCCCCGCCCTGCCCCCGCGCTGCCCCCCGCCTTGCCCTGCACGGCCCCTCGAAGCAGGCAGTCGCATTGTTTTAACGTCGTCGCGAGGCCATGTGCCGTTCACTCCCCGCTTTTTGTCCTCCTTCAGAGGACGGAGTGAGAGGCGCAGAAAAAGAGGCGCCGAATGAGGAGTGGCTGCCATTAGTCTAGTGCAGTGCATGTGCGTGCAGGGAGGTTGGGCGGGGCGGCGTCAAAGCCCCTCGGGGGCTGCGGCACGAGGCAGAGGGCAGAGGGGGCCGGCATGTAGTATTTTGTTGTATCACCTTGTTAGGACCGGCATGTGGGCTTGTATGTCTCTGGCGGCAGCGCAGTGTCGTGTGTGCAGACCATAGCGCGAAAAACGACAGGATTACCCGTGTCCGTTCCGTGAACGAGTGACGCACGCAGACATGTACGTATGTGGTCCGTGAACCGGTCCGTATGTGGTCCGGGTGGTGTGCGGCGGTGCGGCTGGGAGCGCCTGCGGGGTAGGCAGTCCCGTCGAACAGCCGTGTGCTGGCGCTGCCTACCCATCAGGCGTCCCGGAGGGGAGGGGGCCGCACTGGCACTGCAGCCACCGCAGCCACCGCAGCTACTGCAGCTACTGCAGCGCATCGGTGGCCAGGTCGTAGTCGGGAGGCTGCTGGGCCTCCTGGAGCTGCTGGGGCTGCTGCTGCTGGCGCAGTGCTGCCGAAGCCTTGGCCCGATGACTCAGCGCAGAGAAAGTCACCGCCGCCGAGACGAGCCGAGACGGGACGTAGCGGCCTGGGCTGGGCTGGGCTGGGCTGGGCTGGGCTGGGCACTCGCCGGCTCATACTCAGCCTGAGGCTGCTGAGGCTGCCTGTCGGAGCTATGCATCCATTCTCACTTTCCGTGAATGGACAGCTTCGCCAGAGGCGGCGCAGAGCAGACCGGGCCCCGAAAACAATGTGACCAAGAAATGGAATGGAACGGTGGCTCCGCCTACCGGTCCTGTTTCCAAACAAAACGGGCCCGGCCGCCCCGGCGGCGAGAGCCAGCGGGCGGCAGCGGCAGCGCGGCGGAGAAGTGCACAAGCCATGTGAACTCGGATCCATTTATCCACAACGCCGCGCCGGCCCGGCCGAGGTAGAGGACAGGGTAGCGCGGGCTAGGCTGGAGTGCTGGAGCCTCGCTGGAACGGGTGGCGAGCGACGCCCGCGCTGTTTCGTCACTTTCGGCCTGGAATCGCGCCGTGCGGCTCGCGGCTCGCCGTTGCCCGGGCCCGCGGCACGTGCGGCCGCCTAGCCCGCGGCGGTCCGTGCTACACCGTCGGCGTCGGCTCCGGTCGGCTCAGTGCTCGGGCGCTTAGCGACGGGGCGGAGCGGGGCGGGGCGGCTCCCCTGTTAAATAAAAACTGGCACCGGCGGACACCGGAAGTGTCATCGCGCACGCGCCTTCGCTATGTGAACATGAGTTAATGAAGTTATTCATGAGCCCGTGATGAGTCTTTGGGCTCGTAAATAACAACTTGCTCCCTGAAGGACATTTGTCTTTTGGTTCGAGAAAAACTTGCTTCGGTGCTGAAGCACGTCTCAAAGATTTGCGGTGTGCCTCCCTTTTTTGACAGCGGGGAGAGGAGTGGACGAGGGAGTTGGGACAGAGAGGGGACAGGGAGGGAGGGGGTGTGCGTGTGTTCCGTCCCCTGCTACGATCCTCTCCTCTTCGCATGTGATGACGTCACCCGTCACCGCGATACTGGACTGGACTACAGAACGGCCAACGGCGGCCAACGGGCACGTGTGACGACAACGGGGGATTCAGCCCGGAGTTAGGAGTTAGAGCCCGGCTGGCTCAGCCTCAACCTCAGCCGGGGCCCGGCCCGGCCGCCAGCGTGTCAGGCTGGAGAGGGCCACGCCACGCCACGCCACGCCACGCCACGCCACGCCACGCCACGCCGGCACCGGATCACGCGAACATCACTGGGCGTCACTGCGCGGCCCCGACCCGAGACGTCGTATATTTTTGAGTTCCGCTCTTTCCTTGCCCGACACACCGGCGGAATTCTCTGGATACATATGGCATCGTCGGGCTGCACTCCGAGAGGCGCTCGGCTCCCCCTGCCGTGCGTGTTGTGTGTGTTGTGTTGGCTGTGTACTCACCTCGGGAGGCTCCTAAGTGGAAGTGAAACTGAAGTGGTACTGTCTGCCTGGTGTGCGCCCCGCGCTCCGCCTTGGGCTTGGGATGGAACATTTTTGAGCGTATCCTGGAAGTTTCCATAGCAGGGACACGATGTGCGTTGTCGCCGCCGCGTTAGGGGGACGGCCACCGGTCCCGGCCCCGGCTCAGCGGCCAGGTGAAGTCTCCCCACAGGCCACGCACCGCAGGCGAGCCCAGGGCACCGCCCATGACACACACACACACACACACACACACACACACACACACACACACACACACACACACACTTTGCATCGCATCGAACCTCAGGCGCACCCGTGCACGCCGGTAAACAGGGGAGGGGAGCGCCTGTGCGTAGCCAGGGTAGGCCAGCCCGCTCAACACGCGTGCGTAGCGGGACCGTGGCTGCCTACCCTGCAGGCGCTCTGCGGTGCGGGGCACGAGACCTGCCTCACGCTGCTGCTGCTGCTGCCGGCCTGTTTCCTCATCGGCACGGCCCCACCACGACCCGATTCCTCTGCGGACTCCCAGAACGTGAGGACGTGAGCCGAAGATGTTCGGTCCCAGCGGTGGCCGGCGGTAGGCTGGGCTGGGCTGGGTTGGGCTAGGCCCCTTGTTATCTCAGCAGCCACGTGAGTCGGTCCGCACTCGGGCTGATGAACGCGGCACGGCGGCACGAGATCCTGCCGCTGCTCAGCTGGAAGTGCTTGACAAGGCCTCGGCCCTGCGGCTCCTGGGGTATCCTGAAGGTCCTGGGCTGGGCCTCTGGAGAGCTCTGGAGGGGTGCAGCGCAGGCAGCGCAGGCAGCGCAGCGCCAGTGCGTGCAGGGTGCTGGGCGCGGCCGGCACGTCCACAAATGACGTAACGCTATCGGCGGGCTGATCTTTGTGGAGCACCGCCAAGTCCGTCCCGGCACGTCCCGGCACCGCAGAGTCCGGGTTGGTCCGGAGAGTGCGGCCTGACTGCGGTAGTGATGTCTCTGTGCGGCCCGAGTTGTATACTGTCCCTCACCTTTGGAAAGAGCGATCTCTCTCTCTCTCTCTCTCTCTCTCTCTCTCTCTCTCTCTCTCTCTCTCTCTCTCTCTCTCTCTCTCTCTCTCCCTCTCCCCCTCTCTCCCGGCCTCGTGTGAAACGCCTCTGCTCTTCACACCGCCCGAATTGAGCAGCGATCTAATTCCGCGATCTTCTAGCGCGCGAGCTCGCTCAATTGGGTTGATAATAGAATCCTCACATTCAATTTGGGACGTCGCTCTTCGTTGTACTACAGTGCCTGCTGGGCCCATGCCTGCTTTCGATTTTCGGGTACACAAACGGAGTGGGCCGGTGGCGGGCAGGGGCTGGGAGGGGCTGGGATGGGCTGGGAGGGCCACTCGGATCGCAGCCCCGAGTCGCGCCCGCGCCGTCTGTGGCGGTCCGCGCCCGTGTCGCCTCCCGGGGGCTGCCGGGGATGGACGGCTGCCAAGAGCAGCGTGACAGAGAGAGAGAGAGAGAGAGAGAGAGAGAGAGAGAGAGAGAGAGAGAGAGAGAGAGAGACAGAGAGAGAGAGAGAGAGAGAGAGAGAGAGAGAGAGAGAGAGAGAGAGAGAGAGAGAGAGAGAGAGAGAGAGAGAGAGAGAGAGAGAGGGAAAGAGAGGGAAAGAGAGCGCGTGGCGCCTATGTCTGTGTGCCGCCGCGCCCCACAAGACCACAGGACACAGGACCGGGGAGGAGTGGAGGTGCAGAGTGCTAGAGAGCTAGAGTGTCCCGCCTCGTGGGCCGCACGGTGGGACTCGCCTCGCCTCCCGGGGCCACTCGCCACTCCCGCCGCAGCTGGCCGTAGCCTATCGGACTCGGCAACGGCAGCCTTGAACACCGTGAGTGCCCTGTGTTGCCCTGTGGTGCCCTGCTTATTGCGCTGGGCCGGGGCCGGGGCCGGGGACCGGGCTGGACCCGGACCGGACACTGGCCGGACGTGGCTGGACCCGCAGTACCAGTACCGGCACCAACCGGCACCCGGCGCGGCTGTGCGTCGGGAGGGTGCGGGCAGGGTAGGGAGGGCTGGGCAGGCCACGGCACGGCACGGCACGGCACGGCACGGCACGGCAGCGCAGGGCACGGCACGGCACGGCACGGCACGGCACGGCAGCGCAGGGCTCCGACTGCCACGACGGGCCGCGCTCACGACCTGCGCCTCGGCTCGGCTGGCCATGGCTGGCCTCGGCCTCGAGGGGCTCGTTTTTCGAATCGAAACGCCGCACATGCCAAAATAAACAAGCTTGGCACAGCAAACGTACTGCTGGCGTTACTGCACGGTTACTGCCCTCCCCAAAGCCGCGGACAGCACGGCACGGCACAGGCGTGGCCAGTGTCAGTGCGTTCGCATGGGATGGGATGGGTTAGATACCCCAACAACCGGTCGGGTTCCGGGTTCAGTGTGCGTCTGCGGAGCATCGCGTGTGCGTGTGTGTGTGCGTGCGTGCGTGTGTGTGTGTCTGGAAGCAGGGTGGGAGTGTGAGGGTCGTGTTAGCCCCCGTCCGTCGGTCGTGAACGCCGTTTCACTTCAGCCTACAAAGACTCGTCTGAAATGTACAAAATGACCCTGAATGGATTGTGGATCGCCGCTGAACATGTTTTGGCCTGTTTGTTTTCGTTCCAGATTACCGGGATGGAGTAGGAGTGACCAACGTCCTTTGCTGAAGCCCGCCCAGAGAAAGGTGAGTTGAATGGCCTGGCCGGTATTTGCGCTGGTGGATTCCCCTCACGTAATCTCGAGCCTGGAGCTGCAGAGCAACGAGCCCCCGCAGTTAAATACTTATTTATGTGGGTACTACTTTGGTGTAATGGAATAGGCTTTGATTTCTCAACTAGTCAAGTCTGGCAGGAGCCGGCTGGCTGGAGCCGACGGAGCTGGAGCCGGGGCTGGAGGTGAACCCCGGGACATGACATGCCTGGAGCGGGGCTGGAGCTGGCTGGAGAGGTTGGAAGGCGGGCCGCTGGGGGGCCGAAGCCGGGGCTGGAGATGGGCCCCGGGACATGACATGCCTGGAGCGCGGCTGGAGCTGGCTGGAGAGGTTGGAAGGCGGGCCGCTGGGGGGCCGAAGCCGGGGCTGGAGATGGGCCCCGGGACATGACATGCCTGGAGCGGGGCTGGAGCTGGCTGGAGAGGTTGGAAGGCGGGCCGCTGGGGGGCCGAAGCCGGGGCTGGAGATGGGCCCCGGGACATGACATGCCTGGAGCGGGGCTGGAGCTGGCTGGAGAGGTTGGAAGGCGGGCCGCTGGGGGCCGAAGCCGGGGCTGGAGATGGGCCCCGGGACATGACATGCCTGGAGCGCGGCTGGAGCTGGCTGGAGAGGTTGGAAGGCGGGCCGCTGGGGGGCCGAAGCCGGGGCTGGAGATGGGCCCCGGGACATGACATGCCTGGAGCGGGGCTGGAGCTGGCTGGAGAGGTTGGAAGGCGGGCCGCTGGGGGGCCGAAGCCGGGGCTGGAGATGGGCCCCGGGACATGACATGCCTGGAGCGGGGCTGGAGCTGGCTGGAGAGGTTGGAAGGCGGGCCGCTGGGGGCCGAAGCCGGGGCTGGAGATGGGCCCCGGGACATGACATGCCTGGAGCGGGGCTGGAGCTGGCTGGAGAGGTTGGAAGGCGGGCCGCTGGGGGCCGAAGCCGGGGCTGGAGATGGGCCCCGGGACATGACATGCCTGGAGCGGGGCTGGAGCTGGCTGGAGAGGTTGGAAGGCGGGCCGCTGGGGGGCCGAAGCCGGGGCTGGAGATGGGCCCCGGGACATGACATGCCTGGAGCGGGGCTGGAGCTGGCTGGAGAGGTTGGAAGGCGGGCCGCTGGGGCGGGAGCCGCAACGGAGGACGCAATTGACGTCATGCGCCGAGTCGACCAGCTAGCCGGATTTCACCCCGTCCGGAATTCGATTTTGTTTTGCGGGCCATCCTGGCCCACTGGCGAGGGAATGGTAGTGGGCCAGAGCGGCGCACACAACGAGAAGAAGAAGAAGAAGAAGAAGGCGCAATGCTAATCGCACAGATAAGAAAGAACAGACAAAAAAGTAATTGACGAAGAGCACCCGCACGCGTGGGGCCGGCGGAACGGAAAAACAAATGAGTTGTCTTACGAGCAACACTCGTTCGTTAAACATCGATCCATTATGTGCGCGGCATTCAATCCTGTTTTTTTTTTCATCCACCTTGCCACTGAACCTTCCGCGACCTCTGGCATTGCATGGCACTGCACTTACCGAGGGGGCAACCACTTATTTAATCTCTGTACACAGATTTCAGGATTTCGTCGGATTACACCCCGTGGTTTTCGTTAATTTTAGAATTTTATTGCTTTTCTGGCAATTTCAGCCTCTGTAGGTGCTATTTTTCGGTCCAAATTTCTAGAACTTTGTACACATGATTACGCGAGTGATTCCCCCCTCGGCACTGACACTTGCATCCTCCGGGTTCGCCCGAGGCAGTCGCAGCCTTCGCTCTTTGTTCTCCTCTCCCCGCCGGCCAGCAGCGGCCGGCCAACCGGCCAAACCAGCCCGATACAATTGCACTTCCTTTCCGAAAATAGCGTTTACACAAAACGGCTCGGCCACCAACTCGCCCACAGCCCCTGCTCCTGCTCCTGCTCACGCTCTCACAGGCCGTGATCGTGTTGCAGAGATGCCCGCGCTGCAGCTATGGGGCCGGAAGTGGCTGGCGGCCACGGACGACATGGTGTTCCCGGGCCTCTTCGAGTTCGTCATCCGCCTCATCGGGTAAGACCCTTCTGCTCCACAAAACGTTTGTCGTTGTGACAGTAGCGAGTCGCCACTGGCCCCCGCAGTCCAATCCAGTGCGGCCGGGCCTCGGGCCGGACTGTGGACTGTCGGTTCGGGGTGTCGGGCTCACTCCCACACCGACTCTGTTCTCTGCTCTGCCGCAGGCTGGTGCTGACGGCGCTGGTGTACTGCCGCTACTACGCGTCCACGTGGGAGTGCGCGCGCGGCGGCGACCTGGTGCGCGCCTACATCGTGGGCATGCTGGCGCTGCTGACCGTCGTGCTGCTGACGCTGGCCGTGCTCATCAACCGGTCCGCGCAGGGCTCCATCATGAACACCCGCGCCCGGCGGCACGTGCCCGCTGTGCTCGTCTTCAAGTGAGTCCCCGCTCCGCGCCCTGCCGGCTCGTTCGGGCACTGTCGTTGGCCGACCCTTGACCATGACCATGCCTTGCCTCTGCCTCCCAGGGTGCTGCTCATCATCCCGGAGGTGTGCTGGAACGTGATGGGCACCATCTGGGCCTTCAGCGCGGACATGGTCCAGTGCAGCCCGGAGAGCTTCACCAAGACGGTCGTTGAGGGTAAGTGCTGTGCGGCTCTGCGGCCGTGCCCACCTCACCGGCGCGGCGCCCCCACGCCCCACGGACTCATGTCAAACATCCTTTCCTCCCCCGCAGTGATGGTGCTGTTCGACTGGGTTCTGTTCGCCCTCACCGTGTTCGGGCTGGCCGTGGTCTTCGACCCCATCGGCTCACTCAGCCGGCCGCCGCACCTGCAGAACTCGGAGCCGCTGGCCCTGGAGTCGGCGCGGCACCGCAGGGTGGCCGGCATGTGGGTGCGACGCTTCCGGCTCATCTTCTGCTGGGTGCGCCGCGACGAGGGATGCTCCGAGGCCTTCCAGCAGGTCGCAGGTACGAGTCGGTGTCCGGCCCAGCCGGGCCCAGCGCCCCTGCACACGGCTGGGGTAGGCCAGCCCGCATGACACGCGTGCATGCTGAGGAGTGATGTTGCCTACCCGTCGGGCAGGAGGCCTCCTGTGTTAGTGTCATGTCATTTACTGACGGTCACTTCCCGAGTGGTGGCGGTGACGGGCAGATTGAGTTTGTACAGGTGCTGAGCGTTCAATTTGTCGTTTTTCAGCTCTGCTGTCGGCCCTGTTCCGCAGCACGGACCTGGTGCCGTCGGACGTGCTCGCCGGCTCCGTGCTGCTGCGAGTGAAACAGAAACGCGAAACGCGAGAACGTCGCCGGCTAGATCTCCTGGGCGAGAGCCCGTCTCCCAAGAGGACCGTCGGTAAGGCAAAGGCAAAGGCAATGGCAGCCTGCACGTCGTCTACATTCGTCCACATAAAAAGAAACTGACATTTCTTTTTCTTTTAGAACTGAGAGAGCTGTTCGTGGATGCCCCAGCATGGATGTGCCTCGAAAGAGCACGTCACTTTCTGCGTCTTTCCATGGCAGCCTATGGATGGCCATTTGTCATGTACCAGTACTGTGCCACTGGCATATTTCGGATGGTACCTCACATGACTTGCTGTGCGTGCTTCAGGTTTGTTGTGTGAGGATTTGGGTGCTCTTATCTTAAGTGGGTACCCCAACATTTCATTTACTTACATTTTCTTCTTTTCTTTTAATCTCCAAAATGCACAATCTTGTTTAAGGACAAAGACAACTTTAGTAATGGAGGATAACTGCTGCCTATGCAACCTTGCAGGAGTGCGATATCTTTCTCAAGTCCCTCCACATGATATTTTGTTTGCATCATTCAGAAACCATTTATTTGAAGTACGTGCTAAAGACCACCTGTCGAATGTTGACTTGATTTCCTAAAACCCTGCTTCTATGTATGTTTTATTTTTGTTGTCTGTTTCCAGTTACCTTTTTGTGTAATCGCTGACCACAAAACAGGAAATATTGTTGTAGCTGTAAGAGGATCATTTTCCATAAGAGATGTGTTTACCGACTTGACAGCTAATGCTGAAAAATTCAATACTCCTGGAGCCCCACCGGACACAATGGTAAACATGTTGGTGTGGGCACTGATATTACTTTTTGTTTTTTTTTACTAGGTGTTAGTAGAATATTATACCTTTATATCTTTTTTATAGGCTCATAAAGGAATGCTTCTGGGTGCACAGTACATTAAGAAGAGACTAGATGATGTAGGAATTCTTGATCGTGCATTTAATCTTTACCCAAATTATGGACTTATATTAACAGGTATTTAAAATGAATTTTGCACAAAGTTTTATAATAGTAAATAATTCTGTGAATAATAGCTTGTCTTCAGGTTATTACTGAAAACTAAGAATAAATTTGGACAGAATTGGGTAACACACTTAGTATTGTGTTGAAATTTGTATGCTATCTCCTTGCCATGTAGGTCACAGTTTGGGGGCAGGTGTGGCCGTTTTGCTCGCCATGATTATAAAGTCTAAGTATCCTGATGTCAAAGTTTATGCTTTTGCAACCCCAGGTACTGTAAATATACTTATGTTTCTGAAATAGAAATTATTTGTAAACTGCTTAACACAGAGATTTTATTCTTTTTCGTTTTCAGCTGGTTTGCTTAGTAGAGAAGCCGCTCGTTACACAGAAAGTTTTTGCTTTACTGTTGGAGTTGGAGATGATTTTGTTATGAGACTCAGTGTGGATTCTGTAGAAAATCTACGAACTCAAGTATTAGAAGTCCTTGAAGCTTGCAGATTGCCTAAGGTAGCTTTCATTTATTACACTTTTGCAGTTTGGAGAGGGACGGACTGGGGGTCAGGGGCCCGGTCGGGTAAGGCCGATTTGCTCGATTTTGCCCCGATTTTGCCCCCAGGGGGCCCGGTCGGGATTTCCCACCTAGCCCGCCCGGGACAGTCCGTCCCTGAGTCTGGATACCAACAGAAGACAATGTTATTTATAGAATCCTTTTTTGTCTTTAGTACCGTATCATCCTTAATGGGTGTGGATATGCCTTGTTTGGTGTGCCTTCTCGTGACTTAGAATCAACATGGAGAAAAAGTCAGGTTGTCACATCAACTCCTCGTCCAAGAGCTCACCATGGGGTAAATTTTTGTCCTTAGTTTAATTTTTAAATGGGTGTCATGAAAGTAGTCCTGTATCACATTTGGCAACTTTCTTTGTTTTTAAAGGATTGTTCACTTTTGGCAAAGGACATCAAGGACAGAAGGTTTTCACGTACAAGGCTGTTTACTGCAGGACGTATTCTCCATATCACTCATCGGAAGAAAAGCAAAGCGGACAGGTCTGAGAAATTCAATACACTTCATTGTTTCAAATTTAAGTTTTTATTTCTTGATAAAGTGAAAAAGACTGATCCACATTTTACTTTCTTACAGGAAAGCTGGACGAGGTGGTCCAACATATGAAATGAGGTGGGCCGCAGCAGAAGATTTTACTGAATTAAAAATTGAACCTATGATGCTTCTAGATCATTTGCCAGAAAATGTATACAAAACTGTTGATACTGTTCTTAATGAACAAGTTCAAGAGATAGGTGGTCCTATTCTTACTTATCGTCGGGGGATAATTCGTGAAGTATAATTTTTTGTTTCAAAAAGCTGCAACTAATGTTACCAAAGCCTGCATCTGAGCCATACTCTGCTATGTGCAGCTGAGAATGAATGAGGAGTTCTTTCAGAAAATCAACAGTCTTATTTGTCATCTCCTTAAAAAAAATATACTATCAATTTTGTGATGAGGTGAAAAGTTTTCTGTGAAAGATAGGAATAAAATTATAAAGGTTCCTATTCATTTTGCCATTTTTGGCTACTTGAAGCGAGAGAATAGTTTTCTACAATCAAAAAGAAAGAGATAAATCTCTCAGTACACTATTCTACCATGACTCTCTCAAAGCCTTGCTCATTTTCTACATTGTGAATACCCTAAGTAATAAGAGCCATTTGCTCATTAGGACTGATATTTTTAATTATATGTTCGTTTTAGTCAATCTTTATTCATACATTCCATGACATTTCATTCATCCTATGCTGGCATGAGATCTGATCTGTGAAAATCTGTGTAGCATGCTCGTTGTGACTGACACTATGCAAATTATGTACATTGTATGATTGTGCTCTCTCAAGTGCTACCAATGGATTTTTCTATTGTGTCCGTTCGTTAGTTTCTCCTTGTTGTGCCGATCAGAAACTGGGTTTCTGCTAAAAATATTCAAACAGATTGTTTCTGCTGGCTTCCAGGCGCAGTTTTCCTTAATTCTAGGGATTGTCCCAGTGACTATGTGATAACTAAGATGTGCCGGTAGAGTTCATGTATGTGTTACGGCGAATTTCCGATTCCGGCGAATGTCGGACACTCGCCGGCGAAAGTCCGAATGCACATTATGGAATATTTGAGATGGCTTAATTATTTTTGGCATTGTGGGGAAGGCACAAAAAAGTACAGGAGCACTCTCAACTGCTCAGAAGCGCACGCGGTTTTGTCGTGTGGACATGAGGTGTAGGCTGCCTACCTTCTGGGCGTCTACATGTTTCTCGGCTTTGCCATGGTCATGGGTGTCATGAGGCATCAATTTCATGACGAAACCGTATATATGGGTCGCTCCAAACACACTGCGCCCGAAAATACGAAATTTTAATTTTGTCCACATTCTTTAAACGGCAAAGCCTTACCAATTTTTTGGCGGAAAAAAAAAGTTGTGTTCCAGACTTTGATTAAATTAATATAGGCCGATAGGGGTGTCGTGAGGCACCAATTTCATGGCGGACAGCCCCCCTTCCTTTTCGTCCTTCTCAGATACGTGGTATCTGAACGGCCACATATTATTCATTCGGACTTTTGCCGCCAGGTTTCGGCGATTGTAAGATTCGCCGCCTCAGGTCCGGTAAATGACAAAAATTATATATTTTTTTCTGCCATTCGCCGTCTACCCTCGGCGAATGTCCGACTTTCGCCGGGATCGGACTTTCGCCCTAACATGCATATTCTTGCATCTGTGAAATAATACTGGTTGACGGAAAATTAGGACCTTTCATAGTGGAAGCACCTCACTTACTGCAATTGTTTGAAATAACTTCCTTCTCAGCACTTGTTGATATTTATTGTTACCATCTATGTAAATAGTCCAAACATGCATCATTCCTTATGTAGCATTTAGAATGATCAAAATGAGTGATAGCATTATATACTATATTTATTATCGTATGCTCACATTAAGACTCCGAAAAATATGCTTCAAGTGGAGAATTTTCCTCTCAGCATATTACTCATATGTTCCCATTCCCATTAAGTTGGTTGTGGTACTATTGACACAAATGAACTGTGATAGTTTAATAAACATGTTACATTCTGAAGTTGTCTGAATTTCTTGTACTCAAGAATTTTACCCTAGCTTTAAAATCCCACCAATCGACTCCCAAAAATCCTGGCTTCCATGGATCAGAGCTGCCAACAATATCCAGCCTTCTCTCTCCACTCCAAATCTTTAAATACTGACAGGGAAGATTATCATGACCAATGCAACTCCAAGTTCAAAAATACTTTATTAAAAACAATTTGGTATCATGCAAGAAAATGCAGTCGTTAACATGTCATGATAAACCAATTCATAGGAACCAAATGCAGAGTCAAAATTCAAATACAGACAAGGATGTAGATGCCTCCCATCAACTGGTCCACCAGTAAAAATAAAATCTTTTAAGTTAAGTTCACTGGAGGCTAAAATAAAGATTTAACATAAACCTACAGGTAACATGAACTCCAGTTTGCGCTTCTGTGTCAAACTACTTTTAACACATAACTTAGTTTGAACTGAGAAACTCAAAAACTACATAGCATAAAATATAAAAGGATATGTACACACATGGACAAAGATGGGTGATATGTGATGAAAATTGAATGTAAATTGTCATACAATAAAGTTGAGTAAAAAAATATTCTCCCAATCAAACAAAGTTAAAAGTCTGCATCTAAAGTAAAAACATTGTCTTCCTTCTTAGCCATTACACCCCACTTCTGGTATTCTCCTACCTTCTTTTCAAAGAAATTGGTTTTGCCTTCCAGTGATATGTGCTCCATGAAATCAAAGGGGTTCTCGGAGTTGTAAATCTGTAAATCAACATTTTCATTAGGTATTACCACCTAAACAGGCATTGCACAAGTCATTGTAAGTATGTATTTCAAATCATACCTTCTGACATCCCAGTTCCAGAAGGAGACGGTCAGCAACAAATTCAATGTAGGTTTTCATAAGATCACAATTCATACCAATCATAGCACATGGAAGTGCCTCTGTTAAAAATTCCTGTTCGATGACTACAGCATCACGAATGATACTAACAATTTCTTCTTCAGAGGGCTTTTGAACCACATGCTTGAACATAAGGCACGCAAAGTCTGTGTGAAGACCCTGCAAACCAGCACAAGTTCCAAGGATTTTAGATACTTTTTTTTTTTTTTTTTTTTTTTTGGGGGGGGGGGAATAATTGAAAGCGTAATGAACTAACCTCATCTCGAGAAATGAGCTCATTGCTGAAGGTCAATCCTGGCATTAAACCACGCTTCTTTAGCCAAAAGATTGCAGCAAAGCTACCAGAGAAAAAGATTCCCTCAACAGCAGCAAAAGCAATAACTCTCTCTGCAAAAGTAGCAGAATCATGAGCAATCCACTTCAATGCCCAGTCTGCCTTCTTCTTTACACAGGGGAGGGTTTCCACAGCATTGAATAAGAAATCCCTGCAAGTAAAAAGCACAAGGTAAACAAAGAATTCTCCAATTCGTAACTAAACATGTGAGAAGAGCAGACTTCAGACTAACCTTTCACTTGGGCTAGTAATATAGGTGTCAATTAACAAACTATACATTTCTGAGTGAACATTCTCCATTGCAATTTGAAAGCCATAAAAGCAGCGAGCTTCTGTGACCTGCACCTCCTGGCTAAACCTCTCCACCAAATTTTCATTCACTATTCCATCAGAGGCAGCAAAGAATGCCAACACATGGGAAATAAAATGCTTTTCATCAGCAGTCAATTTTTCCCAATCTGCACGGTCCTGTAGAGAGTGGGGGGAAAAGCATAGTTCAGAAAAAAAAAATCATACTCTAACCAGGAATAAGGAGGACACCATGATACTTGATAGGAAAAGTGTAAATGAGTGAATAAGCGTGATTTGAAAAGCCTTTCTCTCTCAGAACAAAATTTTTCTATGATGTCCAAAGCAGCTAACATCATACAACAGAAAATGAAGAATAGACATATTCACAATTGCTCGCAGCAAGACTCTCAGATTCAATGAAGGGCTCACCAAATTACACTTGTTTCAAATCCCACCATGAATATCAATCCCCTATTGCATTACAAACCTTTGATAAATCAACTTCTTCAGCATTCCAGAATGATGCTTCTGCCTTCTTGTACATTGCCCAAATGTCATGGTACACAATTGGAAAAATGACAAACCTTCGGGGATTCTCTTGGAGGAGTGGTTCCAGCTCAACATTGAATGCAGCTCTCTTCTTGGCAAGTGCATCAAGAGCAGGAGTTTTCTTCACAGCATTCTGAAAAGTGGAAAGCTTGTGTTACCCATACTGAAAAATAGGGAAACTACTGGTCACTGATTGGAATGAGGAATGACAATAGAGCGTTACCTCCTTTGTTGGAAGGATATTTTGGTTCTTCTCGCCAAGAGCCTTCAGAGGTGTTGTCTGCTTGTCCTGGAACAAAACAAGCACATACAGCGTCAGCAATAATGGCTGATCACAAAGAGAGGGGAAATACAAGAAATATGGTTGGAGATAATGGAGTGCAAAATTAAAGATTGGAAATGCCTTGAAATCCATATTGCAAATATCTGCATGAGAAGGTTAGGTGTATGCAAGAAAATAATTCGCGGTGAGCGGGAGGATGTACACAACGCAATTAGCCGTAATTAACCTGTATTGCTTCGCCGGGGTTAGTCATAAATGGAAAGTTCTGGTATTACGAGGTGACGCAAAAAGGAGACGGCGTTTAGATAAAGGGGGCGCTAGACACGGGCAAGGCACTGGGGGGACGACGAGCCACCCCCACTACCCCTCTCCCTGCAAAATGCGCCTGAGCGCCATGCTTGCACAAGCCACTTAAAGATAAACCTTGCAGAAATGCTTTCCGCGAAATCAGCATAAAGCCGGCTGATACAGGACAGGGGCAGCTCCAGCGCCACACTACGGGACAACCACGACGAGACTCGGCACTCGCTCATCAAATCCAACTGAAATTGCACCTCAAAAACAGACGTTCCTCACGTTTCTGAATCCAAAATACTGAATTACGTTTGAATAACATTAAAATAAAGTATCTGATCGAGGCTACGTGTAATGGCGCCATCCAGACGGCGGGAATCTCCAACCGCGGTTAAAAACTATTTTAACAACGAATAACTAGCAGAAAATTAAAACGCAGCGTGCACAAGCAAAGAATAAATGGGAATACATGACACAGCTTGAAATATACAAGCAGTCACTTGCAACGACCACCAAGGGGTGCTCTGTTGGCGGGAGAAACTTTGATCCGTTATCTACGTAAAATACACTCTTTCAAACACAATTCATGACTGAAACACACCTTGATAATTAGGGATCCAATCTGCGGGATGTTCTCCTTAGTCTCCATAACTTGGGGAGCCATGGTAGCTGAGAAAAGTTAAAACTTCCGTAGCACGAACTTCACCAACGTACTGGCTGCTGCCTCAAGTTCGAATGATGACAAAAGCCGGCCAGGCTGGCAGCAGGTCTGGGCTTGCAGGAAAAAAGATTCCGTTGCGCGCACTAAACTCGCGCCCAAAATGCGCGGGAATGCTTCCAGCCAATCACAGCCACCTTTTTCACCCCCTCCACGTTCCATCTGCCAATACGGTGCATTTGTTTGTGTAAACGAAACCTGTGATAATACTAGGACTAGGGAACAGGAGGAAAGCCGGAGAGCCAGAGGAGAGGGGTGGGGGTGGGGGGAAAGTGGTGGGAACGAACAACGAACAGCTGACCTACGCGTTCCACTGCGTTGCCAGTTTGGCGCAGTTTGGCGTAGAAGCTTGCGCCTACGACGCATATGGGACGCACCCCCCACTCCAGTGTGGGCGCAAGAAGGCGAGAAAATACGACGCTCATGGGTCATTGGCCTTTTGGTCGTTACCCGGAAGGAAAAACCTTGAGAGGAACAGTGCTCTCAAGGGGGAAAAAAAATGTTACACCAGTACACTTGACGGGAAGGAAATAATATGGATGAGCTGACAGCATTCCACACATGGAAAACAACATCGGGAAAAAGAAAAGGATTGAATAATACAAACACCACTTCCACTATACATCTTTATTTTAAATAAAAAATCATATAACATTTGAAGGCTAACTCAATCTATTCACATCACAGTTTTCTTCTAGAAAAATTAGGAAATAGTAAACATGATTCAAGAGACAGTTACAGAACTTTCTTACTAAGATTTGTAAAACCCACTCCAACACAAGTCATGAGTACTTTATTAGCCCCGAGATGCAAGTCTTCATCATCTTCATCTGCTTTTTGATAATCTAGTTTAAATGTGAGACCAAAGAAATCTCGCATATGTCGTAAAAACTCAATCCTGTAAATTTAAATAAATATTCTTAAGCACATCATTATAAAAATACAAATACATAATAGTTCTGTCAGATAAGAAAAATTACTTACAGGTATGGTGATAGTGGACCAGTCTGGTACTTTGATACATCATGTCGCCCAAGTGCCATGTACAATGCTGCTAGGGTCTGGAAACTTGAGTCAACACATCCACCCCTGTATATTTCTTCCAGGAGACGGTAAGCTGCCTGCACACCAAGATCCTCAGGCACAGAAGGTGGTTTATTCGAACCAACAGGAGGTGATATTGCCTCACCAGTATAGAAGACTCCCTCCTTGGTTTCAGCAACTAATGTCACGCCAAAACCTGAAATGAGACGGTATATATAAATGAAATACCCCCTAATCATAGCAATCCAATAGAAAAGATGAAAAAGGATCATGAGAACGGGGGTCATGAGAACGTACCTGGGGATTTTCCAGATTGATTTCCTTTCAAGTGATCAGCATAGAGGTAAACATCAGGGAGAAATTTAAGAAGGATTCCTTTCGCAGCATCTATAATGCGATTAGCCATAGCTGGGGAAACTCTGGCAGCATATGCAGTCCCTCGTATTCGTTTAATTTTTCCAGCGTCTAAAAACTGTTTTTAAAAAAATTGAAAATTGGTGATCCAAATAAGCTTTTCTAACATCAACACAGGTAGTTATTAAAGAATAAGGATAATGTGAGATTACTAACCACTATTGGCTTCAGCTGCTTGCGATTTGGGCAGCGGAAAAATATTTCCCCACCACCTTCAGGTGCCATACCTCTTTTATTGATTTTCAATTCTAAGCCATCATCAACAACAAGGAACTTTTTCAATGTGGCCATGCCTGAGAGTTTAAATGAGTCAACAGATGGATCTAGCTTGAAATTTAAATTGAGATAATACAATGACTAACATGATAACACAATGCTACCAATAAAGACATATATGACAATATGAGTTCAGATATATGAAGCTTACCTCATTGTTGGTAACACCTCGAAGAATAATACTTAAGGGTTTCTTACAGAATGGTCCAAGTCCCATTAGAACTTCCAAATAATAACCAATACCCCTCTGTTTGCAGCACTCATGCTCTAAGTTACCACCTGATAGTAGCCCAGGTTGATAGTACAAGGATGTACCAGTCTCATTCACCTCTATAACCGTACCATTTGTCAATTTATCGAGCAGTCGGATGAGATTTACTTCATATTCTGCAAAAACACATTCATTGGCATTGTGGAACACTATATACATTAAATGTAATTGGAATGTTCACAGGAATGTTCAGAACAAGTTGATAAAAGGAATAAAACACTAAAACTTCCAGGTTATGAAAAAAGAATACTCATTCAGAAAGGCATGGGTAGCACTTAACCCAACCATACAAATAACAGAGATACGGGCTTACCTCGCAAACCCGGTTCACTGTCATCGCTACGGATGCCTTTCACTTTTACCGGTTTGCCACTCAAAGTAGAGAGAAGCAATCTTTGACGGAGAAAATTGCAGCCCTCGTATTCCAAAACATCGTCACGACGGGGAGCCATGGTTTTGGAGAGGTTAATAAACACAACAACAACATCAACAACAACCGGGCCTCCGCCCGGCCGCCTTGTTTTGTTGACAAAATACGAACAACCAACAGCAGCAAATCAAAATTAATCTATCATTTATAAATTATGTTTTTAACATGGGAAAAAAAGATGAAATAAGAGAGAATCCTATTGTAGTGCCTTTTTTTTTAACGTTTTTTCTTAATTTTGTAATCAAGACTTGCTCGTAGCCACGGTCGAGGACAATTTTTTGCCTCCCGGCGTACCAGCCTGGCTACTTCTTTTCGCGTGGCGGGAATCTTCAAATGATGGGTTGGGGATTTGAATAAGTGGTACATGCCATCTAATTATATATTTTCAAGGATTTACTGAAATAAATTTCCATACTCATTCATACACATAATAAAAAAAATCGAACTATTTCATCTTAACACCCAATGTACACATAAAATATTCAGTCTAACATCATAATGCAAATGTAAGCTTTTGATCTAGGTAATTGAAGTTAGTGCAGATATCTATGTGAGTGCTGGATCCAGCAATTGCAAGAATCTATGGACAAGAAAATCACAATATTAGGTCCACGTTGTCAGAAGACTAAAATACGAAAAGAAGAATTGTCTACCAACCTTATGGGGGACTTCTTGAAGTTCTGCAGAGTACACAGTTGACGCTGAAGTTGGAATTTGACCATAAATTTGTCCATTCAGACTGAGTTGGTAGAAATGAGGACCAGCCCCACCAGCAAATATTCGATCTTCATGGAACTTGGCTACATGGACACCCTTCAAGTCGGAGGTTGGAAACACCGTTGTAACATCCATCGAGCGAAGATGCCATAATGACAGTCTTGGACCTCCTCCACAAACCTGTGAATGGGAACAAAAAAACATTTTTAAGGACAATTTCTTTCTTAGCCATTACTAAAGCTTCTTGGTTAACATTGTCATTACCAGCCAGTCATCATTGATCGCAGCTGCACCAATCCATTTTCCTAGCTCAGGTCGATTTAGTCGGTCATCTTCATATGGTTTAATGATGTTGGTAGCGGTAGATCGTCTCATGTCCCACATTCTGACAGTGCCATCTTCACTTGCTGACACAAGCTGGCTCTCACTGCATTAATTTAAAAAGAGAAAATAAATTCACAGGGGTATGAGTGCTTTTGAATACACAACTTAGTTTAAATGAGAAGAGGGAAGTGCCAAATACCTCAAATGAACACTGTGTAAGAAGCCTGTGTGACCAGAAAGGGTTCTAATACGTTTTCCGTCTTCCAAATTAAAGATGTAAATGTTATTATCTCCACATCCTACACACAGCTGATCATCTACTGAATTGTAAATCAAACTGTTAACATCAGCCTGCTCTGATCTGTCTCTGTAATAGTTCAGATTGATATATAGGATATATTTCTACAATTTGAGACTGAAAACAGAAAATGAAGTGCAAGACAGACCTTACAGCAGGGACTGAAATTTTAAATTTCTGTTCAGCTTTTCCAGCAATAACAGACTTCCATGTCCAACCTCTGATTTCACCAATGCCTCCAGCAATCAAAAAGTTTGGTGTACTAACGAGGGAACAAATATGGCCACCATCGCCACTAACATGGTGTAAGGGGTGTTGTACACCATTGTCAGACTTTGAATCATCTAACGGAGTGGAAACATTGCCCAAACTGAAATGTAAATACATATTATATTAATAACTTGAGGATGCTTATTGTTATGTTCATGGAACAATAGGTCAATTATTTTGAAAATCAAAATGGCAGCAAACAGAGATAAAATGAACAGATAGTGAACAAAAGTTGAATGAGATTCAATACATTAAAAAGGAACAGAATCAATACATTACTGGCACTCCTGCTACAATTTTCTGATTGCAGACAGAGATAAATTGTACAGTTATGCAGTTTTCACCCAACGAGCTACAAATTGCTTTCGAAATCAATGTCAGAGAGGATGCCGTTCAAAAGAGCCAAAATAAAAACAAGTAGACCGCTATAACCTCACTCAGGGACAATCTTGCACCTGGTCCAAAAGGGATCAATGAAACAAAAATCAAAGTACGAACCTGTACACAGCGACATCTCCGTATATATTGGAAGCAGTCAAGTAGTTGCCGCAAGGAGAGAATGCCTGCGAGAGCACAGTATTGTAAACAAGACGGTCCACCATCGTAGGTGCCTTTGCCTCGCTCAAATTTCAAAATCAAACTAGAATGACGGCAGAGCGGCACCGTTTGAATGACAAAAACACGGCTCGGGCGTACATTCAACGACCTTAGTGCGATAAAGTTAATTGCATATGTGAAAAAATCAGTTATTAACTGTACAATAGTGATAATAAGTAAGACATTTTCTGCAAACACAACCGAAAATAAAGTGATACAAAAAATCACTCTGCGTTTAGCGATCGACAACTGAATTCACACTTCACGCACGCCCTTCATTATCGGCAGGACAGCAGGTCACTCAGGTTCTTGCCGGGTTGTTTACATTCGTGTGGTGATTGGAATATAAATAGCGTGATTAAGTTTTCCTTTCATTCGATCGTTTGTCCACCTGCTCCGTAATTTCTGCATCCTGACCCTGATTTCGCTTTTCCTGGAAAGATGTCAGGACATGGGAATCACAGCTGTGAACATGAACATCATGAACACCCTGTTGGTCCAGAAGCTGGAATTGAGTACTCACTGTACACTAAGATAGATACAGACAACCTAGAATGTCTAAATGAACATAGCGATGGGGCAGGGAAAACCGTTTTCAAGCCATGGGAGGATCGTTTGAAGAGGGACAAGGTAGAGGGTGTTCCGCCGTGTATGTCTAGTGTCAACAGTTGTCTTGTTTAGTAACATCTTCTGAGTTAAATATTTTATGTTTACTTTGTTGCAGTACGTTGACAGTGATGCTGATGAAGAACTCTTATTTAATATACCGTAAGTATTCACATTTGCTTTTGTCCATGTGCATTTTGACTGTTTTGATGAGTCGTCACTTTACTGCCTGTTGCGAAATCGTATTACATTTTAACTGTTTAAAGTGTGGTTCAAGATTCACAGGAAATATAAAGCTGAAGGGAATAATTCTTATTGGTGGCGAGGGTGAAATGCATCCTTCAAAAATGAGATTGTAAGTATAAGAACATGTTTGGGAGTATGTACACCTACTGATCACGTTGATTGCATTATTCCGTTGCTCTTCAATTTTAGGTTTAAAAACCGACCCAAAATGTCATTTGATGATGTAGCAGCTGCTGCTGACCAAGAGTTTGAACTGACTCGGGATGAGGATGGAACAGTAGAATATCCAATAAAGTAAGATGTACTTCATCATGTTGACATCTGTATTTTGTGCATTAACTCTTCTTATCACTACACTTGTGACATTTACAGAATTGTGAAGTTTTCATCAGTGCATCACCTTACTATCCATCTGCCTTCTAATTTTGGGGATGACACATCTAGAATCTATTACATTGGCCTTCGGGGAGAGTGGACACCACCACACCATCATGGCGTAACAATTTGCACTTATGAGAGTGCACCTAATGTTGCTGACCATAAGAAAAATCTTATGGATGATGTGTCACACCAGATTATGTAATTGGATTCTGTGTTTTATTCTTTCAGCATTGGGTAAGTCATTTTCCATATTTCTCGGAAAGGTTGAGGTCTTTAAAGTAATGAGAACTGGACTGATAGCAATTTTATTGAATTCAAATGAATTTGTACAAATATGGAAAACGGTTAATATCACAATGAAACAGCTATTTACATGGCATACATCTAGGTCAATCTCTCTTGCTTCTAGCAAAGTGTATTTCTTACTCAGATCAAGTTAAGATTAATATGCACGGTAGTTCATTCCATCTTAAACTGATATGTAATTTTCTTACCTTATTTTCTGGTCCTGTATGTTCTTAGCTATGTCCCAAATGACTTTATGGATTAGATTGATATGTAGCTTTGATGGATTTTCCATGGAATGAAAGGATGCAAGTAAAAAGTAATTTAAAATTCTTCCCACAATATCTCAACTTGCATTTACCTTGTTGTTGGCATCTCATATTTGTGTGATAATTGGCACACCTACATATGTGTTAGGTCGTACACGATAAATAAATTTGTGGCAAGCTTAGAAATCTAATGGAAATGTCAGATACCTATGTGAGAATCACATAACATATTATGTAATACAGAATAAAAACCAGTAAAATTACTACGAATTGAAACAAAAGAACATATTAATTTACAGCAGACCTTATATATTACGTATATCTATATTTTAAACCATGCACTGCTTCAGTGAGATCTTTGACAAGTAAATTAACTTTGAATATCTGAGGTGGAAATTTATCCTGGAATTCGAATCTCACATAATTCATCACACAAGGAACAAGACATGAATTTTTAATGACAAAGTTAACCTACTGGTGTTCTTTATGGTACTACTCATAGATCCTTAAATCCTTCAATTTGCACAACCAAACTTCTACTTTGACTGACAAATTTTTATACTGTCCTCTATAAAACAGAGCAATATCTAAAAATCTGCAGCACTAGATCACAAACAATGGCAAGACATTCACTACAACTGAATTGCTTACATGTAACTTCACCTCATACAGATATCTGTTTGATATGTCTATGATGAATTTCAAATATCTTTAATTTATACAAGATAAATAATACCTTTATCACTGCCATTAGTTTTCCCTCTTTCAAAGTCACTCTGCTGTATGAGGACAATAAGATGCGAATTTAAATACGCAATCTAAACCTCAAGGTTTGTCACTGACAATGTCCCTAAAGTCAAATTTAAGGGTCTTCCTCGGATGTTGTCCTGGTTGCTCCTGCGGGAGCACTTGTGGTTGGTTCGCGGTCTGGGTCATCATCCTGGATTGCCCCATCAGCAGACTCTAGGTTTAGATCAACTGGAATTGTTTCTACTTCGTCTGGAATTTCTGTTGTCACTGAAATCACAAAAAATAAATAATTTTAGATTATTATTTATTTATTTTTTGTTAAAATGGGGCCCGAAATGTGAGCTATACACACATTTTTTATTGGGTTGTGTAAGTTTCCTTACCATGGAAGGGTCCTGTGGAACTGGAGCCCTTGTGGTCTCTGGAAGGCAGCCCCTCCTCGCCCACCAGCACATTGTCTATGTAGAACATGGTTCCAAGATTGTATACAAACACCTCCCTCTTTAAAATTTTGGCATCGTTGATGAAAATGTCATCTGAAATTTAAAAAAAAAAAAAAAACGTTCCTTGTTATTAAAAGGGATGGGAGCGTCCAGTCCACTGTTCTGCCGGTCCACTCCACAACGATGCCTACCACCCTCCCGCCTGACGATGAGCTGGATCTTGCCCATGGACTTGAGGACGGTGCCGTGCTGCAGCTGCTTGGTGTAGAGCCGCGAGTTGACAAAGTGGTTGAGCAGCAGGCCCAGGCCATCTCCCGTCGCCAGGTAGCCGTCCTCGGCAGTATCCAGACCAATGCGCTCGAACGCCTCGTCGGTGGGCACGAAGAAGGTGTAGCCGGCACCGGGCACCCGAGGTGCCAGGTCGGCCATGTTGAGGAACCGGGTCACGTGCGCGAAGCCCTTGCCGGCCTCCTCCAGAGCGAGGAACGCGTGGCTCAGAAACTGCGCTCCGATCCAAGGGAAGGCCAGCAGCGGCGGCGTCTCCTTGTCGCGGTTGTTCTCGTGCAGCCGGGCCACCACCTCCTCCGTCACGAACATGACCTCGCCGATGAGTAGGATGTTGCCGCGCTCCACAGGCGTGTCCTCGCCCACTACCTGCACCCCGTTGGCGGTCAGGTTGGCTGCAACAGCAAGACGAGGACGAGGACTCAGTGGCGAAACACCAGATGCATTACTGCGGTGGGGAGGGGAGGGCACTCACGTTTCCGCGCAAACACCACCTCTCTGCCGTCGAGGGTGTGCGCCACCATGCCGTCCTTGACGTCGGCAGCGCGCAGGTCGCCCTTAAGGAAGTGGTTGACGACGACGCTGTCGCTGAACTCAGGCACGGAGAACGGGTAGAAGCCCCAGTCGATGGGGTGCCAGCGCTGGAAGGCCAGGTCGGTGGGCAGCAGCAGCGTGTAGCGGGCGTCGGGGCCGCCGCCGGCCGCCAGCAGCCTGCGCAGGCTGGCCGACCGCGACATGAGGTGGTAGAAGACGCGTGTGCCCGTCTTGAGGAAGGACAGCACCTCCGTCACGTCCGCGTAGAAGCCCTTGTCCTTGGTGGAGACGTGCGCCGCGGCCGTCGGCAGGGCGGGAGGTACCTGGAACAGAGAAGGGAACCGGAGCGGGGCCGGGCCGGGGGACATCTTACACCGCCAATGGCAACGCCGTGCGCCTGCGAGTGCTGGGGTAGGCCAGCCCGCACGACACGCGTGCGTGCACAAGTCGGGATTGCCTACCCAGCAGGCGCTATTTATACCCCGACTGCTCCTCCCCTTTCCTTTCCTCTTACCGTCTCCGCGTCCGCGCTGGTGCCGGTGGTGGTCGCCGCGGTGGTGGTCGTGGTGGTGGTGGTGGCTGTCGCCGTGGTGCTGGTGTTGCCGGCGCCGCCCTTGGACGGCGTGGCGGTGGCTGCCGCCTCCAGGCTGGGCGGGCCCGGCGTCGTGGAGCTGCTCGTGGACGCCTCCTCAGAGGGCGGCGAGAACAAGTAGTTGTCCAGGATGACAAGGATGCCCCGCGGCACCTCGACGCGCGGCTGCAGCACGCGGGCGCCGTTGGCCGTCAAGGTTCCTGCTCACGAACAGCAAGCAGGTCATGTAGGACAACGACGGTGACCTGGCCTGTCCTGCCTCACCTCGGGCCGGGCCACTCACTCACCGTTGTGGTTCTGCACCTTGACGGTGTGCCCGCCCAGCGTAGCGAAGCGCAGGTCCGCGCCGATGTCCAGGTCCAGCTGTTTGCCCAGCACCACGTGGTCCAGCAGCAGGCGGCGCATGGCCCCCGGTTCCGCCTGTGGGGGCGCGGCCGTGTTCACGGGGGCCAGGATGGTGAACGGCTTGTCTGCGGGCAGGAGCGACACAGTCAGCCATACACCTCAACCCGTCTGCCTTTTCAGGATCGATCTACACAGCAGGATGGCTTGGCCACGTCGCAGTGTCGTAGAAAACGAATATAGTACCGTCCGCCGTATCTCCGGTGACCGAGCCCGCGACTCCGGCCAAGGGAGAAACATTTTCAGAGGTTGCGCACTGCGTCCAGACAGCGCGGCGTTACAACATCGCGTCACCGGAGAACTAGTGCGTGCGCGAGCGTGCGAGAGAGAGAGAGAGGGAGAGAGAAAGGAAGCTAGCCAACGTACCCACCCGGCCCGACCCGGCCCAGGCAAGCGGCGTGGCGTGGCGTCGTGCACGGGACTGGGCATGGGCTGGGAGTGGCACCTGTCCTGTCTTCTCCCAGTCCAGTGGGAGTCGATGACCTGCGCGTGGCTCGGGCTCGGGCTGAGGCAGCAGCGGGCCCCGCCCGGCGTGGCCTGCAGTGGCCGGCAGTGGCCATGGCCCTACCGGTCCCGGCCCCGGCCCGCTCCCCTCTCCGGCTCGACCCCTCCTCCAAGACGCATCAATGGATGGGTGTGTGTATCCCCCTCCCTCCTCCCGGGCCGGGCCGGGCGCACACTACAACACGAACAGCGGGTACCGGGTACCATGTCCACAACATGACGCTGGGCGCTGCGGCAGGCCGAGGCCATGCTGCTCAATGAGGTGCCCTAACCGCGTCAAAGCAGCAGCAGCAGGATCCACTTGAACTTGGTCCTCTCGCCGGCCCGGGCTCGGGGGTGGAGAAGAGGACAAGGACACGGCACAGGTACACCCTCCCGTCCCGCAGCCTGGTGCGCACAGCGCCGGCGTCCAAGCGGAACCCCGGCCCGGATCTGAGGCCGCGGGGGCCGCGGGGGGCCGCGGGGGCTGTGTTTTTACTCCAAAGTTAATCGACCCGCTTCACGTCACGCGTTGCGGTACGGTGCTGTGCGGGACTACTGCGCACTCGGCCGTCGTGGCGTCCAAAGGGCCCAGGAGTGAGAGTCGGAGGCACCCGAGGTGCACCGGACCAGAGGGAGAGAGAAGGCCTTGGGGGGCCTTCGGCCCGTGGGGGCTGCGTCTTGGACACGCGTGGAAAATGCCATCACGGACGCATCGGTGCCTGCCGGCCCTCGGCCCAGCGGCCCAGCCAGCGCAGCCGCGGAGTCTTAACGCCCGGCCAAATTTATGTAATGGCAAACCTGTTTGCATCGCGAGAACGGCACGTCGACTCTGCCTGCATACAGCTCAGGGGGGGGGGGGGGGGCTGCAACTGCAGGCTGCAGGTACAGATCAGTCAGTCCGAGTCGTTCCCTGGCGGTGGCGGCCAGGTCCAGGCCCTGGGGTGCGGAGGATCCAGCTAGAGCAGTAGACCTGCCGGGTGACAGTTCCGGCATTAAAGGGAAAGGAGAGGCTGCGGCGAGGGGAGGGAAGGGAAGGCCTTCGAGGTGGGAGGTGAGAGAGAGGCGGCAGGCGCAGGCAGCCCATGGGCCCCATGGGCTGGATCGATGCTGCGCTCGCCGACACATGACAGACCAGCAGCAAACCTTCCGGGAAGGGGTAGGAAGGAGGAAGGGGGGGGGGAGGGGATGATGGTCCGGGGGATTTAGGGGGCAGGGGGAGGGGGCAGCCCAGTCAGCCGGCATCACTCTGACCGTGCACAGCTGAGTGCGTCAGGAGGATGGAGGAGGCACCACGCGGGGCCAATCAGTTTTACATTCGCCCTTTCGTTCGAGCTTCGGCCGCTGCAGTATCCCTGAGCTGCCCGCTGCCCCGGCCCCGGGTACCGGCCCGAGTACCGCACACTGGGCGCCTGTCCTGTCCTCCCCTCTGGCATGACCGTGACTCATCGCACCAAGACGGCAGTGGGCTGTGCCGGGCCGGGGCCACGAGGCCAGGCCGATGTCACCGACTGGACTGGACGGACGGTACCGCTAACAGGTTGTGCACGCCACATGACGGTGCCGACAGGGCAGGGCAATGTGCTGGCGGCTGTTTACAGAGCCCACCGCCGCAGCTAGGCAATGGGAACAGTCCCCAAGAGACTCTACTGTCGTTGGCTACTCCAACACCGCTCATGAAATTTAATGAAGCGAATTGACTAATCGCCGTAGAGATGCAGGTCTTGCGCCCGCTCCCGGGAAGGGGATCTCAGATCGGGCGGACGGCGACCTCCGCCGAGGACAGACGGTTTCTGTTCTCTGCGGCGACGTCACTGACTAACAGCGGCCTGCAGCGCGCCTCGTGCTGGTTCCGTGCCCCCCCCCCCCCCCCCCCCCCCGCCCCGCCCCCGCGCCTCAAGCTTTCATCGCGCGAAAAAAATAATTATCGCATTAAGCAGTCTTTTTGCGGGAAAACCGCCCGCCGCCCAGAACGCTTGTAGCGCTGTGAGCAGAGCTGTGAGCGCTGAGCTCAGCACGTCGCAGAACGGACGCGGCCAAGTGCATTCCAATCCAAACCTTGCCACCGGCGGGATCAGGATCAGACCGTGGGCCTGGACCTGGACCCCCGCCGTGTCGTGTCGTGCCGTGCCGTGCCACACCGCATCGTCCGCACGGAAATACTCATCACAAAGTCAAACCGGCGCTCAATTATCGCCGAGCACGATTACCGGACCGGACCGGGCGGCCGGCGCGACGACCCTCGCCTCGCCTCGACTGGAGGCGGCTGGAGGCGGCCGCGGAGTACCAGACCGGTGGCCTTTGAATTTTTGCGCGGTGCCGAACCGCTTCCTGAGCGGGGGCGGACTCTTCCTTCCGGTTCCTTCCGCTCCGTCCGGTTTCCGGTTCGCAGTCTGCTTGGTCTGCAGCCGCGCAGCAGTTGTTCTGCCCCCGCGCTACCGCTGCCACTGCCACCCGGTTGGGGAGGGGACACTGGGGCTGGAGTGATGACGGGGGTGTGAACGAACGCCAGGGCATCGGCCCTAGCAGAACCGGCGGGGGCTGTGGAGGCGGGGGTGGGGCCGGCTGGGGGAGAGGCCAGGCCAGGCCAGAGCGGGGAGGGGAAGCGTTGATGGCTCTCCCCTTCCGCTTCGCACTAGCCGGCACTAGCTAAACTTCACTCGCTGCGTACGCTGCGTTCGCCTCGCCGTTGGCGCCAAACTCGACGGCTGTCTCCGACTGTCACACACTGTCACGGCGCACTGCCCCTGCCGCGGCACGGCCAGGTCGGGCACGGCATACTGCGGCATACCTGACAGGCTGAGCGACTCCTCGTTGAACACGAGCCACAGGCTGAAGAACCTGTCCACGTTGAGGTTCTCCGTCAGCTGGCCGTCGATGCCGGAAGTGTCCGGGAGCAGCCAGGCGGCGGACGCGGCGGACGCGGCGCGGGCCGGCACGGCCAGGGCGAGCATCGTGAGCACGGCGAGCACGGCGACGGAGCCGCGGGCTCCACAGTGTGAGGACGCGGGGCCGGGGCCGGGGCCGGAGCCGGGGCCGGCCGACGCCGACCGGGACGGGCGCAGCGGGCGCAGCATCTTGGCCTCACACGGCCGCGGGTACCGTGCCACTGTGGTGTGGTGCCTGCCCTGCCTGTGCTGTGCCACTGGCAGCGGCAGCTGGCGAAGCGAGGCGCGAGGCGGGCCAGCGGCAGCGGCGGCGGTGGCAGCGGCAGCGCAGGCTCAGAGGGGCGGGGCGGAGACGCCGACCAGCGGGGCCAGCGGAGGGGGCGGGGGCCCCCGGCATGCCCCCGGCCACGGCGCGGGCCATGGGGGGGTGGGGTCCTCGTGGCCCCCGTGGGCACCCCGTGGGCCAGGTGGGGCGCGGCGCCCGGGGGTAGGGAGCTGGCACCCTCAACCCCCACCCCCGAGCAATCGATCGCCAGCGCAAGGGATGTGCTCTCTGGTTAGGTCATGTCACGTGTTGCCCTCAGAGATGACACCCCGACAACCCCGGCAGGGTCGGACAGCCCTAACAACCCTCCGCCACGGGACCCCCGTCGGCCCTCTGAGGCGCCCTTCACAGCAGGTGCCCCGCTGGGGGCCGGGCCGGGCCGGGCCGGTACCGGGGGCCGTGGAGCGCCTGTCCAGCACACCGGCCGGCCGGCAAAGGGAGGGGGAGGCCCAGCTGGTTCTGCAGTCTTCTGTATCTAAAGTTCAAATCTAACATTACAACTGAACACCTTTTCGGGTTCGCCGCAGCTGAAAAACGTTGGGGTTTCCCTGTTGGGGCGCACGATGAAATAGTGTGAGGTGCGTCACGAGAACGGTTCGTAGACTAGACTGCAGGTGTAGCCGGGTGTAGGAGGAAGACAGATGTGCATTCACTCAAGCCGCACCTCTTAATACAACGATCACATTTATTAAAAACAGTCAATGGCTCGTCAAAAGAGACGGCCAAAATAAATCACAATGCCTTTAAAAAAAAATAAGTAAAAAATGACAATAGACAAAAATCACAACAACACATCTCGTAGATTAGAAAAGAGCGATGCTGGACGGAACGGCACCGTGGAAGAGCAATCAGGAAGGACAAGAAGAAGTGAGGAATACCGATTCAGTCGAAAGGAAATGAGCCGGGCCGTTGTTGGGCCGTTGGCACGCTGGTGGTCGTGGTCAGTGGAGTGCCTTCGGCTTCGGCATGGCCGGGCCCCTCGGGGATCGCCGCGATGACATGCGTCGCTTCACTGCCCGCTGCGAAACAAAAGGAGCAGAGCGGACTTTGTGAAAGCGATCGACGCGCCTGCGACGCGCGGCGAACGGACCAAACCTCGCCGTTACCGAAAAAAAAAAATAGAGTATATCTAACGATAACTCTAAAAAAGACAATAATTTGAAAACTCAAAACAGCAAAAGGCCACAAAATTGGACGCAAGATAAAAATCGGGCCGGTATTGGAACCCCTTGCCGGCTTGAGGTGACGCGGCAGCATGGCAGCATGCACGCATACACACACTAACACTCGCACCCACCTCCTTGCGCAGGGCCAGCTTGCTCTGGTAGTTGAGCTTGGCCAGGGCGACGCGCACCCACTCGGGCTTGTCGGGGATGGCCTGGTGCAGCACGTAGCGCACCCCCATCAGCAGGTGCTCGACCACCATCCAGCGCAGCACCCACTGCGTCTGCGACAGCTCCGGGAAGCGGCCGCGCAGCGGGGGTGACACGCACAGCAGCCCGCAGTTGGTGATGATGGACATGGCGCCCAGGGCCTCGAACGCGCGCTGGGGAAGGACAACAGACGCGTCAGTGAGCCAAGGGTCCGCGGGTCGGGGTCGGCCTAGGGGGCCATCACTGTCCTTCTTGATGTACACCGATTAAAATCATGGCTGATTCTGTTGATTTTGTTTGATTTTTTTTTCCGACCAAAAAAAAAAAAAAAAAAAAAAGATTTTCCTATCAAGTCGGTTTTAATCTGAATTTTTTATTTTCTCTCTATGACTATTTCGATTTTTCTTTGGCATTTCACTGATTTTTTGAACATTTGTGTCGTCTATTTGCCTTTTTCTTTTTTTCTCAACTGGGTTCATTTTGATTTTTTGATATTTTTTTTTTGCCACTGTCCCCGATGGTCCTCTCCTCACCTGCCACGCCCCCGTGTCCTTGACTCTGCGGGCGAGCGGCCGCTGGTAGAGGCGGCACAGCTTGAACGCGTCCACCCTGCTCTCGATCACGTTGTTGATGAGCGCCCAGAGCGCGGCCTGTGGGTACACGGCCGAAAAGAGGAACACGTAGCCGAACTGGATGAACACCTCCAGGTAGTCGTCGTACGTGCCCTCGTACTCGTCCATGCTACCCTCGACGAGCGCCTGCTGCTGCCGGGGGTCGTCCACCTCGAGCTCGGGGATGCCCTGCAGCACCTCGGGCACGCCCGGGTACAGCTCGTGCGACACCGAGCCGCCTCGATACCTCAGCCCACCGGCCGACGACACCTCGCCGTCAGCAGCGTCGCCAACGGCACCGGCACCGCCCAGCAGACGCTTCGTGCTCGTCGACTCTGGCACACGGGGCGGGGACGGCACCTGGAACAAACAGGCCAGGCGATCAGGCCGTGAGGACACCGGCAGCGGCACCGTCAGCGGCACCGGTAGCGGGCGGAGCGGCGAGCGCCCGGCGGGTAGGCAGCCCGCGCGCACTGCAGCCCAACGGGACTGCCTACCCGCCAGGCGGTCCGCGACATTAACATTACCTTGCTGAGGTAGCGCATGAGCAGGGGCAGCACCGCCTCCTGCAAGTTGTTGACGACCTGCAGGATGATGAGCATGGTGGCGAGCTGCGAGCGCAGCATGTCCATGTCCTGGTAGATGAACGCGATGTAGAACAGCGCCATGAACGTGTTGACGAACTCGAACGCCACCAGCTTGATGACGCGGTGCCGCTCGAACTGTGACTGCGTGCGGTGGTTCTCTGCGAGGATACGTCGCACAGCAAAAGTGCCGTCAGCTCATTCTCCAATATTCCCCCCCCCCCCCAAATTCCAGTGTTCCAACGCACTCACCCCACTCCGTGAGGTAGGTGGCCAGTTTGCGGTAGTACAGGTTGACGACGGAGACCAGGATGGAGTACACGACAGAGGGGATCATGACGGTCACGTACGTCACCCCCGACTCGGGGTCCTTAGACATTTGCGTGAGCCGCTCCTCGGCGTAGAAGGACAGCAGCATGACCAGGAAGGCCAGGAACAGGCACACCACCACGATCGGCAGCGTGACGCAGTACATCTAGAGGCACAGCGAGAAGTCAGGGTCAAGCGCGCGGGTCGTGCGCCCCTGGGGAGGGACAGGCACAGGGACATGCATAGGGACAGGGACAGGCCCAGGGACACGCACCCGGATGTAGGTGGTCCTTCTCGGGAACTGTGGCAGCAGCCGCCCGGTCACCGTGTCCACCATCATGGTGCCGTGGAAGTTGGGCCGCGGCTCGTCCAAGCTCGTCATGCCGATGGTTCCCCACTGGAACGCCGCCTCGTTGCTGCGGCGTCTCCACACCTGGCGGCCAAAGGCAACACGTCGTCCAAAAGTCGTCATGGTCCGCGAAGCCGAGCGCCTGCAAGTGCCGGGGTAGGCCAGCCCGCACGACACGTGTGCATGCAGCGGTCCTTGTTGCCTACCCAGCAGGCGCTGAGTCACGTCTGTCGCTGGGATTCAGCCCTTTACCTCCAGAAAGACGGTGACGGCTATGACGTTGCAGACGCAGAAGAAAGGCAGCGTCTCCAGGGTGGACAACGCCATCTGCAGGACGCCTAGCAGCGTCAACGGGAAGAGCAGCTTCACGGTGTAGAAGTCCAGGAACTTGAAGTAAAGCGCCACGGCCTCGCCGAAGTACAGGCGGATGTCCTCTGAGACACGCAATTATATCGAAGCCAAATGTTAAAAACAACACCGCACCGTGTTTGGGACGCCGATTAAAACTTGGCGGGCGCCGCCACAGACGGGCGACGTCCACGTGATGCCGCTAATGTGGTTGTGCAGGCTGTGCAGGCTGTGCCGCTAACGATGCCAGCCTTGGGCCCCCAGGGTCTTGGCTCGGTGCAGAGGCACGGCCCGCAGGACAGAAACGGCCACCGCACTGCCCGCTGACATGGCACTCACCGATGGGCTGGTGCTTCGAATAGTACCATTTAGAGGACAGCATCTTGAGGTTCTCCTTGTCGTGCAGCGGGTACATGGCCATCACCAGCGCCCGGTGGATCATCACCTGGACTAAAAGAACACAGAAGTCAGCATCACTGCCAGCTCGGCTACCATGGCCTGGCCGCTGCCGGCGTGGGCTTACCGATCGACTGGCCCTCGTACATGCGGAAGTTGGGGTAGCCCGGGATGCTGGGGTCCTCGCTGAGGGCGCGGATGTTGTCCAGCTCGTGGCGCACGATCAGCTGCCGCTCCGCCGTCGTCAGCAGGTCCTCGCGGTCACCCTTCTCGCCGACGAAGTCGCGGAGGTGGGCGAATAGGAACTCGCGCATGAGGCCGGCCTGGTCGCGCTTCTTGAGCTCCATCTCCTCGGCCAGCTCCAGCAGCTTGCGGCACGACGCCGACACGTGCAGGATGACGCCATCGCCGGGCTCCGTGTGCTGCCGCCGCACCAGCAGCTCGGCGCCGCCGTGGGACCGCGGCCCGCGTATCTTGTCCACCAGCCAGGCGATGGCCCGCGGCTGCGTGGCGGCCGCGAACCGCACTACCATGTACGTGGGCGGGAACGGCGCGTCCGCGTCCTCCGAGTCCGTGAAGTCGAACACGTCGTCGTCGTCCATGGCCGACGAGTCTGCGGGGGACAGTCCAGGTGGTATATTCAGCCAGGAACATAAGCGACGCAGCTGAAAGCGCGGTCTCTGGAGTCGGCATGTGCTGGGTACTGGGCAGGGGATACGGCTGACTGGAGGCCGGCAATACTCCGTGCCTGTCTCGGGGTATATTCTGCCACGCAGTAACGCAGCGCTAAAATGCGCAGATAGACGATTGACACCAGCGGCTAGATCCGATAAAAACATGATTTTGTGAGATCTACATTTTGAAATATTTTAGTTTTTCTGTGATCAGACGTGAATATGGCCACACTACACTATTCGTAGCACGGTGAACTACTCTAAACAGAGAATTGTTATGTTCTCGAAAAATATAAAGTTCGCCTTTCGACTGGTGTAAATAGTCCTTTATATGGATTTCCCCGAATTTCCCGAATATTGACCCGTAATATTGACAATTTCGTGAAATTATGTTCTCTGGGAAAAAACCAACCGACCATCATTTTTTATTAATTTATTTCCTCTTCTCAAAACACATCGAGCCACAACTGATATCCACGTACAAGAAACAGCTGATCGCGGTCTCCGGCAGCGCAGGCGCAGCGCAGTGGCCAAGGTAAACGCGCTCTGCCCGGGCCACCGGCTGATATCAGTGATAGTCGAAGCCGAGCCGAGCCGATCAGTCAGCTGACTCGGAGCACTTGGTGACAGTGCTAGTGCTAGTTCCGCATTACGCATTCCCACCGCACTTCTCACGGGCCGGCGTTAATGAACGGTTCGGAACTCACAGAGCTGCCCGTACCCCGTTCGTACTTGTTGCATTTCCTTGTTGTTGTTGTTGTTGTTGTTGTTGTTGTTCCGACTGCCCAGCCCAGCTGAGCTTCAACTTCCCGACGACATTCCTGTTCCGTTTTTAGCCGCGCCCCCCGATATGGTCCCCGTCACACTCGGCTCCCTCTGCCGCTGTCTCTGCCAAGTCACAACCCGCCCCCGGGTAGGAGTTGGGGACACAATCGCACTAAAGCAAACATTTTCGTGACTCACCAGGTGATGTCATCTTGAAGCTCACGGGGAACATAACCTCGCTGGGGAGGGCTTCTGTGTGAGACCGCAGCCGACACGACGTGTCGTGTCTGTTGACGGTACGGCGGCCTGTGCCTGTGCGTGGCTACATGTGCGCGCAGAGCGGGGAGGTCTACTACTCCCCCCGGGGCCGGTGCCGGTGCCGCCAGCCGGTTAGGTAAATTTAATTTTAGCTAGATGTCTTGTCCTACGCCGCCATGGGAGGTGTTTGAATCGGCTCGGCATCCGCGCACGGTCTGTCTGGGCGGAGCGGAGCAGAGTGGGCGATGGAGAGGGGGGGGGGGGAGGAAGGGAGAGGGAGAGAAAGGGAGGGGGAGTCGGTGCGAGTGCCGCGGCGGCGCCTACAGAGCGCGGCACCGGCCGCGGCCACCGCCAGCCACTCGCGGAGTAGTGGCGGCCGGCCCGGCGACCGCGGCGTGGAGTATGTACGCCTCGACCCGTCTGGTCCTTCCCTCTCTACCCCTCGGGCCGGAGTTTCCGGTCGTTTCATATGAGTTAATGTCGGACCCATTCCGGAGGGCCAGTGTGAAGGTGTGAAGTGCCCACTCTGGGACCCCCCACACCCTTTGTCACTCCGCCCCCGCCTGCTTTTTAATCGCGCCAGTCAAGAAAAGTAAAGTGCGGAATCGAGATGGTTATACTAGGCAGCCCAAAGGCCAATCGCGGGCGAATTTGTGTCACGTGTTTCGTAGTGGTAGTTTTAGTTTTTACGGGGTTCAAAATTCGCGTCGCTCGCTCGCTTGATTGTAATTAATCAATAAATATTCAAGAACTTATTATGCTACAATAACATTATTTCAGTTATTAGTTTCAATCATCGCGTATAAGTAACGCCACAGCTGATATGCACCCATAAGGCGGTGAGCAGGGGGCACACTGTCCCTAGGGCTGGTGTGCCCCCAATGAGGCGGTCGGCAGGGGGGCACACGGTTCCCCCCTAGTGAGGCGATCGGCAGGGGGCACACGGTCCCAAGGCGAGGGGTACATCACATGGCAAAGTCACTGTACACCCAACGGAATAGTGTCATGTGCAATCACGTCCAGTCCCTTCCCAATCATTCCAATCACCAGACACCAAAATGATATTCCGAAAAAAAATTCAGAGCGAGAAAAAAAGCCTGATGGCATGTTTGAACGCTGTTGACAAAACCTATGTCGTCCCGGCTTCCGCCAGGACCCCTGCCTTCAACTTCGGTGATCTTACGGGAACCGGTGCTTTACGGCTGCTAGTTGGCCCCGGGACACAGCACTAGAACCCGCTACCCGGCTTGCGCCGGACGGATCTCCCGGCAACCCCTAGCCCGCGCCAATGCGCGAGGCCCCCTCCGCTAACCACGGCCTCCGGGACTCCATCATACTGTAGTGCCCTTCAACCGCAGTCTGGTTTGGCCCCACTCATCGTGGGAGTCCGCCCCTGCGAAGATTTGGAGGACATAGGTTCCCTTCGTACACGGCCGAAGCCGCTGTACTCTACTCGCTACGTACCGAGTAGCGGCATGTCCGCACCTGCCAGATTCAGAGAGAGGAAAACAGAAGCTTCGAACCCTAGAAGCTCTGCACATCCCCCGAGTCTCCCCCCGGGATTGCTCCCGAGGCACAGAACGCCCCCCCGGGCGGGACCCTCGAATCTAGGGAATCGAACCCTAGACCCTCGGGACCGGGGGTTTGTGCCGGCGGCGCCTTAGCCCGCACGGTCGCTTGGACAGCCATGCCTGCGTCACGTTCGGAAGTATATTTTAGGCACTGTCCGCCAAGCTATGTCACAAGAAAAAGTTAGGCGGCCGGCAAGAGTTGAACCGCGGACCTGTCGGTTTCCGACCGGTCCACTAACCCATGCGGCTACCGAGCCACAGTGGTGGCCACAGCCGCGCGCTCCCGGCACTCTAGCTCCACAGAGTAGAGCTGAACATCGAGAACAAAAATTGGAGGCGTAGGCAAGACTTGATCCCGGGACACCGTCCGTCAGAAGACAGCGCCTCAACCGGTACAGCCGTCGCCAACGCCCGCCCGCTCCGCGAATGAAGGGAGTCATGCAGGAGAGGCAAATGGAGGGGTGCTCAGACAGGGGGAGGGCGGGGGGGGGGGGGGGGGGGGAGAGAGAGAGAGAAGGATGTGAGAGAAGGACCTCTTGATTGTCGCTGCCGGCCGGTGCCTGGGCTAATCCTTGTTGGCGGCGCGTTGCTCGGGAAACTAATCCCCGCGTCCAGCATAGTCAGCGCCGCAGCCGCAGGGGAGGGCCACTCGCGAGACAGAGCTCAGCCAGCGAGCACCTCACCTCAGCGCTCCTCAGCTCTCCTCTAGCACCGCTCCCCACCGCACAGCACAGCACAGCCCCAACCAACCACACCCCTCTCCAGCACCATGCGCGAGTGCATCTCCATCCACGTCGGCCAGGCGGGCTGCCAGACGGGCAACGCGTGCTGGGAGCTGTACTGCCTGGAGCACGGCATCCAGCCGGACGGCCAGATGCCCTCGGACAAGACGGTGGGCGGCGGCGACGACAGCTTCAACACCTTCTTCAGCGAGACGGGCGCCGGCAAGCACGTGCCGCGGGCCGTGTTCATGGACCTGGAGCCCACGGTCGTCGGTAAGCCCCCCGCCCCCCTCTCCCCTGTAATTCCGGGTCCGGCCGGCGTCCCTTGGTTCCCAGCCGATCGGGGACGTAGCGCCCGCCAGTGTCCGGGTAGGCCAGCCCGCACGACGTGCGTGCAGCACAAGTCGGGACTGCCTACCCATCCGGCGTCATGCGGGCCGGGACTGGTCACTGGACTATCCCTTCCGCAGATGAGGTGCGGACGGGCACCTACCGCCAGCTGTTCCACCCGGAGCAGCTCATCACCGGCAAGGAGGACGCCGCCAACAACTACGCCCGCGGCCACTACACCGTGGGCAAGGAGATCGTGGACCTGGTGCTGGACCGGGTGCGCAAGCTGGCCGACATGTGCACGGGGCTGCAGGGCTTCCTGCTGTTCCACTCGTTCGGCGGCGGCACGGGCTCCGGCTTCACCTCCCTGCTCATGGAGAAGCTGTCCGTGGACTACGGCAAGAAGTCCAAGCTCGAGTTTGCCGTGTATCCGGCGCCGCAGATCTCCACCGCAGTGGTGAGCCGCCCCTACCCTTTCCACCCCCCTCCCTCTCCCTACCCCCTCCCCTCCCTCTCTCCCTCTCCCTTTTCCCACCCTCCCAACCACTCCCCTTCGGCCAGGTTGAGCCGTACAACTCGATCCTGACGACGCACACGACGCTGGAGCACTCGGACTGCTGCTTCATGGTGGACAACGAGGCCATCTACGACGTGTGCCGGCGCAACCTGGACATCGAGCGGCCCACCTACACCAACCTGAACCGGCTCATCGGCCAGATCGTGTCCAGCATCACGGCCTCGCTGCGCTTCGACGGCGCGCTCAACGTGGACCTCACCGAGTTCCAGACCAACCTGGTGCCCTACCCGCGCATCCACTTCCCGCTCGCCACCTACGCCCCGGTGAGCAGAGGGGCCGCGGGGGCCGTGGGGGCCGCGGGGGCCGTGGGGGCCGCGGGGGCCGTGGGGGCCGTGGGGGCCGCGGGGGCCGTGGGGGCCGCGGGGGCCGTGGGGGCCGCGGGGGCCGTCCGCGCGCGGGAGATGCGTGGGGGCGGGGGCGGGGCGTACTTGTCCCTGCTGGCAAAAACGGCAGCCATAACCAGATAAGCATCGAGGCGGAGTCGGAGCCGGCCCAAACTCCTGACGAAGCGTTTCTTGCACGCGCGCCAGCTCCTGCTGCTGCTGCTGCTGCTGCTGCTGCTGCTGCTGCTGCTGCTGCTGCTGCTGCTGCTGCTGCTGCTGCTGCTGCTGCTCCTGCTGCTTCCACTCTGTTCCTCTCCTCATCCACCGCCCCTCCTCACCTCCCCCTCCCCCGCAGGTGATCTCGGCTGAGAAGGCGTACCACGAGCAGCTGACGGTGGCCGAGATCTCCAACGCGTGCTTCGAGCCCGCTAACCAGATGGTCAAGTGCGACCCTCGGCACGGCAAGTACATGGCGTGCTGCATGCTGTTCAGGGGGGACGTGGTGCCCAAAGACGTCAACGCCGCCATCGCCACCATCAAGACCAAGCGGGCCATCCAGTTCGTGGACTGGTGTCCGACCGGATTCAAGGTGAGGACGCGGACGCCGAGCGCCTGCGAGTGTCAGGGTAGAGGAAAGAAGAAACCAGAAACTCGCCGGACTGAGTTCCAAGTTCCTGGTTTCTTCCGAGGTGCGCAAAGCAGGGCGTTTGTAATGGTCCCCCCCCCCCTCACCCAGGTCGGCATCAACTACCAGCCGCCGACGGTGGTGCCCGGCGGTGACCTGGCCAAGGTGCAGCGCGCCGTCTGCATGCTGTCCAACACCACAGCCATCTCCGAGGCGTGGGCGCGGCTCAACCATAAGTTCGACCTCATGTTCGCCAAGCGCGCCTTCGTGCACTGGTACGTCGGCGAGGGCATGGAGGAGGGCGAGTTCTCCGAGGCGCGCGAGGACCTGGCCGCGCTCGAGAAGGACTACGAGGAGGTCGGCATGGACTCGGTGGAGGGCGAAGGCGAGGAAGAGTGAGGCGGCGGCGGCGGCGGCTGACGTGGGTGTGCGACCTGGCCGACCTCAGTACGCCAGGCACGCTGCGCCCGAAATGGTTTTAATGCGTTCGACGCTCTGTCGAGTCGAGTATCGACATTGAGCTTCCCTCCCGGTTCCTTGTGTAGCGTTTATGATTTGTGTTCCTTTCCAGTATCCCTCCATTCAATCCTGTGATTTTATTGACACTTGACACTTCCCAGGAGAAACCTGAGGAAACGAACTTTAATTTGTTGATGATTGTATTATCCCTATTATGCCATGACTTTAAACTGTTATTTTGATAAGGTTATGAGTTTTCAATAAAGAATGCTATATAAATTACTAGAAATGACATTTATTTACATAATTTTGGTCCCCGAAGGAATGAACAAAAAATGCACAATGTAGCAATATGTACAATGACTGGCTTTACAGCTATACATAATCATTCCATCAGAAACCATTGTTTTCTCTTTGGTCACATTCACTGTACGCATTGAAACTTTAATAATTAATAATACACTAAAGTTTGTGGGAACTTCCATACAAAATTTTTCATACAAAAAGGCAACATCCAGCATAGCTTAGCTATAAAACATCAACTAGTATAACTTAGTGAGACATTTACATTCTTGGAAATATCTGGTGGTTAGACTGAGTATTCAGGGTATTGATCATGATTGGGGTTCTGATATGTGGTGTCTTCAAAAGACCTCAGTTTGTTCATGGTGAAAATTAATTGATACCATTCTGCTTAAAGTGCATCTATTATTATGAGGAAAAAAGATAAAAAGTTGAAAGCAACAGAATAGAGATTAAAAAATGTTAGTCAATTAACTTTTGCTTCATACATGTCAGTACCTTGACAATATTTTCACCATTCTTTGATTCACTTGGATTCAGAAATATATCACCAACATAGGAACGTACATATTTACAATTAGAATACCACTAATACAGATAACAATTGATAAAATACACTGCACTGTCTACCACACTCTAAATCAAGTACTCAGACAGAGTATAGTACAAATAAACATACAAATTTTCAAAAATGCAAAATAAAATTAGAAAAAACGAGAAATAAAGACATACATTTCTTTCTTGCCAGCAATAAATAATAAAATTTCTACACTAGCACCTACAGTAAATAAAAACCCCATGCACTTTCGTGGGACCTTGCCACTTGGGCCAGCCTAAACAAATGGGCCGCAGCCCTCATGTCTGGAGGCCAGCACACCCACGACAGTGCATGGCGTTCCTGAGACAGTTTAAACCAGTCGCCCTCCCTCCCCTGCCCTGCACACCGTGCGAGGTGCACACATAAGCAACAACATAAGCCTAAACATAATAAAGCTAATCACTTTTTTAACGACAGTCGAAATTAGTTATCATGATTCACGAAAGTAAAAGTATCTTAGTGGTAACTCATGGCACTGCGACAGCTCCACGCGCTGCCTCCTGTCTCACTCCGCCATGGCATTCACACGCGCGTCGTCCGCTGAGCGAGTGAGAGGTCCGAGGGTCCGCGGCGACAACCGATCCGATCCGAACGTCCTGCGCTGCGTCGGCGAGGCCTGCGCGACCCCCATCCGTGCAGCCGTAGCCGTCAGCTCCCTCCCTTTCGGACACCGACGCACTATAATGTCGGGTCGGGTCAGGGCGTTGGCACCGTACTGCCCTGCTGCTGCTGCTGTTGCCGGCCGCGAGGGAGGTAACCTTTCGCCACCTTTCTCGCTCGCCGTCGCCGCCGGTATGAATGCCAGGTGGTGGTGGGGCGGGCGGGGCGGCGCCCCCCGCCGGCGGTGTGCTCTAGGCGCCGTTCGTCAGTCCGTGAAGCTCTGGGTCCTTGGTCAGCTCGTCGATGGTGGCGATAGTGACCTGTGGTGGGCAATCCAATAAGGGCAGAGGGGGATTAGGACGCACGGCAAAAGGACAGGACAGGGCTGGGCTGGGCTGGGCGGCGCCCCAGCAGGGCCGGGACAGGAAGGCCCATGGCGCGGCGCGGTGCGGCAGAGTGAAGCCCTGGCGGCGGCCCGTGGCGGCCCGTGGCGGCCCGTGGCGGCCCCGTGCACGCCGTGCGCCCCGCCCGCCGGCTGTGTACACACGCGTGTTTATACGCCGTGATGCGGCTCGGGTCGCGTTTTAACGACGGCATCAACGAGGATCATCATGGGGCGGGCAGGGGTCGGGGTAGAGGGCAGAGGGAGGACGAGCGGCGGCCGCCGTGGGTCATCATCCTACCAGCCTGTCGGGGAACAGGTGCCAATTTCGGTGTAAAGATCAAGGACTGGTGTCACCACTCACCCGCTTCGGCGTCTTCTTGCAGTCCCCTCGGTCGTCGATGACCGCCATGTTCTCGAAAATCGCCTCTCTCTCTGGGCCGAGTTTGTCCTCCTGTGTGCAGAAGAGAGAAAGACAATGCGCCCGGTGAGTGAGGAACGGTGAAGCGAAGCTGAATCGGAAGGGGGGAGGCGGGAAGAGGAAGGGGGATAGGGGTGGAGTGGAAAGCATAGTCTTGTTATCGTCTGCGGGGAGGAGCTGAGCTGATACCTGGTCCGCCCTGCCCTACCCTGCCGCCCCTCTCACAGCCGGGTCATGAAGCGACACGAATGCATCCCCGTCCCGATCGGGGGCAGGCGGAGGCCGGAGGGCGCGAGGGTGCCGTGCCGGGAGGGGAGGGGTGGAATAAAGGGATGATATTCGATTGAAAACGCGCCGTTCTCCTCTCCCACTGCGCTACACGGCGGCACGGCTATCGCCGCTCGAGGTGAGCAGAGCAGGGGCGGCGGTAGGGAAGGGGTGGTGGGGGTGCGAGCGGCGCCCGCCCCCAACTAGCCGGAGCCGGCTCTCATCACTGACAGTCTTATTAATATCCCATCAAAACAGCTAGGAATCGTGGGTGCATACGGCGCGGCGGGGGTGAAGCGCAGAGGCTTGGGTCGGGACGGGGTGGGTATTGATTTAGGACGAGAAGAGAAGAGGCACTCACGTGGGTGTAATAGTAGTCGGCGTGGTGCTTGGAGTAGGCGACCACGGCGAGCAGGGCGGCGCCGGCCACGATGAGGAGGGCGACGGCGGCGGCCGCAGCGATGACGCCGAGCTGCGAGTCGGCCGAGAGCAGGGAGCGCGGTGACTCGGGGCCGACGCCGACGCCCATGCCGCCCGTACACCACGCCAGGCTGGCGAGCGACAGCACCTCCAGCGGCTCCCCGGCCAGCGAGCGCGGCGAGGCGCAGCGCAGCCTCCGCAGCGGCGACTCGGGGGCGCTCCGGGACACGCGGCTCAGCAGCGGCGGCAGGTGGCAGCGGTCGCAGGACCAGTGGTTGCCGTCCAGCAGCACCTGTAGTCAGAGCGGGTCTTAAGTAGTCTGGCCAGCCGCAGCGCACCCATCGAGGGGTAGCGTGATTACTCCTGACAGCGGGATGCGCGTGGGAAGTGTCACGTGTGTCTTCGCCGCGGCGAGTGCGAGTGACACCTGGCCGAGCCACACGTGTGAGTGATGCTCGGCGCGAGTGACACCTGGCCGACGCCACACGTGAGTGATGCTCGGCGCGAGTGACACCTGGCCGACGCCACACGTGTGAGTGATGCTCGGCGCGAGTGACACCTGGCCGACGCCACACGTGTGAGTGATGCTCAGCGCGCACGCCACGCCCGCCACGGCGTGAAGGTGAGGCTGAGGCCGGCACTTACCCGGTCCACGTTATCCAGCCGGAGCAGGCTCTGCTCGTCCAGGCCGACGAGGCGGTTCCTGGAGGCGTCCAGCAGCTCCAGCTTGAGCAGCGGGTGCAGCGAGGCCGGGTGCAGCGCCGTCAGCACGTTGCCGGACACGTTGAGGGCGCGCAGCTCCTGCAGCGGCGCCAGCAGCCCGGGCGGCAGCGCGCGCAGCCGCAGCGAGGCCAGCGACAGCCGCGTGAGGTGCGGCACGCCGCGCAGCAGCCGCGCCAGCTCCTCCGTCGGCACCAGGTTGCCGGCCACGGACAGCGTGCGCAGCGACTCGGCCAGCGGCGCCACCAGCGGGGCGTGCAGCCGCTCCAGCCGGTTGTAGCCCAGGTCCAGCGAGCGCAGCATGGATACGTTCAGGAACGCCTCGTCCTCCACCTGCCACATCCCGAACAATACCAAACAAAAATTAATTAAAAAAAGAAAACAAAAAACAATAAAAAGAACAGGAAATTGCGCCAAAGATTAAAATATATATATATATATATATATCTTTTTTTCAGGTCCCTTTCTCACCCCCACCCCTCTCACCGCTCTACAAAGTCTATTTACATGCCATTAAGCGTTCCAGCCGGACGAACGTTCACCTCGCCTGTTGATGGGGATGCGATGCGCCGACCATCAACAACTGCGTCGATATACGGAATAGTACGTCACGTCCCGCTAGGCGGGGCGCACCCTATATTGCTGTCCTTTTCCCACCCCGCCACCTGAAATGTGCGCGACAGAGAGGGAGAGCTCCTTGCCGAAATTGGTAATACCGCTCGACTGAACTCACCCCCTGCCGTTGTTTCCTAGCCGCTCCCCCCTCCCTCTGCTCCACCATATTCTCATATTCCCCCTCGCTCTACGTTCTGGAAACGACCACGGAAATGACCCACGCGAACCGCAATAAACATTTCAATCTGCGTCGCGAGGCAATTTGTACCCGAGCGGCCGAGCGGCCTTAAGCGGCCAGGCCGCCCCGTTTGGACGCGGACCGCTGTGTCGCGTCGCACCGTCGTGGGAGGAAGCGACTTGGCGGCGGCACAACACGGACACGTGTGTGACACGTGCGGGCCGCGGGCCGCGCCGATCCTGTACAGCACGCGTATTGTACCGGATCCCGCTGGCCCCCTTTTCCAGCGCGAAGAGCAAATTCGTTTTGCGGGATGGATTCCCTGGCAGCAGAAGGCACTAATGGGAACGCATGTCCTCTCATTACGAAAATGCAAAAAAGGGAGGGTGCGACCGGGGGTGGGCGGGGGCGGGGGTGGACGGGCTGCAGACACCGCCGAAGGGAGAAAGGCCCTGGGGGAGCCCGGAGGCCGCAGCCGGAGGCCGGAGCGGAGGCTCGTAGTACTTTCATTGCCCCCTTAATTGTGTGCGATCCCAGGGCGATGGAAAGGGCCCCTCTCTCCCTTTCGTCCTTTTGCCGATGAGAGTGGCGGGGCCCCACGCTTCCCGTCCCGCGTCCCCCGACCGCAGCCCCCGCAGCCGGAGCGCGGCGCGTCCGCAGGGCTCCCAGCCCTCAGCGGCCGACAGCCTTAAGCCCTCAGCCTTCATCGGCCCTCCCCTCGCCCTTCGCCCTTCACCGCCCCTCACCTCGGGCCGGCCGGGCGGTCGCAGCCCCTCACACAGCCCAGCAGAGTTCGAACGCCTCCAGGGGACCAGGACCGGGGCATTGTTGTGCGGCCCGGAGGGGAGAACTGGATCCTCATTTTGATACCGGTGCCCATCAAAGCCTCCCTCCCCCTCCCCGCCCCCGCCTCTCTTTCGCTCTTCCTGCTTCCCCTGTAAACGCTATACAGTCCACCACGGCCGGCTCAAACATATTGAGCCCCCAGCCCCCTCCTCTTTCGCTGTCAACTCAGGAAATCGACCGTAAGAATCGAATTAGCGATCATTTTTGGTCTTCGGAGCCGTGCAGTGCGCGTACCGCATGCGTATTCGAATCGGCTTGGGCCGCCGGGGTCCGCCGGGGTCCGCCGGGGTCCGCCGGGGTCCGCCGGGGTCCGCCGGGGTCCGCCGGGGTCCGCCGGGGTCCGCCGGGGTCCGCCGGGGTCCGCCGGGGTCCGCCGGGGTCCGCCGGGGTCCGCCGGGGTCCGCCGGGGTCCGCCGGGGTCCGCCGGGGTCCGCCGGGGTCCGCCGGGGTCCGCCGGGGTCCGCCGGGGTCCGCCGGGGTCCGCCGGGGTCCGCCGGGGCCGCAGTGGTGGCCGGCTGTGGCCGTATCACCCCGGCCTCGGCCACGGCCACGGCCGCGCCGCCGACCCCATACAGTGTCCTTACGCCCGCATGCATCGCGTCGCCTCGAATCTCTCTTATGTATGAGCCTCTCTCTCTCTCCGGACCTGTCATCCTGCGTTTACACGACACACACAAGACATCCTGACGACATGCTGGCCGGGTGACAACTAGTCCCAGTGACACCCCCGGCCCGACCCGGCCCGGCCCAGCCATCATTGGCTATTTATGAAGGCTCAGACGTCCCCAGAAGCCGGGCCAGGGGATTTGTCCAGAGGGGATCCTCTGCAAATGCGCTGCGTTATTCCGACTCACCTTGGCGATCTCGTTCCTGGCGAGGTCGATGCTCTGCAGCTGGGAGTTGAACCGGAAGACCCCCGTCGGCACCAGGGTGATCCGGTTGCCGTCGAGCCACAGCTCGCGGAGCTGCCGCAGGGGCGACATCAGCTCGGCCGTCAGCACGGTCAGCATGTTGTCGCCCAGGTCCAACACCTGCAGCTCGGGCAGCGCCTCGAACAGGGTCTGGTTGACGGCGGCCACCCCGCACCCCCGGCACCGCAGCGTTTGGAGGTCCTGGAGGCAAAGTCCGTCGTCGTGAAGCTAAATCGTCCCCGCACTCGAGTGGCCGTCAGCCCGTCAGCCCTCACACTGCCACCTCAGCGTACCTGCACGTCCTTGAACACCTCCTGGTTGAGCTCGGACAGCGGGTTGTAGCTGAGGTCGAGGAAGTGCAGCTTGGCCAGCTTCATGAAGATCCTGGAGGAAAGCTCCCGGATGCGGTTGCGCGCCAGGTCCAGGACCTTGAGGTCCGTGAGGTAGTGGAAGGCACTGCTGGGCACGCTCTCGATGCGGTTGTCGCTGAGGTGCATCTCCCGCAGCGCGTCCAGCCCCCGGAAGTTGGTCTCCACCAGCGCCGTCAGGTTGTTGTGCGTCAGGTTGAGCACCTGCAGGTTCTTGAGGCCGTAGAACGAGTACAGGCCGATGGCCGGGATGTTGGAGTGCACGATGTGCAGCTCCTCCAGCTGGAACGGAGAGTGAGGTGAAATAAGCGTCCGGGCCGTCCTCCCCTCTGGCCGCCTCTCCCTCCCAACTCACCTTCTTATGGCTCGTGAAGATGGGGCCGATGGTGTAGAAGTTGGGCTTGTTGGGCGGCGGCGCCACCTCGAACACCTCCACCTTGTCGCCGACAGACGGCATGGGCATGGGGTCCTTGCCGTTGCCCTGGAAGCACTTGACGTGTCGACGGCCCCGCCGGTCCAGGTCGCAGCGGCAGTCCCGGGGGCACGACGAGGCCGGCACTGCCACGGCCGCCAGCAGCAGCACGAACAGGGCGGCCAACCTGCGACCGCGTAAAGGCAACAAATCATAAACGTGCACCAGAAAGCCACAATTTTTTTGAGCCCTGTAAACTTCGTAATATTTTTTTTTTGTTATTAATTTTTTTATTAACTTTTTTGAACTTCTGGTGAATTTTGAGTTTGAATCTTGGATTCCAAGTTAGGTGAACCAGTGTCGTTTTTCTAAAAAATAGTTAAGCCGGGGAAGGCGCGCGCTTTTCAAACTTAAACGGCGCGGCCCCGCATGTCACAGTCGGACTCGACTGCGGCACGGCACGGCACGGCACGGCCGGGCGACGTGATTACACGGTCCATTGCAGCCCGTGTGTCACGGCGTGTCACGTGACGGGACGAGGCCGTGGCCGGGCATACGCTGCATACGCTCCGGGCTGGTGAGCGGCCACAGCTCTGCCCCGGCTCTGCCGCTCTGCCGCTCTGCATTATGGGGGCGGACGACGAGAATTTCGCCCGGCCGTCGGCGACAGTCGCCTATTATTTTCCCGGGCACGGCCACACCTGAACATGCAGGCCGGGCCGGCGGCGGCGGCGGGGCGGCCGTCTTCAAGCACCGCCGCCGGCCGACACCGCCGCCCTGCCCCGGCGAGCTCTAGCCGTGCCCCCTGCATCACAATGCGTGTAGCTCGGCGCCCCCTCCTTACTGCCTTCCTGGAGGCGCCACATGTGTGCCCCTGTCCCCGCTGGGCCCGCTGGTGTACGCGCGGCAGGTGCTGCGCAATGTACGGTGTGTGTGCGGTGTGTGTGTGTGTGTGTGTGCTCTCTCTCTCCATATTCACATATGACTCATGAAAAATAATTCACGTCAAACTGCATCAACATTTCTGAACGAAACCGACTGGCCGAGAGTTCAACGACGCTCAGCTATTAACTTTTGACGAGCAGCCATAATTTTTTTAATTTGGACGTAGCTCCACTTTTCGCCGCGTTCGCACGCGCGGCGTCACTCTGAACTGTGTGTGTCTGTGTGCATGGGAGGGAAATGGGGTAAATGGGGGCTCGAGTGTAAGAGCCCTGTAAGGCCCTGTGAGCACATGTTTGAGGATGGGGACGTGGTGTTTGCTTGTGTTGGCGCCCATGGCAGCGGGGCCCAGGGCCCAGGGCCCTTGTTGGATGGGAAGGGGCCCCGCCTGGCCCCGCGGCGCGCCGTGTGCTGGGCTTGACGGTGTGGACTCGGGAAACAAGAGGGCCACTATAAAGCGCGAACGATGCGAATCAAAACGCCCGTGACCGCACGAATAAAAATCGAAAACATTAAATACCAGAGTTGAGGAGCTTTCATATGTCCTGCTTTGGCGTAAAAAAGATGCCACGATATCCCTTGACCACCATGAATACGAAAATTGAAAAAGAAAACGAAAATGATAGGCGCATACTCACGGTAGTGCCCGCTCCCCCCGGGACAACAGCGGAGGCCACATGGTGACGTCAGGACCTGCAACACAAGGCGAAAAGAGTGCGTTAGGACTTGGACAGGACACGGTGCCAGGGTGTCGACCACCAGCGAGTTGCTCACATGGAGACTGACCGCCCTGGACGAGCGCTATCTAGCGGCGCCCGGGGTACTAAAGCCAACCGCCGGCCAGGGGTGTGGAATTTATTTCGTATTTTTTTTGTTTCCTTCTACACGACGAAATACGGACGTACAATATGAGCGTGGAGCCGAGAGCCAAAGGCCCCGTTCGCTGCCTTTCCCTCCACTTCCCCGCCCGGCTCGGGCGTTCCGCGTCTCCACGGAGGCGTGAGAACAGTCCCTCTGTTTTTGTCACCCCTGTGGGCCCCGTTGGCCCAGTGGGCCCAGTGGTCCTAAGCCCGGCCTGCCCGGGCCCTCTGTGGCCGGAGAGGATCGGACCGACTCGGATCGGATCCGAATCGAGAGGGAGGGAGACAGAGAGATGAAAGGATGAAGGACCAGAGCTGGGGCTACGGTTGGCCAGATGAAAGGCGAGTAGGCGCCGGGCCGGACAGGGCACCGGAGGCCGGGAGGCCGGGGGGCGTCCGCAGGGCACGGCGCCGTCTGCAGAGGCACTGCAGTGGACACCCTGCGCTCGAGCGCGCCAGGATGACGTGATCCACGGTGGAGAGAGACGTGATGCCACGGGGACGTCCCCTCGGCCCCCGGCCGCGGCGGCCACAGCGCCAGCCGAGCGGCACACACCGGGACAGGGCAGGACAGGACAGCCCAGGGCAGATCCATTCCAGCCCCCCCCCCCCCCCCCCCGGACCTGTGCGGTGCGCTGCGGTGCCTGCGTTGGGCGCCTCGCCTCTCTTCGGTCTGGTGCGCGCGCTCACGCGTAAAATGGTCTCATTGTCCCCTCCTCTCCTCCTCCTGACTCCTGACTCCGGCCCGACCGGCCCCCGACGCGACGGCCTCGGTGTTACGGTCAGAGGTGTTCGAACGGAGCCCGCCACCAAGTCCAGCCCAGAGCCCTGCCCGCCCTGCCAGCCCTGCCAGCCCTGCCACCTGTGGAGCGGCACGGCCACCCATCACGTCCCCATGGCACGGCGTGTCGCGGTTGCCGACGGTCCGGCCCGGAGCCCGGAGCCCGGAGCCCCTGCAAACGGCCCGACACCCGCCTGTTACGCACCGGAGCCGGGCGGGCTGCCTACCCCTGCAGGCTGACACGGCTCCAGCGGGCCACACTGGGCTACACGCAGCAGCCGGTGCAAGGCAGACGGTGCGACCTCTGTGACATTACTGTGTGGCGCTGCTGAGAAGGTATCTCTCTCTCTCTCTCTCTCTCTCTCTCTCTCTCTCTCTCTCTCTCTCTCTCTCTCTCTCTCTCTCTCTCTCTCTCTCTCTCTCTCTCTCTACCACAGAATCAAGGCGTACCCGCAAATCTCGCACATGCCGACATGCGTATATGGTTCATATGACTTTACCAAAGGCGGACAAATAACCGACCAAAAAATAAGTTATGAGCCCAGACCCAGCCTCCAGACAGCGAAGCCCTCCGCCGCCGGCGACAAAAGTGTTGAAATGTCCGCTGCGGGGGGACCGTAAAATAAAAACGTTTCTCGAACGAGACGAACCGATTCCCGCCGTCGTCGGGCTGGTCTCGGGTCCCCGGGTCCCCGGCCCCCGTCACCGCCGGCGTCTCGTTTATTAGCTAACAGGGAACAACCAGAGCGAAAACGCCTCTTTCGTGGGCCGCACCGAAGGAAGGGCTCCGGTCGAAGCCGGCCGACTCTTTCTCGAACAGTGTTCCTCATTTCCATGTTTTATTTCCCAAAAGTGCACATCGAGGGCCTGCAGCGAAGTGCAGTTGGCGTCCCCCCGGCCCGGGGCGGGACCAATAAAGCGACATTTCTAGAATTTTTTCGCCCCCGAAAGTGCTTTACTGCTGTTGCCTGCTCCTCTACGCTTTCTTTATTCTTCCTTTCTTTGTGAGCGACGCACTTCTCTCGCCCGCTACACCAGCTGCGAATGCACAGCGATGTGCGTGTGTGAGTGAGAGAGAAAGGAGAGAGGGGGGGGGAGGGGCTTCCAAACCCATTCTGAAAAACGCCCCCGCGTCGGAGTCGGCTGCCCGTGTACTCCTTCGGCAGCACCACCACGTGGCGGGGGCGGGGAGGGAGGGGTGGACCGCACCACAACCCTGTGGCGGCCGCAGGGAAAGGGAAGAGAAGAGAGGAGAAGAGAAGAGAAGGATGTGTCGCACGGCACTTCCTTTCGCCGCTGGCGCTGCGTACATACACTGTACCCTGGCAGCGCAGGCAGCAGCCCCCGGGCCTGGGCCCTTGTGCCGGGCTCCACGACTGGACCGAGCGGAGCCAAGTCTGCGCGTGAGGTCCGCCTCCGCCTGGCGGGTCCCTCTGAATACACAACAAAACCTCCCCCTCCCCTTTCTGCTCCGCGCGGCACTGAGCGGAAAGAAATGAATTACGCCCCGCATTATTGTTGTTGCCACATCTCCCCCCCCCCCTCCCCCGCAAATTGTATTCCGCAATTTTTGTACAAAGAACGAGTAAGGTAAGCCTCTCTCTCTCTCTCTCTCTCTCTCTCTCTCTCTCTCTCTCTCTCTCTCTCTCTCTCTCTCTCTCTCTCTCTCTCTCTCTCTCTCTCTCACACACACACACACACACACACACACATTAACTCACTAACACACACTCGAACCCTCCCTCCCTCTCTCTTTCTTAAGGTCGAGGACGAGGAGAGTGGCCAGACGTGGCGGGGCGTGGTGCAGCAAAGGCACAGGGCGCAGCCTGGCCGCTTGGGCTGGGCGGGGTCGGGTAGGCAACACCGGATGCGCCAGGCCCGAGGCTAGAGGCCGTGTGCCGGTGCCTACGGTACGCGGGGCCCGGCCCGGCCCGGTGCAGTGGCAGTGGCTGCAGTGGCAGTGGCTGCAGTGGCAGTGGCTGCAGTGGCAGTGGCTGCAGTGGCAGTGGCTGCAGTGGCAGTGGCTGCAGTGGCAGTGGCTGCAGTGGCCTCCCAACTGACAACGCCCCTCCCCTCTGATCACGTCCTTGGGCGCGCACACACTTATACCACACAGCTCACAGTCCGCGGTCCCCGTCGGTCCCCGGACACACTCGGCCCGCTGGCCCGCGGCACTCGCCCCCACGACGCCGTCCTCCGTCCTGCCCGGCTTGGAGAGCGGCCCTCTTTAGACAGCGCGGCCCCCAGCAGTCGGCAGTCGGCAGGCGGCCCCGGGGGGAGGGCGGGACCACCACTCTACTTGTTGACGCCGATTGCTGCTGGGAATTCCAAATTCCGACTGGCAATGTGTCGTCCCGCTCAGCCACCGCCTCGGGGGACGTCGGGGGTGGGCGGGGGCTGGGGGCTGGGGACCTGGGGCTGGGGCGGAGCGGAGTCCACTGCGGGGCCCGAGCTTGGCCTCCGTGGTCCTCGGGGTCCGGCCCCACCCGTCCGCGGGCCGCGCCGAGCCCAGAGGGCACCCAGCGGCGTCGACCGTATGAGCGCCTCAGAAAATAATCAAAGAGTAGTAGAGCATTTGGGCGGGGCTGCTGGCTCCGAGGTAAGCCCGTGCTCGTGCTCGTGCCCGTGCCCCCCCCATCCCGGCGCCGGCGCTGCGTTATGGCCCCCCGTCAGCTCCCAGCCCCACGACAGCAGATGTTTGTCCCCCAGCCCTGCGGACAAATAAAATACAAACCCCCCGATTTTCATTTTATTTTTTTCGGCCGGGGAAGTCGGAGGGCGGCTGCCGGCTGCACTGTAGGGCCGACCCGAAACGGTTCAGAGCGCCACGCACAACGCCGCAGTGTCCTCGGCCCTTTCTTATGGTTACGGGTCACTGCTGCGGCGGCGGCGAGTGGAGGTCATTCATGAGGGTGTCCGTGTCCGTACCGCGGCTGGCCGGTGGCCGCGGGCCCGCAGGCCGCACTGCGTACGTGCCACTGCCCAGCACCGGAACAGTAAACAGTATAAACAACAGTGCGGCCTGGGGGTGTGGGGGCGACGGGAGAAATGGGGTATTACTCTGCGGGGGGCCGAGCCCAGCCCCCGGACACGGTGACGCACACACTCGCGCTGGACCATGAGGCGCCGTGTCGGATATTTTTCTCCCGGACCCGCTTCGAAGTACCCAGCCGGCCGGCCGTGTGGGACGAGTGTGACGGGAGGGGAGGGCCGGGGCCGGGCGGTGCTCAGTGCACCTGCACAGGTGTTTGTGCCTGTGATTATCGCGGCCGACAGGACAGGCAGCCCGGAGTAACGAGTTGTCCGCCCGGCCCGGACCGGCGGGGCCGGGGCGTTATGATTACATCTCTCACGCCTTCTGTTTCCCGCCCCGAGCGACGCCGATCAACAACTTCTACGCTGTCCGTCCTTGTCGCGCTGCCGGCGCTGCCGCACTGGCGGCCGCGTGCGGGAGTGAGACGGACACCGAGCGACTTTCTGCCGCCGCACCGCGCCGCGCCGCGCCTCGCGGAGGCGTCTCAGCGTCCTGTCTTGTCTGTCAGCGCCAGCAGCAGAAGCCCGCTCTCCTCTCCGAAATCACGGGGTGGGTGGTGGGGCGTGGCAGGACGAGGCGGCGAGGCGGTGTGCGAAAACTGAGCGCACCGCGCCGCAGCATCATCTAGTGCCCCACGGTGGTCGGCGGCCCTCGGCGGCCCTCGGCGGCCCTCGGCCCGGCAGCGGCAGCACTGAGTTACTACACGGCGTGACACAGAACAGCAGGATGCGGCTGGGGACGCCTTCTGGATGACGGGGTGATGATGATGATGGTGTGTGTGTGTGTGTGTGTGTGTGGACGGGAGCTAATTACAGGCCGATCACGTGAGTGTGCACCGCTGCCGCAGCGCGCCACATGAACCTCCACGACACCATGTAGGCCGTGTGTGCCCCCACCCTGCGGCCGCCACTTCCTCCCGGAGTGACAGAGACAGAAGACACATCCGTCTGGTCATTAGCACGCGCGCACACACCCCGGGCGGGGCCGGGCGGGGCGCCGCTGGAATGGCACGTGCGAGGTCACGGCGCCTGTGAGGTGCCGGTAGGCAGCCCGCACCACCGCGCCGTCTGCCCGCTGCCTACCGGCCGGGGCTGGGCCGGCAGCAGGCGCCAGGCCTAGCGCCTCTCAGCTCGCCTCTCACCGCGGCCAGTGGCGAGCATGGATGTAGTATTTCTCATAAGAAATGAGAAATACTACATCCATGGTGGCGAGTCCCCCCCCCCCCCAACCCCCTCGCGCGCGGAAAATAATCCGCCTTTGTTTTCCCTTTTACGATACTTCCGTTCCTAATGAGGTTGGGCCGGGCGGGAGGGCAGTGCTTCCGCGCACAGCGGACGTAGCGGACGTGGTTTACAAGCCGCCCGATTCGATCCCGATGGCTGGTTTATATGGCCGGACCATAGGCGAAGCGGGCGAAGCGAGGCGACGCGGCGCACACACACACACACACACACACACACACACACACACACACACACAGCACTGATCTCCAATCTCCAACGTCGTCGCCCGTACACACTACGTACGTACGGTTTGGCTTTATTTTTCTGTCCGTTCTAAATTGGTCCCGCGGCGACGCGCGCGCGCTCTCGCTGGCTGGTGGATCCCGGGGTGGGTGGCGCGCGCGCGCGCGCGCGCGCGCACACACACACACACACACACACACACACACAAAACAATAGCAGCCCCGGCGGACAAAGAGGCGCGGAGAGCCGGCGCGGCATGGCCAGGCACGGCGCAGCACGATTGCGCCCGATCGGAGCCCCCGGCCTCACTTCACGGCAATCGCAACTTGCACCAGATCCAGCGGGCCGGGGGCCCTGGGCCGCGGGGGCCTGGGCCGGGGGTGGGGCTGGAGCTGGGCTGGCTTCATTTCACCTCCAGACGCCTCCAGATCTTCTTCCTCACCGATGACCTGCAGCCTGCTGCACTTCCCCGGAGCCCCGGCCGCCTGTTTCCAGACGGTGCGGCAGTGACACTGGGCTCCGATGAGCTGGAGTGAACTCCCTTATCTGTGGCCCCCTGCCCACGGCTGGAGGTTTGTTATCTGCATCGTAAAACGGCAGAGGGGAGGCCCCATCGGGGGGCGGCAGAGGCCCCGCCCCGTGGTCGCGGACGTCTTGCTCGAAGGCGGTGATATTTATCCAGGGCCGGCCGGTTGATGAGTATGAGAAGCAGAGAAGCCCTTTGTCACGATCGCCGATCCGCACCACAATCGCGCCGCCACGAGTGTGGCCTGGCCGTGTTCCGGAAACACGATCTGGCTGAGAGCGCGAGCACGGGCTGAGCGGCTGAGCGCGGGGGCGGGGCGGGGCGGGGCGATGCGACAGATCCGGCGTCCGCATGTGGGGGCATGTGTGGCGCGGGCGGACTAATCCCCGCATCCCTCCGTGTGCGCGCAGCTGGCTGCATGTTCCCATACGTACCCCTCCTCCCCGTCACCCACAAAAAATAAAATATCGGAACAACATCCCTCGGGATAATCGGGACGTCATAACGAGACCGGGAGTCTGTCGGCGGCGCTGCGGTTGCGGCAGCTGCGGCGGAGTGGTGGCACCGCCTGTTAAATGGCGACACGAGCCACGCGCCACGCGCTGCTCCCGCTATGAAAAATTTTAGAGCCTCTTCTAAGACAACATCCCCGCCACGAGGCGGTGATTTTTTATTTGTTTTATTTATACGAAACGCCGCGCCAGAGCTGTGCCGCGACCGCGCGTCAGGTATGAAAAATCAGGTCGTCCGCATGGGAATGAAGCGGGCACAGCGGGGGCGTTGGCACCGAAGTCTTTATCACAACGGGGCTCGAGGGCGCCGCCCTAGCCCGACACGGGTCCGCACTCGCCGCGATTGGAGCCGTCGGGGACGCGGAGGCCGAGGACACCGTGGGGGGCGGAACGGGGACTTCATCGCCATAAAGTCCACGGGTCAAGCACTCCGGTCCCCAGTAGCCGTCACGGCGGGGGGCGGGGCGGGTAGCACAGGTAGTTCTGGGAGCAGAGCAGAGGCCGGGAGAGGGAGGGGTTCAAACCCGGCCGGGGTCGACGACCACCGTGTGTGATGATACCCCTGCAACACACACACACACACACGCACACCTCACCGGGCTGCTGAGCCGTGTGCCCCGGCAGCTGCTAAGCGCACGGCAGGGCTCATCAACAACCCCTTGTGGCGAGGACCACAGACAGACAGACAGGCAGACAGACAGGCAGACAGGCAGGCCAAGGGTCACGTCATCGGGGGAATGGCAAGATGAATGGAACGTGCCGTGCGTTACGCGTTCAGGCGTTTCGTGTCGGACACGTTTCAGAAATAGGAGCACCTTCCCCGGTGCGGCACTGCGGCAGCGGCAGCAGACGGGGACACGGCGCAGCGCAAGCCGAGCGTCGAGTCGAGACATTCCGGCCCAGCACCGTGCCGCCGTGCCGCCCCATCGCTTTTTCTCTCGCCTTTCCCTTCCCGCCACCGCCTGGCCCTGGCCAGCGCAAGTCCCCAGTCTCATCAGGTGCGAAGCTGTGCTGCAGGCAGGGGCTGGGCCGGGCCGGGCTGGGGCTGGCGGGGCTGGGCTAGGGGGCTGCTCACACACTCACGTCCTGACGGCCCTGGTGGTGCTGACCCCTGGGAAGGCATGACAAGCAGCCCGCCGACACACACACACGCACACGCGCAGGGGGGAGAATCCTGCGTGACCACCACACACACATACACACACACACACGCCTGTTGCTCGCGTTTGGCGCGCGTCTTGGCGGTGTCATATCACCCCCGGGGAAGTGACCCGCCGCTGCCGCCGCTGCCGTCGCTGCCGCTGCCGCCGCTGCCGCCGCTGCCGCCGCTGCCGCCGCTGCCGCCGCTGCCGCCGCTGCCGCCGCTGCCGCCGCAGGCCGGTGGGTGCACGGTTCAGCAGAACCAGGCAGCAGAACAGGAGCCGAGGGCGGCACAAACTGGAGCACGGCAGCGGGCAGCGCAGCGCAGCGCAGCGTCGCCACCCCAGCCGCCTGTGGGCCAAGTGGCCCTGCTCTGCCGCGGATACAACCCCCTCCTCCCCCCGCTTCCCTTCCTCCTTTCTCCCACTGTGAGTCACATTGTCAGCGACGCTCACTAGATTCAATCCAGTTCAGTGCGCGCTCACGCTTCCTTTGGGACGGGCCCCCCGGTGCCGATGACAAAGATGCCTCAACAAGCACCCCCCCTCCTCCTCACACACTCTCTCTCTCTCTCTCTCTCTCTCTCTCTCTCTCTCTCTCTCTCTCTCTCTCTCTCTCGGACGCGCGTGACACGGTCGTGACAAGCCCTTCTACCAGATGGAAAGCAGCGATGGAAATGGGGAAAGGGGGGCCAATTTGTTGGGGAGGTTTGCCTATTAAGTACGTCAACAGGGCTCGGTGTTTTCGAGACGCCGCTCCCCCGCGGGGCCGCGCTGCGGGGGGGGGGGGGGGGGGGCGACGCGTGCGTGCGCTTCCGTTTGGGGCGTTCGACAGCCGTGCGGACAACAGTCTGGCTTCGCCTGGGGTGCCGGGCGTGCCGGGGTGCCAGAAGAGAGGAGGGGGATTTGGACAGAAGTTGGGAATGGGTAGTAAATGCGCCCGGCACGGCCCGGCACGGCCCGGCACGGCCCGGCACGGCCCGGCACGGCCCGGCTGAGGCCTGCGTCCGGCTCTGGCCGCGCCGACCCCGTCCGCCCCGTCCCATCAACCGCACTCGCCCCACATTCGCGATGCCGACTTGGAGATCACTTTTATGGCTGTACCCGACACTGTGCCAGCGAGGCCCCCGAGGCCCCCGGCTTCCGCCCCCGGCCCCCGAGGCCCCACAGGCCCCACAGGCCCCACAGGTCCCCACAGTCCCCACAGGCACGTCCCCACAGGCCCCACAGGCCCCAAGGGCACGTCCAAAAGAAGTTCATTTTAACGGCGCCGCATCAAAAACTGGCGCGCGGTCGGCTCGGCCGGGTCCGGATACGACACGGCCACCCCAAGCTGTTACCGGCCGGAACCTCCCCTCTCCGCGCGCTGCGTGGCTTTGGGGCCGTGACCAGGGCGGCGTTCATCGCCCCGAAAGTTTTGTCCGGATAAGCAACAGACGTCCCGTCATCGCTCGACGTCGAGCTGAGCTACCCCGCTTCCGCCTCCGGCCCTCCTTTGTGACCTCTGGTGACCTCTGCATTGTCGTCGCGGACCCGGCCACCGGCCCGGACCCGGACCCCCCTTGAGCGGGATTAGTTTTCTGGAGCGATCACGGGCTTGTGCCGTGCTTTTGTGGTAGGTCACCTTCCAGAGCGGCCCGGCCCGGCCCGCCACGCCACGCCACGCCACGCCACGCTTGCTTTAGAACGCTGCGCATCCTGGGCTCCACCCTACCTCTCGTTTCCGGCGCTCAATCCCGGCTGCCCCGCCCAGCCCGGCCCAGCCCGGCCCGGCGCTCACGTTACCGCCCTATCGGGTGGCCGACCGGCTGGAGCTGCGTGCGGCCTGCGGTGCTGCGGTGCCTGCGGTGCCTGCGGCCCGTGCGGCCCGTGCGGCCCGTGCGGCGCACCGGCAGAGCTCGCAGCTCACCTCCCCTTCATGTCCTTCCAGCGCACGTGTGTGCGCGCGCGCGTGCTCGCTGCCACCGCCCCGCCCCCTCCCCCTCCGCTTCTGATCCGACACCTACGCCTTCCACAGCGTCTGCGGCTGATTGTTGTGTCGGAAGTCATGAAAGTTTTAAAACTCCCCCCCCCCCTTCGCAATGCAATTGCTTCGCGGGGATGGAAAACCAGGCCGCGTTGACTCTACACCAGAACTGCGCCGGGCGCGTATGCAAAATTCACCATACCGCTCGTTCTCTGGGTGGCTACGCTGCACTACCCTGCCAAAACACGGCAGAGAGCTGACTTCCGGGCCAGGCGTGGGCGGTCAGCGAGCTGTGCGGGGCGGACCCGCCACTGACACCCGGGCACTGGCAGGCACTCGGGCGCCAGCAGCGCGACAACACGAGAGCACCCGGAGCACCCCACCCCCCCACCCCGCCGCAGCCGGCTGCCAACTCCAATAAAAGTGGACATGTCCCCGTCCCCTCGCTCCGCCCCAACCGCCAACCCCCGGCCGCACCCTGCCCCGGGCCCTGCCCTGCCCGGACACCCCCCTCCTGGGGGGCCCGTGTGTTCAGACCAAACTGTACTCAAACTGCGATCAGGCACCCCGGCCACTGGGCTGCCATTGTCCCGCGCCGCCCCCGCGCCGCCCCCGCCAGGTCACACACGGTAGGGAGCGGGCGGCGCGCGGCACCGGCTGGGCGTCAATATTAATTAAATCGGGGCATTGAATCAGCGCATCGGCGGCCGCGTGTGGAGCCGGTCCGCCTCACGGCATCGCGACCCACCCCTGGACCACCCCCAGGCCCCCGCAGGCCCTCCCCGGAGGCATGTCCTTGTCTAAATAATCAGATTTGGCCCCACGGACCACACAGGGCAGGAAGGGGTTCCATTAATCTCCTCCGAGCTCCCCGACACGCGTCTCCGTCCCCCGGATGCTCCTCACACACCTCCGTGCCCCGCTGCCGCGCCCTTGGCCGCGACAACGGCTCCACGCGCGCCCGTCCTTGTCCTCCTTGTCCTTCGCCTTATCGCCCCATCTCTCTCTCCCTCCACGCACGAGCCGCCGGGTCTCCAGCGGCTCCAGCCGGTGGCTGAGCTGGCGGAGCTGGCCACGCCGGTAATCTCACCTTTGTGCCGGCGCGGAGCTCTCTGCGGAGCATGGCCACGGCATGGCCACGGCATGGCCACGGCATGGCCACGGCATGGCCACGGCATGGCCACGGCATGGCCACGGCATGGCCACGGCAGAGCGGCCGCCGGTAAAAGGAGAACAGCAGAGGGGAGGGAACCTTGGAGGGAACAGGGAAGAGCACGACCGCAAAGGGGTTAACGTCCTGGCAGGGGGGAGGGGTGACGGCGGCCCCACTCCAGACAGATGACTTCATCCAGTCGAGCGTGCGAAAAGTGAAGGAGCGAGTAGAAGTAGCGAGAGCCGAGCCGAGCCCGACCGACACGAAAGTAAACGGCGCTCGGTGAGGAGGTAGAGCCGGGGTAGACAGGCTGAGGCTGAGGCTGAGGACGCCAGTGGGACTGTTTTAATTCGGGGCTCCCTCGGCGGTCAGAACTGCACCTCAGGGGACTCGCGGTCAAAGTCGCCATCGTCGGCCTGAGCCTGACGAGCGTTCGGCCTGGATGGGGTCACGCCCCCCCCCCCCCCCCTACCCGGCCGATCAAACTTGCTCTCCGGTTTCTGTTGTTATTGAAGGCGCCAGGAAGCCCCTCGGCCGCGAGAGGCACAGCGGAGGCGGGGGCGAGGATAAACTGGGGCCGGCTGGAGGGAAACCAAACCACAGAGAAGTCATTAGCGGAGGCCACGGGGCCGGGCCACAAGGGGCGGCCGGCGCCCACGCCTCGGTGGCTATCGGAACAGCGTGCTTTGTGCTCTGTGCTCTGTGCCGGCGACCCCCATGGCCTCCGCCCCCTCTCCCCGACTCCAAAACCAATCCCGCAATTAGGTCCCGGCTCCTGTACCGAGCAAGTGCGCGCACATACCGTAATTGTCAAACGTGGAGCGCGCCCGGCCCGGTACACGGGGGCGGACCCCAGCCTCAGCCGCTCCAATAGAATCAATCTCCTTGATATCGGCTGCGGGTCACTCGCTACCCCCCCCCCCCTCCCCCAGCCTTACCGTGGGACAGCCTGCCACTGCCTGCTGCCGGCGCCAACATGCCTACAGGCGCCATATGGCTATAGGGCTCTCCCTCAAATTCCATGACCCTCCTCCTGACCTTAAGTTCCATGAGGCATCCATCGGAGGAATGAACTCGTCAGCTTACTCACAAAAAATATTTAAAAGAATTAATTATATCTAAAACACCACCGGTGAAGAAAAATTTGTCGGGAGCGGGGCAAGATTGCCGCATCGTTATGCCCCGCTTTCCCGGCCCGGATAAACAGGAGCTATGCGAACTTCCCCTGGAGTTGCCGCTGCCGGCCCTCCAGAGACGGGCTCTGCCGGGCTCTGCAATGCCGCCGACACAGCGCCGGCGGGAAAGTCTGACAAAAACTTTTGTCACGCCCAGACAACAGACGACAAATCATCTCTCCATACAAGAGTATACTTAACCGCGACCAAAGTTTTTGTCAAAATTAAAATTTCCACAAGGAGAGACGGTAACGCGGCACCCGCGGCCCGTCCGTTTTCTATCAACATAATGATGTCGACGGCGGAGCCCCAGCCCAGCCCCAGCAGGGCACGACGGGGACGATGAGCCGCCCTCCTCAGCCCCCCCCGCCCCCCCCCCCCTCAGCCCCAGCAGGGCACGACGGGGACCCCCCCCCACGTGAAAACTTTGCTTTCCCGCCTCGCCCGCTAATTTTCACCGCCCCTCCACTTATTAGCCACGCCACCTCTCCTATCTCGGCGCGTTCGCTTTGATGATAGGCGGCGTGTCAGCGCCAGAGATCGTCAGGGGCAGAGGGCCGGCAGGGCAAAGGCCGTCTCACCCGATCTCTCCGCTTCGGCGCTCGAGCGCGGGGTATCGATCGTCTCGAGAGCCGATATCTGGCCCTGATGTTCACCGCATGAGTGCCTCCTCCTCCGGGTGACTTTGTGCTGCCCTCAGCAGTGCATGCGTGTGTGTGTGTGTGTGTGTGTGTGTGTGTGTGTGTGTGTGTGTGTGTGTGTGCGAAGCGTTATCACACTTCTTGGCACAGGAAGCGACGCAAGCAGGCGGTGAACGGTCACACTTGAGGCCCTGGCCCCATCCGGCTGGACGGGCGCATAAGGGATGAGGTGCCTGACTCCCTCTAGGGGGAGGGAGAGGGTGAGTAGCAGCGCTCTCGCTCGTTCGCTGGCTCGCTCTCCCCCCCCCCCTTTTCTCTCTCTCTCTCTCTCTCTCTCTCTCTCTCTCTCTCTCTCTCTCTCTCTCTCTCTCTCTCTCTCTCTCTCTCTCTCTCTCTCTCTCTCTCTCTCTCTCTCTCTCTCTCTCTCACACACACACACACACACACACACACACACACTCTTAGTGAATGGCGAGTACGGAACATCTTCCTCTTTTTCATCCCCCTCCGTCTCTCTGTCTCTCTCCAGTCAATCCATCCGCGTGTGTGAAGAAATTGCAACGGCAAAACATCTCTGACGACACGACGTGAACGGCCGCCCGAAGAAGAGGGCGGAAGGAAATAAAAGAAAACGACCCCGCGATAAAAAAAAAAAAGAAGAAGAAGAGAAGTAAAATGAAGGGAGGGAGAAGAAGTGACAAACATGAAGAGGCGTAATTTATAGACGACATCCTAGGGGGTTTGGTTGGCTGTGCGTGTCCTCTTCGCGAAAGAGACAGAGAGAAAGGGCCCGACGAAGACTCATGTGTGCCCTCAGCGGGCCTCCCTCTCTCTCACCCCGCCCCCTCCCTCTCTAAGGGGTGGGAGCGAGACATGAGACTGCCCTTTTGGCAATCACGACACATTCAAGTGCATTAATCACGCCCAGGAGGGAAGAAGAAGGGGGAAAGAAGAGGGGCCGCTGATTAGAAGGGGCTGCGCGGATAACGACATGTCACCACTCGACTCCGCTGCTGCCGCCGTCCCGAGTTCGAATGCCGGCGGCCTGCGTGATGGTTTTGACTGTCTCGCGGGAACGTTTTACCACCTCAGAGGCTCTCGCGCGCGCGCGCGCGCGCGCGTGTGTGTGGGGGGGGGGTTGTACTACGGTACTAACGGGGGCCTGTGAATACGGCAGAAGCATGGGACGCGTTGGGCGGTCCGGTCGGCGCTGATTGATTGAGTCCTACAAACCCTAACAGACTTCGTTTTCCATTTCTGAGCGCGTGTGTGTGTGTGTGTGTGTGTGTGTGTGTGTGTGTGTGTTAGGTGGGCGGGGACAGTTGCTGGTCGCATGGAGTCAGCCGGACGATCGGCAGGCAGCAGGCAGAGGGCCAGTGATGAAACGGCCGTGCGATTGTGAGTAATTGCGCACGAAAAGCGTTTCTGCTCGATTGCTTGTCGAGAGATATGGGGGCAGGGCTGGGGGCTGAGGGCCGAGGCCGAGCAGACGGTGCAGGAGAGAGAGAGAGAGAGAGAGAGAGAGAGAGAGAGAGAGAGAGAGAGAGAGAGAGAGAGAGAGAGAGAGAGAGAGAGAGAGAGAGAGAGAGAGAGAGAGAGAGAGAGAGAGAGAGAGAGAGAGAGAGAGAGAGAGAGAGAGAGAGAGAGAGAGAGGGGGGGGCCTGAGGCCCACAGTTTTGACTGACTTGCCTCGTACAAAAGAGCCGCCCTTCAGCATCGGCCGAGGGGCTGACTGTAGCTGCTGAACTGCTGCAGTGGTAGCAGGGCTGCTAGTGGACCCGCGACGCGGCAAACCGATTGGAAAACTGGCTGCGTTTTCGTCGTGCAAAACCTTTTGAAGAACGACAGCCGCTTTCACGATATAAATGGTGGACTCGGACGGTTCAGCTGAGGGGGGGGGGAGGGGGAGGCGAGCGGGGAGGAGTCTTCCCGGAGGACGCGTTCGAGGCGCGGCCCGCTCAGACCTCAGCCACCGCTCCCCGTGTGGTTTGGTTATCATTCCCGGCCCTGCTAGCTGCACACCGCCCTGCCCACGGCCATGCATACGGCACCCGGCACCCCACTGGGCACGTGTGTGTATGAATGGAGCGGACTCGCAGGGCACGTTCTTCACCACGCCGATAAAATCGAACGCGTGTGCGAACGGCGGCGGCGGGGGTGGCAATGCAGCGGCAGCGGCACGGCTCCGGTTGGTTATGATCTCACAGAAAGCACAGCTACTCGCGTCGCATCGCCACTGCAGCAGCCCCACCCGCACCCCCACCCCCTCATCCCCCACTCTACAGTCGGAGCTACGCACCCGCGCGCCCGCTGCGCACCGCCAATCGCCGATACCGCGACGACCGAACTTCGGCCGCGACGACCATGACATAGGCGCATAGGTTTCGGGTGGCAACGCGGCACGCTTCGGGTCCTTCCTTCGGGTCCGCGAACCTTTCGGCCGACCATCGGGTCGGGGGTTGCGTCACCCCTCCGCTCCCCCTTCCCTCTCTCCCCTCTGTCGCAACAAGCTTCCCTCCAGAGTGTGCCACCGGGCCTATTGCCACAGCCGCGCCGCCAGCACCCCTCCACTACCCCTCCCTTCCCGGCCCCCGACTCAGCGCGGCGCGAAACCATACACTTCCAATCGGCCCGGCCGCTCTGCCGCTTGCTCTGTTTTTACGACGCTGCGGCCGCCGTCTGCCATGTCACTGGCTGTCGCCGCCTGGCCGCCACCAGCAGCAAGGCAGCACACGATTTGCTGAGTAAACAACGTGAACACGCCGTTGACGTGTTTCTGCTCCATTTGTTCCGGGACGCCCCGTTACTGCCTTACAGACAGAGAGTAGGCAACCCGCAACGACCGGGACTGGACTGACTCGCGCAGCCGCCGCCGCCGCCGCTGTCCTGCCAGCCCTCGCCTCCTGATGCTGACAGCTCGGTCAGGGGCGGCGGAAAGAGAAAGGGAACTGAGAGAGAGGGAGGGAGAGGGATGCTGCACTCGCTGAGGGGAGGACACAGACCTGGATGAGTCATCATCACCCACACACACCGCCGCCGCTTCCACATTTACGTTTCAGTTTGTTTCTTCGCCGCCACAGACGCGCGTGTTATTGGCGGAGCGAAATAATGAGCCAACACAAAACACAACACAACACAACACAACACCGAGGCCTGGCCGCGCCTCGCAGCCAGCAGCCTTTGATGCGCTCTGCGTGCTCTGACGCTCATCGGCACCGCATAGTGTACATTGTGGCTGTCTCCGAACGACAACCCCCAACCCCCCGCGGGGAGGGGGAGAGAAAGAGAGAGGGATAGAGAGAGAGAGAGGGAGAGAGAGAGAGAGAGAGAGAGAGAGAGAGAGAGAGAGAGAGAGAGAGAGAGAGAGAGAGAGAGAGAGAGAGAGAGAGAGAGAGAGAGAGAGAGAGAGGGGAACGGCGACGTCAGCTGGAGAGCCTGGTCGGGACGAGACGCGAGTCTGCGTCCGAGATCTCCTGCCGCTGCCGCCGTGCGTGCGTGCGTGCGTGTGTGTGTGTGAGAGAGAGAGAGAGAGAGAGAGAGAGAGAGAGAGAGAGAGAGGCCCGGCCAGCGCGATGGGTCCGGCCGGCCCCGGCCGGCCCGCACTGATCGCTCATACACCCCTCTCGCTCCCGCACGCCCTCCCGCTGCCCCACTCTCCCCCCTTCCTTCCCGCGCTCACTGTTCCCAAAGCGAGAAGCTGGCGCGGATTTGCATGGATCTGTCTCTCTTGCACGCACACACACCCTCCCCGGCCAGACAGCACGTGCTGTGTCGGGTGCAGAGGGGTGGTGGTGTGGGGTGTTTGGGGGAGGGGTGGATGCTGGAGGGAGGGTAAGGGGGGCGGCAGCGGCGGCACACATGCTGCGGACTGTGTCATACACGGTCATGTTCTGCGGTGCATATCTGCGGTGCAGTGCAGCAGCCAAGTCTTCTGTTCCTTCATCAGCCCAAAGGCGCTTCTCTCGCTTCCCCGCTCCACGCTGGATGTTTGTCCCACGGAATGCATTAGCGCTGTCTCCCTCGCTCCGCTGCGACGCGATGGCTATTTTCGTGTCCTCTCTCGCTCTGTGGCCCGCGGGCTGCCGTTGGCCCTTCTCCTGTACCAGTCACAGTCTCCTTCCGTTTTCTGGCCGGTTGCCTACCTTTCAGGGGATCGCATGCTAATAGGGCCCCGCTGGGTTCGGCCCCGACTGCCTGGTAAGGGGCGTGGGACCCGTTCGGGCCCGGCCCCCGCCACTGCGCCTTGTCTGAGACAGCGTGTGAGGACTTAGTTGGCGCTTTGTCACGCTAAATAGGGCGTAGCGGGCGGGGTGGGGGTGGGGGTGGGGGTGAGCCGCTGCTGCCGCTTCCCATGCCGCACCGCCGGACCACCCGGATCCGAGCCAACGCCGCGGGAAATACGGATGTCGGCTGCAGCGAAATTAAAACTGGACCGACTCACAATCGAATTTCGGACCCAACTGACCAGCAGTTCCCATGTAACTGGTCTTTATACTGTTCCCCGATATTCCAGTCTGACCCAGACCCGGCGTCCCGGCCGCGGACGGCAGCTGCTGCCCACCTCCCACCTCACTCCGCTGTGCTCCGCTGTGCTCCGCTCTGTGACGCGTCGCACAACCGAAAAGCGTTGCGAAAATCCCCTCCCCCTCCTCTCGGTGCGACTGGAGAGCAGAGCGGCCAGAGCGCAAGCGCTCGTGGCAATCTGCGCACATGTGTGTGTGTGTGTGTGTGTGTGTGTGTGTGTGTGTGTGTGTGTGTGTGTGTGTGTGTGTGTGTAGGTGTGTGTGTGTGTGTAGGTGTGTGTGTGTTTCGCATGCCACCATTTTGCACCGCCGCAACGATCAGTCCGTTTCCCGGAATTCTTTTTTTTTTTTGGGTGGTGCGCAATTTTTATTATTATTTTATTTATTTGTCGTTCCTTTTTATTTCCTTTCTTCTTTTTTTTTGCATCGTCGCGTCTAGTCTGTGTACCTCTCTTTGCTCTCGCGATTCTTTTTCCCCCCCTTTTCACACTTCACCGGCGTTAACAGTCGCAGTACGCGCGCGCGCGCGCGCGCGCACACACACACACACACACACACACACACACACACACACACACACATGGGGTGTTCCGCAATGCCTGGCATCCGCGTCCATCTAGCTACCGTCCCCGGCAGACCCGGCACGGCACACAGAACGTCCTTCCCCATTAGGGTCTCTCCCTGCCGCTGCCGCTGCCGGGCCGGGGCTGGGGACAGGACGGGGACGGGACTTGAACACAAGCCAAATACGCACTCCCAGTTAGTGCCCCTGCCCCGCCCCGCCCCGCCGTGCAGTGAGCAGTGCGGATGCAGCCCCGGGGCCCCGGTAATCATTTAGTATGCACGCGTGCACCAGGACTCGCCCGCGCCGCGCCTCGCCGTGCCCTAGGCCCTCGCTTTGCACCGGCCGCCGTGCCGCCGCCGCGCCGCCGCCGTGCCGCCGCCGTGCCGCCGCCCTCCTGCCCGATGACGTTCTCGGCCTCGGCCACCTCGGCCCCATCCCATCCGTGGCGCCGCCGGCCGGCGTCAGCAGCGCCAACGCAACAAGATAACAAGTGGATTTATGTCCCGGCCCCCCAACCCTTTCCTCACACCCGGCGTGTTGGCAGGCTGTGCTGTGCTGTGCTAGGGCCGCGGGGGACGCGCGAATTTCAAAAGCCATTTTAGCATAATCTAATGTTGCTAACCGGGCCGCTGTAAAAGGCGCCGTTTAGGTCGGGGGCATGGCCGGACTTAATATACTGTAGAATACGGAGGTAAAGGAATTCAAATGGGGAGGGAGGGAGAGAGAGAAAAGCGGGCAGCTTTAGGGGGATGCGGCGCGCGGCGCGGGCGCCAACTCGAGGCGACCCGCCGCTAAAGTCTCCCCTTCCCCACCGCCAAGTCCACCGAGCCGAACGTACGTTTGTTTATTATATTACTTTGAACGCATATAAAGAACCGGATTATCTGGCCAAGGAGAAGAATAATGGCGCGGGCATCTTATATTTCCTTGGCCAAACCCACCCCTCACCCCCCGGCCCGGCCACCCGGCCCCGGCCGCCTACTGTCCCCCCGACCGACCCGAATGTGAAGTTTCCATACTCCGCGACTTCCTCTCCGTACCCCTCTTCTACACAATCCCTCCTCTCTCAGTTTCATACCCCCCCCCCATCTCCCCTCTCCCCCCCCCCCCCCCCCTCTCTCTCTCTCTCTCTCTCTCTCTCTCTCTCTCTCTCTCTCTCTCTCTCTCTCTCTTCTCTTTCTCTCCCCCCGTTTCCACGTCAGCGGAAAGTTACCTTCTGCCGCTGAGCAAACACAAAAGCGAAAAAAGGGGGGCTTGATGAATATTTGCTTCCACCTCAATGGTTTCCCCGCCGAGGGGAGGGTGGCCGGTGTCGAACAGCCGTCCCCCCGCTCCCGCTCCCAGATAGAAATCCGCGCACCGGGCCAAAAGCCACCAAACATTAAAAAGCCAATGGAGGTGAGCCCATTTATCAGCATTCCCATAGGTAGAGGCAGACTGCGAGAGGGCGGCATACCGAAACCACACGGCGGGGCGGCAGGGGTAGCGGCGGGGGTAGCGGCGGGGGTAGCGGCGGGGGTAGCGGCGGCGCCGAGGCCGCGGGGGGCGCGCCCTGGCCGCATGGTCCTGCAGCGAGGACCGTCCCGGACCCCAGAATTGTTAATTACTATCTCCTCTCTGTCTCCGTCTTCGTCCCACCCCCTCCCGCCCCGCACACAGATGCCGGGGCCGTGCCGGGAGAACCCCTTTCTGCCCAACCACCCAACGCCGTGCCGGGCCGGGCTGTGCTGGACCGCTGGAAGGCTTCCAGGAGTGACTCCAGAACACAGCACACAACGCCTGTCCTGGCTGCCGGTGTCCGTGTAGTGCGGCAGAGCGCGGAGCCGTTCGTAAACGGGGCCGGGCCTCGGACCGGGCTGTCGGGGGGCAATCGAAGGGATGAAAACAAAGGCATGCGTGCGAGCCGGTGCGAGGGGGAGGGGGAGGGGGAGAGGCGATGCGACGGGTGAGCGCGCAGTCAAAACAGCCCGGTTCAAGTCGACTCGTATGGGGAGGGATGTGTTTTGGTTTCCCTCATTTCAAGGTAATTGTGTTTATTCGTGCGTCTGGGGAGGAGTGCAGGGCGACCGGCGCATTATATTGTGAAAATCGGGTTTCGTTGGAGCGTCGGGAAGGGGGAGGATGAAAGTGGCCGAAGCAGAGCGGCGCAGAGCGGGGCGGGGCGGGGCGGGGCGCTTGTCGGCACAGGCGTGTTCCAAAGTACTTTACTATACCATGCCCGTAATTTGCCTATCCAACGGGCTCACTTTATTGCTCAGCCTCAGTATGAGAATGTTTACCGTACCAACACTGTGCCCCAGCACAATAAAACTCTTTGGGGCCGTTTGCAATGCGCGCCCCCCGCCGGTTCTGAGAAGAAGAGACAGACACAAAGTACTTGCACTACTGCCGCCGCCGCCGCCGCCGCCGCCGCCGCCGCCGCCGCCGCGGAGCCGAGAACCCCGTTTTGGAATAAACACGCAGTAAAACTTTGGCGCGGTGCTCCGTCACTTTGGACTCGCCGCCCTCCATACAGCTTCCACTAAATCTCGGCGATGTTTCCTCCGATGGCCCACTTGCAGCCCCCGTCACACTACACTGGCATATGAGAAATTCGGCCGGAGCTGGAAGGGAGAGGGAGGCGGCGATCAAGGGGACCCCCCCTCCCTCCCTCCCTCCCTCCCGTCCTTACCTCGCAGTAATGCGGCGCGCAGGGACCGACTGACTGCAGTCACGGACGAACCAAAATAGTCGGGTTGCTCCTGCATGGTGCGATCCAGAGGCGCGGGAGAGAGCGACAGAGAGTGGGACCGGGCGAAGGGGCGGGGAGAGAGAGAGACGGAGAGAGGGGGAGGGGGTAGTAAAGTTGCAGACAGCAGCAGTGGAAGCCCCTTAGGAGATAGTGGGCGGCCTGTCTCCTCTCCCCCTCCACCCGCTGCGAAGGATGGCTACTTTAGAGAGGCGGGGCCGCTGAGCTCCCCGTCAGCGTCGGCCGGCGTCGGCGGTGCACAGGCTCAACAGCGTCGGAGGATGAGGTCCCCGGCCGTCTAAAATTATGACGAATTTAGCGAGGGCGGGCGGCCATCGGCATGGCCATCGTGTGACTGCCACTCACGGTAACACCTGACACACGGCGCGGGCACCGCGGGCACACCATTTGCTGCCACCCACCCCCACAACACTCCCCGTCAGACGCGAGTAATTTCCTAGAGTTTTCGCCTCCTTTTTCCGTGTTTTCCAGGTGGGGTCCATTGGGCCCTGATGCGCAAAAAAGAGGTTGCATTGCATCCCCATCAGCAGCACCCCCTGCCCGTCCCGAAATACGAAATATATTAAGCAAAGCCGGGCCGTGATGGGAGTTAAGAGGAAAGAAAGAGAAGAAAAAGATTGGGGGGTTCTTCCAGCTTTTTCGTACATATTGGAGGGAGAGAAGGAAAGGGACCGGCCGCGGGCACATCCCAAGGTGGGCGGACAGGGGGGGAAGCGCGAAGGCAGACAAACGGGAAAAATCGTCGTAGTCAGCTCAGCACCACGGCGAGGTCCGGAGCCCCCGGAAGCTGAAAGGTTTTTGCGGAGCGTGAGTTTACACAGGAGGAGCCTTGCCCGGCTTGGACCGTGTTTCATTTCGCTGCAAGGACTAACGGCTTGATCCTGGAAAAAGAACGGCTGGGCGCGGCAACGCCACGGCCGGGGGGCTGTGCTGGGCTGTGCTGTGCTGGGCTGGGCTGGGCTTTCTTTTATTCCCCTTCACCACCGCCCCCTCCGTCCCGCCCCACTTGACGCGCGGAATCCATACGGCCGGGATGGGAAATTCGCACGCCAAACACACAGCGATCCCCGGAATTTGTCTCCCTTTGCCACGCGGCCCCCGCCCGGCGAACCCACGCGGCGCGGTCCCCAGGCAATACCAGAGTTTCACAGCGTTATGAAGAGTCGGGCTCGGCCTCAGCAGCAGGCGTCACAACGCACGATTTTTCTAAAGCCTCGCTGACAGATGGTCGCAGGGGATATAAGGGGGAAGGGCCCAAACCGCTATTCATTTCCCGATTACCTCGTTTGGCCACCGCAGATAGGCGGTTGGGAAGGGTGGGGGGGGGGGAGGAGGGCGTCAACGCCACGATCTCACCGGTGCAGCGGTGCTATGTCCGCTGGGCCCACGCTGACACGCCCACTCCGCGATCCTGTAAATCTCCGCGACGGGGTAACCTCATGCCCTACAGCGACACTTCATTTCCACAACACATACGCTCTCTCTCTCTCTCTCTCTCTCTCTCTCTCTCTCTCTCTCTCTCTCTCTCTCTCTCTCTCTCTCTCTCACACACTCACTCTCTCTCTCTCCCTCTCTGCCTCGCGCGCGCCTCGTCTAAAATTGAACGACGCACTGTGCAGTCGGCAGTTTGTCCCACGGGGCCGGGGCCGGGGCGGCCACGCTGCGCCCCATGGTGGTGGTGGCGGCGGCTGTACTCATGCCGTCTCTGTCCCTCCCCCATCGGGACCCGGCGCGGCCCGGCCTGGCCCCGCGGGGAACAGAGATGGCGCTATGAGACGGGGCTCTAATAATTAGCTGCGGTCTCATCCCTCATGTGTGCGTCTGTTATGCTGTGCAGACGCCCGCCGAGGCCGAGAGCGAGGACGACAGCCGCCAGCACCCCGACAATGCGGACTAAAGTTGATAGGTGATTCCGGAGCAGTGGCGACCAAAACGGGGGGACAAATATGAGAAACTAGCGCTACGTTGTGCGGCAGACGGCGACCACGCAGCATTTACGGAGCGGGGCACCTCTGCAGTCTGCGACGCACTTTGAGGCCGTTTCCGGACAGACGAGTGAAAAGTCCCCCGGGATGCACGCGGAAGCCGCCGGCCGCCGCAACACACAAAGCAGGCCAGAAAGGCACTCGTCCTGCTCTGGTCCCCCGCGGCTGCGGCTTTTGGCTTTTGCAGTGGAGAGTCCTGGCGTATATTATCCGCTTACGACCCTCTGCTCTGCCCTCTGCTCTGCCCGGCCTGCCGGCTCTCTCTCTCTCTCTCTCTCTCTCTCTCTCTCTCTCTCTCTCTCTCTCTCTCTCTCTCTCTCTCTCTCTCTCTCTCTCTCTCTCTCTCTCTCTCTCTCTGCCGCTCTGGTAGGCGCCACACGATCACGTCCTCCTGCTTCCCTCTCAGCCTCCCCTCATCCCCCTCAGGCCCTGGGCCCTGGGCCCTCATATCCACACAATTTGATTCGCACACCGCGCGGCCCGCGGCGGCTCGCCCTTTTCGCGGTGTCAATTCGAATGAAAGTGAAAATGGAAAACAATAAGTCGAGAAGGTGTGTCTGGCGCGGTCCGGTCCTTGGGGGCTGCTGCTGCTGCTGCTGCTGCTGCTGCTACGAATTCCCTCCTACCGGATTCGGGTGCAAGCGAGAGCGACGCTCCCGAGGGAAGCAAACGCTGGATCAAGTGTGAGAAATTTATGGAGCAAAAGCGGCGCGTGCGAACGTTGTGCGTGTGCGCGTGAACCCCTCCGATATATCACTCCGCGACGCATATAGACTGTCAGGAAACAAAATGTGGGACACGAGAGCCGTTGGCCTGATCGCTTGGACCAATGACCAACGGCTTCCCCACACCTCGCCTATCGCGCCCGCAGCAATGATACGGTGGCCACGGCACGGTTTAGACATCTTCGGCCAACACACTGCGGTGCGGTCAGCGAGTATGTGTGTGTGAGCGCGCGCCCGCAGGATGCGGAGCCGAAACCAAAACCGCTGTCCATCCACTGCCAATCCAATCACCACGCCGAGGGTACTGGTGGCGCCCGCTGGCCGCCCGGTGCCCGGCCCGGTCCCGGATCTACTGAAATTCGATCACCCGTCCGGCCCGTCCGGCCCGTCCGGCCCACCGTGTCACTGGCTGCTGTCGGAGCCAACGCCCCTCGCTTATCCCACCGGCACACATGTAGTATTTCCATTTTTGTTTCTCTTCTTTTTTGGTGTGTGTGGGGGGGGGGAGGGGGCTCCACGTTTTCTCCGGCTCGCTGCTCTGCAAAATTGCCGTACACAAATGACGTAACACCAACAGGCTTGGGGTGTGAGCTCAGCTATTTGGCTATCCCGCTATCAGCTCACTCTCCCTCTGCCTCCCTCCGTCCCTCCCTCCCTCCGGGTGTTGTTCCCCCAGCCAAAGAGAGCAGGCAGCAGGCGCCCCGCACAGTCTTGATCCGAGGCCGAAGCGCGGCCGCCAGCTGAAAATGCCACGGATTCCGAAAGCCACACACGGCGGCAGCGGCGGCAGCAGCGGCAGCAGCGGCAGTGGCAGTAGCGGCCAGCGGCAGCCGCTCCCGGAACGCACCTCAGCCACTTCACCTCACCCACCTAAGTCAGCCCCAAGCCACCCCTAAACAAGGAGCCCCCCTTCCCCCTTAGGGGCGGCTAGGCAACCCGCACAGCCATCAGCCGCTGTGCGACTGCTGGAGATTACGGCCCCTGCTGGAGCCGGGCTGGAGCCGGTACGGTGCGGTGCTTGCGTTACTTCCTGCGGTTGCGTCTCCCCCCTGATCTGCTTTACCTGGTGCCGCCCCTGCCCCCTGCCTGCCCCTGCCCTCCGCAGCCTCGGCCTGCTGTTGTGTTCTCCGGCAGAGATTGACCGCAAGTCATGCCACTAGCCGGACCAGCCGGCCGGCCGGCCGCCGATATTGAAAAGCCGGAGGGAAAAAGGAGGAAAAGTTGTAGTAAAGAAAGGGGGACAACACCAGCAGCAGCGCACCGCGCCGCACCGCGCCGCACCGCGCCTGTTGCGGGGCCCACTGGCGCGCGACATTACACAATCAGTCAAGTCAAACACGGAGCCCGGAGCCCGCCATGCCGGACTGGACACGCGTAAACACGGACGGCAGGAGGGAGTGGGAGTATCAGGGATCAGATCCCTCGAGCACTTCACGGGATGGGGATGCGAAACCCAATACCCGTAGATGTCAAACCCGCAACCCGCTCGGGCACAGCGCGGGTGAGGGGGCGAGGTTTATAATGTTATCAGCACCACTCCGCCCTGCTGCTCGAGTACAATGGGCTTAAATGGAGACCCATTTCAATAGGGCATGTTCGGTTCGGAAGCCTCCGCCACACAACATTAAAGGACCCCCCCCCCCCCCGCGACCGAAATCCTTCCGGAGCAAATGTCGCTGACTGACCGCTATCACGAGAACCCCCCCCTTGCCTTTGGAAACCACAAAGTTACTGCGTCCTATTGTGTCCTAAAGGTACATGACCCTTTGCCGTCCACCCCCTTCCGCCCATGTCCGGTGGTACTTTTTCTACTCGCGGCGCGCCGCCCCCGGCCGCCCCCGGCCGCCCCCGTCCTCATCAGTACGGCCCGGGCCCGGCTGACCCCGCCCCGCCCCGCCTTCCCCCTCCATTGTCTTATTTAATCGCGCGCATTCCATCGTCGCGGTAAAGTCTCCGGGCGCGGAGGGTGGAGCGGAGGGCGCAGGTTCAGGAATCCAGCGCACGCGCGCCGCCGCAACGCCGCGCCGTGTGAAGTGTGTGAATACGGCGCGGCGGTCACCGCCAGTCTCCACTCCCCACCCCAACCCCCGACGGGGGTGGTGGATACCGGGAGCAGGGGTTGTAACAACCGTCGTGCGTGAGAGAGAGAGAGAGATAGGTTGGAGGGAGAGCAGATATCGTGGCTGTGGCGGGGGGATATCGAGGTATACGCGGGATGTGATAGAGGAGAGGACAGAAGGTAGCGAAGAGTTGTAATACGCCGCTGTCTCTGCCGCTGGCCGCTCCAGGCGCCGCCGCCACGACCGTGGCCGTGGCGTGTATGTGTGTGTGTGCGTGCGTGTGGGCGCTGTTTGGTTCCGCCTGACTTGCTCTGCGGAGGATGTCCCTGCCGCAATATAAGCCAGTGACTGTGACGTCACTCGTCACGTGACTGCGCCCACCTGTCACGGTCCGAGTCACCGCGTCATGTGGCGCCCTCTGGCGGCCTCTTCTGGCGGCCCACAAGCGTGCGCCGCACAGGACTCGCCGGCTGATTTATGCCGATCTCGATTTATTACCGAAAGAAATATGCGAAACAGCCAGGAAGGGGGCGCGAAACGGAGGCTTCCGACCGACTGCCGACGACGTGTCGCATCGCATCGCACCTCTGCAGAAACAGAGCGAGGCGACAACAGCAGCGGAGAGCAGGCAGCTGCAAGCAGGCGTGAACCGACAGCTTTCATCCTGCCCCGTATCAGATGAGTTTCAGGTTGGAGCGCTCGCTGGTATTCCTCCCTGGTCTGCCCCGCCCCCGCCAGCCCCGCCCCTGTCCACACCTCACGTCAGCAGAAGGCTGTGGCTGTGTCGTCGCGGTTGATAAGTTCCATGACACGGGCTGCGAACTGAGCTGCGTCACATGTGAGTGAGTAGTACAGCGCAGCGCGCACAGTAGACATGGGGGATGATTTATGTGCTCAGGAAGGGTTGCCAATCTCCAGCTGATCTCCGGTTCGGTTCGGCCGCCGGCCGCCACCGGCCACACACAGGCATCTCACACACACACACACACACACACATGCATCTCACACACACACACACACACACACACAACCGCGCGCGCGCGCGACACTGTTGCTAAAACTCACGTGGCCTCGCCTCTGTCCTGCATCCCCCTCCCCCGCTTCGCTAACCCCTCTCCCCTCCCCCTCCTGCTTTGACATGACGGACGGGGACAACGGCCGCGTCCGCGCGAACGCTCGCTGAAAACGTAAACCCACGATACGCGCTCGGTTCAGTCCGCCCCTCTCTTCTCCTTTCCCTCTCTTCCTCCCCCCCCCCCTCCCCTCCTCCTCCTCGCTCTCCCCAGGCTTTCGCACCGCTACCGCCTGCCTGCAGCCGGCCCGCCGACCTTTGGCGTCGGTGGTGCGATCAAAGCGTTTGCTTTTTGCGAAGCGCATATCCCGGCCCGGCCTCCCGTCTGCGAAAACAAAACACGGCGTCGCGCGCAGGTTGGGACTTGTCAAGTCAACGTCACGCCGGGTGGGTAGGCAGTCCTGACTTGTGCATGCGCGCATGTCGTCCGGGCTGGCCTACCCAGGCCGGGTAGGCAAATCGCGAAACAAACGCCTTAATGTAGGCAATAGAGGTTTCCAACGAGACTTGGAAACGGAAGCTGAAGAACAAAACCTCCTCTAGGCCGAAACTCTCGAGAGCAGGTATGAGAAACTTCAATAAGCGTCTTGAGAGAATTTGGACCCATATTGGGAGAGGCCCTTGTATATCGAAATTTCTCATACCCGCTTGGAAGTGGTTTTGTTCTTCAACATCCGTTTCCATGTCGCACTGGAAACCTCGATGAGCGCGACAAACCCCTCCCTCCAAGAGCCAAGTCTAGTTATGCGCCTGCGGTCCTACTCGAGCACTCACAGGCGCCAGGAGTTGCGCAGTTCGCGATTTTGATTTGGAGGAAACTCGAACGTGACGCCGAGGGCGGCGGCCGAAGCCGCTCCGCTGGAGGTCATTATGTGAAGGGGGTGCGCGCGGAGGCCGGGAGGGTGGCAAGATGAGAATGAAAAGGGGTGAAAAATGGCGTGGAGAGGGGATGAGGACCTGGGGACCCCCTCGGGCCCTCGGGCATACGTGGTGCCACATTGACACACATTCGGCGGTGGCGGTCCGTGAGGGAAGGGGCCGCGGCAGCCGAGGCGACAGCTCCCGGTACTGTACAGGGCGCAGGGCCCCGCAGCCCGCAGGGCCCCGCAGGGCCCCCGCCCCGCCACGCCCCCGTGCCGTGCGCCTTGCCATAGTTTGCGATTGGGAAAGATCTCATCTCGACCCCCGGGCCGGGAGCTGGGAGCCGGGAGCAGGGGAGGGAGCGGAGCTCGCGCGAGATGTGGCAAGCGAAAGGTAAGTGCATTATGGAAATAGAGCGACATAAGAGCGAGTCGAGTCGCCGGAAGATGGAGAGAGGACGAGGCGAAGAGAAGAGAACGAGCAGATGCAGAAGCAGGGCAATAACAGGGATGAGAGAGTGAAAGAACAGCGCGGAAAATGTCCGCCTTTGCCTTTGCCTATCTGTGCTCTCCCCGCGGCCGCTGCCACCGCTGCCACCCCCGCCCCCATCCGAGTCGGGTGACACGCCGGGAGACTGACAGGGATGATGACTCACAGAGTAATTTGCATCTCTGTCGTGTCGGCATTAGCCCAGCCCCTCCGCCTCTGCTATCGGCGTGCCGGCGTCCCGTCTGGGGCGGCCGGGGGCGGCCGGGGGCGGCCGGGGCCGGCGGGGGCGGCCGGGGCCGGCGGGGGCGGGCCGGGTCCAGGACCACCCTCCGCTCCATTCGGCGCGCGCCGCCGGCCGGCGAGTACCCCGGCCACGGCGGCGGCGATGCGATCCTCGAGAACCCCGTCGTAGCTGCCGAACCGTCCCGTCACTTACCAGAAGTGCAGCTGCCGCCGAGGTGTAAAGTATCCCATGCCACGGACCGACTCACTTGCCCAGACACACACACACACACACACACACACACACACACACGGCACGCAGGACACTCGCCGCGCACGCCCTCCCCACCACGCGAAACGACACGCTCCGGAGTCGGTCTCGCGCCTCCCCGTGCCGTTCTGCTTTGTCCTCTGGCCGCGAGATCCCAATCGGGGGGTGGTCCGTTCCAGACTGACTGGCTGGGAGCTGAGCTGAGAGAGGGAAGGGAAGGGAAGGGCCGCGCTCAACACGGAACACTACCGCCGCGCCGAGCCGCCGCCGCCGCCGCTACCCCGCGCCACTCGAGCGTCCCACGCCTCGCGGCTCGGCTCGGCTCGGTGGCGGAAACACCCGAAGGGGAACGCGTCCGCGCCAGCGGTGTGGTGGCGGGAGAGTTGAAAGTCTTCGCAGTAGAGTCCTGTACTTCGCAGCAGCCGCGGTCGTGAGGGGGGGCAGGCGGAGAGGCGAGGCCTGGTGAGTTTGCGGCTGTGGGGGTTGATGCTTGCCCTGGGTCAGGAGCAACGCCCTCAGCTCCCCCAGTGGGTCCGGTGGGCCCCGCCGCTACCCCTGCGGCCACCTTACTACCACTACCCCCTGCATACCCCGTGGAAATAAAAGCGGCAGCTCGCTGAAAAGCTCATGATACTACTGGAGTCTCTCAGTCATTTGTCATCAATTGAACCTTGAGAATCCTGTCTGGTGCGCTGGAGGGTATGCAGAGGGTACGCCTTCCCAGTTTTCCAAATAAAAATGTCTCTAGTGCAACAACCAACTTAGACCCAATGTGACATTGAAAGCATGTGCACTAACAAAAGTGACTACTTGCCTGCCTGAGATATGGGAATGAAATTAAACACCATCAAGTTGCCCGACAAAATTTCCAATTTATTCACCTTCTTAACTTCACACAGCCAGTTAAAACAACGGTCTTTTTAATTAGAGGAGAGGTTCATTTTACTATGTCCACAGAATGTTTAGAGTGAAATTCAAAATATTTACATATGATCAACATTATAGAACTACAGAAATCATGCACTTATTTCTGATACTAACATTAAAAATCTCCACATATAATAAAACACACAACAACAAAAAATCTGAAGAAAATGAAATCTTTTGGTCAACTAACGATTAGCAAATCATTGAAAGAAAAAGCACCTTCTTGTCAAAGTCCCACCTTATCAGGACAAAGTACAGCTCTATTTCAGACAGAAAACAATTACATTAAATACAGAGCTTTAATTGAAAATTTGGACAAAAATAAACGTGATGGGCTTTACTTGCTAGACCTCATCAGTACATACAAATCCATCACATTATGCCTCATTCAGACATAAAATACGACCAATTCTTCATGTTCAATGAATTTCAACAATATTTACAACAAACAAGGTAATATCACAATATGTGCTTCCACAAATAGATTGTTTAGATGTTGACATGACATTAATATTCAGCTTAAGAAGAAAATATTGCTTTTTGTCAGAATGAAGTATTGAAGGCAAGAGAGCACTAAGAAAGGGGAAGACAAAAGGCTTGAGGGAGAAGGCATCTGGCCTATACTAAAATGTTAACCACAGCAATTCAAAGCGAGTGCCACATATTTCAAGGGAGAGGCAATTCAGAAATTTGAAAACAATAATTGTGCATTTATGCAGATGGATTACACAATTACAAGTCCAGTAAATACAAAATTTGAAGACAATATCAATCCTTCTGTCTTTACTCTCTTTGTGCACTTGGATCCTGTGTTTGAGAACCATAATACTGATAACTCAATACATGACAAACAAACAAAGGTGAGGAAAAAAACAGAAAACAAAACAACAGAAACAGTAAAAAAAAATAAGTTCCATATTCATGACAACACAAATGAAAAAATTAAAATATTTTGGTAACCATTTAGGGCCATTCTAACATGCATTCTCGCCTAATATTGAGTGCTTTGTTAGAGTTCACAGCAGTGTCCAAAAAGAGCACCTGATACAATATTTCATGTTACAAAGATGAGTAAAAAAAATGGACATCATTAAATTAGAGGATTTATGATAGTTCAACTGATAATTGAAGTGTCAGCTCCATGTAGCAATATCACAGTGAAGTCATTAATACATGTAAGAAACAATCTTTACAGTGATCAGCTGACAATGAGAAGGTAACAGCATGAATCATTACAGGGCACATTTATATTACTAGTGATAATGATGGAATGCTGTAAGAATTAACCAGGTCCCACATGACATGTTGAGGCTTTCAATAAGGACAATAGGTGATATGTGCAGTAATACACATCCAAACTGAATTCTGAAATTGAAAAGGCTGGCACAACACAAAGACGTTCTCCATAGCACTGTGAAAATAAACTGGATGGAACTAGCACTCTCCTATTTCTAACCACATACTTTCCAATTGAAATAAAGTACAAACAGCAAAACAATGCAAAGTGTTTCAGAGAGTATTTCTTGCAAATTTCTTTTACAAAATACTACTCACTAGTCGGTCCCAAACCTGACAGATGTTCACAACACCACAGTTGTGTAACAAATATGTACACAACTTAAATGCCTTCCACTAATATCAGTAAAAATATCAACAATAATGCAAAAAGTGTTGAGTCAAAGAAGAACCCCATTTTGGTCATAAAATTCAGTTTCTTTGCAGAAAATTATAACAACAAAAGAAACAAATAACACCATCATTCCATATCGGAGTACAAGTCTCAAAGAGCATATTCAAAGCTAAAACTATTCCTCACTGGCTGGACAATTTTTAGTAAGCAAGCAATAATATTAGCCAGGCCAGCAGTGACAACCGAGTAAGATCCTTGTTTCACCAACAGAAACAAATTTTCAGATGCATCAAATTGAGTGGTGGAATAGCCCACAAAAACAAACCCCAAAACAGAAAATACTATACCTATAAATTTCTGAGCATAAATACAACATTTGCTGATTCCAGTGATAGAGAAACTTTCAGTTGAGAAATGAACAGGAGCACACCATGGTAACCTAAATTGAATGGTGCTCAAAATTGTGTATCCAGCTTTATACTATCAACTATTTTAGTCTTTTACTTTCACCATTCATCATGATACTCTGGAAAAGCTGAGGTTGCAAAGGAGTTTCAATATGATTACAAATCCTATACATAATAATGCACAGGAGTGTCGGTTGAATTCATGCTCAAGTTAAATGGAAACTAAGATATTACTGTGCAATATATGGCCACATCTCCTATGTGGATAATAGGCCTGTGATGTAAAACCAAACCATAAAATACCCCAAATAATTAACTACACAAATGTTATCTCTATATAGAGATGCCCACAAAAAAATTCCTCGTACTCTCTCTTTTAACAATTATCTTGTTTAGTATTGCCTATATGTGTATTTCGTCTCATGTCCTTAATATTGGTGGCAGGAATTGAAGAATCTTGAATCTATTTAGTTTGCCATGGGTGGGGGTGGTCCACTTGGCCCCTGCAAGACAAAGTATATTCAACAAGCAGCTCTGATAAACAATAAAAGTTCTGACAAAGCATTTGATAATATTCTAACGCATGAATCAGAATATGATTTCTTACAAGTTCATGGTACATTTACACTTACCGGTCCATTATTATTGTCAGCAGGCTTTGTGTCTGAATTGTTGCGGAGAGCTCCAGGCCGTAGGAAAAACAACCCAATGGCAACTACAAACCACATCATCATCATCAACATTGCTGAGTTGTCACCAGTCTGTTGACCAGGGAGTGCTGGAACTGAGATTTTTACAATTTTTTTAAAAATATAGCAAGAAGAAACAAGAAACTAGCACATTAACTTTGCACAACTTACAATCCTCCACACAATCAATGTCCGTGCAGTGGGTCTGGGACTGCCTCAGCTGTAAGTTTAAATGTAAGTTTCATGTCTGGTCAATTTTTTGACTTAGGAAAACTTTGGTAATTATTTAACTTTAAACTTACAAAGGAGAGCAGACGCCGCATTGCCATTTCCTGAGACCAAATGCACTCGCATGGATCCATTCCTCCTTCTTCTGCCATTTTGATTTTGGCACTTCTGAGACGTTCTCAGTACCCACTACACCTGGGAATTGCAGACAATGAAACATTATTTATGACATGGCCATATAAATTCAAAAGATTATGGAGGTAAAAAGAACACATACAAGGCAAAAATTCTGTAAAATTTGACAAGATCCATATGACGTAAGAGAGTTTAATGGGGAGGGGGACTTATATATACATATTTAGATATTCTAAAGTAGTTCACACAGACTGATTATAACCTCGAATGTCACTTCCCTCTGGTATCATCTGTTCAAAACTGTCTAAAATTGTCGACCCCAATAATAATGGATAGGATGGAAAGTTCATCTTATAATGAAACAGTGTCAGGTAATAAGGAACCTACCTTAACACTTTTGTGACCCACCAAATAACTTTACTGAAATTGAATATGTAACTTTTTGCACCTGATTGCATGAAGATACAACCAAATGGCCGAACATTGCAATTAAGACGACTGATAGTGTGGTGAAATGAAGTGTATTGAATCAAACCCCTACAGTAAAAGAACGAATAGGAATGCCACAACCAAAACATTTACTTGTTTACAAATAAATTCAGCAGACAGCCTATCGCCAAACATACACTCAAGTGAAGGCTATTCGAAAGTCGAGAGACACTTGCTAAATTTCATTCCGAGGGTCACACCGTGACGCTATAAACTGAGGAGAAAGGAGGTCTTACCGATTCAATGCTCAAAAATTTACCTAAAACATGAAATACTCCTGCATTACTTACTGAACACCACGTAAACGAGACGAAAGTACAGTCACGGCCCCCACAGCTGATAAGTTTGTTGTGCGAAACCGATTGGGCCAAACCCCACCAATGACATGCGACCACAAATTCTCAACCGAGGCAACCTGGAAATAGGCACCTCTACTGCCGTGTGCGACACCGAAAAACGCACCAAGTAACCAATGTCAGCAAGCTTTTATATTTTCCCCCACAAAGTATAGTTCAGGACCAAAGCGAACGGCATTGCGTGACTGTTTCGAGAGAAATCGAGGTATCGCCGAGGCCGTGGCCCGGCCCATGAAAGTGTCAAGCCGGCCGTGCCGCCGTGCCCATCCTCGGGATCCTCGGCGGCAAGTTTCGGTTTCGGTGGTTTCGGTCTGCTCCGCGGGACAGATTGTTGGTCGCATATCACACCTGCCCGCGGTTTTACTGCTCCTGTAAGGGCGGAGCGGGCGATACCGGCGAAACCCAGCGACAGCGACCATGTCGCCTGCGGACCCTGCGGACCCTGCGGACCCGCCCGGCAGAGTTCGGCTGGGGGTCGAAACCGCGCCTCATGATGGCGCCCGGGACCCGGCGGCGCCATCGCGGCCAGACAGCGGGAGCCGAATCTCCAACGAGATGATCGCCACGGTGGCGTGCGGCAGCGCCGTTGAGATCAACTACGACGACGAGGAAGGACACCCGATCGTCGTCCCTTTTGTAGGTGGCAGGCGGTTTGGTGGTCTGGCCCGCCTCCCTGTAGTGCCTGTACTTCCCTCTGCCATCCGCTCCCCTTCCCTCCAGTTCGCGGAGTGGGCTTTCGGCAGCCGGCCCGGCGGTCGCATCCTCAACCTGTCCTGCGGCGGTCGTGGCCTCGTGGCGTACTCCAGCGCTCACGCCGTGGTGCTGTACGACTACAAGACCCACAGGCAGCGCCTGCTGCTCGGCCATGTGGGTCTCGCCTCGCTTGTCGGCAACCAAACGCGGATAAAAGTCACTTTTTATTCGCTCTGTTCCGCCATTCCTGTAGAGGAACGTCGTGTCTGGGATGGCGACCGACTCGACGGGCGCGTGGCTGTTCTCGGTCGACGGCGGCGGCAAGGTGGAGCCGAGTAGCGCCATTCTGTGGAACCTGAAAGACATGTGCGTCCATGGGCGTTGCGGAGGGTGATGCCAGCTCTGCTGCGCACTGGGGCTGCGTCTGATAGTGGGCGCTCGGTGGCAGGTCCCTGCGCAGGGTGCTCCCGGGGAACCCGCCTACCTACGGCTACCGGGTGGCCGCCCTCAGCGACGACTGCAGGTTCGCGGCCGCCGTGTCGGCGGGCCCCCGAAGCCTGGTGTACCTTTGGCGGGACCCTGCACACAACGAGCTCAGCTCGCGCCCCGACGCCGTCCTCGAGCTGCCCGAGGCGCTGGGGGCGGCCCGGGCGGCAACCTTCAGCGAGGACGCCGACGGTGTGTTCATGGTGACGTGCGACTGGAACGTGGCCTTCTTGGCCTGGACTGGCAGTGAGCTGCAGCTCAACGTCGGCCAGCTCGTGACCAAGTGCCCCGGGCGGCTGGTGGGGTCTGTGTACCTCAATGGCACCGCAGACGCTATCACCGTGTCTACCAGGGGTAGGTTTCTGGTCCTGTCCTGCGGGAGGGGTTTCAAGTGGAACAAGTGGTGGAACCGAGGCCGTAGCCGAGCCTGTGACGCGCAGGCTTCATCATCCTGTGGTCGGACCCCCCGGTCCACGTCCCCAACTCCATCGCCAAGGTCAGCAGCAAGGTGTACTGCCTCGAGAAGGGCGGGCTGACCGCCATCACCGAGATAGACGGGTATGGGCTTCCCTTCCCTTCCCTTCCCTTCTCTGCCCCTCCCTCTCCGCGGCCCCAGAGGATCACATCGGGATCTGCTTCCCGCTGCACAGCATGGTGGTGATTGGCACGCGCCGAGGCCACATCCGCTTCTACGACCAGGACATGTGCCTGCTGTACTGGTACCAGCAGACCGAGCTGGACGCCGTCATCAGCCTCAGCTTCAGCCTGGACAGCCCCGTCCTCGGCACCGCCCCCGGCACCGCCCCCGGCACCGCCCCCAGAGGCACAGTCCCTGACCTGTCCTGGGCCGGTAGCCGGTGCTCCTTCCCGACAGGTGACCGTCATGTGCCGATGCAGAGAAGTTAACAAAATAAAGAGCCCCCGCCCGCGGACCACGGGTGGCCGGTGGTCCCAGGCGGGAACCGAACCCGCGCCCTGCTACGTACGTCTGAACCGCCCCGCAGTCCGGCTGAGCGTGGACGCCGAGCAGCGCGGTGTGCAGCAGCGGGTCGACTTATCGCGGCTGCTTAGCGGGCCTTCTCCGCGCCGGATGGACGGGGACCAGGACCAGGAGGACGAGGACGAGGACCCGTTCCAGACCCGGGACCTTATCGTGAGTGAGTGAGTGAGTGAGCCGGCTCTGAGAGCAAGCTCTGCCCGGCCAGGCTCCGTTTGCCGGGACAAGACGTTATCGGAGTTTGACGCGCTGCAGTCTGACTCCGCAGCGCGGAATGCTGGGGTGCTGCGTAGGGGTGGGAGAGAGAGAGAGAGAGAGAGAGAGAGAGAGAGAGAGAGAGAGAGAGAGAGAGAGAGAGAGAGAGAGAGAGAGAGAGAGAGAGAGAGAGAGAGAGAGAGAGAGAGAGAGAGAGAGAGAGAGAGAGAGAGAGAGAGAGAGAGAGAGAGAGAGAGAGAGAGAGAGAGAGAGAGAGAGAGAGAGAGAGAGAGAGAGAGAGAGAGAGAGAGAGAGAGAGAGAGAGAGAGAGAGAGAGAGAGAGAGAGAGAGGGAGAGAGAGAGAGAGAGAGAGAGAGAGAGAGAGAGAGAGAGAGAGAGAGAGAGAGAGAGAGAGAGAGAGAGAGAGAGAGAGAGAGAGAGAGAGAGAGAGAGAGAGAGAGAGAGAGAGAGAGAGAGAGAGAGAGAGAAAGAGAGAGACTCGGCCAAGTGTCTGCGGAATCAGCCTGCAGGAAAGAATGCCTCTTGCTTTCCTGTACTAAGACTCTAAATCGCTAAATCGCTGACGAACAGGCACGGTCGGCGGGCGCCTGGTGCTGGTGTCCTTCGCCAACAAGCGCTGCATCCTCCTGCACGACTACCAGGCTGCCATCACTGCCATCCAGACGCACAAGGAAAAGTGAGGAAACGAAACGAGAACATCGCCGTTTGCCAGGCTGTCCGCGCAGCTCACAGTCAGAGCTCGGGAGGGGAGGGAAGGGGAGGGGAGGGGAGGGGAGGGAATGCCGCCTGCCGCCAGCCGCCTGCCGCACTGGCAGCCGCCTCGCCCGCCGCGGCGAATGGGTTGCCTACCTCTCGGGCGGTCCCTGGCGGTCTCTGGCGGTCGCTGCCTTCACGACTCTATATGCTCCCTCCTCCCCCAGGCCGCAGCTCCTGATCGGCAGGGCCAACTCCTCCCTCTCGCTGATCGACTACCACAAGAAGGAGGTCCTGGTGAGCTTCACCTTTGAGGGAAAATCGAGGGCGGACCCGATCGCTGTGACGTCCTTGTGCTACTCGCCGAACGGTGAGGACGAAATTAAACAATACTTCACCTCCAAAAACGCTGTGCAGTAATTTCAAAATGCGGCTGCCGTGGACGGGATCAGGGACGGTGCTGGCGTGCGGGCGGGCGAACGGCAGCCTGTACATGCTGCACCCGGTGCTGCTGCACCCAATCGTGGCCAAGCCCTTCCACAAGACACGGCACGCCATCCAGAACCTGTGCTTCTCTTCCGACAGCCTCTTCATGGCGCACTCCGTAAGGCTCTACCCCATGCTCTGTACTCGGGGCGCGGGGTAGATTCGGTGCGGGGAGCATTTGCCTACACTTGTTGCTGGGCTCCCCTGTCAAACTGCCCTTCCCCTCTCCCAGGACAGCGCCAGCTTCGTGTCGGCGTACCGCTGCCACAACGCAGCCAAGGGCCGCTGGGTGTACCTGGGTAAGAAGCAGTTACACGGTCTGCCCGTGCGCAACCTGCTGTTCGGACCACAGGCCTACGGGGCGACGCTCTTCTCACTCGGCGAGGACCTGGTGCTCGTCGAGTACGACGTCGCCAACAGGTTGGCACACTTGGGGCCGAACACAGACGCCACGCATTCCTTCATTGTTTTTCTCATTTCACACATTTCTATTTATTCCTATTCATTCGTTTCTGTTCATTTTTATTCATTTCCGCATTCATCTTCATTCATTTCCATTTACTTTCATTCCTTTTTTGTTATTCATTTTCATCCATTTTTATTCGTTTTCATTCATTCATTTGATCAGCCTGAGCAACACCCTGCTGGTGAGGCGCGTGGACCGTATCGAGCAGTCCGGCAGCCCGTCCTTCATCACGTGGTGCCCGGCCGAGACAGACTCGGATGAGGACCTCACACTGCTGATATCCACGTCCGAGGCAAGCCCAGGGCTAGCCCGTAGCTTACCAACGCCAAGCCCCCCGTCCTCGTGCCCCGCGCCCTGACCTTACCACGGCCCTCCGGACGCAGTTCAAGTACAAGCTGGTGGACCTGAAGACGCGCCAGTTGTGCGCCACCATCCAGGGCCCGCGGCTGCGGACACCCATCACCATCATCAAGGTAGCCGTCAGCAGGTAGCCGTCAGCAGTTGGCCGTCGCTGCCCTGCGCTGGCCTCCCGCCTCCCATGGCGATGCGTTACGTGTCTTGTGGTGGTCCCAGACGATAGGCGGCACCCAGGCCAAGGCCCCCGCCACTGCCGTGTACGCCACCAATCGCCGCCTGGGCCTGCAGTGCCTCCCTCCCGACGGCAACCCATACAGGAATGTGGCCATCGTCGCGCACCCCATCAAGGTGGCCGTGCCCTTGCCCGTGTGACAGCCGTGAGGCGCGGGGTGGCCATCGCTGCTCATCGCCTCCTCTCCCCGTCTGCGCAGATCGCCAACTTCGTCTTCTCGTCGTGCCAGGAGTTCGTGTTCTCCTGCGGGTCGCAGGACCACAGCGTCATCATGTGGAGGATAAACCCAGAGTAGGTTTGTTGAGGTGTGGTGCAGCGGCAGTGCGGAGCGAGGTGGGCGGCCGCCAACTGTGCGCCGTCCTCCGCAGGGCCGTGGAAGCCATCGGCGCGGTGAACGACGAAGACGGCCTGCAGCCGTGGCTGTTGTCCTTGGACGGCGGCCGGGGTGGATGGCTGCTGCGGGCGCTGCACGACATGTTCTGCCACGCGCAGCTGCTGCACCAGGGCGTCTCCAGCACCGAGCCCCGCCACATCGCGGACTTGCTGTCCGTCTGCGAGATCCCCGACGTCATGAGGGCCGTCGGCTACTTCCCCTCACAGTTTGAAGTATGAGAAACCGGCGCTAACGTGGACACGCCACAGTCTGCGCATGCTGGCTGTGCTAGCCGTGCTAGCCGTCATGTCCCCCCCGCAGATCAACACGATGGTGACGGACGTGATGCGGCGCCACGGCGAGTCGCTCACGTCCTCCGAGCTGGTCAAGCTGTACGTGAACCACAAGCCCACGCACGGAACGACGCTGGGCCAGCTCCGGGAAGCGTTCGCCGCCTTCGCGCAGCCGACGGCTGACGGGGACCTGGCCATGACCAAGGAGCGCTTCTTGTCGGTGCTGCTCGACAAAGGTCAGAGAGGCCGTCAGGGGGGGTCAGTGGGGGTCTTGGCCTTGTGTGACCGCGTGTCGTCCCACCCGCAGGGGAGGCCTTGGACACCGGCGAGGCCGAGAGCGTGTTCCGCATCCTGCTTCAGGGCGACGTGGAAGAGGCCGAGGGCGCCGAGGGCGCCGAGGGCCTCTTCAGCCACCTCCTGATGGACGAGGCCGCGCACCGGGAGAAAATCTTCTACTTCCTCCCCGAGGTGAGCTAGATGGCGCCGCCGCTCGTGTCCCCTGACGAAGACGATGACACCGATGTGGGGGCGTGCTGCTCGCAGACCATCACGTTCAGCTACCTGATGGACACGATCCTCGGCGTGGTGAGGAAGTGAGGCGCGCGGCTGTCGGGGAGGGGTGACGGCGCCCCGCCGCCCCCGCCGCCACGGACCGGCCAGAGCAGCGGGTGCAGGGCAGAATGTGGAGCATCAACATCAACATCTATTGACGCTGAGCAGCACAAGAGGACGAGACGCACTGCCGCGCTCGTCTCGTCGGCTTTCGATAAGGGAGGGTCAACACGACGTCAACACGTGTGTGGACCTTGGCCTGGTGCTGCGAGTGTTCGTAGCGGGTGCTCCCAGTGCTGCCTGCTGCCCCTGGTGGTGTACCGAGTACACACGGAGCCGAGCCGAGCCTCCGCCAGCGGCTGCTTACGCCGTTCCGCTCCGCCTTTGCTTGTTTGCGGGCTCGGATTTGCAATTACTCGGCGTGCGGAAGGCAATGGCGGCCGGGCGGCCAGGTCAGGTGAGCAAAGGCAGTTGGAGGAAAAGCGGGGCACTGCCTGGCCTGGCGGGGGCGGCCGCCGCCGGTCTCCGTGAAGTAGTACCCGGCCCGGCCCGGCACCCGTCATCCGTCCGATGGCGCGATCTGGTGGCCGTGGAAGCAACTGCGTCCAGACGCATTGTCTTCCAGGCCGCCTCCTGGACGGGGGGAGCCTGAGCCCGCTGGAGCCGGACCGGCCGGGCCGGGCCGAGCCTGGCCGCGCCGAGCGATTGTGCTTCATGGAACTGAGATCGAGGGGTTATGAGTACATCTGATTAAATAATGGAAAAAGAAAATTGAACTCACTTTTAGTTCTGATCAAGAAGAGATTAGAGCTGGCAGAAGACACCAGGCAAAAAAAATTGACCGCCGGCACGAGTCGACCCCCCGAGCCAAGAACACTGCTATTCGCAGAGCAGCTGCTCACGTCCCCCCCCCCCTTGCACCCCCCCCCCCTTCCCCTTTCTCTCGGTTTGAGCGACAAAGACAGAACATTGTCGACCAGCAGGACAACACTCCGAACACAGCCAGCCAGCAAGCCAGCGTACACCTAAATCAATCAGCAGCTGCCCGCTCTGCGTCGCGCTGCTGGGTAAGGATAAATCGCTCTTATATGGAAAATAATGAAACGATAAAATGATGGGTCGTATATAACGATCGCCGCCATCGCGCAGACTGTCCCGTAAGCTAACGCACGGAAGGGTTGAGGAGCCGGGGGGGGGGGGGGGGGACTTTATACAGGGCGGTAAATAGCGAATTGAGTGTTTGGGCGCGTTCTGTCATCATTAGCCGCCGTAAGACAAACGGTGGCGCTGCGCTGCCCGGCCTCCATGCCGCCGCCCCGAGACGGATTTATCGCTTCCGGATATTCGGATGGACGGCGGTGGTCTCGGGTTGCTTTGCTCCCGGATGGAACGGCCCGCACCACCCGCAAAGGCGCGGGGTAGCGGGTGGGTGTGTACAGTGTTGCGGGAGGTACTGTACCGCCTGGGTTCCCTCCGCTTCCCTCGCCAACCTCTACGGGCCGGTTTGGCGAAGTAAAGGAAGTCCGAAGTCCGGGCGTGTCGGAGGCCGGGCCGGGCCGGGTCATCCAGTCGCTCGCTGCGGCCGTCTCTGTGCCGCCCCGCCGCCCATCACCACGGCGGCCACCTCACGGGCCTCACGGCCTCACGGGCCTCACGGCCTGCGGCCCCACCGCCGTGGCGGCATGTGCGGCCTCCTCAAAGGGACCACGAAGGGACGCCGAATAAGGAAGTGGTCGGAGGCCCTGGAGCCCTTGCTGCCCATGCTGGCCTTCCCCAACACCACGGGGCCCTAGCGATAGCCCGGTAACACCGCCCTACCGCCCTGCACTAACCCCCCAGTCCTATGACAAGTGCGGCAGCTCCAACCGCCGCCGCCGCCGCCGCCGCCGCCGCCGCCGCACCTCCGTAGTAGACTCGGCACTGCACCGGGCAGGGCGGCCGCGCGGTCAGCGGTCACAATTGAGTCCCACTCCTGATCCTGAGGGTGTGCTTTACTGTGCATTCTCTTCGTCTCGGTCTTGCTCTGGTATTTTAAGCCCTTCCCGAGTGCTTTCTGTTCCTGGAGCTGTGCTGGCAGAGGAGCCCCGCCGCCTCCCCCAGACTGGCAGATAGATGAGGAGGCGAGCGTCGTTGTTTGCGAAATAACTGGAGGCGGTTCGGTTCGGTTTGCTGCAGGCCCCTCGCCAGCGGCGGGCCATCGTGACTATACCGGGGCCGTTCGCGGAATCAATTTCATCTTTGAATGCGGTGAATCATATTTGCTGCTCGTTGAGTCTTCCTGGGAAATGATTTGAATTATACCGCAGGGCCCTGCCGGCTTTGCTGTGCCCTCCGCTCGTGAGCTCAGCTTGTGCAGCTCTCGTGCCGTGCTGGAGACACCTGCCACCATCTGCGCTCGGATAATATCGGCCCACCGGGATCCTACTGGGATCGTCTCTTCTCCTGCACCGGTGGCACGGCACTGCTCTGCTGCTCTGCTCTGCGGCCTGGCTGACGCTTCTCGCCTATCGCTCCGCATCGCGCCCCGGCCTCACCGGCACCGGCCCGGCGTGGCCCGGCGGCCTGGCAGGTTGCGCGATCCATGCGGGCCGCGTTCGAGAGTCATAGCTTCTGCCCGGGCGGTGCCCACAGGTGCCTTCTGGTGCTGCAGGTGTGTGACGGAGACAGGACGACGTGTAGCCTTGTCCTACGCGCTACGCGGCAGGTGGGGCTGCTGCCGGCGCATATGCACCTTGCTGGGGCTCTCTGGCGTGGCGTATAAATATATAACGTGTGTGCCGGACAAATGGCCGCGGCTGTGCGCCGCACGCGCGCGGAAGAAAGCAGAAGCACGATGTTATTAAGTTAAGTGAAAAAGATTACAGATCGCCGGCGGCGGCCACGTCCGAAGCCTAGCTCGCCTGCGCCGCCTGTGCCAGCACCACCTGGGAGACTGTTTCCGCCCGCGGCCCCTTCACACTTTTTCTCACCACGCGAATTGCATTGCAGCAGGTGGCGGAGGGAAGGTTCGAGGCGGCAGGAGGCAAAGGAAAATTATGAAAATTGGAAACGAGAAGGATATGCAAAGCCCGAATAATTATGTTTGCACAGATTTTCAATGTGCAGGCTTTAAAGCGGAACCTGAAAAACAAAACCCCTTTAATACCGGAAATACTCAAGAAATACAGATGGCACGTGGATATAGGGGGCAGGAGGGGGGGGGGTAGTTTGAATGCATTTAGTTAACTTCTTTTTTTTTTTTTGGCTCGAACAGCTCTCACGTCAAGCATATTTCTGGTTTGTTTCCGACTGTTCGTTCTCTTTTTCCTGGTCAGATGACAGTCTGGACGACGGAAGCGCGTTCAGTCTAGACGCCTCTTTGTTCCGTCCACTTTGCATTGTGCAAGGTTGGTGACCGTGGCGCCCCGCCGCTCCAGTTGTCGGCCCGAATGACCGCGAGGAATCTCCGCCGCAGGAGGGGGAATAAAAAGTTGTTGTTTCGGCACACTCACTGTGTAACCAATTCCGTCTCGACGGAGACGACCCCAAACAATAATTTGTTCAAACTGCTAATAACAGGCCTGAGAACGGCCGCCCACCGTTGTTTTACCAATTGGAATCCGTCCTGGCCGCCCGTCGCTCCCGCTCCCGCCCCCGACACGCCGGCCGCGGCACCCAAGGCGTTTGGGAGCTCCACTTCTTTATTGGCTCTGACTGATCGCGTCTTACAAACAAGGCGGCGCAAAGCGGAGGTCCTCCTCTCCGCGGCCGCCGCACCTGACAAGCGGCGGTGGATTAATGCGTCTCGGATGAGTAGCTTTTCTCATCGCTCCCGTGGGTGGCCGCCGTGGCCGGGCCGAGCCGGGCCGTGCCCGCGGATGTGCCATCAGCCTATAAGCCTTGGCAGTGACACGAGGCATCGGAACTCTCCTCCAGGGCTCTCCGCAGATATCGGGCTGAGGCTCACACTGATGGCATGGGAAATACAGGGTTCGGCTCAGAAGCGGGAAGATGAAGAACAAAAACACTTCCAGATCGATGCAGGGGAACATGGGAAATAAACCTCCAAATTAACTCAAAACGCCATTCTATAGCTTCTCACACTTGCCCTCGAGACTTCAGGTCTGGAAGTGTTTTTATTTCTTCAGCTTTCGTTTCCAAGTCTCATTAGAAACCTCTAGTATTGTGCCGGGTTGCCGAGAGCGAGTCGATAATCTTTGGTGGAGCCCATGGCACTTCCAGGCCTTGGTAGCGCTCCCCTTCCCGCTGCCGGCTTCCATGACGCGGGCCGTGAAGGAAAGGTGCGTCAACACCTTTATGATAGCAAAGCTCTTAGCCGCTGAACGCGCGGCTCCTTATCTTATCTTCGTTTTATTGGTGACCAATGGCGACGTGCGCTTTAGCGATAGTAGCGCCGCCAATGGCCATTCACACTCTCACGCGTGACGCCATGTGCGTGTCAAGAGAACGGTATTTTTTTTGGGACAAGTTTATGGTTTGTAGTTTGGTATTTCAAAAAAAAAGAAGAAGAAGAAAAGATGTAGACAGTTGTTTGGTTTTTGGAGTCGCTGTGAGCAGTGCGAGGGAATTGTGTTTCCAGAGGCACAAAAATAAATTCCCTATAGAAAGTGATATGCTATAGAAGCCAGCCAGAAACACTTAGTCTTGGAGTGGACTTGAACCGAGAGTTCAAAAAGTTTTAAGTCTTCAGTCAAAAATCCTTTATTTCGGTGTGAACGTAAATCGCTCTGTACACCTAGAAAATTGTGTTCTCGGTCCCGGAAAAATCAAGAGCATTTGCATTAAATCTAGTAAAATGTTCTTGGTCCAAGTGCATGATTACTAGATTTAATGCAAATGCTCTTGATTTTTCCGGGATCGAGAACACAATTTTGTGGGTGTAACCGACAGCCGCTCCATATGACAAGTGCCCATGTGGGAGGAGAGGCGCTTTTCTCGGCGCGGCGCATCGCCGTCGGCGTCCTCGTGGGAACACCCGGACACCCGCCCTGCTGCGTGGATTCGATTCGGGCAAATGCCAGAGTATGACTGCCGAGGTGGCGCAGCGTGGCCAGGCGTGGCGTGGCGTGGCTCGTCTGGTTGGCTGGCCGGTACTCCTGGCAGCCATGGCCGGCCCCCCGGCCCAGGCCCGGGGGCCCAGGGGCCCGGCCCCGGTACCTGTAATCATGGCCTGGCCGGGCCTGGCTCGGACCTCTTTCCCCCCACCTCGCTTCTCGATCTCGGCGCGGCCGGGCGGCGCGGCGCGGGGAGGTAATTTGACGGCGAGGCGCCATGTTGGTAGCGGAGCGGCTGAGGGCCGAGACAGGCGGGCCGGGATGGGCCGGTACCAGCGGGTACCATCGCTGCCAAAAGGCACTTCCGCCGCCGCTCCGGGCTGACTCCGGCTGACTCCGCGTTGCGGCACGCCCCGGCACGCCGCCGGCCGAGCGTTGCGGCGCGGAAGGTACACGCACAGCGGCGGGCGCGGACATCTATACGGAGCGTTTCATTATGCCGGAATAAGTCCTGGGCAGCGCGGCTGCCCGCCAAGAGACTCACTTCTCCCGCACGCAGCGCCAACACCTAAAGAAAACTACCCGCGCCATGCGAACCGTGCGCTACTGGGCACTGGGCATTGCAGATCCGCGGCGGACGGCGTAACGCAGAGCGTAGCTCCCAAGTCATCCGTCCGAGCCCCTCGCGGGGTAGGCAACCCGGCTGCAGCTGTGCTCGGCGGGACGGTCTAACCACCACGGGGTTCTCGGGGGTCCGATGGACTAGGACCCTCGACTTCAAGTTGGCAGCAGCCGAGAGTTCCAATAATACGGTCTCCAGAGATAGTGTCTGCCGGCCCTCCGCGCCTCACACGGCCCACGGCCCACGCTACTCCTGCAGGAGCCGCGATACCAGCCGAGGCCTCGAGTGATGGCCCAACAAACCGCTAATGACCCGTGGCACAGACACACAGACACACACACACACACACACGGCCCTCTCCACGAATGCACATATACGATGCACTGCTGCTTGTCAAGCTACTCAGCCGGAGTGCATAGCGAGTGCAGAAAGAGGGAGGGCAGCGTGAGAGAGACAAGGAGAGCGAGGAGGCCGAAGCCCTGGAGCGAGCTGCCTATATACTATATGGTAGCAAGCGCTCTACAAAGTGAACTCACCCTACACACTTCCGCAATATATATCCCTCGAAAATTTCCCTCGTAAAATTTTTCGTTTAGGAAAATTTGCCCGCTTTGTATTTTCAGAGGGCAATGCGAGAGAGAGAGAGAGAGAGAGAGAGAGAGAGAGAGAGAGAGAGAGAGAGAGAGAGAGAGAGAGAGAGAGAGAGAGAGAGAGAGAGAGAGAGAGAGAGAGAGACCGCCTCATCCTCCCCCTCGAAACACAGGGGAGGACAACACGCAGACGAAGAGGGGCCGTAGATAAGTCGCATGATACAGCCCTTTCACCTCAGCAGGCCTTTCACTAGCGCTAGGCTCTGCTAGGCTCCGCTAGGCCTTCACTATCTTGTAGTTCGCGGCGCAGTGACAGTGCTGCACCATGCAGGCTCCGCCCCGCTCCGCTCGGTTTGGAGGGAGGACGACAAAGGCTGCAGTGCAGACATGTGCAGACACCCGCACGGCGCTGCACGGCGCGGGGAGGGACACCAGTGCGTCAGCCTAGACCCTAGACTCGGCTAGGAACGTCGTCTGGAAAGGGTTTTGACATTACGAGCCGCGGCTGCTGCGCGGTGACCGGCCCTTGGAGGAGCCGTGGGGACCTCGTGCCGCTTACGCCCTTCTCTCGCTCGTCGCTCCCCACAATGGCCGCCGCGGCCGCCGCGGGGCCACTCGGAGCCGGAGCCCGCCGGAGCCCGCCGGAGCCCGCCGGAGCCGAGCCTCCGAGTGGCTGAGGCACTGAGTAGCCCACTTGGATTGCCTTGCATATTAGTATTCAGCCAGACGGCACCCCTTCACTCCGCCTGCAGGCTGCAGCCGCTGCAGCCGAGCCCCTCCCCTCCCCTTTACCACCGCAGCAGCAGTGCAGCAGCCAGCGCGCGCAGCCCTGTGGGATACGTGCTGCCGCCAATGCAGCCGCCAATGCTGCCGCCAATGCTGCCGCCAATGCTGCCGCCAATGCTGCCGCCAATGCTGCCGCCAATGCAGCCGCCAATGCTGCCGCCAATGCTGCCGCCAATGCAGCCGCCAATGCTGCCGCCAATGCTGCCGCCAATGCTGCCGCCAATGCTGCCGCCAATGCTGCCGCCAATGCTGCCGCCAATGCTGCCGCCAATGCTGCCGCCAATGCTGCCGCCAATGCTGCCGCCAATGCTGCCGCCAATGCTGCCGCCAATGCTGCCGCCAATGCTGCCGCCAATGCTGCCGCCAAATGTCTCCAAATCATCAGCAAACACAAATGAGTCGGTCGTCCACGTCCGTGTTATGCAGCTCTCTCACGGCCTCCGCCGGCCTCCGCCGGCCTCCGCCGGCCTCCGCTCTCGTTAGGGAGGGACAGGCAGGCCAGTACCGCGCAATTACCCCGCTGCCCCCCATTATGTCAGAGAATGGAGCCACGGATTCCAACCCGGCCCGGCTGCTGCGGCTGCTGCGGCTGCTGCGGCTGCTGCGGCTGCTGGAGTGTTTTTCTACCCCTTTCGACTGCTTGTCCGGAAAATAATGACCCCTGTTTGCCGTTGCGGCCGCAAATCGTATGTTCCGCTTTTGATTTCAAATCGGCTGTGACGTGCACTGTGACGAGCACTTGTGACGTGCGCTGTGACCAACACTGTGACGAACACTGTGACGTGCACTCTCGCAGACAAACACGTCCACGGCGCGCTCCGCACGCCAGCTTTGTACATACACTCAGGGAAACAAAAGTTTCGGCTCGGTTCAAAGCCGGCGGCCAGCGAAAGGGAGGACAAAACAGCAAAGGGCGGGGGAAGCGTTGGGGCCGAGGGAAAGGGGGGGGGGGGGAAGGGTTAAAGGCGCGGAGGGCAAGGGGCGCGGGGGGCGGGGTGAGTGCGTGCTGTGCCTGCATCCCCTAGTTGCCTGCCACTCTGCGTGTGTCGCACCCTGCAGCGTGCAGCGGCGGCAGCAGCGGCAGCAGCGTGCAGCAGCGGCAGCAGCGGCAGCAGCGGTAGCAGCGGCAGCAGCGGCAGCAGCGGCAGCAGCAGTGTGCTCTGCTCACTCCGACTTTCAATCTCAGTGGCGTAAATGTGTCCCGCGCACAAAGGTCTGAAAGGGCTGCCGAGCCGAGCGGGCCGGCCGGGCAGAGCGCGGAGCCACTCACATCTGCGCCTTACCGCCGTGAGTCCCGTCAGTCGTATTCAGGAGATGAACCCACACAATTTTCCTCCACGACGTTTTTCTCCTTGACGACGGATAAAGTACAGGAAGCTCGGCGCGGTGATTTGGGCGGCGAGGCCGTTGGGAGCAAGTTCTGATGTTCTGTTGTTTTCTTGCGGGTTGTCATCAAACGGTTCGCGGAACCCCTCAGCGTCCGCGGCCCACGGCTTGCAGTGCTGCTGGCCTGGTGAGTGCGCGCGAGTGCGCGTGCGCGATTGGGGATCTGAAGGGTCTGAGCCTCAGCCTGAGGTCTGCAGTGCGCGTGCACTGGGGATCTGAAGGGCCTGAGCCTCAGCCTGAGGTCTGCAGTGCGCGTGCACTGGGGATCTGAAGGGCCTGAGCCTCAGCCTGAGGTCTGCAGTGCGCGTGCACTGGGGATCTGAAGGGCCTGAGCCTCCGCCTGAGGTCTGCAGTGCGCGTGCACTGGGGATCTGAAGGGCCTGAGCCTCCGCCTGAGGTCTGCAGTGCGCGTGCACTGGGGATCTGAAGGGCCTGAGCCTCCGCCTGAGGTCTGCAGTGCGCGTGCACTGGGGATCTGAAGGGTCTGAGCCTCCGCCTGAGGTCTGCAGTGCGCGTGCACTGGGGATCTGAAGGGTCTGAGCCTCCGCCTGAGGTCTGCAGTGCGCGTGCGCTGGGGATCTGAAGGGCCTGAGCCTCAGCCTGAGGTCTGCAGTGCGCGTGCACTGGGGATCTGAAGGGTCTGAGCCTCAGCCTGAGGTCTGCAGTGCGCGTGCACTGGGGATCTGAAGGGCCTGAGCCTCAGCCTGAGGTCTGCAGTGCCATAACCAAAAGATGCTCGACTCCCGCGGCCAAAGATTTCTATCGGTCATCGTGCAGCCCGGCCCCGTCCCCTTCACGAGAGGGAGAGAGAGAGAGAGAGAGAGAGAGAGGGGAGCGTTTGACGAAACGTGAGTCCCGCGAGCAGACATGGAGCACCGCGAGCACCGCGCCGCCGCCATGAGGGTCCGGAGGGTCCGGAGGGCCCTGGCCGCCCTGGATAGCTAATTACGATCCCTGGCCGAGGGCTGGGCAGGGCACGGCACTACATTGGAGGGCCTCGTTGACGGTTGCGGAAACAGTCGTCGGCACACTTTGATATCAGCGCTGCGAAGGCATGCGGGCGAGAAGGGAGGGGAGGGGAAGGGGTGGTGCGGCGGGGTGGGGGGAGGTGCTCTGCCACACCGGGGCCGAGGCCGAGCCACCGAGACCTGCTGCCAGCGGCGTGCGCCCTCTCTTCTCCATCACTTCTCCACCACACCCACAAATATTTTGACCGTGTTCACCTGGCTCTGTTTTTTAGTGTTGTGACTGTAGCCGTCGGCCCCAGCGGGGGCCTGGGGGCGGGCCGGGGGCGGGCCGGGGGCGGGTAGCCGGGCGGCCTGTGCAGGTATGCTCTACGACAGGTAGGCAGCGGCTGCTCAGCGGGTGTCACGGTTAATTTATCCGTGATAGCGAAGCGATACCCTTGCAGAAACACACAGCCTACAGCCTTGTAGCAGAGGTGTGTTGTGTGTGTTGTGTGTGTGTATCGTGCCGAGGCCTAGCCCCAGCCGGTGGTCGGTGTTCCTTTCGTCTCGGAGGACCGCTGGCCACTTCTCGAACAACCGAAAATATTTGGGGAAACTTTGCGGTGAGGGGCCGCGTCCGCGGCAGCAACTGCTAAACTTCCCGGTCATGAGTACGGATGGTAGGCAACCCAGGCGACAGCGGTTGCCTACCTACCACGCCGACTGGACTCGTGTAGGACATGCGCGCCTGTGTTGAGGCCCCGCCCGCCGGCCGCCGGCCCTGAGGGTGGCCAGGACTCCCCTCTCTCACCTGTCTCGCCGCCTCGGCCACCTCCCGGGTCCTGGAGTCCCTTTTTTCAATTGATGGCCATGTTTTCAATTAGCCTGCTCCCAAACTCCCTCTCTCCCCCTTACCCTCCTATTCCTTGCACCTCTCTCCCTCTCTCACACACAGGTGGTTGTGGAGGAGGTTTTCGGAGGCAGTGCGTCCTCCGCGCATTACACCGCTGTGTGGCGTGTTTATGGCTTTTTAATGGGACCGAGAAAACCCACCCGAATCTCAGAAACGCAGCGTGGTGAAAATGTTCCTAGTTATTTTCATCTTTTAGGGAGATGTATATTTATTTATCTTTTCGAATGGGAAAAGTCGTTGATGCTGTATGGAATGGAGACTTGAACGCACTGCCGTACTCGTCAGCTTCGGTGTGGGTTCCTCGACCCGCCCCGCGCCGCTTGCCCGTCCATGACCATTGAGCCGGGGCAGGATCGCGTGCGGCCCCCGGAGCCACGTCCCCGGAACCTCCCCGTTGTCTGCCGCTTCCGGCAGCTCCCCGCCGATCACGATCGCGGCGCGGCGTCACGCTTCGAACCTGGAGCCGATGATCGTTACCGAGTGCCTCTGCGGCCTCAGAGAAGAGAGTCGCGGGGCCGACGACGTCCACCGTCCACGGCGGCGTCCTCGCCGAGGTGTCCGTCTCCTGCCGGCCCCTCTAGCCCCTAATCCTGCTGAGCATAGCGGCCAGGCCTCCTGCCCGGCCCGGTCCGGTCCGGCCGCACCAACATCACGGGCAGAGCCTCGGTCTGTGTCCTCCCTCATACATCACCTGGCGGGCGGGGCGGGGGCCCGACCAGGGGCCGGGAGGGGCCGGGAGGGGGCCGGCCCCGTGTTTTGACAGTTAGAGGCAGGTTGCCTGGGTTCGGCAAAGGGGTCTAGCCGACATCTTTAATAGCTGTTCTAAGCCTTGTTCCTCCCGGCAGGACGCGGCAGGCACCTGTACCTCTCAGGACCGGTCAGACCATCCAAGGGAGCCGGAGCCGGAACGAGCGCCGCCGTGTTTTGTGTTTCCCGATACGTCCGCGGGAGTCACAGCAGCAGTCGCCTTATCGGGGACCCCGGCCTGACCTGACCCCGGCCTATGGCAGCCTATGGCAGCCTATGGCAGCCTATGGCAGCCTATGGCAGCCTATGGCAGCCTATGGCAGCCTATGGCAGCCTATGGCAGCCTATGGCAGCCTATGGCAGCCTATGGCAGCCTATGGCAGCCTATAGCAGCCTATAGCAGCCTATGGCAGCCTATGGCAGCCTATGGCAGCCTATGGCAGCCTATGGCAGCCTATGGCAGCCTATGGCAGCCTATGGCAGCCTATGGCAGCCTATGGCAGCCTATGGCAGCCTATGGCAGCCTATGGCAGCCTATGGCAGCCTATGGCAGCCTATGGCAGCCTATGGCAGCCTATGGCAGCCTATGGCAGCCTATGGCAGCCTATGGCAGCCTATGGCAGCCTATGGCAGCCTATGGCAGCCTATGGCAGCCTATGGCAGCCTATGGCAGCCTATGGCAGCCTATGGCAGCCTATGGCAGCCTATGGCAGCCTATGGCAGCCTATGGCAGCCTATGGCAGCCTATGGCAGCCTATGGCAGCCTATGGCAGCCTATGGCAGCCTATGGCAGCCTATGGCAGCCTATGGCAGCCTATGGCAGCCTATGGCAGCTTACGGCAGCCTTACGGCAGCCTTATGTCAGCCTATGGCAGCCTATGGCAGCCTATGGCAGCCTATGGCAACCTACGGTAGCTCATGGCAGCTTATGGCAGCCTATGGCACCGGCCGACACTTTCCACCTCGACTGCTCGCTCGGCTCATTCCATTCGAGTCCCTCGCGTGTTTCGCAGCGACAGCGTAACACTGCAGGAATATGTACGCACAGCACAGCATGGTGCGTGGAATCCAAGCGCTTTTTCCTCCCCGAGTGTTTGACCCCTCGGCCCTCGGGGGCGTCTCCCCGCACCCGCGTCTCCCTGTGCGAGACCCTCATCCGTACTATACTCCGCAGGCTCTCTCTCTCTCCCTCCCCCCTCTCTCTCTCTCTCTCTGCCCTCTCGTGTCCTGTAGTTGTCAACGTGGTTTGCTGACGTCCCCTTTTGCTTTAATTAGCTCTTGTGCCGAGCCACACCATCCATAGGCTACCTCAGTCGCACGCATTCTTCGCCTTTGTTGGTGAGTGGGAGAGAGAGAGAGAGAGAGAGAGAGAGAGAGAGAGAGAGAGAGAGAGAGAGAGAGAGAGAGAGAGAGAGAGAGAGAGAGAGAGAGAGAGAGAGAGAGAGAGAGAGAGAGAGAGAGAGAGAGAGAGAGAGAGTGAGAGAGAGAGAGAGAGAGAGAGAGAGAGAGAGAGAGAGAGAGAGAGAGAGAGAGAGAGAGAGAGAGAGAGAAGGAGAGATAGATTGGGGGATGGGGGGCGGGAGGGGCAAAGCACGTGAGAGAGAAGGAAAGAGGGGCACTCCGAGTCAGGACAAGTAGCTCCATGAGCACCGCGCACAGAACGCGAACAGCACGCGGTCTCCTTACGTCAGCCGTCAACTCACCTCTGCACTGGAATATTGAACAGCGGAGCAAAATTATTCCAGGATAAAACGCGTTTGCCAAAATTATTACAATAAAATTGAATAACCCTGCGCCGCAGACGACCGCATGCATGGCCTTTTCTGCAACAAAACAACAACGTCACGTTGATTGCTGTTGACTCATGGCTGCCAAAGTAATTGGCTGAGCCAAGGGCACACGATCCGCTGGCAGATAAGTCTGCGCGGCCGCCGCCTGCGGTTTGCTGCAAAAGCCCCTCGATACACTGCAATCAACGGTGTCTCACGAGATGTAATTCTCCTATCCAGGCACGTCCAATATTTATTGTTTGCTTCCGGAAGAGTGTGGTTGTCGTGTCACGCCCGTCGGAGTTAGTTATGCATGGCTGATGTGTGAGGCTGGCATAGGCAGGCAGAGGCCGACATAGGCAGCAATAGGCAGCCATAGGCGTCCGTCCATAGGCGGCCGGCGGCCAGCCGTGTCGAGATCGTGATGATCTACTTGGACTCCTTTCAAGAGCTACAGCTGCGCCCTGTGCGGTCGGCGTGTTCTTTTCAAATCCACAGGTTGTTCCCGACGATGCTCACAAATTTACGACAGTTTTATATACTCCCTGGTGGTACCATTCATCGCCGTACGGTTCCCTGTGTAGACTGTCCCGCTCGGTGGCAGGGCATTCAGGTTGCCTAATCTGAGACCGTAGGGGCCATGCTTGACACTTATCGAAAGATACCGAAAAGCACTCCCAGCCCTCGGGACCCACGACAAAGAATATACGAGGTATGAAAAATAACGCCAATCCATCACTCCACTTCACACCGCATCATCCCCAGGGCGCATTAGCGCATTCGATGCGCCGTCTGAGTTGTCGGCCAGCAGACTCCCAGAGTCCCCGCCTCTGCGTGAGAGAGGGAGGGGGGGGGGGGGGGGGGGAGAGAGAGGGGGGAGAGGGGGGGGGAGAGAGAGAGAGAGAGAGAGAGAGAGAGAGAGAGAGAGAGAGAGAGAGAGAGAGAGAGAGAGAGAGAGAGAGAGAGAGAGAGAGAGAGAGAGAGAGAGAGAGAGAGCGAATGATGCACGTCTAGGGTCAGCGAGTCTTTTGGGCAGAAGGGGGCATTCCGAGGGGTACGCCACATGCTAAAGTCACTGTACACCCAACAGAACAGTCTCATGTTCAGTCACTTCCAGTCCCTTCCCAATCATTCCAATCACCAGACACCAAAATGATTCCGAAAAAAAGTCAGCGAGAAAAAACGCCTGATGACATGTTTGACCGTTGGTGACAAAACCTATATCGTCCCGGCTTCCGCCAGGACCCCTGCCTTCAACTTCGGTGATCTTACGGGAACCGGTGCTTTACGGCTGCTAGTTGGCCCCGGGACACAGCACTAGAACCCGCTACCCGGCTTGCGCCGGACGGATCTCCCGGCAACCCCTAGCCCGCGCTAATGCGCGAGGCCCCCTCCGCTAACCACGGCCTCCGGGACTCCATCATACTGTAGTGCCCTTCAACCGCAGTCTGGTTTGGCCCCACTCATCGTGGGAGTCCGCCCCTGCGAAGATTTGGAGGATATAGGTTCCCTTCGTACACGGCCGAAGCCGCTGTACTCTACTCGCTACGTACCGAGTAGCGGCATGTCCGCACCTGCCAGATTCAGAGAGAGGAAAACAGAAGCTTCGAACCCTAGAAGCTCTGCACATCCCCCGAGTCTCCCCCCGGGATTGCTCCCGAGGCACAGAACGCCCCCCCGGGCGGGACCCTCGAATCTTGGGAATTGAACCCAAGACCCTCGGGACCGGGGGTTTGTGCCGGCGGCGCCTTAGCCCGCACGGTCGCTTGGACAGCCATACCGATGCTGCGTTTGTAAGTATATTTCAGCCACTGTCCTCCGAGCTCTGCCACAAGAAAAAGTTGCACGTCTAGCAAGACTTGAACCACGGACCTGTCGGCTGCCGAGCGGTCCGCTAACCCTTGCGGCTATCAAGCCACGATGCTAAGCGATGCGCGCTCCTGGCACTCAAGCTCCACAGAACAGAGCTGAACGTCGCGAAAAAATTTAGAAGCGGAGGCAAGATTTGAACCCGGGGCACAGTCCGTTAGCGAACTGCGCCTTAACCGGTACGGCTACCGCGCCGCGATACCATTCGCCCGAAGCTTCCTATACTGTAGCATCTGTCCTCAAAGCAGAACATGAAGAAAAATATTGAACCTCGCTTTCCAGTCTCTTTCAGTAATTCCGTCCAGACTCTCTCTCCAGTCACATCCAGTCATTTGGTATTTCAGTCACTGTACAAATTTTCAGGACTAGTGCGCCCCTCGGGGCATTCCGACCACCACTTAGGCGCTGGCCATTTCTGGACCATTCCGGCTCGTTGTGAACGCCAAAGAGGCTCGGGTGCCCGTCACGCTTCGCCCACGTGCCCGCTATGGAGTCGCGCTCCCCGCCCCGCCCCGCCCCTGTCAGTTAGGCCCGTATCCCGTCGTGGCGATTAGTGGACGGCTACGAGCTCATCTCCGACCAACCCGGCCCGGCCCGGCCCGGCACACCGCCCGGCAAGACCTGCTGGGCTGGGGAGGGTGGACATGAAGGAGTCCAGGCTTTGGCGGGGACCATAGGGGGCCGGGCGACCGGGCCTCTGGGAGTGGCCGCCGGCCGCTGCCGGCCCTGGCCTCCTCCATGATGTCGTGTCATGACGTTCCGCGAAAGCACCGCCCTCCGAGACGGGATACGCGGCCTCCGGGCAGCAGCTGCTGCAGCTGCTATGCTGATGCCGTCCAACTGCGTCGTTCTGCTCGGCGGACATCTCGTCCTCCTTTGGGGCATTATCGCATGAGTGTGTCTGAGTGTTCTTCTTTGCTCGAAAATGATATTCCCAGAAATGGGTTTGAACAACAACACCCGGCGGGCCATGCGTGCGTGTGCGCGGGCGGTACCCACAACAGGTAGCAAGGTGACTCGGGGTGTATTATAATGTAACCTTCCGTGTGTGTGTGTGTGAGAGAGAGAGGTGGATGTGTGAGTACGACAGCATATTCCAAAAATACTACGCGAAAACGTTAAACAATGTACACCAGCCAAGAAAATAAAATCGACTTTGACGAAACTGTTGGGTTTTAGTCGATACGATCAATGATGTCTTATGTGTATTTCGACTGTCGTATTGACTTAACTCAGAAAATCGACAAAATTATCTCGAATATTTTTTTTAATGTGACCTGCTTTTTTCTCGTTTAGGACCGCGCGCTCCGAATTTCCAAACCATTTCTAAACGCAAGAAGAGTGGCGATAATGCCTCGTTTGACTCACGCTCGAGAAATTCCTCGGCCCGAGCAGCACGGGGTCCCGAGAAGGAGAAGGTAGAAGACTCCCTCTCCCTCCCACCCGCCGCCGCCGCCAGCGTCAAAACTCCCTCTCCCTCTCCCTCCCAACCCGCCGCCGCCGCCTCCGCAGTCAGTCTCATCAAACTCATGAGCTCGTTTGAAAAATTACATCCCCGTGCGTGAGACAAAATGGCGACCGCGCCTCGGCGCTGTCGGCTCTACTGTCGGCCCGTCGGCCTGCCATCGCCGCTGCCCCACCCGTGACCGCAAGCGCGTCACCGGCCCCATGTATTTTCACGGCAGAGGTGGGAAAAGCGTCGCCCTGTTGCGCCGAGCCCGCGCCGCCGAGTCCGGCCCCGGCCCCGGCAGTGCCGTGGGCGCGGTGGTGGCGCAGAGTAATTGCAGGCTGATGGGTATCAGACGGCCGGTGCCGATGCACATGCCAAATTACCTCCCATCTCATCTCGTCGTGCCTTTGACGGCGGAGTGCTCGGAGTGTCACCGCCCGGGCCGGTCACCGCCCTACACCCGTGCGATCCAGGCGCGGATCCAGGGGCGGCTCTAGGGGGGGGGGGATGTACCGCTTTATGCCTACTTTCAGGCGGATTGTAACGCGAATTGCCTACCTTTCGGGCGCCCTTCGGGCGCCGTAGGGGGGGGGGGGCGATCACTCCGTCCCCCCCCCCCCCCCTCCTGGATCCGCGCCTGGTGCGATCAGCCGAGCCCGAGCGCCGCTACTAGGCGTGTGGCGGCGTTCGCGCCGTCAAATAGCTGATCGATTAATAAGTAATTATTTCATTCATTCACTTTGAAAGACCGGAGATGGTATCGTTTGAGGCCGGGGCGGTTGTCTCTTTCAAGCATGACGCCTAATGAATATTACACCGGCCTGTTCCGGCCACCCCGTCACAGTGTTCGCCGCGGCGAATCTGCAAAGCCGAAAGGCGAGGAGGAACGGGGGAATTTTAAAAGAGAAATAAAGACAAGTATGAAGCCTTTTGCCGAGGTAAAAAGTTATTTGAGCGATTGGAGATTCTAGCTGGCACGTACAATTGATAACATGCGTCGTTCGCGAGCGAGTCTACCGTCGGCAGCCGTGCAGCTGGAATGGGGCCGAAGACCCGAAGACCCCTTGGTGGCCCTGGATGCCCCTGCCAAGGCTGATCCGGCCAAACGATTCATTAAATACGCTCCTCTTATTGCAGCTCGGCGTAACGACCCGCCCTGAAATCGGCGCCGCGCTCTCAATAATAACAAGACAGGCATGGAGAACGCTTTAGCGTCCTAGGACAGACTCGTTCTTTGAGTTTTGAAGGAAAATAAGGTTTTTCGAAATTTTCATAATTTAATGTTTTTTGTTTTCATATTTACGAACAATTTCTGTACAATCAGTATTTAGGATTTTATTGTTTTTAATTCTGTGTTTTTCTCGCGTCTTAACTGGACTTAGCCACTGATCTATCACTCCGAGCGCTGCAGAGTACGCGAAAAGTGATTGTTGACTGCGGGCGACGGCTGGTCCCGAGACAAACTTCCACCGATCTGCGGTCTCTAAATACGAGTTTTTTTGTTTTTTGTTTTTCAGAAATCTAATATGTCATTTTCGAAACTAGATCAACGCCCAACCAAAACGCCCCCAAAACAGAATCCCTCCGTTTCGCAGTTTTCGAGATGAATCGGGGTCTTAACTGACAGGGCGAGCGCAATACTTGTTCTTTTTTTGCTTCTACGTCATAGTCGTAGTAGAGGAAGCAAAGAACGAGTAAAAAGCGCAGGTTACCGGAGCCGGCCAGCGGGGCTAGCACTGCATCGGCTGCTGTACGCCAAGGATCCTGCGAAACGGAAGTCAAAAGCAATGATGAAAAATGTTTGACGCACCTTCCAAGGCTCTCAGCTGCTCCCAGATGCTCCCAGCTACTCCCAGCGCGTTGCTGTTCCTGTCAACGGCTTTGGCGCTCGGGGCGGGGCGGGGCGGGGCGGGGCGGGGCGTTGCCGGGGGCCGCCATCGGACGAGTGACGCCTCCTGTCCACCCACGCCCACGCACGCCACGGTTGTAATCTCGGCAGGGAGCTTCATTAGGCAACTTGTGGAGGCCCTGGCTCCACGACATCACGCCGTCAACGTCATAACCACCATCATCACGGCGGCGGCCTCGGAGCCTCGGACAGCCAGACGGGGGAGATTTCGGGGAACGGCGGGCGGCGGGCCTGCTAATCACGGAAGTAAAGCGGTGTCAGCTCCTGGAAACACGCGCACACACGCACACACGCCGAGAGTACATCACACGGTAGAGTTACTGTGCATCCAATAGTAATGGAACAGTCTCATGCGCAGAGTCACTCCAGTCCCTTCCCAATAATTCCAAAAGTCAGAGAGAAAAAAGCCGGATGGCATGGCATGTTTGACCGCTGGGGACAAAAGCTAACCGTCCCGGCTTCCGCCAGGACCCCTGCCTTCTACTTCGGTGATCTTACGGGAACCGGTGCTTTTCGGCTGCTTGGACCCGGGACACAGCTCTAGAACCCGCTACCCGACACAGAGCCGGACGGATATCCCGGCAACCCCTAGCCCGCGACACTCCGCGACCCCCCCGCCCCCCTAGAAAGGCCATTCCACACTGCTCGCACCAGGTGGCTGGCAGTTCCTGAGCTATAGGTCTTCTTTCCTCAACGGCGAGCTTCTTTTTTTTTTCGCGAGCTAATCCTCGCCATTCATACCGTGTTCCGATTAACTTGCCCCTCCGTCGCTGTCCACTTTCGGTCTCGTGAATTATTTTAATTGAGGACCACCGTCGCTGCTGCCCCCCCCCCCCTGTCTGTCTGTCTGTCTGTCTGTCTGTCTCTGTCTGTCTGTCTCTCTCTCTCTCTCCCTGTCTCTCTGTCTCTCTCGGCCGCTACCGCACATCCCCAGACAAGCGGCATCCGGAGAGCTCTTCCTGTGGGGGGGCCGTACGGCCGCACGGGCACCCCACCCCACCTCACGAGGGGCCGCCCACAAACCGCGTGCCGCGCCGCCCGTCGGCTCCTCACAGGAATGTAATGCGGAGCCTGTGCTGGAGTTGCCACACCGCGCGATTGGCGTTCGGCTGGAGCACGATCTGGAGCGACAGGCAGGCGACACGGCGGGCACGAACGTGAGGGAGGAGTGGAGGGGAAGGGGGGGGGGGCAGCCGGGGCGCAGCACGCACGGCGAGTGGAGGGGGCCGGGCCGCTGATTAACCATGGCTGAAACAAAAGGGTTTCCAGCTCCGTGACTCCCCTCCGCTCCCCGCCCCGCCCCGCCCCTGCCAGCACGGACGGGACGGGGCCCGGAGCTAAAGAATCCGGAGGCAAAAAGGAAGAAAAACAAAATGGAGGATTGCATCACGACGATCAAGGAAGATACCTTCCGGGGCGCTCTGCCAGGGCTCTGCGGGCACGGCACGGCACGGCACGGCACGGCACGGCACGGCACGGCACGGCACGGCACGGCACGGCACGGCACGGCACGGCACGGCACGGCACGGCACGGCACGGCACGGCACGGCACGGCACGGCACGGCACGGCACGGCACGGCACGGCACGGCACGGCACGCCGCCGCGGGAGCGGAGGCTGTGGCTGAGGCCGATGGGGGCCCAAGCCCAGGCCAGGCCCGGTGCCCTCCGGCCCCCCGGTACCCGCCGTGCGCCATCTTGATGAGAATGCTGTGTTGATGGACTCGGAGATTAGGGTACCTAGCCCGGACCCAGGTGCGCCCCGGCAGTAGCAGTGCTGGGCCCCATCTCATAGCCAATACCAATTCGATGTGACCACCAATTTCGTGTACCGTTGCATCGAAGTACCATGGCTGAAACCTTATTTTGCTGCCGAATACGATTCCAGAGTATGGCACCACCCGGGACACAACCGAGTGAAATAAGAGACTGATACCATCGCCGATCTATAAATTTTAAAAACATTGACTGCGATTCTGATTCTCTTCGGCGACTAACTTTTCATACTTGCGGCCCCTCGATATGCCGATCTAGAACACCTCACCCACCCGTACTTAGCACGCTGGCTGTGTCAGCCGGGCTTGTGAACGCCCCCCAGCGGCCCCGGCCCACCTCGTATGATCGGGGCCCCATTGTCAAGTGTGTGTCGATGGCGGCCGATGGGCCCTGACTGCTGTAATAATCGTGATTACGGCATGTAGAGCGTGGCGCGGTGCGGCGCGGTGCGGCGCAGCACCGACACGGGGTATCGACATTCCAGCGGGGCAAAAACTCTCCTGCCTGCGTGCGCCTGCGAGGCCTGGAGACATAAACACCCCGGACACCCCGGAGACGCCCGCGGACTGGATCACGGCCTGATCAGCCGGCGCGCACCGACCGCCCTGCAGAGATCTGCGTATCAAATAGAGTACAGGTACCGTACCGCGCGAGACGGACGCGGCTGCAGTGGCTGCAGTGGCTACAGTGGCTGCAAGTGGCTGCAGTGGCTGCAGTGGCTGCAAGTGGCTGCCAGTGGCTGCAGTGGCTGCAGTGGCCGCAGGCGGAGGAGGTTCGCAGGAAGAGGAGCAGCTCCTGCCTGGACTCCTCTCCTGTCCATCTCCACGGGCCGGTGAGCGGATTTGGAGGTAAGGTGGAGGTTAGGCCTAGGGGCTGTCATTTGCTGCTCTCCCGGCGAGTGGCGCGCTCTACCCGCCGCCCGGCCCGGCTCTTCAAACCAGACCTTCCCTCTTCCCTCCTTTCTCACGCACACAAAGGCACGCACGGGACGGGACGGGACGCGGAACAGAACCCCCGGCGGCAGAACCCGTGCGGCGGCCAGCGCAGCGTGGGCGGGGCACCGATTGAATCTGGGCGGGGGGAAGGCGCTCTGCTGTTGCCGACGAGTTGGACGTGGTGGACGCGTTCCAGAGGAGGCCACTCATGAGAAATCGCGCGGCGGAGCTGGCGGAGCCTATATCACGGCCATTCGCGTCGCTGCTCGCTCTCACCGCCACGCCACGCACTCGGTCGGTACTCGGGGTCCCTCCGGGTACTCCGGGACCCTCCGGGTACTCCGGGTACTCCGGGACCCTCCCACCGCGCCGGCGATACGGTGCGTCGCGATCGCAGTACGTGATACGCAGAGGCTGCGTCCGGGGAGGCACGGGCCGCGGCCGCAACGCCTCTCATCGTTGTCCGCGGCTCTTCGGATGCGGCCGCGGGGATCGTGAGGCAATAAGGCGATATGGCCGCCGCATGGGGCTCTGCCGGCTCGCATATGTGGCCGCCCCCCCCCCCTCCCTCCTCTCCCAAATCGCAGATCGGAAACAATAATACTCCGGGCCCGGCTGTAATGAGGACCAACGAACGGCGGGGGGGCCGACCGGACCGGACCGAACCGGACTCCGGCCGACCCCACAGCCGGATTTTGTATTCATCATCCGGAAGGGGGTCGCGGGAGAACAGGGCATGCATGGCTAGAACATCCCGATGTAACTTGTCCTCCCACTTTTAACAGTGGAGTCACGAAGAACATGGAGTCTGATGACGGCGCGTACCCGTGCTGCTGCTGCTGCTGCGCCCCCTGCGGCCCCTGCGGCCCCTGCGGCCCCTGCGCCCCCTGCGGCCCCTGCGGCCCCTGCGGCCCACGGGTAACAACCGGCAGCTGCCCCGGTGCGGTCCGGCCGGGTCCGGCCCAGGCATGCAGCGTGCAGCCGCTGGCAGTGCCTGGCAGCCTCGAGGACTTGATTCCCTGCCATCCAATTTGTCCTGCGGTCGTACGGGCGAGCGTCTTGCCTGGACAAGCCCCGGACAAGCCCTGGACAAGCCCTGGACAAGCCCTGGACAAGCCCCGGACAAGCCGCAGGCATGCTCGATGACGATGATGACGTCAGCGCGGACAGCAGGGCTCGGCGGCGGCCGCTCGTCACGATAAGGGAGGCGGTGACGGCTACGGCCGGTGACGGCTTATTCGCGTCGCACCCGTTTTCCCGCGTTTTCTACTTTCTACTCTCGTCCGATTTCCGAACCGGGAGGAACTGAACGATGGCTGTGCCGGTTGGGAAAGGACGGAAGTGTTGTGCACCTTCTGCTCCGGAGCGCGATCGGAAATGCCCTCGAATGATTTGGCCTATAAAGCGGTCAGACGATGAAATAATTGACTTCCCACGCGGGCTGGCCCCTGCCCAGCCCAGCCCAGCCCAGCCCGGCCGTGCGCCCCGTGGGCTGTGTGCAGAACAGTACGTGCAGCTCTCTGCAGCACATTGCTGTGTGGGCAGCGGGCAGCCGCCGTGTTCAAACACATTCGGTATCCCATATGCTCACTCGCCCATTACCGGCCTAATCGTCCTCCATTATTCATCCTGTTGTTTGTTTCCGCTGCGCCCTTGTAGGCGGTGCGGGCGTTGGGCCCCTACCCAACAGTACCCGCATTCAGTTTCGTCATCGGAATAATTTTCCCCTGCAAAGGTGGTGAATGGTGATGCTGTCTTTCCTGGGCTCTCTGGCGGTCGGACGTGTCCACGTTTGTCCTCATGCTGAAGGCCCATCTCACGACGTCGCTACCCTTATCGAGCTGTGTATAGTCGACTCTGTAAAGCATGACTTACGGACACTCTTTATGTTTGGTGGACACCATCCACGGCCATCCCAGCTCCCCGCGCTGTGCTGCGCTGTGCTGCACACATTCGCAGTCGTTGGGGATCAGCCCGTATAATGCCTGCGTTTTGCACCCTCTTCCGGCCCCGCGGTCACTCCAGGATCCCCTCACTGCCTTCGGCTTATAGTGGCGCCACCAAGTGCCGTATGTCTTCCTTAATGGCCCACCAATTTTCTTTTGCATCCGAAACTGGCCCGCTGTCCGCACACTGCGAATTCTTACTTTATTTTGAAACACGTTTCCATATTTATGTAGTATATTTTTCGAAACCGGATTTTCCTCCACGCACGACTGAAACTCGTCGAACAGCCACAGCGATTTGGTTTGGGCGCCGCACACAGGAGACGGTTCGTCTCCCCGCTGTGCGGCCGAGCCGGTGCCACGTGTGTTCACGTGCAGGAATGATCCCTCCAGCCCCGGCGGCCCCCGGCGGCCCCCGGCGGCCCCTGCTTCGGCACTATAACGCCCCGGTGCCGCTGCCAGCGCTGCACCGCTGCCCGGAGTGGTCATTTCGTGGTCACTTGGATGACCTATTGCACAAGGGCCCCACCGGCCTGGGCCGCCTGGGCTGACCCCCGCACAGGGGACGCCCCATGCGAGGGGCAGATGGACTCATAAAATGCAAAAGTATGGTGCACACCAAAGTACTACTCTGCTTGTGAGGGAGGCCTGCAGTAGCCTGCAGCCGCCGCTGTGTCGCCAACAGTACCGCACGACACACGGACACACGTCATCCCTCTCCCCTCTCTCTCACACAGACACACACACGTACACACATCCTGACACAAAGGCTACGGGATCACACATACGTCGCACTCATCCCTTTCCATATAAAAGCAGGGACTGAACGACGGAGTGCGCGAGTTGCGTGAGCCGCGCTCCCTCTGCCAGGTTGGGGGAGGGAGGGCGCCGCCCCGCCGCCCCGCCGCCCCGCCGCCCCGCCGCCCCGCCGCCCCGCCGCCCCGCCGCCCCGCCGCCCCACCGCCCCGCCTGCCGACCCGACGCCTTCTCTGTCACTCGGCGCGCATCGAACGGTGGGCGCGACAAAGACAGTACACCCCGCGGCGAGGGGAGCGCGCTGCAAAGCGGCCAAGTTAGCTCCATCAGCGTATTACTATCCATGCTCCATTGTTTTCCTTGGCGCCCCCGATGGCGCGGGCCACACGGGGCCACACGGGGCCGCACGGGGCCGCACGGGGCCGCACGGGGCCGCACGGGGCCGCACGGGGCCGCACGGGGCCGCACGGGGCCACACGGGGCCGCACGGGGCCGCACGGGGCCGCACGGGGCCACACGGGGCCGCACGGGGCCACACGGGGCCACACGGGGCCGCACGGGGCCGCACGGGGCCGCACGGGGCCGCACGGGGCCGCACGGGGCCGCACGGGGCCGCACGGGGCCGCACGGGGCCGCACGGGGCCACACGGGGCCGCACGGGGCCGCACGGGGCCACACGGGGCCACACGGGGCCGCACGGGGCCGCACGGGGCCGCACGGGGCCGCACGGGGCCACACGGGGCCGCACGGGGCCACACGGGGCCGCACGGGGCCGCACGGGGCCGCATTCATACGGCCTCTCTCCCTCTGCCTTTCATCTTTTTATTATCAGGCTCCCCCACCGTATCGCTGCCGGCGAACGTTTTAGCGGGGCTTGGGTGTATGCTTTTTCGGGGCGCCAGAACACCTTTGTAATGTGACTGCAGTAAGTATGGGGGAGGGCGGCGCGGACCACGGCGGCCGAGCGGACAGCAGCCAGCGGCAGCCAGCCTATCAGCACTGATCCCAGTCCTTCAGCCTTCAGCCGCGCGCTGCTGCGTTTCAGAAGATTTCAGCGCCACGCATGGAAAGCGACAGCAAGCGGGCAATTTCGGCGCCAATACAATGGAGGCAAAGTGGCCATCAGAGAGGGGCCGATGGCGGGGCGGTCCTTTAGGGGAGTGCAGGGGGCCGTCCGCAAGTCCTGTGTGTGTGTGTGTGTGTGTGTGTGTGTGTGTGCGCGCGCGCGCGCGATATGTGAACACACCTGCTTGGATGTGGAAGATGTTTCATAGCGCTACTCCCGTTCCGTTTGCATGTTGGTGTTTCCGCGCACTCAATCCCATTCGTCGAGCACACACTCCTGTGTCTGTCACGTGCCTAACGGCCGCCCTGCGCCGCCCTGCGCCGAGACCGGCCGGGGCCCTTCCTCCGACCGGCTGGCCCTTGTAGTCCTCCGAGTGAGAGTGGATGCAAAAGAGGGAAAGGGGAATAAAAGGGAGGTTCAAACAAAGGCGCCTCATGGGTCGGGCCGCCATGGGCCATGGGCGCCCCCACGGCCGCCGTTTGAGTCGGCTGCTGCCCGGACGCCGACGTCCGATCCCGTGCCTTCCATTAGCCGGGGAGTGTAAGAGGTCAGGGGGCCTGGCCGGGCCGACTGCCTGATGCGTGCAGCGAGAGCAGAGGAGAAAATGTTTTTGTCCTGAGGAGGCCAATCCGGAATCTGGATCCGACAAGAGACAAAGAGCGGAGCGCTGCCACCCCGCGGGGACATTGTGCACCCTGGGGGCGGGGCGGGGCGGGGCAGGTGAGGCGTCGGCGCAGACACGAGTGCTATGTCACTTTCTCCACGATCTCACCGACACTGGTTTCGACTACATTCCGAAATAAGCCGATTTTCTGAACTGGCCCACCTGAAAAAAAAAGACCTACTTAAAATCAACTCTGAATAGAAGATATTAATTTTTGCGCATTGGGAGCTCGCGAGGGGCATAACACAGGGAGGGGGGGGGGGGCATAGCTACTCCGGCCACAATCGGCCGGGACGTAAACCATTTTCTACGATTAGTGCGCAATAAAATCGGCGTGATGCGTTTCGCTTCCCCTCATCGTTATTGCTCTCATGTGCGCCTCTATTCTTGCATTCCCCTGCTTTCGATGATGGACCTACGGCAATAATTAGCCATTAGCCCTTGCTGGCGCCGCGCTAGCCGGGCCCGCTGCTGCAGCCTGGACTGGAAGCAGCCAGTCGCCAGCGGGTGCAGGATGAAGTGTTAGCGTTCAGCGCCCACATTCCCGCGGCTCTTTTCTTGGTCTCCTCCGGTGAGGCCGGGCTTGGCTAGCATATCCGCACGGCACCATTGGCAGCTGGATAGGCAACGGGACTGCGTTTAGCCGTTCAGCGCGTCCAATTATTTCGGCAATAACCGTTGCGAGGTGGGGGACTGCCGGGGGCGGGGCGGATGTGTTTCCGGGAAGGTCCGCCGTCGTGTAAATGTGCCGCGGACAGCAGGGGCAGGGAGCTGCATGGCACTGCATCATCCCCCAAACGGCCGCCTCGCTATCGTGACCGATGGGGAGGCCCGGAGGCCCGGAGGCCCGGAGGCCCGGAGGCCCGGAGGCCCGGAGGCCCGGAGGCGAATATCGCCAAGAATTTCATGTTCACGCCGCGTCGTAATGGCGCCGTGGGGCAGCCGCTGATGAAAATGGTGCAATAAAGTCTGCCCGGGGTCGACGGCGAGGGATCACAGAACGGGTGCCGGTGCGGTGCGGTACGTCGTCTTCGTACCTCGTAGCGAAGATTTACTGGCGTCGCCGCAGCAGTGGGTCAGCGTCAGCCCCCGGCCGGGAGTGCCAAGGGCGGCCATGGGCCATCGCCAAACGGGGAATGAAAATGCAGAGCGGAGCGCGGAGAGGGGAAGGAGAATCGAACCGCGGTGTGCTGCAGCCTGTCCTGGGGCCCGGGGGGGAGGTGTCACCGCAGCCATCTCATTACCCCTCGCCGCCAACGTCCCCCGCCCCGCCGGCCCCGGCTCACAGACAAATTGTTGTACACTCGCATCGGCCGGGACGGAAACTTTTCATCGGCCGACGCCCCGGACAAGACGTCAACCGCCGCGCCGCGCGACTGGAACTGGAACACAGCGGCGGCCACACGACGCCCGGCCCGCCGCCCGCCGCCCGCCACGCGACTAATGTGACGCCGCGTGCCTCTTTCATGACAAACAGAGTTTTATTTGGACCCGCTTTTACCCGCGGCCCGCGGGGAATGAGTAGTAGTCAGCAGGGGACGAGGGGCTTTCAAAAAAGATGAAAAGCGTACTGTACGTGCTCCGGTGCTCCGTACGGCCGTGCGCGGCGCCGGCCCGGCAACGGCCCGGCCACAGTATTTCCATCAGCCATCCAGGCGGGCGCCGGCCGAATTCAAAAGGCAGAGACCGCGCGCTGACTGCTGCTGTCCCCAAACAACAAACGGCGCCACATCCGTCAGCCGTGCGGTTGGCAGCCGTGGCGTGGCGTGGCACGGCGGGGGCGGTTGGCAGTCCTGGGCGCCACAATAGCGCGCCACGCGAAGATGTCCCGTCCCTCGGGGTCCTCCGGTCCCTCCCCCGGTCCGCACCATTGACCACCCAAATTATTCGCAGCAAGATAAAAGACGCCCTGTCTGCCAACAAACAGCATAGCCAGGCGGCAGGAGGCAGGTGGCGGCGTGCCGACCGCGGGCGACAGGTAATGGAAGGAAATGACAACCAACCGGCAGCGTCAACGCCACCGGGCTATCTGCCAGAGCTCTCTCAGGCTCCGACGACTTTGCTGCAAACCCGATGCGAGCTGCGAGCTGAATTTTTCATAATCCGACTGTGTGGGCGTGCGGCTTGAACGCGACACGAATAACAGCTCGGCGGCTAAATTTGTCATATAAATGTTGTCGAACCGGCCGCCCATCGGCCCGGGTAAAACACAGGGCGTGGGTCTGGGCGGCGGGGCCGGCGCGGGCGGCCATCTTGATTCGGCCGGGCGGCTCCTTTGAGGCGGGGAGGCCGCGAGCCGAGCCAGGCGGTGCGGCGTGAGCGGGTGGGGCTGTGCTGAGCTGGGCTGGGCTGGGCGGGCTGGTGCCGGTGCAGCCGTGGCCACTGATGGAGTGCACGCTCACCCCCCAAAGGCCCCGAGGTGCTTGACACCTTGCGCCATCCAGTAGCGGATCCAGGAGCGGCTTCAGGGGGAGGCAATGTCATGCTTTTTTTAAAGTTACCCCGGTTGCCTACATTTCCGGCGCCCTTTTGAGACCCAGGGGGGTGACGCCCCCATCGCCCCTCCCCTGTAACCGCGCCTGGCATTATTTTCTCCTTCATCCGGAGAATAAATGCAATAACAATCTGATGTGCCCTAAATTTACTTCCCCCCTCCCTGTACTTGAACCTCACACAACATACCTATTTTTCTTCAAAACTCAACCAAGACAGTCATGGAGAACGCTTCAGCGTTCTAGGACTCTCGTTCTTTTAGTATTGAGGAAATATAAGGTTTGTTGTGTCAGAATAGTGTGTGAGGCACAAGTAAAAGGTATTCTTAATGTCTAGACGTGGTACAGCGAACAATAAAATTAATATACTGGAGCAGCCTCGGTTGCTCAGTAGCAACGTGGGATCCATAGCATCCATAGGATGGCGAGAGATGTAGTTTTGGGTTGCATACCTGCTCGGCGTTTCTTTTCCTGGGGTCATAAGCATCATGAGACTCCATTTTCATGACAAGACGGTGTTCAGGGATCCGAGGGGTTGGTCCAAACATACTCCTACCGAAAAAAAATAAGGCAACTCCGTTTCACTCCGTGCCTAAAAATCATTTTTATTTTTTGTCAAAATTTGAAAACTGGGTATATCCAGAATAAGTTTTTTTGGCTGTCATTGGGAAAGCAAAAGGATAGGGATAGGAAGACTGCAGACCCCCTCTCATAGGCGCCCACAGCCGGGAACGGTTGTACCGGATACCATAGGTAACGAGTAGCGGGCCTTCGGGGTGCTCTCTCATAAGCACCTCTAGAAGCCCTCAACCGGGGATTGAACCTCCGACAACCGCACAGAATGTTGCGCATCAAACCACGCGGCTATCAGAGGGGGATACTATTGCCAGGGATACAACGGTCTTTAGATGACACCACCCAGCGAGGAGAAAGAATGTGGAGTCCGAGATCTACGAAAAAAACGCCTCGACTTTCGCCGGGTGTCGAACCCCGACTTCCGAGTCCGACAGGGACGCAGCGCCCTTAGCCACACGGCTACCAGAGAGGTATACGTAAGCGTCGTCCCAGACCCGAACGCATGGTACCAGCGGTGCTATCGCAAGAGACATGGAGATCGTGCATTATTCAGTAGCGGATCCAGGAGCGGCTTCAGGGGGAGGCAATGTCATGCTTTTTGCCTACTTACAGGCGGATCCTGTGTCACATGCGCTTCAGGGAACAAACAGCGCCTGCTGCGTAGGCAACCACGACTCTTGCATGCGCTCGCGTTTTGCGGGCTGGCCTACCCCGGCGCTCGCAGGCGCTAGGCTTGGACGTATAGTTGCGGCGGGTAGATTTTAAAGTTAGTTCCGATTCACCGAACCGATCAGCGGTCTCCGTTCCGTACGCAGATTTTTCATACCCGCCCCACAGTTGCGTCCGCTGCTGCTAGGGGAGGGGAGTCTCCGTGGGAAATATGATTTCCGGCCGCTGGTCATTTCCAGCGGGTTCAGTGGAGACTTGTCCGGATGAGGTTCGTTCCTACGCGGCGCACGTCTCCCCATTCCATTCATATTACTCTGGTCCCGCCTGCAGTGCCTGCAGTGCCTGCAGTGCCTGGCAGCGCTCCTCTTGTTTTGTACAACACGTCCACGGCCTCACAGTGGGCGGCGCGGCCAGCGCCGACACCAATTAATTTGATGACTTCGATAAATATTTCATACGGATCATCGAGAGCGCGGCGGGGCCTTGTTACACGTCCTATCAGCCGCCACATCAGAATATTCAGGTAGCCATTTAAAGTGGTCTACACAGCGGGTGCCGTCACAATCCGTCGCATCGGTCAGGAGGACCATAACTCATATGCTGCGCCGAGAGAAAGAGAGAGAGAGAGAGAGAGAGAGAGAGAGAGAGAGAGAGAGAGAGAGAGAGAGAGAGAGAGAGAGAGAGAGGGGGGGGGGGGCTTGTTCACCACCGGCGACGAGTGTTGAGAGCGGCCGGCAGACGGTATGTGGTCCGTGTGGTCATTTTCCATCTCCATATTCGGGCAGAAATTATGACGTGCGTCAGTAAATGCATACGTTTAACATGCCGGGCATTTATAATATGTCGAGCAGACTTTGGAATTACTGCCGGCCAAAAGACGCGACCATTATTGTGTTTCTATACTCCCTCTGGAGCTCAGCTTAAAACACCGTCCTTCTCTCGGATCGCCGTGGAAAAGCTATCGGCGTGGTGTGATGTAACCGACACACGGCGGCCGCGACGCTGGCTGGCCTTTCGGGACTTAAACTGCTTAAACACAGGACTTTTAAGGGACTCAGACACGCATCACTCGCGGCAGAGGTTGCGTGAACCGCCACCTTCTCGCTCTGAGTGGGGTCGTTCCGTCCGGGGCCCGACCCCGAGAGGTCAGTAAATGTCACATTCGAGAAGATTCGTGTGTGTGTGTGTGTGTGTGTGTGTGTGTGTGTGTGTGTGTGTGTGTGACCTTGCCTGGTCGGCCCGGCCCAGCCCAGCCTGGGGCTTTTGGCCGCCGGCACCAACGGATTCCATTTTAAAGCACACTTGCATCACGGCAGTACGTACTTAGGCATAATATGCCAGTTTGGAGCGACTTTACAGAGACACTCCCCGGGAGGCGGGCCGTGAGAACAACACGAAAAAAAAAATCTATCTAAGGACGAGGTGATGTGCGAGCGGTTCAACGGCCGGGCGGCCGGGGCGTAAGCGGCACGCCCTGGAATTATAGGCGTTTTATTACACTTTTCCTGTAAGTAAACAAAAGTGCCTTTTCCCTTTCGGCCGCTGTAATGACCAGGTGTCGGCCGTTTGCCAGGCCCGGTGCCGGCGGGGGGCCGAAGGGGCCGGGTGCGCGGACCGCGGTCTTTCCCCCGGATTTATTTTGCAACATTGTGTGGCGGGAAACGATAGTAACCGCGTGTGCCTTTTCGGCGAAGCGGTGGCAGACCACTACTGTAGTACTGTAGCGCAGACTGTGGCACAGCGGACCGGACCGGACCCTGCCGCTGGGAAAGGACGTTAGGAGTTTGATGTACGCCTGCGGGCAGAGCGTGGAACCTTGGAACCTGGCGGAACCTGGTGGAACCTGGTGGAACAGCCTGTGGGAATCCAACCCACCAGCACCAGGCCCGGCGCCCGGCTCTCGGCCACGCTCGCGGACTCCGTTCGTTACGTACTTTCGGTGAGGTCCTCTTCCCGCCCCCGCGATGCTACGTCCGGCCATGGCCGCGCCCGGGTGCTCGCCATTGGCTGCCCGGCCCGGCCCGACTACTGGTGTTGTGGGTAAAACGAGTGCACCGGGACTAGCGGGGACCAAGACTCCTTTTGTTTTAGTCAGAGCTGCCTCTGCTCTGCCGACTCTGCCGGCTCTGCCGCCTGATATGCGTCGTCTCGGCCCGGCCCCTGCCGTCCGCCTCACCCCGTCCCGTATATAGCAGTATCCAATTATCAGAGCAAGACAAAAGACGACGCATCTCGCATGGGCGAGAGAGACGGAGCGATGCCGCCCGGCCCGGACGGCTGTACGCTCCGGGCCCTCGGGCGAAATTAGAATCGGAAATTAGAGGCTAATGCCGGGGCTGGATGATACACTGGCCCGCGCTCCGATTGGCTGTCCGAGCCACTCCCCCCGGCCACTCCTCCCCTCCCCCCTCCCCCTCCAGGACCCTCAGGACCCGCAGGACCCACAGGAACCGGCAATTGTTGCACAGGGGGCGTCACTAAACCAAGCCCTCCACCTGCCGTCGGAATATTTACCTGTTGAGAGGGTTCACTCTCGCGGTCATCGCGCGCGCACAGTTAAAATTCAGATTAGTGTGTAATAATGACGTATAATTTAAAATAGTCCCTTAACATCAATAAGTAATCAAGCATGACCATGCTGATCCCCGACATTTATTTTTTTTGAGAGGTCAAGGATAAGGCGAGAAGCGCCCTTGTGATACGAACGTTTTCAAAATTCAGCCGCCAAATCATTGAAAATAATGATATCGTGTACACGATGCGGACTTTCCTCTCCGCGCGAGAATGTTGAGTGAGTCAGAATGGGCGGGATGGATGGCCGCTCGAGCCGCTCGCGCCGCTCCGTGAGCGCAGCGCACACACAACAGATACTTGAGTAATTGAGGGAGAGAGAGAGAGAGAGAGAGAGAGAGAGAGAGAGAGAGAGAGAGAGAGAGAGAGAGAGAGAGAGAGAGAGAGAGAGAGAGAGAGAGAGAGAGAGAGAGAGAGAGAGAGAGAGAGAGAGAGAGAGAGAGGTCGGGAGAGGCGGCCCGAGCCTGCCATTGGTGGAGGGAGAATGGGGCGGGGCGGGTGGGAGGAGTGAAAGGGGGAACACCTCGAGAGCCGCCGGGCCGCGCCGCGCCGGGGGGGGGGGGGGGGGGGGGGGGCCCGAGGGGACCCGTCGCGCCGCTTTTGTCTTTCCCTCCACACTCACTCACACACACTCACACTCACTCTAACACACACACAGCTCGGACGCCATGCCCGGCGCGGGGAGAGGGACACAGGGACGCTTGCTGACGGACAGGAGAGTGTGCCTGACGACATCGACCAGCCTGTGCTGCTCCCTGGTGGCAGGCGAGGCGAGGCGCTGCCGTGTTGGGGGGCGTCCATAAAGGACGCCCTATTTCGTACGACCCCCTCCCCCTCACGTCCACCCATGTCCGGTTTGTAGGACCCCCTCCCCCTAAAAACCCGGACATCCTTTATGGACGACCCCTTGTCGGGGTCGCTCGTCGCTTTACGCCTGGCCTATCCTCGAGGCGTGAAGATGTAAATTTTCAGAAAAACATATCATGCGACTGAAAATTTTCGTAAAATTTATGCTGTATAACAAGCTAAAACGGGCGAATCCTTCCGTTGAAAGTTTTTAATTTTCCGATGAAAAATTTCCTGATCCGCATGTCTGTCCAGGCGTGTCAGCCGCCGTCACCCCACGGGCCTAACGAGGCTGCCGAGGCTGGCGCGGCTGGGCTGCCACCGCCCTGCTGGCCGCGGCCGCCCTCTGCTGGCCGCGGGGTCAGTCGGGGAGGCGGCCGCACATAAATCACGTGCTGGTAATGACGAGGCGGGCAGCCGGGGGCGGCCGGGGGCGGCCGGGGGCGGCTCGGACCGGTCAGATGTCGCACTTTGCAGCCAATTTGCGCACATCATTCATCCGCCGCCGCTTGTTCGGTTCATTTGGACGCGCGCCGCCCCGCCGTATCCGATACCGATACCGGGATCCCGCTCTCCACGTCCACTCTGTACTCTGTTCATTCCCAGCAGTGTTCCGGCTGTCGCGGCGGACTGTGTAAGAAGCCTGCGGCGTGGCAGTTCCGCTTCTTTTGGCTAAAAAGAGCTTTTTCGAATTTCGATGTCAAAATTGTTGTTGTTGCTGTGCCGGTGCTGTGCGCCGTGCTGTGCGGCCTCTCTGGCGTTGAAGTCTCCACCCGCGGCTGAACGCACAGAACGGAATTATCGATCGAGTGCGCTGAATGTTTAAATCACTCGCGGCTTGTTGTTCGATGCTTGTCAAAGGAACTTCCAGGACTCCACTGGTACTCCAGATCGGCTTACTAACTTACGGCCGGTCCCTAGACACCATCGCGCTGCGGGGTGCCCTGGCCCTGGCGGCCCATAATTAGGGGGTGGGGCCGGGCCCGCCCGAGCCGGAGCTGCGTCCCGCCGGGGCATGGCCGGGGGGGAGGGAGAGGTGTGGACGGAATCAATGTGTCAGACAAGGAAGGTGTTGCCGAGACGTCACAACGATCGTTCCGCACCAAAAACAAACAGATTTAATAGTATCAGGGTTGTTTTTTTTTCCGGGGTGGTCAACATCGCGATGTGGTCTGTTTTTATTTTACATTTCATTAATTTGTTGAAACGGGTGTCTCTAGTAGCCTATGAAAACGAAACCAAAAGGAGACGCAAATGTATTTTACAGTCGCATTTCTTTTGCCTGGGCTTGTATCCACCCGTTTGAAGCGCGACACCGCGCCCGGCTCGGCTCTGCTCGGCTCGCGGTAAGAAGGTCGTTGATGGTGAGAGGGGCTTTGACTAGCATTTTTGACGCTTTCAGAGCTCTCTGGCTGGGTGTTGTGCCCCCCCCCCTCTACTTTTGTCTTTGATGTAGCGCCCGCACACCTCTCCTGGCTGCGAATCACTTAAGCCCTCCAGACGCACCGAGGCACACCGCAGAAAGAAATGGCGAAAATTCGTGCAGTTTTCCGAAGCTTATTTTTACTTAGCTGACAGCTGTGCAAAAACTAATGTCAATGCAAAACTGAAATGAAATTCGGTTAAATGAAAGTCTGCTTTGCAAGTGAGATGACATGCCGCAAACTCTATTCTCGTACACGATGTACTCTTTGGATGCCATGTTTTTTTCCCTCTCGCGTGTTTCGTGCTTTATGTCATTCAGCGGCCATGTCCAGGAATTCGGAGGGCAGACAGCGCTGCGCCGCTGCGCGCACAGCGAGTCACGAATCTCATAAAGCGACTCGGAAAGGGTCAGCCACCTCTCCCGCCCCGCCTCGTGTACGCTCCGCACTGTGGCCGCAGGAAACAAGACAAGCGCGAGGAACGCTGCTGCGTTTCTAGGACAGGCTCGTCGTTCTTTGAGTAGTATGAGGATCGATGGGGATCGTTCTGAAAAGCCGGACGTGGAAATAAAAAGTAATTTTTGACCATTTTGGTTTGCAGGGGTTGGTCCAAACATACTGCCAACGAAAAAACTCAATTTTACTCTCTGTCAAAATTTGGAAAGTTAGCAACGCCTCACCTGTTTTTTGTTGTTTTTTTTTCGCGCGAAGAAAAAAAATTGTTCACAATTTTGAGTTCTGAAAAGGTTACAGGAGGAGCAAAAAGATACCATCAATGCTGGTGGAGTACAAATGTGAGAGGCGCGGACAAATTTTCGGACGAGTTTCGAGTGTCTTGTCCGTGTACACGTGCGGAGTAAGGGATCGTACACAAACCACGTGGTCAAATTTGTATCGAAATCAGACCCCCGCCTCCCCCTTCGTAACCTTTCCCGCATACCTCCCCCCCCCCCGTGTTTTGTGTACGGCCCCTTAGGTGTGTGCCGAGGCGTGCGGCGGATCGTGACCACGGCTGACCTTTCGGCCCGCTGTGTGTCTCGCGGCTCGCAATTAATTGTGAAACGCATTAGACTGGATTTACCACCCGCGCGGCTGCTGCTGCTGCTGCTGCTGCTGCTGCTGCTGCTGCTGCTGCTGCTGCTGCTGCTGCTGCTGCTGCTGCTGCTGCTGCTGCTGCTGCTGCTGCTGCTGCTGCTGCTGCGGCGGCGGCGGCGGCGGCGGCGGCGGCGGCGGCGGCGGCGTTAGGCCACCTGCTGAGCCCTGCGCCGCTAAGCCGCTGCGCCCCGCAGTAACGTCGATCCGCGTCGATCCCAAAGTCCGCGCCGCGCCGTCCGGCTGATATGCGGCGCAGCGGTCGTGTTGACGGGGAGGCATTTACAGCGCACGCCTCCTGTGGCCGCCTATGGCACTCTCGACTCGGCTAGGAGTATGAGAAATAAAACGCGGAGCGTGCAAATAAGCCTCGGGCTGTCCGTCACACGCGGCCATTGTCTTAAATCACGCAGGCGGCCACCACCGGCTAGCCGGGATGGAAATATGAAATAACGTCCCCGATGACGTCTCCTCCCCGCCAAGGCCGCGACTCGTCGTCGTGATCCTGGCGGAGGATGAGTGTCGACTTTTACAACACATACCTCGTCGCCTGCAGCGCTTTCCATAAACAGCAGTTCGAATGTCCCTCAGACTATGCTCCTCTAAGCCGCACTCCCCGAAACTAATTTGCGTTTGTGCGGGAAGATTATTCAAAACAAAACGACAGAGGCCCCGTTCAAACGAGTCATTCACTCTCTGAATAGATGCGCCGAGATGGCATCTGTGAGGGAAGTCCCCCGCCGAACGCTGTGGCTTGCCGGTCACCGACCCCTCCTCCTCGTCCCCACAAAAGTCATGGAAACCGTCAAACACTTGACAAGAGGCACGGCCCTCTGTATAAAATGTTCCTCAGGGGCCACAGCAGTAGCAGCAGCAGTAGCAGCAGTAGCAGCAGCGGCAGCAGCAGCGGCAGCAGCAGCGGCAGCGTTCTTCCCCCTCCTTTCAGCGCGCGGCCTGAGCCTTACTGACCTTCCCCCGAGGACAGCCGCCCAGGCAGAGGCGCCGCCGCCGCCGCCGCCACCGCCGCCGCCGCCGCCGCCGCCGCCGCCGCCACCGCCGCCGCCGCCGCCGCCCGCCGCCGCCGCCGCCGCCGCCGCCGCCGCCGCCGCCGCCGCCCCCGCCGCCGCCGCCACCGCCGCCGCCACCGCCGCTCCCACCCCATTTGCCGAAAGCCTAGCGTTCCCGTTCCCGAATTCGCTTTACACCTGAGCGCTTGGCCTCGGCCACTTCACGGACCCTCAAAAAGGGAACCAGAGAGAAAGAGGGAGGAGGGTGAGAGGAGGCACACTGGAAAAGAAAACTAAAAGGAAGAAAAGGGAGACGAGTCGATGTGCGGGTGGTATAGGTGGTTGGTAGCCGTCCGTGGTAGCTTGTGTAGCTTGTGTGCCCGCCGGCCGCCGTTAGCCCTTTGTCATCAATCTCGCTGCCTTCCGCGTCCCCATCGACCACTCCGTGCCCCGCTACCCCGCTACCCGCTCGCTGGCCCACATACAAGGGCGTTTCGCAGTGACAGCACCGACACACGGGTCCGGTGCCGGGTACCGAGGCACCAGGGTACCAGGGTACCCGTCCGGGGCGCGTCTCGCTCCCTCTCATCCTATCCTCGCGGGGATGAAAAATTCATGGGGCAGCCCCGAAAGAGAATGCTACCCGCCCCAACTGTTCGGGGGCCCAAGGCGGAGGCCAGGCAGCCAGGCAGCCGTGGCCGTACCGCCGGCCGCCGGCATCGCGTGGGGTGTTCCCAATTATACAACACTGCGTTTACCCGGCGCAGGCGGTGTGACACTGTGGGTTTCTTTTTCAATTACGCGATCGCGGGCCGCTGATACGTCCTATTCATGCATCGCCAGCGGGTCTCTGGAGGCCAGCGGCCAGCGCAGCGCCGCCAGCACGCACACATGGCGGTGCGGCGGTGCGGTATTACACCGGAATGAGTGAGTGCGGCATACCGTCTGCACGCGTGCCGTCGATGTTTCTGTATTTTTCCTCGTTATTTCATATCCCTTCAATTATCTTTTTTCTTCTTTCGATTTTTTGGGAAAAATACGATGTTCCGTGCGTTTCTTTCCCGCCGAGATAGGGAGATCTGGAACACTGCAGGTTTCCTCCAGGCCGGCCATTCGTTCGACGCGCCCGTCAGAACAGCGGAGCAGGCGGAGGCGGCCACCCGCGGCCAGCGAGGACGGCCATTCATTGCCTCCGAATTCTATCTGATAGCGGCCGCTGCTTAAATATATTCGGAAATGGCGCAGCAGCAGCGGGGCGTTTAGAGTGGAGCCCTTGGAGGGCGCAGGCCGAGTATATTTATGGAGCCGCCGTGCGGACAGGTTGGCCACCATGCGTGCGTGAGTGAGCGGCCGCCACCTCTATATTTATATATTTTTGTTTCTTTCCGTGCGCGCGCCAGGATGAGCAGTGCTGCCACACATCACGTGACCAGTGCTGCCACCACATGCGAATTAAAACGTGCAGGTGTTGCGGACGCGCTCCCCGCTGGTGGGACATTTATGCCGGCTGCCGGCCGCAGGGACGCTTATCGATACAACTTGTTGTGCCGGCATGTTGTGCAGCATGCTCTGCAGGGCCGCTCTACGCGCCGCGCCATCACAGGATTCGGCTCATATTTTCGCGACGTAAATAATGTCGTGCATTTTTCTTGTAAAAAAAGGGGGAAGTATATACGCCAAATACGCACTCAAAAAATACAAGCCAGAGAAATGATCGACGAGTGTTGATATGAAAAACCCTTCCTGGCAGAAGCGATATACCAGGTGTATCATTGGCCCCGGGCAGTTTCTGTTTTAGGCAGGCCCGCAACACACTATCTCCGTCTCTTTCTGGCTCGGCCAGACGCGTGAGACGGAAAGAGACGGAGATAGTGTGTTGCGGGACTGCCTAAAACCGAAACTGCCCGGGGCCAAATGATACACCTGGTATAGTACCTCCCGGGCCACAGCGCAACAACAAAAACACCAACGACCAGCTGAAGCAGCCGGCCGCTCTGAAACTGCGCGTCATATATTCTGGAAGAGAACGGGGCATTGTCTACGTGGAGGGGACGTAACGGGAAGGGACGGGACGGGACGGGACGGGACGGCGGCACCGCGGCACCGCCGGGCATCGCTTACGACATTCAGCTGTCCCATATTTCGCGGCCGCCGCCCCTCCCGGCCCCTCCGATCCCCTCCTCCTCCGGCCACGCCCACCCATCATACAAATTCCCACACACTTACGGGTAATGACACGCACATACACACGACGCGACCACACACGCACTCACATGGGGGCATGTGGGTCTAGTATTGACACATGTGAGGCGCCGATCGCGCTGCTGCCGCCCTCCCACCACGGCGGTCGCCCCCCTCCCCCACCCCTCCGCTACCACTCCTCCAAGCTGGCAGCGGACGAAATAAATAAGAGCACGAGGTGCCCCCCTCTCCCTCCTCCTCCGGGGCCTCCCGGGTGCGCTTTTTCCTCCGCGCGGGACACAAATGGAGGCGAATTTGTCACTCGCTCATTTCCGTTTCCCTTCCATCTGTGTGTGTGTGTGTGTGTGTGTGTGTGTGTGCAGCCCGGCCGCATGCACACTCGCAGAGCGACCGCCACGAAAACAGACGATAACTCAGGCGAAATGGACAGCCGTCATTGGTCCTACCGCACCGCACCGCACCGCACCGCACCGCACCGCACCGCACCGCACCGCACCGCACCGCACCGCACCGCACCGCCCGCACCGCACGCAGCGCGGCCGACCCCGGCCCGGCCAGCGGCAGCCAGCGGCCGGCGGATCGATAATCTGCATACAAAGGGCACTTGGTCGCATTTCAATATAATGCTTTTGGCCCCGCCCCGCCCCGCCCCGCCCCGCCCCGCCCCGCCCCGCGCGGCCGAGGCGGTGTACCCGCGCCGCGGTGCCGCGGGTCAGCTGGCGGGCCGGGGCCCTAATGAAGTAAGGTGCGATGTGGCGGCCTGTGGTTCAGCTAGCTCAGCTCCGCCTGTGTGTGGTCAGCTGCAGCACAGCTCGCAGTCGGGGCCGGGCCGGCCGTGACAAAGGACCTGCGCCCTGCGGCCTGTCCTGACGGTGTGCCGGTGACGTGTAATGTCAGCCCTGACAGGGCCCTGGCGGGGTCCTGACGGGGTCCTGACGGGGTCCTGACGGGGTCCTGACGGGGTCCTGACGGGGTCCTGACGGGTCCTGACGGGGTCCTGACCGGGTCCTGACGGGGTCCTGACGGGGTCCTGACGGGGTCCTGACGGGGACGCGCCGCGCCGCAGTTCGGAATGCGCGCCTTCCCGAGGCAGCCGCGCGCCGCGCACCGAGTTCAGCCGCCGGCCGCTAGATGGCGCGCCCTGCTCCTCCGCCTGAACGCCGGCCGCCCGGCCGGGTCAGGAATCTCTCGCTCAGCTCCGGTCCGGGTGGGTAGCGAAACGCGAAGGAACCAAGGCCAGGCCCAGCCCAGCACCAGCACGCCCAGCACCAGCACGCCCAGCACGCTGCGTCGGATGCTGGCGGCCCCCGGCAGGCCCCGCTGTCTTTATCGCCCACACAGCCTGCAGCCTGCAGGGCTGTTGCGTGGAACACACACACACACACACACACACACACACATCGCGGTAAACTTCTTTACGCGTTGCACGCATCGGAATCTCGCCACATTGCGTCGCGTCGTTCCAGCGCGGGCTCACACACACACACACACACACACACGAATACACACTAACGCACACACTTCGCATACACACAACACATCGATTCCCTTGCCTCCTCGGGATATGGTGTTGTGATCTTCGCAGAGCGGAAGAAGCGAGAGAGAGAGAGAGAGAGAGAGAGAGAGAGAGAGAGAGAGAGAGAGAGAGAGAGAGAGAGAGAGAGAGAGAGAGAGAGAGAGAGAGAGAGAGAGAGAGAGAGAGAGAGAGAGAGAGAGAGAGAGAGAGAGAGAGAGAGAGAGAGAGAGAGAGAGAGAGAGAGAGAGAGAGAGAGAGAGAGAGAGAGAGAGAGAGAGAGAGAGAGAGAGAGAGAGAGAGAGAGGGGGGGGGGGGGGGAGCCAGGTCCATTCCATCCAGCACTGTCCTAATCTTCTCCTCTCAGCGGTGCAGTGCGACGGAGACGTGGACCACCTGCGTGGGATGTGGAGGAGCAATTTAGCCCCTTCTTGTCGGGGGTGGACGGGGGTGGCCACTGGGCCGTGGCCTGGGCCGTGGCCTGGGCCGTGGCCTCCCCTGCTCATGTCGTCGCTGTCGTGCCGGCGTCGGAGCGGCGCCCGCTGAGGCCCCGGAGGCCCCGGAGACCCCGCCGAGGGGATGAGGACGAGACAAGGCCGCCGCCGGTCCCTCTCCTCTCTACACAGTTGCGTTTAAAAGCAAATCGTAAAATAGCGAAACCTTTCCCGCTTTCGGCGGCCCCCTGCTGCCCGGAAATTTATCGACGAGGGGACGGAAGCCCGGAAAACCGTGGCCGAACGGCGGCGGCGGCGGCGGGGGTGGACGTGGGATACCGTGTGTATGGTCACCCTCCCACGTATACACGCACTAACGGCACCAAATAAAAAGGGGGAGGGAGGGGGTGGTGGGATTGTGCCGAACGGCTGCATTCATTCCAACAGCGAAACACGCCGCGCGGCCAGTCTGAAGAACAATATGCGTCGGAAAGCAAAACACGGCGTGGAAACAGAAGAGTGCGGTTTTGTCGCCGCGCACGGGGCTGGGGTCTCGGCTGGACTGGTGGGGCCCGTGGCCGCACATCCATTCGCCCCCTCCCCCTCCTCAGCCCCTCGCTGCAGCCCCTGCAGGCAGGGCCCACTCCAAGAGCCAGCGGGTCGGAAAGCAGAGTGATCCGCTGTCGATGGCAACATTGTGTGTGCGCTTCCTCCCCGCCCCGCCACTCCCCTCCGCGCCACAACGCATTCTATGATCCACTAGATTTACCCAGGCTGATGGGTACAGTCGCGTCCGGCAGCAGCAGCAGCAGGCGTGTTTCCCAAGCGTATGAATAATAAATAATAAAAGTGGGAGACGAAAACGTATAAAACACGAAACGGAGTGCGAGACTGAAGGGGGAAATGCCGCAATGCAATAAATGACCGCGCAATGAATTTAGCATTGGCCCCCGCCGCACCCCCTATGTCGGACAGAAAGAGAGAGAGAGAGAGAGAGAGAGAGAGAGAGAGAGAGAGAGAGAGAGAGAGAGAGATAGGGGGGATGGGGGGGGGGGGGGGGTTAAATCGCCCGGAATAAGATGCTGTAAAACATGGGGCGCGGGTCGGCAGGAGTTGCATCGGCGCGGCCCCGATGGACGGGACGGGACGGGCTAGGGGAGAGTGGATTGACGGCGCAGGCGGCTGGGCTGGGTTTGGCTGGGCGTTGTTCTCCTCCTGGACAAGGGGGGGGGGGGCGCAGCCACGGGGTGTGACGGGGTTGTCACGGCCGTGTCACGGCGTGCGCCCCCAGCCTCTGCATGGGCCGGGCCGGGGCAACTGGCAACTGACATGACAGTTACGCGATGCATAGTCATAGTGCCAGGCGCCGGCCTGGGCCGGCTGGGATCTAAGAACTTCATCTCATTCGAGGGCCCGTAGAGGGGCTGGGGGCTGGAGCCGGCTGGAGCCGGCTGGAGCTCGGGCTGGGTAGGAGGGATGGCAGGGTGAATCTGCTGCAGCGGTCCAGACTACTTACTATGCACCCCAGCCAAGGCCAGGCGGCCGGTGGCGGCGGCGGCTCGGCTCGGCTCGGCTCGGCTCGGCTCGGCTCGGCTCGGCTCGGCTCGGCTCGGCTCGGCTCGGCTCGGCTCGGCTCGGCTCGGCTCGGCCCGGCTCAGCTCGGCTCGGCCTCGGCCCTCCGTCCCTCCCTGCCCCGCTATCTCCGCCCTCTGCCGCCCCGCCTGCACCAAGCACGGCCTGCACCCTGCACCGAGCAGCAGCGGAGACCACGAGCTGGGCGCAGGCGCAAGGTAGGCAACCCGCTGGCTGTCGTGCGGCGCTGCGGCCTACCCGCCAAGGGGCTCGGCCTGGGCTCGTCTCGGCCGGTGCTTGGTATGCGCTGCAGCCCGCTGCGCAGGGGTGACCCTCCCCAGGCCTCCCGGCCGCTGGCGCCGCTGGCGCCGCTGGCCTGGCCGTGCTGGAGCCGAGTTCTTTCACTCACTTGCTCATCAATTCGACGTAAGACTCGGGGATTTGCGAGCGGACGAGATGGGCCAGGCGATCAGCGCGGCCGTGGTGGACTGGCGGGGCAACGGCGGGGGACACGTGACGCGGCGCAGCGCCCTGCTTCATTACCGCCCCCGGCCGCCCCCGGCCGCCCCCGGCCGCCACCGCCCCCGCTTCCACTCGGCAGGTCCCAAAAATGAATCTCGTCAGAATATTTACGCGCCTCTTAATCAGTGTGGCAGTGCGGGGAGAAAATGATTTTTGCCAAAGTCCTTCATTAGGGAGTCCAGACAGGATAAAGACCGTCGCTGGGCCGGGCCGGGCTGGGCTGAGCCGCCGCGGGGCCGCCGCACACCGACAGTTTTATTTTTATTCAAGGAGCCGTGAAAACAGCGCGCGCCCCCCGGCCGCCCCCCGGCCGCCCCCCGGCCGCCCCCACGACATGCGGTAGTAATCGGCTCGTCCAGAACCCTTTCGGACCGCGTGTCGTGGACACATTTAACGAGAGCAGAGCAGAGCAGGTCCTGAACTCATCACCGGGACCTGTATTCGAACCCGCTCCTCCGCCCCGCCCCGCCCGGCTCCGCTCGGCCCCGGCTCCGCCTCGCTGCCACTGGCGTCAGTGTGCGTGCACCACGCTCTCTGCTGCGGTGACATCATGCCGCGAAAGAAGAAAAAAAATAGAGAAAGGAAGGGACCGCAGAAAAAAATTGTGGAGGGGAGGCGGGCGTTGTGGGCGCAGGCCCACGATATATTCCGTGTCGCCGAGCCCATCACGGATTGCAAGACGCCGCCATGTGCCTCTCCCCTCCTCCCCAGATTGTCATCGTCCACTCCCTTTCATCATCGTAATCATCATCGAATGTCCTTCTCCTCTCCTCTCCGCTCGTGTTGTCGAGCGTCTTGGTTGACCGCGTGCCGTGCCGCCCCCTTATCTCCCTCCCTCTCCCCTGCTCTCGTTGTCCTTCATTTCCATCATTTTCCCCTCCTTCATCACCATCGTCATTTTCTTATTTCCTCCGTCGGCAACGCCGCGCTGGAAAAGTCCATCAGTGGCTCGAGCCGGCGGACATCATTTCAGTCCACGAGAGTTCTGCTTCACACGACAGATTCGTGACGATTGCGCCCTGCGCCCTGGTGCCTGTATACAGGTCGGCACTGGGCCCTGGGGTGCGGCGGGCGGCGCCCTCCCGATGCCGGACTGCGGCCCGCCGTCCATGTGTTACCTCCGGCAAACATTTGCCTCATAAAGAAGGCAAGGCGCTGGCAAGGAAGGAAGGAAGAAGGCCCCCGAAATTGGTGGGGGGAGAGAGAGAGAGAGGGAGAGGGGAGGGCATGAATGTGTTGACAATTTGTCGCCGTGGCGCGGCAGGGCGGGGTCTGATGCCTGCGGATGCCTGCGAGGGTCGGCCCGCCCGCCCCGCCCGCCCCGCCCGCCCGCCCCGCCCCGTCACGGCGCTCGGCACGCTCCTTCCTACCTTCCCCGACGTCGCCACGGCCACGACCACAGAGCTCGCCAGGCCAGGAGCCGGGCTCGGCGTCCACATCTGCAGCGCATCAGGGGAAGAAAGGCGAACAAATAACAGGGGAGGCCTGACTGCTGGCCTGCCGGCCCCGCCGCGCGCAATTTGCCTGCGCCAGATACACTGTGCATTGCCGACACGAGTGGGCCCGGCCCCGCCCGGCCCCGGGAAGATTGTCCACGAGCACCAGAGTGTTGGTGTTGGCGGGGCGGAGCGGGGCGGAGCGGGGCGGAGCGGGGCGGAGCGGGGCGGAGCGGGGCGGCCCTGGGCGCCTGCTTGCATGTGGCGCGCACACCTCGTTTCAAGCCTGGCCGAACATCGATTATGACCGAATGAGGAATCAAACATGATGGAGACTGTGCGTCATGCCGAAGCAAAGGCTCCCCCATCACGGGCCGGCACAGCACAGCCCGCTGGGCTCGCACGGAGCGGTATCGCAGGGATGTCGCCACCGCTGCTGCTGCTGCTGCTGCTGCTGCTGCTGCTGCTGCTGCTGCTGCTGCTGCTGCCCCCAACCCCGCACCAGCAGTCTTCCCGCATTTTCCGCCCTTCGCTGCTCGAGATTGCACCCTTTTAAACCACATGACCACTTTCTCTGCTGAAACAAAAGCAAACGAAAATGGCCGCGCGCTGCTTGCTAGAATGGCCTGTAGCGTCGTCGTCGTCGCTCGGGGACATTATGTCAGTTGATGGCGCTTTGTTGCAAATATGATGAGCGATAAAACCAGCGCCGGCCTGTGGCGCCAGTGGCGCCTGTGCGGGACCCGGCGCCTGTATCACTATCAGCATTCTTTACCAGATGGCCGGCTGCTTTTCGCCTCCTCCCTGAACGTCAGGCAGCAGAGCCCTGGACACTCAGTCCCGCGGCCAGGCCTGAGGGTTTCGGACACACTAAATCTACATGTACAAATTTGTACATAACTCATGTACAGAATTACACATACACACTTTTCCACATGTAAACTTTTGTGCATGGTTATGTTCAAATTTGTACAGAATGCCGTACACATTTGTACATAAAGTATGTATGTGTAATTCCTGTACATGTACATGAAGTATGTACAAATTTGTACATTAACATTTAGTGGAGGAGATCACTTCCATCCTATCACTGACTGTCAGGAGTATTGGCAGTGTTACCTCAACCTGCGGAGCCTTGCGGAGCGCGCTCACCCGCCGAGACAGGCGCTCATAATATAAAACTTAATTGCGCCCCGATTCACACTGATAACACTCACACACACAGACACACACGCACACACACACGCATTCCTGTCGCGTGCACGGTGCTCAGGTGCACACGATCTTCTGGCCTCCTTGTGTCAAAGGGGGCCGCTCTCTCTCTCTCTCTCTCTCTCTCTCTCTCTCTCTCTCTCTCTCTCTCTCTCTCTCTCTCTCTCTCTCTCTCTCTCTCTCTCTCTCTCTCTCTCTCTCTCTCTCTCTCTCTGGCTATCTACGGGACGCGGTTCGCCAATGCCGCACGTGGTTCTTCAAGCGTACGAGACATTATTTAAAAACTGATAATAATAATAATAATAAGAACAACAGTAGTAATAGAGACAGAGGTATAAAACACAAGGAGCAGCGGTGAGCGCTCTGGACCGGCGATGGTATCGCGGGGTGGGTGAGGTGGGGCGGCAGCCGGTGGACCACCTGGCGGTGTTTAGCCGAATCAGCGATCTGAGAACACGACACGCCACGCTGCGGCCCCGCGACGCCCGCCTGCCCGCCCGCCGCCCGCCCGCCTGCCCGCCCGCCTGCCCGCCCGCCTGCCCGCGGTGACGCGTAAAGCAACGCAGCGCTACAGCAGATCAAGTGCGGCGATAGGGCGGTACACACGGCCCGGCCACGGCCCGGCCACCACCTCGGCTTCGACTTTTGGATGAGCCGTGCGGGCCGCCATGCGCATTCTGATCAGATGTGGTCTGATGCCACCGAGTTGACTCTCTGGGCCCCGGCGGCTCCGACGCTTCGCTCTGCTTCGCTCTGCTTCGCTCTCATTCGCCTTCTCAGGCATGTGGCCATAAGACGTCCCGTCGGGAGCGGAATGTTTCTGTCCGAGTCGGTTTGTCCGCCAAGCGCGGGCTCCGGACTCGCGGAGGAACAAGAATTAGTAAACAGCGATGGACGTCAGATAAGCGGCGGCCGGGGCACTGCCGGGGCAGGGACGTTTTAATTGAAAGAAAGCAGAAAACACCTCAGCGGAAAATGAAGTAGCAGCAGAGAACGTGGATTCCACGCGAATTTACGGGGCATTCTTCAGTGCATGTCCGCGTTGCCCCGGACGACCCTGTTTGGGCGTGTGCCTTGGCGCCTGGTGGGTAGGCAGCCCCGACCTACGCATGCACGCGTGTCGTGCGGGCTGGCCTACCCTGGCAGTCGCAGGCGCTTGGCGCCGAGAGAACCGTCGAAATCCTATCATCCCAATGTGAGTGGTCTCTCAGCACCACGCACACCCGCTGCAAAAGCATCCGTTTTCGCCCAGATGCTCATTACGGGTGAACAATAGGCCGCCATGGTCAAAGTGCCCGGAATAATACGACGTTTAAAAGTCAAATCTCGGAGTGCCAAGCACCTGCTCCGGCGGGTCGGCGGGAGGCACAGTGTCGTCTGCTGCTTCCGCTCGCGATGATATCGTCGAAATGAGTGTTATTAACGCTAATTGAAGCAGACGACGAGACAGAAGGGTTCATATGCTGCAAGGGGGGGGGGAGTTTGGTTAGGGGGGAGGGGGGATCGCGAGGAAAGACTCGTAACGTGATAAGGGAAGCACACGCGTGTGAGGAGAAGGCAAAACGAAACGGGGGCGGGGCAGTCGGGGGGGGGGGGGGGGTAGCGGGCGTGAGAGGTGTGAAGTCTGCTGACCAGCGGGGGCCGGGCCGGGGGAGGGGAGAGAAGAGGAGGAGAGGCTGGGGGCCGCAAAGTTTGCCGGCCTAACCTTGTTGCCGGAGAGCAAGACGGTACACGCCGGTGCACACCCTTCACCCGCCCCCACACTACCCGCCGAGTCTCCGGGGTTGACTTCGGAGGCCCCAGGCTGCCATGGGCGGCGGCCATGGGAAGCGAGCACCCGGCTGCGCTGTTTTACACGCGGAAAGTAAACTCGGTTTTATTACACAGACAAAAAGAAAACAACAAAAAACATTAACAGTCCCAACTTATTTTTTAGTTGATTTCCAGAACATTAAATTTTGATTCGGAGAAATAAAAATTTCGCTGAGGGCTTTATTTATGAGTTGCGCTACAAAAAATAACAAAATACTTGAGACCACTGAACCTATTTCTCCGTGGGCCAGCTTAAGTCGCTGCTCGGTATATGCCTCGAGTGAGGTGAAATTAGACTGACGACGTCCTGCACGAGCGAAACACTATTCTGCTGTGAGTGTGTGGCCCTTGGCGTCCTCGGCGATGCAGAGTGCACCGCCCTGCAGACCCGCGCGCTCTCGTCAGGCCGCCTCCGCCCTGCCCCGCCCCTGCCGAGTGGAACACACTGCCCTGGATGAAATAGCCATGAGTGTTGCCTACGCCAAGGCACACTGGCGGGCCGAGGGCTGGGCTCGGCAGCCACCACAGGGAAGATCCCCATCCCCAGCCGGTGGGGTCCGGTGGCGCCCTGGTGCCCGGGACCGCCGCGGGGCTACTTAGAATTCATAGCATCCAGCCCAGGGATGTCTGTTCACTTCACTTACTTTGAGATCAACGAAGGAGGACGAGGGGAGGGGAGGGGGGGAGGGAAGGGTGACCCCTCGCGGGGCCGCTGTAGTAGACCGGAGTTGTTGCAACTACTAGGCGGCCAAAGGCATTTCGGCGCGAGAAAAAAAATGTGAAAGGAGAAAGGGAGGGAATGAAACTGAAAGCCGAGTGCAGAAGGTAAGTGGGCGGCCAGAGCTGAGGCTGAGGGCTGCTGAGGGCGGCCAGGGCTGAGGCTGAGGGCTGCTGAGGGCGGCCAGGGCTGAGGCTGAGGGCTGCTGAGGGCGGCCAGGGCTGAGGCTGAGGGCTGCTGAGGGCGGCCAGGGCTGAGGCTGAGGGCTGCTGTGGGCGGCCAGGGCTGAGGCTGAGGGCTGCTGAGGGCGGCCAGGGCTGAGGCTGAGGGCTGCTGAGGGCGGCCAGGGCTGAGGCTGAGGGCTGCTGAGGGCGGCCAGGGCTGAGGCTGAGGGCTGCTGAGGGCTACCAGGGCTGAGACTGAGGGCTGCTGAGTGCTGAGGGCGGCCAGGGCTGAGGCTGAGGGCTGCTGAGGGCGGCCAGGGCTGAGGCTGAGGGCTGCTGAGGGCGGCCAGGGCTGAGGCTGAGGGCTGAGGCTGAGGGCTGCTGAGGGCTGGCCTGGCTCTGCGGCGCTGCTCTGCCGGCTCCGTCTGCGGATTGCGTTAGCACGTTGGTGAGGTGAGGTGAGGCTGGCCCCGGCACGGCCATGCCATGCGCTCCGCAACTTATATGTATGAGGCGACGGGAAAAAAAACGTTTGGTGCGGCAGTCGAGTCGCTCTGTGTTCCTCCTCCCGGCGGTTGTGCGAGGCTGGGGCCCGCCGGGACCCGCACAGGTGGTGACCGTGGTGACACAGGCCGTCGTCCTGCCGTCACATCTAGGTTTGATGAGAAACTCGGCATGCGGCGTCCACACCAACGTACAAACCTGATCGCCTTGGACGCGTGTTGCTGTCGATACATTTAACGAGAGGGAAGCCCGTATCTACCGTGTGGCGCGCGTACAAGAGAGAGAGAGAGAGAGAGAGAGAGAGAGAGAGAGAGAGAGAGAGAGAGAGAGAGAGAGAGAGAGAGAGAGAGAGAGAGAGAGAGAGAGAGAGAGAGAGAGAGAGAGAGAGAGAGAGAGAGAGAGAACGGGAGGGAGTAGGTCTGGCGGAAGGGTGTGCCCAGCCCGGGCAGGCGCGCGCAGGCAGTAGTGCAAGCAGGCGGCAGCAGAAAGACTCCTGTGCCATTTGGTATTCATGGCTAGTTTCATAGACCATCGCTCCCATAATGAACCAGCACTGCAACAACTTGTGGACCGGCTCCTCCACGGGCTCCAGCACGTCTACCACCCAGGTACACAAGTCATCGCAGCTCATACCTTACTGGCTGCATTCATGACCCAGCGCTGTCCCTGTCCTCGGGCAGAAGGAAGTTTGTGCAGCTCAACAGTTGGCCGAGCCCGTAGTCAGTCTGCTGTGGCTGTGCGTTGTGCACCAACCAGTTGGGCTAATCCTAGTCTCCGAGTTTGTTCCTCTCGGTCGTCGAGACGGCCGCAAAACATTTAACACGGAATGAAAACTCTGCCAGCGGACCCCGCTTCCCATGTGTGCGCATTTCCCTGGTGGCGGCCGGGCCGGCCGCGCCGAGGACGCTGCTGCCAACACAACAACCAGCTGGTTCCGTTCCGGTGAAGGTTTCCGAAAATAAATTTTTCACCTCGTCGCCGTGGAGTTGTACGACCTGACCGGGCTGCGTCCGGAGCTCACGCCCCGCGCCGCGTCCGTCCAACCCCGGTCCGCCCCCGGTCCGCCCCCGGTCCGCCCCCAGTCCGCCCCCCGGTCCGCCCCCGGCGCCTCTGCAGCGCGGCGGCTGTCTCCGAAAGTGCCGACATCAATAATGGCCGATCTGATAACGCGCCGCATGAAAAATAACGCGAACAATACCATTGGACCGCTCGTGGGCTGCGCTGCGAAGGAGAAAATGTTTGTCTCTCTCCTCTTTGCCTCTCTCTCTCTCTCTCTCTCTCTCTCTCTGTCTCTCTGCCTCTCTCTTTCGGATGCGCTTCTCCGGAGAGATGTAAAAGCACACCGCGGGCGACGTGACCATAACAATGCGCGTAAAAACAAACACACGTCTGCGTCGCCCGCTAGCGACCCCGTCCGCGCAGAGCGGCGCAGAGCGGCGAAGAGGCCGCCGATCCGACAAGGCCAAGCGCTACTGCAGGTATACCGCTGCTGTACCATACCGCCACTACTGGCACCACACTCGCCCGGAAATGGGGCCGCGATGGGGACCAATCCAATGAAGCCTCGGGCCTCGGGGCGGCGTGAGAAACTCATGCTGCGTTTCGGAATGGATTCCGTAGTATTTGGCAGCCGTTTCTGCGCCCTGCCTCTGGTCGCCGCCTCCCGGTCTGGTCCTTGGCAGCTATCGTTGTTGGCCGCATCAGCTTCTCGTTGAAGATCCCCATCTCTCGCCGTCCTGTCTTATGAAGTCATGTCTGACCACGCCGTCCAGCGGCGTCACATCTGACTTTCAAAGTTCCGCGGCACGGTTATCAAAGTGGCGGGCCGGGCTCCTCCAGGGCCGGGCTCCTCCAGGGCCGGGCTCCTCCAGGGCCGGGCTCCTCCAGGGCCGGGCTCCTCCAGGGCCGGGCTCCTCCAGGGCCGGGCTCCTCCAGGGCCGGGCTCCTCCAGGGCCGGGCTCCTCCAGGGCCGGGCTTCTCCAGGCGGAGAGGTGAGCGCGAATGGGACAGTGGGAGCGGAGCCACGGCAGCCAACGGCAGCCCGCAGGCGGCAGGCCCGGCAGCCCGGCAGCCCGGCAGCCAGGGTAGTGGCTCAATCCAGCGCGATTTATGGCTTTTAATATGAAACGATTGCGACTGCGAGATGGCCGGCGAGAGAGCTGGTTATTAGGTCCTCAAAAAAGACCAGACGTTATTTCACGGCTCTCCCCGACTGTTCTTGCCACCCTTTTCTTCTTCGTCGTCCTCTTCCCGCCCCGTCCGTCCGCCCCGCTGGGACACTTGGTCGTCGTGAGCGGCCGCGACGTGGTGAGGTCAGGTGCTCCGGGCGGCTCCGGCCGTCTCTGTGAACTCGCAGAGAAAAGGGTTTTATTTAGCCGAGGGCCAGTTTGAAAATAATGAAAGGAGGTGCGGGACCCTTGGCGGAGCTCCGCGTGGATGAAAACAGAGAGACGAGCTTTCCACAAACACCGGAGGGGACCGGAGGGGACAGGAGGGGACCGGAGGGGACTGACTGCCCCGAGCAGAAGGCAGGCCGTGAGGCTCCATCGCGGCCACTCCACTTTCGGGGAAATAATCACGAATCAACCCTACGGTTTCCTCTCATCTATTATCATTTTCCTTTCGCGCGTCCTCTGCAAGGCCAGGTAAGCAGGGGGAGGCTAGCGAAATTGAATATTTTTTATTTGGCGTCCGTAAGGCGGAGAGGGTCCTTCATTAAAGTAATTAATCATAATCTTGGAAGCCTCTTAATGATGGAGGGCTCAGCTTTTGATTTTTGTGTCCGAACCCCTCTACTGTGTTTTCGGCTGGCAGGAGAGACGGTCTTGTGTCCTTTCCGCGAAAATTCCAACAGCGGGTGCGGGGCGCCATGGACAGTTTAAAACTTTGCGCTTTGAACATCCACGCCATGTCCCTCCGGGACGAGGTCCGGGGCTGGCACTCCCCACTGCGGAACCTCCCGTCGGATCCCTTCGGAGCCCCGCCCCGCCCCGACGTCTGTTGTTGCCGAACATTCAATGAAACTTTATCATGCGTGCCTCATGCACCGCTCCGTGTTGTACACGCGAAAACGACCGCGCTTTCGCCCTTTTGGGAGGAGTGGGGGTATGTTGTTTCTCCTCGTTTTTGTATTCTGCGGGTATCATGACGCGTTTTGTGTTCCACGCCGGCCACGCCCATCGCTGATATTTCCCGGGGGCGAGGCGAGGTGAGGAGAGGTGGCGCCAACGACACAGGTGGTATCGCTTCGCTTTGCTTCCGTTTCCCGATGTGTGAATGTCAACTAGGCTGTCACAACACGCCATTTCCCGATGTCCCAGAGGAGTCCGGGGGTTGGGGGGCTCTTTTTGCGATTACCTTATTGTTCCTTGCAGAGCAGCCAATCTCGCCCGTACCTTAAATTAAGTTTCCGTTCTCCCTCCCCTGCTGCAGGCTCCGCTCCGCACCGCTCGGCCCGCAGTCCAGCCCGGCCCGACCCCCGACCCCCGGCCGGCTGGTGGCGCGTTACCAGCAGCGCGTGCTGATTGGCTGCTGGAGCCTACTTCATCATTGTCAGTCAGCGAGTGGAGCAGAGGGGTGCTGCGCTGCACGGGATGCTTCTTATGGTGCGTGTGTGTGTGTGCGTGCGTGTGTGTGAGCGCGCGTGTGCGTGCGCTGCACTACGGAAGCTCCACTACTCTCTACTTTCTGTTCGACGTGTACGCGTCGAGATCGCTGGCGACCGAGGGCCGTGGAAAACCTGACGACGCCCGACTCAAATTTATCGTCAACAACCCTTTAGCGCCGGCTCCCACTGGTTCCCTCCCCCTCCCGGCCGGCCGGCGGCGGCGTGACATCCTGCTGAAGAAGTCCCGACGGCTGGCACCGCGCAGCGGGCCCCGCGACAACCCCCTCAGCGCCCCTCCCCGCCTCAATTTCCGGTCGGCTGGACCACGGAGGACTTGGCGACGGCCAGCGCGTCCAGAGCGGCGCCGCGGCACGGCACGGCACGGCACGGCAGGGCACGGCACGGCAGGGCACGGCAGGGCGTCCCCCCGGCGCCACCGGACCGGGCAGCAGTGGACGGCTCCCACGGCGGCACGGTACGGCACGGCACCAACAGCAGCGGGCCCAAACAGCCCGGAGGACGGGACAGCAGAGGACAGCGGCGCGGCGTGTGTGTTTCATTTTCGGCTGTTTTCGTTATCCGCCCTTTCATTGCGATAGAATGCTGTTTTCTACCCGAGGGATTTCCAATGGGGACCCACTGGGGCCCCGAAGCGCCGGCGCGCCGGCCAGTTGAGCAACAAAAACACTTGCCAAACCGTTTGTTGTGCGTAGTGCGTAGGTATGAAAAATATATATGAAAGAGAGAGAGAGAGAGAGAGAGAGAGAGAGAGAGAGAGAGAGAGAGAGAGAGAGAGAGAGAGAGAGAGAGAGAGAGAGACAGAGAGACAGACAGACAGACAGACAGAGACAGACGGGAACTAACCTCAATACTACTTTCACCTGGAGAAATTTCTGCAACACATAAACTGCAGCGCCCGGCGCCCCCAGAACCGATCGATCTCTCTGACAGTGGGTGGCGATTGGCGCCGATCAGCCGTGGCGTGGTGCCCGCGGAGTTTAATCCAATCCCCCAATAATGACGGAGAGTTGCAGCTGGGTCCGGCGGTGCACCCCAGGCCGCGCCGGGCCGGGCGGGGAGGCCGAGGCCGAGGCCAAGGGTCCTCGGCGACACCCTCGCCGCGGTGCCCCTCGCCTCCTGATTGCCGGAATAAACAGTGTTTGGCTCCCTCATTTGTCGCAATTTCTCGGTTTTCGGGTCCCCTCCCCGCGCGGCTGCAGCAGTGGCCAGTCCGGCTTCCGGGCCTCCGGGGGCCTCCGGGCCTCCGGGCCTCCGGGCCGCCGGGCCTCCGGGCCTCCGGGCCTCCGGTCGCCGCGCCAGGACGACTGCAGGGCGACGAAATAAAGTTAAACCTGCCTATCTGACCGGCCACCCGGCCAGACCGCGCGCGGCATGCGAAGCAGGGGAGGCGGAGGGGAGGGGGGGGGGGGTAGTGCATAGCGTGGCTTATGGCGGCAGTGCTGTATTTACCTCATCCATCAGCACGACTGATCCATCAAACATAATGCAATCACAAAATCGATCAAAGACTTCATCCCGTACAAATCACCATGCAGACTGCCAGACTGCCGCCCCGCTTTCGGGTGATAACGCCACGCGCGGCACGCGGCGGCCTCGTTTGGGGCCCCCGCCTACCGGGAACGGCAGGCCAACCCCTCGGCCCCTCGGCCACTCGGTCTGTGGCCACCAAGACCGTTACGGAAGTGGGCCGCTAATTCTTCTGCACCTTCCAGGGACCCGCAAAACATTTTTCTAAATTCCGGCTCACGCTGGGCAAGCCAACCTACGGATAAGGAGCGGCGAGCCCTGGCCAGCCCCCACCCCCGACCCCAGCCCCCAGTCCTCGGCTATCTCTCCGGTGACCGCTGCGCGCCGCTGCGTCGTGCCGCCGCTTGCCGGCCCCAGGTGTTTGTGTGTGAGTTTGGATAAGAGTTCCCTTCGCGTTTGCTTACGCAGCGAGCCCTCAGCCGTGCGGCACGGACAGCCAAAAAGCCTGAAAGCCTTGAAAATTTTTTAACAAGTGTTTGTTGGCGGAAAGTATAATTGTACAGTATTTCCGAGAGGGCAGGATGTTTGGACAAACGGCCTCCCCCGCGGGCCCAGGCCGCACTGCGGGGCCGGACTGGTGGGCGCGACACGGTCCAGCCCAATAGGTTCGCTCTGCCAATGATTCCCTGTAGCTACTTCCTCCGCGGCCCCCCCGCGACGCGCTTCCCTGTCCAGTGCCCTTTGATGTGTAACGCGCGCCGCTTTTCGGCACACGCTCATGCAGTATGGAGCAGCTGTGCTCCACTGCCGCCGGACCCGGCCGACCCCCCTGTGGATTATGTAGAGCAAGGATCACAAAGTTTGGAGCATCGCGCGCCGCTCCAAAATTATTCCGAATCGGGCGGCATCGTCGCATGTTGACGGACATGCAAAGTAAAGCCCCGCAGCGCCAACTTCACGATAGGCGGCGCCGGCGGAGACCATCTCATCCCGGCCCTGCTCTCTCTCTCTCTCCCCCCCCCCCTCTCTCTCTCTCTCTCTCACTCTCTCTCACACACACACACACACACACACACACACACACACACACACTGCTCATTATTGAAGTTTCTGGCCATTAGTATCGTGGCATGTTAGCCGCACCGGTTGAGGCGCTGGTCTCAAACGGTCGGTGTCCCGGGATCAACTCTTGCCTCCGCCTCCAAATTTTTTTTTCTCGATGTTCAGCTCTACTCTGTAAAGCTAGAGTGCCGGGAGCGCAACTGCCAACATCGTGGCTCGGTAGCCGCATGGGTTAGTGGACCGGTCGGAAACCGACAGGTCCGGGGTTCAACTCTTGCCGGCCGCCTAACTTTTTCTTGTGACACAGCTTGGCGGACAGTGCCTAAAATATACTTCCGAACGTGTCGTAGGTATGGCTGTCCAAGCGACCGTGCGGGCTAAGGCGCCGCCGGCACAAACCCCCGGTCCCGAGGGTCTAGGGTTCAATTCCCTAGATTCGAGGGTCCCGCCCGGGGGGCGTTCTGTGCCTCTGGAGAAATCCAGGGGGAGACTCGGGGGATGTGCAGAGCTTCTAGGGTTCGAAGCTTCTGTTTTCTCTCTCTGAATCTGGCAGGTGCGGACATGCCGCTACTCGGTACGTAGCGAGTAGAGTACAGCGGCTTCGGCCGTGTACGAAGGGAACCTATGTCCTCCAAATCTTCGCAGGGGCGGACTCCCACGATGAGTGGGGCCAAACCAGACTACGGTTGAAGGGCACTACAGTATGATGGAGTCCCGGAGGCCGTGGTTAGCGGAGGGGGCCTCGCGCATTGGCGCGGGCTAGGGGTTGCCGGGAGATCCGTCCGGCGCAAGCCGGGTAGCGGGTTCTAGTGCTGTGTCCCGGGGCCAACTAGCAGCCGTAAAGCACCGGTTCCCGTAAGATCACCGAAGTTGAAGGCAGGGGTCCTGGCGGAAGCCGGGACGACATAGGTTTTGTCAACAGCGGTCAAACATGCCATCAGGCTTTTTTTTATCGCTGACTTTTTTCGGAATCATTTCGGTGTCTGATGATTGTAATGATTGGGAAGGGACTGGACGTGATTGCACATGCCACTATTCCGTTGGGTATACAGTGACTTTGCCATGTGATGCACCCCTGTGATGCACCCCCCTGCCGACCGCCTCATTGAGGGCACACCAGCTAGGGATTTAAAGGCCGGACCGGTAAGTGTGTTACTTACGGTAATAATACCCGACCTCGAAAAAAGTGGTATTTTTCCCAGACTTGCCGACCGCGTCACTGCAGAAACCTATTTTTCAAGTGATGGTCTGAATTGTTCAGCACATCACCAGCCCTAGGAACAGTGCTCACCGCCTTTATGGGTGCATATCAGCTGTGGCGTTACTTATACGCGATGATTGAAACTAATAACTGAAATAATGTTATTGTAGCATAATAAGTTCTTGAACATTTATTGATTAATTACAATCAAGCGAGCGAGCGACGAGAATTTTGAACCCCCTAAAGGACTAAAACTACCACTATACGAAACACGTGACGCCTAGTGAGGACACACCAGCCTTAGGGACTGTGGGGGTGCGGTGAGGCGGTCAGCCGGGGGGCGACAGTCCCCGTGGCTCGGACGACATACGTCCCGGTGCCTGCTGGGCTCGGCCCAGCCAACTCAGTTGTAATACCAGTTAGAAATATTCCAACTAACGTTCGGGAACGTTTCGGAAACTTTCGGGAACGTTCGGACCGCCTTCTCGGGGGTGCACCAGCCCTGGGGACCGTGTGCCCCCCGACCATCCAGTCTGATCCTACTGCTGACCACGCAGTCTGACCGCTAGCTGGGCGTCAGCCGGTGACGAACGGACAAAAAAAAATTCGGTCGCTGATAGCGCTCCGCCTCGCGGTTCGCTAACGCCCGCCCGCTCGCTCCGCGAATTTTTTTTTCTGGCCCAAATAACAATGGTGAAACTTCGGGCAAAATTATTATTGCAGCCGCGCCTGTGTGACTGCAGGGAGCGAAAAATCGCCGAGATTGTCGATATCTCTGTCTCCGCGTCGCACGCGCCTCCCCGACGCTGCGCAGACAACGCGCTGCTCTGCTTGATTCGCGTGACGACGGGCCGCGACACGTGCGGACAATGACACGCCTCGCCGAGCTGATACCCGGCGCTTATCAGAACCGCAGAGATAACGGAGCGCGGTCATAAGGAGCGTGAACAGGTCGCCGTCTGCAAGTTTGGCGCCCCTCTCTCTCTCTCTCTCTCTCTCTCTCTCTCTCTCTCTCTCTCTCTCTCTCTCTCTCTCTCTCTCTCCCCCTCGCTGTAGCTGACAACCCCCGTCCCCACACACACACACACACACACACACACACACACACACACACACACACACACTACTTATCTTCACGCTATCAGCTGCGCAAAATCCACAGCGTCGTGGAAAAGAATAATCCGCGTGACCCTCGGGCTGTGCAGCTCTGCTGCGTAGGCAGGCCTTACGCAGCCCAGGCCGAACTGCCAGCGCCGCCGGAGGCCTGTCCCTGTCACAAGGCGGCGCCTTCCGGCCGCCTGCTGCCACAGTTTCTGTCACCGCCGCCTTGTCAGTTGTTAGTGCGCGGCGGGTGAACGCCTCTGCTTTCTCACCGGGATGGCAAGTTGAATTCGGCGAGCCGCGCCGCGTGCGTGTGTCTGTGCGCGTGCGTGGGCTGCCGGCGGACCGTCGTCCTCAGGGCCGCGCTGCCCATTCCCTTCCTAGCGGATCCATTAGCGCGGAGGGCTGCGGGGAAAAAAGCGACAAGATAGCGAGATGGCCCGCCTATGTATGAGATTAGCGCGATGACTTTTCGCCGCCGCCCCGCCCCCTCATAATCCCCGGCCCAGCACAGCACAGCCCAGCGGCCGCAGCACTGCCTGCCGCCGCACCGCAGCCAACTGCCCCGCCCCTGTCAACGCCGCCTGGCGAGTCTGGGGTAGGCCGCCCGCTCGGCTCGCGCGCCCGGCGCGTGGCCCGGCTGGCGGCGGACGGCGCCCGGCGGGTTGGAATACCTCACCTCAGCTAGCAGCCGCGTGGCCCGGCTGGCGGCGGACGGCGCCCGGCGGGTTGGAATACCTCACCTCAGCTAGCAGCCAGGCCGCCCCGTGAGGCCGCCCCGTGAGGCCGCCCCGTGAGGCCGCCCCGTGAGGCCGCCCCGTGAGGCCGCCCCGTGAGGCCGCCCCGGGCCGCCCCGTGAGGCCGCCCCGTGAGGCCGCCCCGTGAGGCCGCCCCCGTGAGGCCGCCCCGTGAGGGCCGCCCCCGTGAGGCCGCCCCGTGAGGCCGCCCCGTGAGGCCGCCCCGTGAGGCCGCCCCGTGAGGCCGCCCCGTGAGGCCGCCCCGTGAGGCCGCCCCGTGAGGCCGCCCCGTGAGGCCGCCCCGTGAGGCCGCCCCGTGAGGCCGCCCCGTGAGGCCGCCCCGTGAGGCCGCCCCGTGAGGCCGCCCCGTGAGGCCGCCCTGTGAGGCCGCCCCGTGAGGCCGCCCCGTGAGGCCGCCCCGTGAGGCCGCCCCGTGAGGCCGCCCCGTGAGGCCGCCCCGTGAGGCCGCCCCGTGAGGCCGCCCCGTGAGGCCGCCCCGTGAGGCCGCCCGTGAGGCCGCCCCGTGAGGCCGCCCCGTGAGGCCGCCCCGTGAGGCCGCCCCGTGAGGCCGCCCCGTGAGGCCGCCCCGTGAGGCCGCCCCGTGAGGCCGCCCCGTGAGGCCGCCCCGTGAGGCCGCCCCGTGAGGCCGCCCCGTGAGGCCGCCCCGTGAGGCCGCCCCGTGAGGCCGCCCCGTGAGGCCGCCCCGTGAGGCCGCCCCGTGAGGCCGCCCCGTGAGGCCGCCCCGTGAGGCCGCCCCGTGAGGCCGCCCCGTGAGGCCGCCCCGTGAGGCCGCCCCGTGAGGCCGCCCCGTGAGGCCGCCCCGTGAGGCCGCCCCGTGAGGCCGCCCCGTGAGGCCGCCCCGTGAGGCCGCCCCGTGAGGCCGCCCCGTGAGGCCGCCCCGTGAGGCCGCCCCGTGAGGCCGCCCCGTGAGGCCGCCCCGTGAGGCCGCCCCGTGAGGCCGCCCCGTGAGGCCGCCCCGTGAGGCCGCCCCGTGAGGCCGCCCCGTGAGGCCGCCCCGTGAGGCCGCCCCGTGAGGCCGCCCCGTGAGGCCGCCCCGTGAGGCCGCCCCGTGAGGCCGCCCCGTGAGGCCGCCCCGTGAGGTCGCCGGCACCAGGCACGCGCTGGGGGCACCGCGGGCACCGTCATGTATAGCAGCGCGGCTTATCAGCGGCGTAAATCTGGCGGCGTTTCACGTTTTACGACGATTCGTGCGCCGCGCCGTGTCAGCGGCCGTCATCCCCGAAACAGCGCGGCGCAGGCGGAGCACGCCGCCGTGTGTAACCCGAGATCCACCCGCTGCGCCCTGCCACGCCCCGCACCCCGCGCTGTGCCATGCAGCAGTGCGGACCCCGCGCCCTGCAGGCCCAGGCCCGGGCACCGGCCCTGGCCCTGGCCCTCCAGGCCCTGCTGCAGATAAGGAGGTTTCTGCCGTAATGGAGTTGTTGTGAGTGGTAATCACCCCGGCCGGCACTGCCCCCGCAGCCCCCGCGGCCCCCGCAGCCCCCGTGGCCCCCGCATCCCCCGCGCTGTGCCTGCCGTGACCGTAAAGCCGTCCCGGCCCCGGCACCCCCAGCCCACGCCCGGGCTGAGCTGGCTGGCCTGGCGCTCAGTCAGACAAACTGTCAATACCACCCCCACCCCTCAACTCCGGCACCCCAACGCCCCCGGTCTCTCGTTTGTTTTACCATTCTTTCGGGGGGGGGGGGACACCTTTCCCGATCTGCCCCCCCCCCCCAACTCGGAATACCCCCTCCCCTCTCTTATTACGGGTCGCGGGGGCCATTTGTTAATGACATCGTGCCCGTGCTTACCTCCGGCCGACCAGACTTGGTTGTCACGTGATGCATTACCCCCCACGAGCTTCAGCGCAGTTTTCCCGTAAGACAACTTCGGTGCGCCGCCGAGTTCTTGTGACGTCAGATACCGGCAGAGAGCACCGGTAATCTATTCCGACCCCCGGCAGGTGCAGGGCTGGGGGAGATACAGCCATGTGCAGAGACAACTTTACGACATGATTCGTCTTGATCTTTCCATTGAAACGACAACACAGAAACTAAAACAAATTGGTCGAGCGCGCGAGGGGCCAAAAAAAGGGAAACAAACAAGGAAAGTTGTCGAAAAACAAGTGTGCCGGGCGCCACGGGCGCAGCGCCGGATCGTCCCTCTTCTACTCCCCTATTTTCGCCTTGTTCTTCTTTCGCGAGTCGAGGGGGAAAAATAAGAGAAAGAGAGTGAGAGGGAAAAGGAGGAAGGCTTCGGCGATATTGCTACATAATACGCGAGAAACGCAAGGCGGTGACGGCGAGTGAGAGAGAGAGAGAGGAGAGGGGCGGGGGGCGTTCGAGAGCTTGCTGTATAAAAGCGAACCATAATTTACTACGTGGTGGAAAAGCAATTTCGTAATGAAAGTGTGATGACAGATATTGGAGGGTGGGGGTGTGCAAGGTGGGGGGGGGGGCGCCACTGTTTGCGCATGGCCGTAGGGGAGCGGGGGATAGCAGGGGGGGGGGAGTCTCTCTGGTGGTTATCATCTTGGGCTAAACCGGCCGCACACTTGGCTCGCTATCGCGCCGCCCCCACCGCCCCTGTGGCCCCCGCAGCCCCCGCGCTAACCACGTCATATGAGGGTGAGAATCCTGGCCCCGGCGCTAAATTGAGAACATGTCCTCAATTTGTATTGTCCTTGGGAGCACTTTGCGCGATACTAACAGGCCCCCCGTCTTCCGCTTTGGGACCTCTTGGCTACGCCACTGGATACCCCATGGCTGCCTTGAAGTGCGAGGCGTGTACGGGCGCAAAAGAAGACCTCCACAAAACGCGGCCCCTAAAATTACGCAAAGGTTTTCCCCTTTCATTTCAAAGTAGATGATAAAAAAAAACGTTCCGGGAAAACATTTGTTTGGCGGCGGCATCCTTTTGTAGCTGAACGCGGGGCGTCGTGGCCGGGGCGGGGAGGAACACCGAACACCTCATGCTGGGGACCGCGGGGGACCCGGACGGATTTTCGTTGAGGCGCGCAAATCTTGGCTCGGCTAGGGGGACTGGACTCGGTGTGGGAGG